>OZ024743.1:138724070-139380320 GCA_964016885.1 Eledone cirrhosa | reverse complement strand
GAAGCACCAAACACCAAACAGCAAACACCATACAGCAAACACCAAACACCAAAAAGCAGACACCAAACAGCAAACAGCAAACACCAAACACCAAACACCAGACAGCAAACACCAAGCACCAAACACCAAGCACCAAGCACCAAGCACCAAGCACCAAGCACCAAGCACCAAACACCAAGCACCAAACACCAAACACCAAGCACCAAGCACCAAGCACCAAGTACCAAACACCAAGAACCAAGAACCAAACACCAAGCACCAAGCACCAAGTACAAACACCAAGCACCAAGCACCAAACACCAAGGACTAAGTGCCAAGCACCAAGCACCAAGCACCAAAAACCAAACACCAAACACAAAACACCAAGCACCAAGCACCAAACACCAAACTCCAAGCACCAAGCACCAAGCACCAAACACCAAACACCAAGTACCAAGCACCAGGCACCAAACACCAAGCACCAAGCACCAAACACCAAGCACCAAGCACCAAACACCAAACACCAAACACCAAACACCAAACACCAAACACCAAACAGCAAACAACATACAGCAAACACCAAACACCAAACACCAAACAGCAAACACGAAACAGCAAACAGCAAACAGCAAACACCAAACACCAAGCACCAAACACCAAACACCAAGCACCAAGCATCAAACACCAAACACAAAACACCAAGCACCAAGCACCAAGCACCAAGCACCAAGCACGCAGCACCAAACACCAAGCCCCAAGCACCAAACACCAAACACCAAGCACCAAGTACCAATCATCAAACAACAAGCACCAAGCACCAAGCACCAAACACCAAGCACCAAGCACCAAACACCAAACACCAAGCACCAAGCACCAAACACCAAGCACCAAGCACCAAGCATCAAGCACCAAGCATCAAACACCAAACACCAAGCACCAAACACCAAACACCAAACACAAAGCATCAAACACCAAGCATCAAACACCAAGCACCAAGCACCAAGCACCAAGCACCAAGCACGCAGCACCAAACACCAAGCCCCAAGCACCAAACACCAAACACCAAGCACCAAGCACCAATCACCAAACAACAAGCACCAAGCACCAAGCACCAAACACCAAGCACCAAGCACCAAACACCAAACACCAAGCACCAAGCACCAAATACCAAGCACCAAGCACCAAACACCAAACACCAAGCACCAAGCACCAAACACCAAGCACCAAGCACCAAGTACCAAACACCAATCCCCAAGCACCAACCACCAAACACCAAACACCAAGCACCAAACACCATGCACCAAGCACCTAGCACCAAAAACCAAACACTGGGCACCAAGCACCAAACACCAAGCATCAATCACCAAGCACCAAACACCAAGCAGCAAGCACCAAGCACCAAATACCAAGCACCAAGAACCAAACACTAAACACCAAGCACCAAGCACCAAACACCTAACACCAAGCACCAAGCACCAAGCACCAAACACCAAACACCAAGCACCAAGCACCAAACACCAAGCACCAAGCACCAAACACCAAGCACCAAACACCAAGAACCAAGCACCAAACACCAAGCACCAAGCACCAAGTACAAACACCAAGCACCAAGCACCAAACACCAAGCACCAAGCACCAAACACCAAACACCAAACATCAAGCACCAGACACCAATCACCAAAGACCAAACACCAAACACGAAGCACCAAACACCAAACAGCAAACACCATACAGCAAACACCAAACACCAAAAAGCAGACACCAAACAGCAAACACCAAACACCAAACACCAAACACCAGACAGCAAACACCAAGCACCAAACACCAAGCACCAAGCACCAAACACCTAACACCAAGCACCAAGCACCAAGCACCAAGCACCAAACACCAAGCACCAAACACCAAACACCAAGCACCAAGCACCAAGCACCAAGTACCAAACACCAAGAACCAAGAACCAAACACCAAGCACCAAGCACCAAGTACAAACACCAAGCACCAAGCACCAAACACCAAGGACTAAGTGCCAAGCACCAAGCACCAAACACCAAACACAAAACACCAAGCACCAAGCACCAAACACCAAACTCCAAGCACCAAGCACCAAGCACCAGACACCAAACACCAAGTACCAAGCACCAGGCACCAAACACCAAGCACCAAGCACCAAACACCAAGCACCAAGCACCAAACACCAAACACCAAACACCAAACACCAAACAGCAAACAACATACAGCAAACACCAAACACCAAAAAGCAGACACCAAACAGCAAACACCAAATACCAAACACCAAACAGCAAACACCAAACAACAAACACCAAACAACAAACACCAAACAGCAAACAGCAAACACCAAACACCAAGCACCAAGCACCAAACACCAAGCACCAAGCACCAAACACCAAGCACCAAGCACCAAACACCAAACCCCAAGCACCTAGCACCAAACACTAATCACCAAGCACCAAACACCAACCACCCAGCACCAAGCACCAAGCAGCAAGCACCAAACACCAAACACCAAACACCAAGCACCAAGCGCCAAACACCAATCACCAAGCACCTAGTACCAAACACCAAACACCAAGCACCAAGCACCAAACACCTAACACCAAGCACCAAGCACCAAGCACCAAACACCAAACACAAAGAACCAAGCACAAAACACCAAGCACCAAGTACAAACACCAAGCACCAAACACCAAGCACCAAGCACCAAGCATCAAACACCAAGCATCAAACACCAAACACCAAACACCAAGCACCAAGCACCAAACACCAAGCACCAAACACCAAGCACCCAGCACCAAACACCATGCACCAAGTACCAAGCAACAAACACCAAGCACCAAGCACCAAACACCAAACACCAAGCACCAAACACCAAACACCAAGCACCAAGCACCAAACACCAAGCACCCAGCACCAAACACCATGAACTAAGTACCAAGCAACAAACACCAAGCACCAAGCACCAAACACCAAACACCAAGCACCAAACACCAAACACCATACACCAAGCACCAAGCACCAAACACCAAGCACCAAGCACCAAGTACCAAACACCAAGCCCCAAGCACCAAGCAGCAAACACCAAACACCAAGCACCAAACACCAAGCACCAAGCACCTAGCACCAAAAACCAAACACCAAGCACCAAGCATCAAACACCAAGCATCAATCACCAAGCACCAAACACCAAGCAGCAAGCACCAAGCACCAAATACCAAGCACCAAGAACCAAACACCAAACACCAAGCACCAAGCACCAAAGACCAAACACCAAACACCAAGCACCAAGCACCAAGCACCAAACACCAAACACCAAGCACCAAGCACCAAACACCAAGCACCAAGCACCAAACACCAAGCACCAAACACCAAGAACCAAGCACCAAACACCAAGCACCAAGCACCAAGTACAAACACCAAGCACCAAGCACCAAACACCAAGCACCAAGCACCAAACACCAAATACCAAGCACCAAACACCAAACACCAAGCTCCAGACACCAAGCACCAAACACCAAACACGAAGCACCAAGCACCAAGCACCAAACACCAAACACCAAGCACCAAGCACCAAACACCAAGCACCAAAGACCAAACACCAAACAGCAAACACCAAACACCAAACAGCAAACACCAAACACGAAACAGCAAACACCATACAGCAAACACCAAACACCAAAAAGCAGACACCAAACAGCAAACACCAAACACCAAGCACCAAACACCAAACAGCAAACACCAAACACCAAGCACCAAACACCATGCACCAAGCACCAAACACCTAACACCAAGCACCAAGCACCAAGCACCAAACACCAAGCACCAAACACCAAACACCAAGCACCGAGCACCAAGCACCAAGTACCAAACACCAAGAACCAAGAACCAAACACCAAGCACCAAGCACCAAGTACAAACACCAAGCACCAAGCACCAAACACCAAGGACCAAGCAACAAGCACCAAGCACCAAGCACCAAAAACCAAACACCAAACACAAAACACCAAGCACTAAGCACCAAACACCAAACTCCAAGCACCAAGCACCAAACACCAAACACCAAGCACCAAGCACCAAACACCAAACACCAAACACCAAACAGCAAATAACATACAGCCAACACCAAACACCAAAAAGCAGACACCAAACAGCAAACACCAAACACCAAACACCAAACAGCAAACACCAAACACCAAACACCAAGCACCAAGCACCAAGCACCAAA
The DNA here is from genome assembly GCA_964016885.1 of Eledone cirrhosa. Classification (NCBI taxonomy): domain Eukaryota; kingdom Metazoa; phylum Mollusca; class Cephalopoda; order Octopoda; family Eledonidae; genus Eledone; species Eledone cirrhosa. The sequence goes on along the minus strand of OZ024743.1, from coordinate 139,376,101 downwards.
CACCAAACCCCAAGCACCTAGCACCAAACACTAAGCACCAAGCACCAAACACCAAGCACCAAGCACCAAACACCAAGCACCAAGCACCAAGCACCAAACACCAAACACCAAACACCAAAGACCAAACACCAAGCACCAAACACCAAGCACCCAGCACCAAACACCAAACACCAAACACCAACCACCCAGCACCCAGCACCAAGCACCAAACACCAAGCACCAAGCACCAAACACCAAACACCAAGCACCAAGCACCAAACACCAAGCACCAAGCACCTAGTACCAAACACCAAACACCAAGCACCAAACACCAAGCACCAATCACCAAGCACCAAACAGCAAGCAGCCAGCAGCAAGCACCAAACACCAAACACCAAGCACCAAGCACCAAAAACCAAACACCAAGCACCAAGCACCAAACACCTAACACCAAGCACCAAGCACCAAGTACCAAGCACCAAACACCAAGCACCAAACACCAAACACCAAGCACCAAGCACCAAACACCAAGCACCAAACACCAAACACCAAGCACCAAGCACCAAACACCTAATACCAAGCACCAAACACCAAGCACCAAACACCAAGCACCAAGCACCAAGCACCAGGCACCAAGCACCAAACACCAAGCACCAAACACCAAGCACCAAACACCAAGCACCAAGCACCAAGCACCAAGCACCAAACACCAAGAACCAAGCACCAAGCACCAAGTACAAACACCAAGCACCAAGCACCAAACACCAAGCACCAAGCACCAAACATCAAACACCAAGCATAAAACACCAAGCACCAAACACCAAACACCAAGCACCAAGCACCAAGCACCAAACACCAAACACCAAGCACCAAGCACCAAGCACCAAACACCAAGCACCCAGCACCAAACACCAAGCACCAAGCACCAAACACCAAGCACCAAGTACCAAGCAACAAGCACCAAACACCAAACACCAAACACCAAACACCAAGCACCAAACACTAAACACCAAACACCAAGCACCAGACACCAAGCACCAAACACCAAACACCAAACACCAAGCACCAAGCACCAAGCACCAAACACCAAACACCAAGCACCAAACACCAAACACCAAGCACCAAGCACCAAACACCAAGCACCAAAGACCAAACACCAAACAGCAAACACCAAACACCAAACAGCAAACACCAAACACGAAACAGCAAACACCATACAGCAAACACCAAACACCAAACACCAAACAGCAAACACCAAACACCAAGCACCAAACACCAAGTACCAAGCACCAAACACCAAACCCCAAGCACCAAGCACCAAACACTAATCACCAAGCACCAAACACAAAGCACCAAGCACCAAACACCAAACACCAAGCACCAAAGACCAAGCACCAAGCACCAAACAGCAAACACCAATCAACAAACACCAAACAACAAACACCAAACAGCAAACAGCAAACAGCAAACACCAACCACCAAGCACCAAACACCAACCACCAAGCACCAAACACCAAGCACCAAGCACCAAACACCAAACCCCAAGCACCTAGCACCAAACACTAATCACCAAGCACCAAACACCAACCACCCAGCATCAAGCACCAAGCACCAAGCACCAAACACCAAACACCAAACACCAAGCACCAAGCACCAAACACCAAACACCAAGCACCTAGTACCAAACACCAAACACCAAGCACCAAACACCAAGCACCAATCACCAAGCACCAAACACCAAGCAGCCAGCAGCAAGCACCAAACACCAAACACCAAGCACCAAGCACCAAAAACCAAACACCAAGCACCAAGCACCAAACACCTAACACCAAGCACCAAGCACCAAGTACCAAGCACCAAACACCAAGCACCAAACACCAAACACCAAGCACCAAGCACCAAACACCAAGCACGAAACACCAAACACCAAGCACCAAGCACCAAACACCTAACACCAAGCACCAAACACCAAGCACCAAGCACCAATCACCAAACAACAAGCACCAAGCACCAAGCACCAAACACCAAGCACCAAGCACCAAACACCAAACACCAAGCACCAAGCACCAAATACCAAGCACCAGGCACCAAACACCAAACACCAAGCACCAAGCACCAAACACCAAGCACCAAGCACCAAGTACCAAACACCAATCCCCAAGCACCAACCACCAAACACCAAACACCAAGCACCAAACACCATGCACCAAGCACCTAGCACCAAAAACCAAACACTGGCCACCAAGCACCAAACACCAAGCATCAATCACCAAGCACCAAACACCAAGCAGCAAGCACCAAGCACCAAATACCAAGCACCAAGAACCAAACACTAAACACCAAGCACCAAGCACCAAACACCTAACACCAAGCACCAAGCACCAAGCACCAAACACCAAACACCAAGCACCAAGCACCAAACACCAAGCACCAAGCACCAAACACCAAGCACCAAACACCAAGAACCAAGCACCAAACACCAAGCACCAAGCACCAAGTACAAACACCAAGCACCAAGCACCAAACACCAAGCACCAAGCACCAAACACCAAACACCAAACATCAAGCACCAGACACCAATCACCAAAGACCAAACACCAAACACGAAGCACCAAACACCAAACAGCAAACACCATACAGCAAACACCAAACACCAAAAAGCAGACACCAAACAGCAAACACCAAACACCAAACACCAAACACCAGACAGCAAACACCAAGCACCAAACACCAAGCACCAAGCACCAAACACTAATCACCAAGCACCAAACACCAAGCACCAAGCACCAAGCACCAAACACCAAGCACCAAAGACCAAGCACCAAGCACCAAGCACCAAACACCAAGCACCAAGCACCAAGCACCAAACACCAAGCACCAAGCACCAAATACCAACCACCCAGCACCAAGCACCAAGCACCAAACACCAAGCACCAAGCACCAAACACCAAACACCAAACACCAAGCACCAACCACCAAACACCAAGCACCAAGCACCAAGCACTAAACACCAAGCCCCAAGCACCAAGCACAAAACACCAAACACCAAGCACCAAACACCAAGCATCAAACACCAAACACCAAACACCAAGCACCTAGCACCAAACACCAAACACCAAGCACCAAGCACCAAGCACCAAACGCCAAGCAGCAAGCAGAAAGCACCAAACAACAAACACCAAGCACCAAGCACTAAACACCAAGCACCAAGGACCAAACACCAAACACCAAGCACCAAGCTCCAAACACCTAACACCAAGCACCAAGCACCAAGCACCAAACACCAAACACAAAGAACCAAGCACAAAACACCAAGCACCAAGTACAAACACCAAGCACCAAACACCAAGCACCAAGCACCAAGCATCAAACACCAAACACCAAACACCAAGCACCAAGCACCAAACACCAAGCACCAAACACCAAGCACCCAGCACCAAACACCATGCACCAAGTACCAAGCAACAAACACCAAGCACCAAGCACCAAACACCAAACACCAAGCACCAAACACCAAACACCAAGCACCAAGCACCAAACACCAAGCACCCAGCACCAAGCAGCAACCACCAAACACCAAGCAGCAAGCACCAAGCACCAAATACCAATCACCAAGAACCAAACACCAAACACCAAGCACCAAGCACCAAACATCAAACACCAAGCACCAAGCACCAAGCACCAAACACCAAACACCAAGCACCAAGCACCAAACACCAAGCACCAAGCACCAAACACCAAGCACCAAACACCAAGAACCAAGCACCAAACACCAAGCACCAAGCACCAAACACCAAACACCAAGCACCAAACACCAAACACCAAGCTCCAGACACGAAGCACCAAACACCAAACACGAAGCACCAAGCACCAAGCACCAAACACCAAACACCAAGCACCGAGCACCAAACACCAAGCACCAAAGACCAAACACCAAACAGCAAACACCAAACACCAAACAGCAAACACCAAACACGAAACAGCAAACACCATACAGCAAACACCAAACACCAAAAAGCAGACACCAAACAGCAAACAGCAAACACCAAACACCAAACACCAAACAGCAAACACCAAACACCAAGCACCAAACACCAAGCACCAAGCACCAAACACCTAACACCAAGCACCAAGCACCAAGCACCAAACACCAAGCACCAAACACCAAACACCAAGCACCAAGCACCAAGCACCAAGTACCAAACACCAAGAACCAAGAACCAAACACCAAGCACCAAGCACCAAGTACAAACACCAAGCACCAAGCACCAAACACCAAGGACCAAGCAACAAGCACCAAGCACCAAGCACCAAAAACCAAACACCAAACACAAAACACCAAGCACCAAGCACCAAACACCAAACTCCAAGCACCAAGCACCAAACACCAAACACCAAGCACCAAGCACCAAACACCAAACACCAAACACCAAACAGCAAATAACATACAGCCAACACCAAACACCAAAAAGCAGACACCAAACAGCAAACACCAAACACCAAACACCAAACAGCAAACACCAAACACCAAACACCAAGCACCAAGCACCAAACACCAAACACCAAGCACCAAGCACCAAACACCAAGCACCAAGCACCAAACACCAAACCCCAAGCACCTAGCACCAAACACTAAGCACCAAGCACCAAACACCAAGCACCAAGCACCAAACACCAAGCACCAAGCACCAAGCACCAAACACCAAACACCAAACACCAAAGACCAAGCACCAAGCACCAAACACCAAGCACCCAGCACCAAACACCAAACACCAAACACCAACCACCCAGCACCCAGCACCAAGCACCAAACACCAAGCACCAAGCACCAAACACCAAACACCAAGCACCAAGCACCAAACACCAAGCACCAAGCACCTAGTACCAAACACCAAACACCAAGCACCAAACACCAAGCACCAATCACCAAGCACCAAACACCAAGCAGCCAGCAGCAAGCACCAAACACCAAACACCAAGCACCAAGCACCAAAAACCAAACACCAAGCACCAAGCACCAAACACCTAACACCAAGCACCAAGCACCAAGTACCAAGCACCAAACACCAAGCACCAAACACCAAACACCAAGCACCAAGCACCAAACACCAAGCACCAAACACCAAACACCAAGCACCAAGCACCAAACACCTAATACCAAGCACCAAACACCAAGCACCAAACACCAAGCACCAAGCACCAGGCACCAAGCACCAAACACCAAGCACCAAACACCAAGCACCAAACACCAAGCACCAAGCACCAAGCACCAAGCACCAAACACCAAGAACCAAGCACCAAGCACCAAGTACAAACACCAAGCACCAAGCACCAAACACCAAGCACCAAGCACCAAACATCAAACACCAAGCATAAAACACCAAGCACCAAACACCAAACACCAAGCACCAAGCACCAAGCACCAAACACCAAACACCAAGCACCAAGAACCAAGCACCAAACACCAAGCACCCAGCACCAAACACCAAGCACCAAGCACCAAACACCAAGCACCAAGTACCAAGCAACAAGCACCAAACACCAAACACCAAACACCAAACACCAAGCACCAAACACCAAACACCAAACACCAAGCACCAGACACCAAGCACCAAACACCAAACACCAAACACCAAGCACCAAGCACCAAGCACCAAACACCAAACACCAAGCACCAAACACCAAACACCAAGCACCAAGCACCAAACACCAAGCACCAAAGACCAAACACCAAACAGCAAACACCAAACACCAAACAGCAAACACCAAACACAAAACAGCAAACACCATACAGCAAACACCAAACACCAAACACCAAACAGCAAACACCAAACACCAAGCGCCAAACACCAAGTACCAAGCACCAAACACCAAACCCCAAGCACCAAGCACCAAACACTAATCACCAAGCACCAAACACAAAGCACCAAGCACCAAACACCAAACACCAAGCACCAAAGACCAAGCACCAAGCACCAAGCACCAAACACCAAGCACCAAGCACCAAGCACCAAACACCAAGCACCAAGCACCAAATACCAACCACCCAGCACCAAGCACCAAGCACCAAACACCAAGCACCAAGCACCAAACACCAAACACCAAGCCCCAAGCACCAAGCACCAAACACCAAGCACCAAACACCAAGCATCAAACACCAAACACCAAACACCAAGCACCAAACACAAAGCACCAAGCACCAAGCACCAAACACCAAGCCCCAAGCACCAAGCACCAAACACCAAGCACCAAACACCAAGCATCAAACACCAAACACCAAACACCAAGCACCTAGCACCAAACACCAAACACCAAGCACCAAGCACCAAGCAGCAAACACCAAGCAGCAAGCAGAAAGCACCAAACAACAAACACCAAGCACCAAGCACTAAACACCAAGCACCAAGCACCAAGGACCAAACACCAAACACCAAGCACCAAGCACCAAACACCTAACACCAAGCACCAAGTACCAAGCACCAAACACCAAACACCAAGAACCAAGCACAAAACACCAAGCACCAAGCACCAAGTACAAACACCAAGCACCAAACACCAAGCACCAAGCATAAAACACCAAGCATCAAACACCAAACACCAAACACCAAGCACCAAGCACCAAACACCAAGCACCAAACACCAAGCACCCAGCACCAAACACCATGCACCAAGTACCAAGCAGCAAACACCAAGCACCAAGCACCAAACACCAAACACCAAGCACCAAACACCAAACACCAAGCACCAAGCACCAAACACCAAACACCAAGCACCAAGCACCAAACACCAAGCACCAAGCAACAAGCGACAAACAACAAGCACCAAGCACCATGCACCAAACACCAAGCACCAAACATCCAGCACCAAGCACCAAGCACCAAACACCAAGCACCAAACACCAAACACCAAGCACCAAGCACCAAGCACCAAATCAAGCCCCAAGCACCAAGCACCAAACACCAAACACCAAACACCAAGCACCAAGCACCAAACACCAAGCACCAAACAGCAAGCACCAAACACCAAACAGCAAACACCAAACAGCAAACACCAAACACCAAACACCAAACAGCAAACACGAAACAGCAAACAGCAAACAGCAAACACCAAACACCAAGCACCAAACACCAAACACCAAGCACCAAGCATCAAACACCAAACACAAAACACCAAGCACCAAGCACCAAGCACCAAGCACCAAGCACGCAGCACCAAACACCAAGCCCCAAGCACCAAACACCAAACACCAAGCACCAAGTACCAATCATCAAACAACAAGCACCAAGCACCAAGCACCAAACACCAAGCACCAAGCACCAAACACCAAACACCAAGCACCAAGCACCAAACACCAAGCACCAAGCACCAAGCATCAAGCACCAAGCATCAAACACCAAACACCAAGCACCAAACACCAAACACCAAACACAAAGCATCAAACACCAAGCATCAAACACCAAGCACCAAGCACCAAGCACCAAGCACCAAGCACGCAGCACCAAACACCAAGCCCCAAGCACCAAACACCAAACACCAAGCACCAAGCACCAATCACCAAACAACAAGCACCAAGCACCAAGCACCAAACACCAAGCACCAAGCACCAAACACCAAACACCAAGCACCAGGCACCAAATACCAAGCACCAAGCACCAAACACCAAACACCAAGCACCAAGCACCAAACACCAAGCACCAAGCACCAAGTACCAAACACCAATCCCCAAGCACCAACCACCAAACACCAAACACCAAGCACCAAACACCATGGACCAAGCACCTAGCACCAAAAACCAAACACTGGGCACCAAGCACCAAACACCAAGCATCAATCACCAAGCACCAAACACCAAGCAGCAAGCACCAAGCACCAAATACCAAGCACCAAGAACCAAACACTAAACACCAAGCACCAAGCACCAAACACCTAACACCAAGCACCAAGCACCAAGCACCAAACACCAAACACCAAGCACCAAGCACCAAACACCAAGCACCAAGCACCAAACACCAAGCACCAAACACCAAGAACCAAGCACCAAACACCAAGCACCAAGCACCAAACACCAAACACCAAACATCAAGCACCAGACACCAATCACCAAAGACCAAACACCAAACACGAAGCACCAAACACCAAACACGAAGCACCAAACACCAAACAGCAAACACCATACAGCAAACACCAAACACCAAAAAGCAGACACCAAACAGCAAACACCAAACACCAAACACCAAACACCAGACAGCAAACACCAAGCACCAAACACCAAGCACCAAGCACCAAACACCTAACACCAAGCACCAAGCACCAAGCACCAAGCACCAAACACCAAGCACCAAACACCAAACACCAAGCACCAAGCACCAAGCACCAAGTACCAAACACCAAGAACCAAGAACCAAACACCAAGCACCAAGCACCAAGTACAAACACCAAGCACCAAGCACCAAACACCAAGGACTAAGTGCCAAGCACCAAGCACCAAGCACCAAAAACCAAACACCAAACACAAAACACCAAGCACCAAGCACCAAACACCAAACTCCAAGCACCAAGCACCAAGCACCAAACACCAAACACCAAGTACCAAGCACCAGGCACCAAACACCAAGCACCAAGCACCAAACACCAAGCACCAAGCACCAAACACCAAACACCAAACACCAAACACCAAACACCAAACAGCAAACAACATACAGCAAACACCAAACACCAAACACCAAACAGCAAACACGAAACAGCAAACAGCAAACAGCAAACACCAAACACCAAGCACCAAACACCAAACACCAAGCACCAAGCATCAAACACCAAACACAAAACACCAAGCACCAAGCACCAAGCACCAAGCACCAAGCACGCAGCACCAAACACCAAGCCCCAAGCACCAAACACCAAACACCAAGCACCAAGTACCAATCATCAAACAACAAGCACCAAGCACCAAGCACCAAACACCAAGCACCAAGCACCAAACACCAAACACCAAGCACCAAGCACCAAACACCAAGCACCAAGCACCAAGCATCAAGCACCAAGCATCAAACACCAAACACCAAGCACCAAACACCAAACACCAAACACAAAGCATCAAACACCAAGCATCAAACACCAAGCACCAAGCACCAAGCACCAAGCACCAAGCACGCAGCACCAAACACCAAGCCCCAAGCACCAAACACCAAACACCAAGCACCAAGCACCAATCACCAAACAACAAGCACCAAGCACCAAGCACCAAACACCAAGCACCAAGCACCAAACACCAAACACCAAGCACCAAGCACCAAATACCAAGCACCAAGCACCAAACACCAAACACCAAGCACCAAGCACCAAACACCAAGCACCAAGCACCAAGTACCAAACACCAATCCCCAAGCACCAACCACCAAACACCAAACACCAAGCACCAAACACCATGCACCAAGCACCTAGCACCAAAAACCAAACACTGGGCACCAAGCACCAAACACCAAGCATCAATCACCAAGCACCAAACACCAAGCAGCAAGCACCAACCACCAAATACCAAGCACCAAGAACCAAACACTAAACACCAAGCACCAAGCACCAAACACCTAACACCAAGCACCAAGCACCAAGCACCAAACACCAAACACCAAGCACCAAGCACCAAACACCAAGCACCAAGCACCAAACACCAAGCACCAAACACCAAGAACCAAGCACCAAACACCAAGCACCAAGCACCAAGTACAAACACCAAGCACCAAGCACCAAACACCAAGCACCAAACACCAAACACCAAACATCAAGCACCAGACACCAATCACCAAAGACCAAACACCAAACACGAAGCACCAAACACCAAACAGCAAACACCATACAGCAAACACCAAACACCAAAAAGCAGACACCAAACAGCAAACACCAAACACCAAACACCAAACACCAGACAGCAAACACCAAGCACCAAACACCAAGCACCAAGCACCAAACACCTAACACCAAGCACCAAGCACCAAGCACCAAGCACCAAACACCAAGCACCAAACACCAAACACCAAGCACCAAGCACCAAGCACCAAGTACCAAACACCAAGAACCAAGAACCAAACACCAAGCACCAAGCACCAAGTACAAACACCAAGCACCAAGCACCAAACACCAAGGACTAAGTGCCAAGCACCAAGCACCAAGCACCAAAAACCAAACACCAAACACAAAACACCAAGCACCAAGCACCAAACACCAAACTCCAAGCACCAAGCACCAAGCACCAGACACCAAACACCAAGTACCAAGCACCAGGCACCAAACACCAAGCACCAAGCACCAAACACCAAGCACCAAGCACCAAACACCAAACACCAAACACCAAACACCAAACACCAAACAACATACAGCAAACACCAAACACCAAAAAGCAGACACCAAACAGCAAACACCAAATACCAAACACCAAACAGCAAACACCAAACAACAAACACCAAACAACAAACACCAAACAGCAAACAGCAAACACCAAACACCAAGCACCAAGCACCAAACACCAAGCACCAAGCACCAAACACCAAGCACCAAGCACCAAACACCAAACCCCAAGCACCTAGCACCAAACACTAATCACCAAGCACCAAACACCAACCACCCAGCACCAAGCACCAAGCAGCAAGCACCAAACACCAAACACCAAACACCAAGCACCAAGCGCCAAACACCAATCACCAAGCACCTAGTACCAAACACCAAACACCAAGCACCAAGCACCAAACACCTAACACCAAGCACCAAGCACCAAGCACCAAACACCAAACACAAAGAACCAAGCACAAAACACCAAGCACCAAGTACAAACACCAAGCACCAAACACCAAGCACCAAGCACCAAGCATCAAACACCAAGCATCAAACACCAAACACCAAACACCAAGCACCAAGCACCAAACACCAAGCACCAAACACCAAGCACCCAGCACCAAACACCATGCACCAAGTACCAAGCAACAAACACCAAGCACCAAGCACCAAACACCAAACACCAAGCACCAAACACCAAACACCAAGCACCAAGCACCAAACACCAAGCACCCAGCACCAAACACCATGAACTAAGTACCAAGCAACAAACACCAAGCACCAAGCACCAAACACCAAACACCAAGCACCAAACACCAAACACCATACACCAAGCACCAAGCACCAAACACCAAGCACCAAGCACCAAGTACCAAACACCAAGCCCCAAGCACCAAGCAGCAAACACCAAACACCAAGCACCAAACACCAAGCACCAAGCACCTAGCACCAAAAACCAAACACCAAGCACCAAGCATCAAACACCAAGCATCAATCACCAAGCACCAAACACCAAGCAGCAAGCACCAAGCACCAAATACCAAGCACCAAGAACCAAACACCAAACACCAAGCACCAAGCACCAAACACCAAACACCAAACACCAAGCACCAAGCACCAAGCACCAAACACCAAACACCAAGCACCAAGCACCAAACACCAAGCACCAAGCACCAAACACCAAGCACCAAACACCAAGAACCAAGCACCAAACACCAAGCACCAAGCACCAAGTACAAACACCAAGCACCAAGCACCAAACACCAAGCACCAAGCACCAAACACCAAATACCAAGCACCAAACACCAAACACCAAGCTCCAGACACCAAGCACCAAACACCAAACACGAAGCACCAAGCACCAAGCACCAAACACCAAACACCAAGCACCAAGCACCAAACACCAAGCACCAAAGACCAAACACCAAACAGCAAACACCAAACACCAAACAGCAAACACCAAACACGAAACAGCAAACACCATACAGCAAACACCAAACACCAAAAAGCAGACACCAAACAGCAAACACCAAACACCAAGCACCAAACACCAAACAGCAAACACCAAACACCAAGCACCAAACACCATGCACCAAGCACCAAACACCTAACACCAAGCACCAAGCACCAAGCACCAAACACCAAGCACCAAACACCAAACACCAAGCACCGAGCACCAAGCACCAAGTACCAAACACCAAGAACCAAGAACCAAACACCAAGCACCAAGCACCAAGTACAAACACCAAGCACCAAGCACCAAACACCAAGGACCAAGCAACAAGCACCAAGCACCAAGCACCAAAAACCAAACACCAAACACAAAACACCAAGCACCAAGCACCAAACACCAAACTCCAAGCACCAAGCACCAAACACCAAACACCAAGCACCAAGCACCAAACACCAAACACCAAACACCAAACAGCAAATAACATACAGCCAACACCAAACACCAAAAAGCAGACACCAAACAGCAAACACCAAACACCAAACACCAAACAGCAAACACCAAACACCAAACACCAAGCACCAAGCACCAAGCACCAAACACCAAACCCCAAGCACCTAGCACCAAACACTAAGCACCAAGCACCAAACACCAAGCACCAAGCACCAAACACCAAGCACCAAGCACCAAGCACCAAACACCAAACACCAAACACCAAAGACCAAACACCAAGCACCAAACACCAAGCACCCAGCACCAAACACCAAACACCAAACACCAACCACCCAGCACCCAGCACCAAGCACCAAACACCAAGCACCAAGCACCAAACACCAAACACCAAGCACCAAGCACCAAACACCAAGCACCAAGCACCTAGTACCAAACACCAAACACCAAGCACCAAACACCAAGCACCAATCACCAAGCACCAAACAGCAAGCAGCCAGCAGCAAGCACCAAACACCAAACACCAAGCACCAAGCACCAAAAACCAAACACCAAGCACCAAGCACCAAACACCTAACACCAAGCACCAAGCACCAAGTACCAAGCACCAAACACCAAGCACCAAACACCAAACACCAAGCACCAAGCACCAAACACCAAGCACCAAACACCAAACACCAAGCACCAAGCACCAAACACCTAATACCAAGCACCAAACACCAAGCACCAAACACCAAGCACCAAGCACCAAGCACCAGGCACCAAGCACCAAACACCAAGCACCAAACACCAAGCACCAAACACCAAGCACCAAGCACCAAGCACCAAGCACCAAACACCAAGAACCAAGCACCAAGCACCAAGTACAAACACCAAGCACCAAGCACCAAACACCAAGCACCAAGCACCAAACATCAAACACCAAGCATAAAACACCAAGCACCAAACACCAAACACCAAGCACCAAGCACCAAGCACCAAACACCAAACACCAAGCACCAAGCACCAAGCACCAAACACCAAGCACCCAGCACCAAACACCAAGCACCAAGCACCAAACACCAAGCACCAAGTACCAAGCAACAAGCACCAAACACCAAACACCAAACACCAAACACCAAGCACCAAACACCAAACACCAAACACCAAGCACCAGACACCAAGCACCAAACACCAAACACCAAACACCAAGCACCAAGCACCAAGCACCAAACACCAAACACCAAGCACCAAACACCAAACACCAAGCACCAAGCACCAAACACCAAGCACCAAAGACCAAACACCAAACAGCAAACACCAAACACCAAACAGCAAACACCAAACACGAAACAGCAAACACCATACAGCAAACACCAAACACCAAACACCAAACAGCAAACACCAAACACCAAGCACCAAACACCAAGTACCAAGCACCAAACACCAAACCCCAAGCACCAAGCACCAAACACTAATCACCAAGCACCAAACACAAAGCACCAAGCACCAAACACCAAACACCAAGCACCAAAGACCAAGCACCAAGCACCAAACAGCAAACACCAATCAACAAACACCAAACAACAAACAGCAAACAGCAAACAGCAAACAGCAAACACCAACCACCAAGCACCAAACACCAACCACCAAGCACCAAACACCAAGCACCAAGCACCAAACACCAAACCCCAAGCACCTAGCACCAAACACTAATCACCAAGCACCAAACACCAACCACCCAGCACCAAGCACCAAGCACCAAGCACCAAACACCAAACACCAAACACCAAGCACCAAGCACCAAACACCAAACACCAAGCACCTAGTACCAAACACCAAACACCAAGCACCAAACACCAAGCACCAATCACCAAGCACCAAACACCAAGCAGCCAGCAGCAAGCACCAAACACCAAACACCAAGCACCAAGCACCAAAAACCAAACACCAAGCACCAAGCACCAAACACCTAACACCAAGCACCAAGCACCAAGTACCAAGCACCAAACACCAAGCACCAAACACCAAACACCAAGCACCAAGCACCAAACACCAAGCACGAAACACCAAACACCAAGCACCAAGCACCAAACACCAAACACCAAACACCAAGCACCAAGCACCAAACACCAAGCACCAAACAGCAAGCACCAAACACCAAACAGCAAACACCAAACAGCAAACACCAAACACCAAACACCAAACAGCAAACACGAAACAGCAAACAGCAAACAGCAAACACCAAACACCAAGCACCAAACACCAAACACCAAGCACCAAGCATCAAACACCAAACACAAAACACCAAGCACCAAGCACCAAGCACCAAGCACCAAGCACGCAGCACCAAACACCAAGCCCCAAGCACCAAACACCAAACACCAAGCACCAAGTACCAATCATCAAACAACAAGCACCAAGCACCAAGCACCAAACACCAAGCACCAAGCACCAAACACCAAACACCAAGCACCAAGCACCAAACACCAAGCACCAAGCACCAAGCATCAAGCACCAAGCATCAAACACCAAACACCAAGCACCAAACACCAAACACCAAACACAAAGCATCAAACACCAAGCATCAAACACCAAGCACCAAGCACCAAGCACCAAGCACCAAGCACGCAGCACCAAACACCAAGCCCCAAGCACCAAACACCAAACACCAAGCACCAAGCACCAATCACCAAACAACAAGCACCAAGCACCAAGCACCAAACACCAAGCACCAAGCACCAAACACCAAACACCAAGCACCAGGCACCAAATACCAAGCACCAAGCACCAAACACCAAACACCAAGCACCAAGCACCAAACACCAAGCACCAAGCACCAAGTACCAAACACCAATCCCCAAGCACCAACCACCAAACACCAAACACCAAGCACCAAACACCATGGACCAAGCACCTAGCACCAAAAACCAAACACTGGGCACCAAGCACCAAACACCAAGCATCAATCACCAAGCACCAAACACCAAGCAGCAAGCACCAAGCACCAAATACCAAGCACCAAGAACCAAACACTAAACACCAAGCACCAAGCACCAAACACCTAACACCAAGCACCAAGCACCAAGCACCAAACACCAAACACCAAGCACCAAGCACCAAACACCAAGCACCAAGCACCAAACACCAAGCACCAAACACCAAGAACCAAGCACCAAACACCAAGCACCAAGCACCAAACACCAAACACCAAACATCAAGCACCAGACACCAATCACCAAAGACCAAACACCAAACACGAAGCACCAAACACCAAACACGAAGCACCAAACACCAAACAGCAAACACCATACAGCAAACACCAAACACCAAAAAGCAGACACCAAACAGCAAACACCAAACACCAAACACCAAACACCAGACAGCAAACACCAAGCACCAAACACCAAGCACCAAGCACCAAACACCTAACACCAAGCACCAAGCACCAAGCACCAAGCACCAAACACCAAGCACCAAACACCAAACACCAAGCACCAAGCACCAAGCACCAAGTACCAAACACCAAGAACCAAGAACCAAACACCAAGCACCAAGCACCAAGTACAAACACCAAGCACCAAGCACCAAACACCAAGGACTAAGTGCCAAGCACCAAGCACCAAGCACCAAAAACCAAACACCAAACACAAAACACCAAGCACCAAGCACCAAACACCAAACTCCAAGCACCAAGCACCAAGCACCAAACACCAAACACCAAGTACCAAGCACCAGGCACCAAACACCAAGCACCAAGCACCAAACACCAAGCACCAAGCACCAAACACCAAACACCAAACACCAAACACCAAACACCAAACAGCAAACAACATACAGCAAACACCAAACACCAAACACCAAACAGCAAACACGAAACAGCAAACAGCAAACAGCAAACACCAAACACCAAGCACCAAACACCAAACACCAAGCACCAAGCATCAAACACCAAACACAAAACACCAAGCACCAAGCACCAAGCACCAAGCACCAAGCACGCAGCACCAAACACCAAGCCCCAAGCACCAAACACCAAACACCAAGCACCAAGTACCAATCATCAAACAACAAGCACCAAGCACCAAGCACCAAACACCAAGCACCAAGCACCAAACACCAAACACCAAGCACCAAGCACCAAACACCAAGCACCAAGCACCAAGCATCAAGCACCAAGCATCAAACACCAAACACCAAGCACCAAACACCAAACACCAAACACAAAGCATCAAACACCAAGCATCAAACACCAAGCACCAAGCACCAAGCACCAAGCACCAAGCACGCAGCACCAAACACCAAGCCCCAAGCACCAAACACCAAACACCAAGCACCAAGCACCAATCACCAAACAACAAGCACCAAGCACCAAGCACCAAACACCAAGCACCAAGCACCAAACACCAAACACCAAGCACCAAGCACCAAATACCAAGCACCAAGCACCAAACACCAAACACCAAGCACCAAGCACCAAACACCAAGCACCAAGCACCAAGTACCAAACACCAATCCCCAAGCACCAACCACCAAACACCAAACACCAAGCACCAAACACCATGCACCAAGCACCTAGCACCAAAAACCAAACACTGGGCACCAAGCACCAAACACCAAGCATCAATCACCAAGCACCAAACACCAAGCAGCAAGCACCAACCACCAAATACCAAGCACCAAGAACCAAACACTAAACACCAAGCACCAAGCACCAAACACCTAACACCAAGCACCAAGCACCAAGCACCAAACACCAAACACCAAGCACCAAGCACCAAACACCAAGCACCAAGCACCAAACACCAAGCACCAAACACCAAGAACCAAGCACCAAACACCAAGCACCAAGCACCAAGTACAAACACCAAGCACCAAGCACCAAACACCAAGCACCAAACACCAAACACCAAACATCAAGCACCAGACACCAATCACCAAAGACCAAACACCAAACACGAAGCACCAAACACCAAACAGCAAACACCATACAGCAAACACCAAACACCAAAAAGCAGACACCAAACAGCAAACACCAAACACCAAACACCAAACACCAGACAGCAAACACCAAGCACCAAACACCAAGCACCAAGCACCAAACACCTAACACCAAGCACCAAGCACCAAGCACCAAGCACCAAACACCAAGCACCAAACACCAAACACCAAGCACCAAGCACCAAGCACCAAGTACCAAACACCAAGAACCAAGAACCAAACACCAAGCACCAAGCACCAAGTACAAACACCAAGCACCAAGCACCAAACACCAAGGACTAAGTGCCAAGCACCAAGCACCAAGCACCAAAAACCAAACACCAAACACAAAACACCAAGCACCAAGCACCAAACACCAAACTCCAAGCACCAAGCACCAAGCACCAGACACCAAACACCAAGTACCAAGCACCAGGCACCAAACACCAAGCACCAAGCACCAAACACCAAGCACCAAGCACCAAACACCAAACACCAAACACCAAACACCAAACACCAAACAACATACAGCAAACACCAAACACCAAAAAGCAGACACCAAACAGCAAACACCAAATACCAAACACCAAACAGCAAACACCAAACAACAAACACCAAACAACAAACACCAAACAGCAAACAGCAAACACCAAACACCAAGCACCAAGCACCAAACACCAAGCACCAAGCACCAAACACCAAGCACCAAGCACCAAACACCAAACCCCAAGCACCTAGCACCAAACACTAATCACCAAGCACCAAACACCAACCACCCAGCACCAAGCACCAAGCAGCAAGCACCAAACACCAAACACCAAACACCAAGCACCAAGCGCCAAACACCAATCACCAAGCACCTAGTACCAAACACCAAACACCAAGCACCAAGCACCAAACACCTAACACCAAGCACCAAGCACCAAGCACCAAACACCAAACACAAAGAACCAAGCACAAAACACCAAGCACCAAGTACAAACACCAAGCACCAAACACCAAGCACCAAGCACCAAGCATCAAACACCAAGCATCAAACACCAAACACCAAACACCAAGCACCAAGCACCAAACACCAAGCACCAAACACCAAGCACCCAGCACCAAACACCATGCACCAAGTACCAAGCAACAAACACCAAGCACCAAGCACCAAACACCAAACACCAAGCACCAAACACCAAACACCAAGCACCAAGCACCAAACACCAAGCACCCAGCACCAAACACCATGAACTAAGTACCAAGCAACAAACACCAAGCACCAAGCACCAAACACCAAACACCAAGCACCAAACACCAAACACCATACACCAAGCACCAAGCACCAAACACCAAGCACCAAGCACCAAGTACCAAACACCAAGCCCCAAGCACCAAGCAGCAAACACCAAACACCAAGCACCAAACACCAAGCACCAAGCACCTAGCACCAAAAACCAAACACCAAGCACCAAGCATCAAACACCAAGCATCAATCACCAAGCACCAAACACCAAGCAGCAAGCACCAAGCACCAAATACCAAGCACCAAGAACCAAACACCAAACACCAAGCACCAAGCACCAAACACCAAACACCAAACACCAAGCACCAAGCACCAAGCACCAAACACCAAACACCAAGCACCAAGCACCAAACACCAAGCACCAAGCACCAAACACCAAGCACCAAACACCAAGAACCAAGCACCAAACACCAAGCACCAAGCACCAAGTACAAACACCAAGCACCAAGCACCAAACACCAAGCACCAAGCACCAAACACCAAATACCAAGCACCAAACACCAAACACCAAGCTCCAGACACCAAGCACCAAACACCAAACACGAAGCACCAAGCACCAAGCACCAAACACCAAACACCAAGCACCAAGCACCAAACACCAAGCACCAAAGACCAAACACCAAACAGCAAACACCAAACACGAAACAGCAAACACCATACAGCAAACACCAAACACCAAAAAGCAGACACCAAACAGCAAACACCAAACACCAAGCACCAAACACCAAACAGCAAACACCAAACACCAAGCACCAAACACCATGCACCAAGCACCAAACACCTAACACCAAGCACCAAGCACCAAGCACCAAACACCAAGCACCAAACACCAAACACCAAGCACCGAGCACCAAGCACCAAGTACCAAACACCAAGAACCAAGAACCAAACACCAAGCACCAAGCACCAAGTACAAACACCAAGCACCAAGCACCAAACACCAAGGACCAAGCAACAAGCACCAAGCACCAAGCACCAAAAACCAAACACCAAACACAAAACACCAAGCACCAAGCACCAAACACCAAACTCCAAGCACCAAGCACCAAACACCAAACACCAAGCACCAAGCACCAAACACCAAACACCAAACACCAAACAGCAAATAACATACAGCCAACACCAAACACCAAAAAGCAGACACCAAACAGCAAACACCAAACACCAAACACCAAACAGCAAACACCAAACACCAAACACCAAGCACCAAGCACCAAGCACCAAACACCAAACCCCAAGCACCTAGCACCAAACACTAAGCACCAAGCACCAAACACCAAGCACCAAGCACCAAACACCAAGCACCAAGCACCAAGCACCAAACACCAAACACCAAACACCAAAGACCAAACACCAAGCACCAAACACCAAGCACCCAGCACCAAACACCAAACACCAAACACCAACCACCCAGCACCCAGCACCAAGCACCAAACACCAAGCACCAAGCACCAAACACCAAACACCAAGCACCAAGCACCAAACACCAAGCACCAAGCACCTAGTACCAAACACCAAACACCAAGCACCAAACACCAAGCACCAATCACCAAGCACCAAACAGCAAGCAGCCAGCAGCAAGCACCAAACACCAAACACCAAGCACCAAGCACCAAAAACCAAACACCAAGCACCAAGCACCAAACACCTAACACCAAGCACCAAGCACCAAGTACCAAGCACCAAACACCAAGCACCAAACACCAAACACCAAGCACCAAGCACCAAACACCAAGCACCAAACACCAAACACCAAGCACCAAGCACCAAACACCTAATACCAAGCACCAAACACCAAGCACCAAACACCAAGCACCAAGCACCAAGCACCAGGCACCAAGCACCAAACACCAAGCACCAAACACCAAGCACCAAACACCAAGCACCAAGCACCAAGCACCAAGCACCAAACACCAAGAACCAAGCACCAAGCACCAAGTACAAACACCAAGCACCAAGCACCAAACACCAAGCACCAAGCACCAAACATCAAACACCAAGCATAAAACACCAAGCACCAAACACCAAACACCAAGCACCAAGCACCAAGCACCAAACACCAAACACCAAGCACCAAGCACCAAGCACCAAACACCAAGCACCCAGCACCAAACACCAAGCACCAAGCACCAAACACCAAGCACCAAGTACCAAGCAACAAGCACCAAACACCAAACACCAAACACCAAACACCAAGCACCAAACACCAAACACCAAACACCAAGCACCAGACACCAAGCACCAAACACCAAACACCAAACACCAAGCACCAAGCACCAAGCACCAAACACCAAACACCAAGCACCAAACACCAAACACCAAGCACCAAGCACCAAACACCAAGCACCAAAGACCAAACACCAAACAGCAAACACCAAACACCAAACAGCAAACACCAAACACGAAACAGCAAACACCATACAGCAAACACCAAACACCAAACACCAAACAGCAAACACCAAACACCAAGCACCAAACACCAAGTACCAAGCACCAAACACCAAACCCCAAGCACCAAGCACCAAACACTAATCACCAAGCACCAAACACAAAGCACCAAGCACCAAACACCAAACACCAAGCACCAAAGACCAAGCACCAAGCACCAAACAGCAAACACCAATCAACAAACACCAAACAACAAACAGCAAACAGCAAACAGCAAACAGCAAACACCAACCACCAAGCACCAAACACCAACCACCAAGCACCAAACACCAAGCACCAAGCACCAAACACCAAACCCCAAGCACCTAGCACCAAACACTAATCACCAAGCACCAAACACCAACCACCCAGCACCAAGCACCAAGCACCAAGCACCAAACACCAAACACCAAACACCAAGCACCAAGCACCAAACAACAAACACCAAGCACCTAGTACCAAACACCAAACACCAAGCACCAAACACCAAGCACCAATCACCAAGCACCAAACACCAAGCAGCCAGCAGCAAGCACCAAACACCAAACACCAAGCACCAAGCACCAAAAACCAAACACCAAGCACCAAGCACCAAACACCTAACACCAAGCACCAAGCACCAAGTACCAAGCACCAAACACCAAGCACCAAACACCAAACACCAAGCACCAAGCACCAAACACCAAGCACGAAACACCAAACACCAAGCACCAAGCACCAAACACCTAACACCAAGCACCAAACACCAAGCACCAAGCACCAATCACCAAACAACAAGCACCAAGCACCAAGCACCAAACACCAAGCACCAAGCACCAAACACCAAGCACCAAGCACCAAGCACCAAACACCAACCACCAAGCACCAAACACCAAGCACCAAGCACCAAACACCAAACCCCAAGCACCTAGCACCAAACACTAATCACCAAGCACCAAACACCAACCACCCAGCACCAAGCACCAAGCACCAAGCACCAAACACCAAACACCAAACACCAAGCACCAAGCACCAAACACCAAACACCAAGCACCTAGTACCAAACACCAAACACCAAGCACCAAACACCAAGCACCAATCACCAAGCACCAAACACCAAGCAGCCAGCAGCAAGCACCAAACACCAAACACCAAGCACCAAGCACCAAAAACCAAACACCAAGCACCAAGCACCAAACACCTAACACCAAGCACCAAGCACCAAGTACCAAGCACCAAACACCAAGCACCAAACACCAAACACCAAGCACCAAGCACCAAACACCAAGCACGAAACACCAAACACCAAGCACCAAGCACCAAACACCTAACACCAAGCACCAAACACCAAGCACCAAGCACCAATCACCAAACAACAAGCACCAAGCACCAAGCACCAAACACCAAGCACCAAGCACCAAACACCAAACACCAAGCACCAAGCACCAAATACCAAGCACCAGGCACCAAACACCAAACACCAAGCACCAAGCACCAAACACCAAGCACCAAGCACCAAGTACCAAACACCAATCCCCAAGCACCAACCACCAAACACCAAACACCAAGCACCAAACACCATGCACCAAGCACCTAGCACCAAAAACCAAACACTGGCCACCAAGCACCAAACACCAAGCATCAATCACCAAGCACCAAACACCAAGCAGCAAGCACCAAGCACCAAATACCAAGCACCAAGAACCAAACACTAAACACCAAGCACCAAGCACCAAACACCTAACACCAAGCACCAAGCACCAAGCACCAAACACCAAACACCAAGCACCAAGCACCAAACACCAAGCACCAAGCACCAAACACCAAGCACCAAACACCAAGAACCAAGCACCAAACACCAAGCACCAAGCACCAAGTACAAACACCAAGCACCAAGCACCAAACACCAAGCACCAAGCACCAAACACCAAACACCAAACATCAAGCACCAGACACCAATCACCAAAGACCAAACACCAAACACGAAGCACCAAACACCAAACAGCAAACACCATACAGCAAACACCAAACACCAAAAAGCAGACACCAAACAGCAAACACCAAACACCAAACACCAAACACCAGACAGCAAACACCAAGCACCAAACACCAAGCACCAAGCACCAAACACCTAACACCAAGCACCAAGCACCAAGCACCAAGCACCAAACACCAAGCACCAAACACCAAACACCAAGCACCAAGCACCAAGCACCAAGTACCAAACACCAAGAACCAAGAACCAAACACCAAGCACCAAGCACCAAGTACAAACACCAAGCACCAAGCACCAAACACCAAGGACTAAGTACCAAGCACCAAGCACCAAGCACCAAAAACCAAACACCAAACACAAAACACCAAGCACCAAGCACCAAACACCAAACTCCAAGCACCAAGCACCAAGCACCAAACACCAAACACCAAGTACCAAGCACCAGGCACCAAACACCAAGCACCAAGCACCAAACACCAAGCACCAAGCACCAAACACCAAACACCAAACACCAAACACCAAACAGCAAACAACATACAGCAAACACCAAACACCAAAAAGCAGACACCAAACAGCAAACACCAAATACCAAACACCAAACAGCAAACACCAAACAACAAACACCAAACAACAAACACCAAACAGCAAACAGCAAACACCAAACACCAAGCACCAAGCACCAAACACCAAGCACCAAGCACCAAACACCAAGCACCAAGCACTAAACACCAAACCCCAAGCACCTAGCACCAAACACTAATCACCAAGCACCAAACACCAACCACCCAGCACCAAGCACCAAGCAGCAAGCACCAAACACCAAACACCAAACACCAAGCACCAAGCGCCAAACACCAATCACCAAGCACCTAGTACCAAACACCAAACACCAAGCACCAAGCACCAAACACCTAACACCAAGCACCAAGCACCAAGCACCAAACACCAAACACAAAGAACCAAGCACAAAACACCAAGCACCAAGTACAAACACCAAGCACCAAACACCAAGCACCAAGCACCAAGCATCAAACACCAAGCATCAAACACCAAACACCAAACACCAAACACCAAGCACCAAACACCAAGCACCAAACACCAAGCAACCAGCACCAAACACCATGCACCAAGTACCAAGCAACAAACACCAAGCACCAAGCACCAAACACCAAACACCAAGCACCAAACACCAAACACCAAGCACCAAGCACCAAACACCAAGCACCCAGCACCAAACACCATGAACCAAGTACCAAGCAACAAACACCAAGCACCAAGCACCAAACACCAAACACCAAGCACCAAACACCAAACACCATACACCAAGCACCAAGCACCAAACACCAAGCACCAAGCACCAAGTACCAAACACCAAGCCCTAAGCACCAAGCAGCAAACACCAAACACCAAGCACCAAACACCAAGCACCAAGCACCTAGCACCAAAAACCAAACACCAAGCACCAAGCATCAAACACCAAGCATCAATCACCAAGCACCAAACACCAAGCAGCAAGCACCAAGCACCAAATACCAAGCACCAAGAACCAAACACCAAACACCAAGCACCAAGCACCAAACACCAAACACCAAGCACCAAGCACCAAGCACCAAACACCAAACACCAAGCACCAAGCACCAAACACCAAGCACCAAGCACCAAACACCAAGCACCAAACACCAAGAACCAAGCACCAAACACCAAGCACCAAGCACCAAGTACAAACACCAAGCACCAAGCACCAAACACCAAGCACCAAGCACCAAACACCAAATACCAAGCACCAAACACCAAACACCAAGCTCCAGACACCAAGCACCAAACACCAAACACGAAGCACCAAGCACCAAGCACCAAACACCAAACACCAAGCACCAAGCACCAAACACCAAGCACCAAAGACCAAACACCAAACAGCAAACACCAAACACCAAACAGCAAACACCAAACACGAAACAGCAAACACCATACAGCAAACACCAAACACCAAAAAGCAGACACCAAACAGCAAACACCAAACACCAAGCACCAAACACCAAACAGCAAACACCAAACACCAAGCACCAAACACCATGCACCAAGCACCAAACACCTAACACCAAGCACCAAGCACCAAGCACCAAACACCAAGCACCAAACACCAAACACCAAGCACCGAGCACCAAGCACCAAGTACCAAACACCAAGAACCAAGAACCAAACACCAAGCACCAAGCACCAAGTACAAACACCAAGCACCAAGCACCAAACACCAAGGACCAAGCAACAAGCACCAAGCACCAAGCACCAAAAACCAAACACCAAACACAAAACACCAAGCACCAAGCACCAAACACCAA
This sequence comes from Eledone cirrhosa, assembly GCA_964016885.1. Classification (NCBI taxonomy): domain Eukaryota; kingdom Metazoa; phylum Mollusca; class Cephalopoda; order Octopoda; family Eledonidae; genus Eledone; species Eledone cirrhosa. The sequence goes on along the minus strand of OZ024743.1, from coordinate 139,350,908 downwards.
ACTCCAAGCACCAAGCACCAAACACCAAACACCAAGCACCAAGCACCAAACACCAAACACCAAACACCAAACAGCAAATAACACAGCCAACACCAAACACCAAAAAGCAGACACCAAACAGCAAACACCAAACACCAAACACCAAACAGCAAACACCAAACACCAAACACCAAGCACCAAGCACCAAGCACCAAACACCAAACCCCAAGCACCTAGCACCAAACACTAAGCACCAAGCACCAAACACCAAGCACCAAGCACCAAACACCAAGCACCAAGCACCAAGCACCAAACACCAAACACCAAACACCAAAGACCAAACACCAAGCACCAAACACCAAGCACCCAGCACCAAACACCAAACACCAAACACCAACCACCCAGCACCCAGCACCAAGCACCAAACACCAAGCACCAAGCACCAAACACCAAACACCAAGCACCAAGCACCAAACACCAAGCACCAAGCACCTAGTACCAAACACCAAACACCAAGCACCAAACACCAAGCACCAATCACCAAGCACCAAACAGCAAGCAGCCAGCAGCAAGCACCAAACACCAAACACCAAGCACCAAGCACCAAAAACCAAACACCAAGCACCAAGCACCAAACACCTAACACCAAGCACCAAGCACCAAGTACCAAGCACCAAACACCAAGCACCAAACACCAAACACCAAGCACCAAGCACCAAACACCAAGCACCAAACACCAAACACCAAGCACCAAGCACCAAACACCTAATACCAAGCACCAAACACCAAGCACCAAACACCAAGCACCAAGCACCAAGCACCAGGCACCAAGCACCAAACACCAAGCACCAAACACCAAGCACCAAACACCAAGCACCAAGCACCAAGCACCAAGCACCAAACACCAAGAACCAAGCACCAAGCACCAAGTACAAACACCAAGCACCAAGCACCAAACACCAAGCACCAAGCACCAAACATCAAACACCAAGCATAAAACACCAAGCACCAAACACCAAACACCAAGCACCAAGCACCAAGCACCAAACACCAAACACCAAGCACCAAGCACCAAGCACCAAACACCAAGCACCCAGCACCAAACACCAAGCACCAAGCACCAAACACCAAGCACCAAGTACCAAGCAACAAGCACCAAACACCAAACACCAAACACCAAACACCAAGCACCAAACACCAAACACCAAACACCAAGCACCAGACACCAAGCACCAAACACCAAACACCAAACACCAAGCACCAAGCACCAAGCACCAAACACCAAACACCAAGCACCAAACACCAAACACCAAGCACCAAGCACCAAACACCAAGCACCAAAGACCAAACACCAAACAGCAAACACCAAACACCAAACAGCAAACACCAAACACGAGACAGCAAACACCATACAGCAAACACCAAACACCAAACACCAAACAGCATACAGCAAACACCAAACACCAAAAAGCAGACACCAAACAGCAAACACCAAACACCAAACACCAAACACCAGACAGCAAACACCAAGCACCAAACACCAAGCACCAAGCACCAAACACCTAACACCAAGCACCAAGCACCAAGCACCAAGCACCAAACACCAAGCACCAAACACCAAACACCAAGCACCAAGCACCAAGCACCAAGTACCAAACACCAAGAACCAAGAACCAAACACCAAGCACCAAGCACCAAGTACAAACACCAAGCACCAAGCACCAAACACCAAGGACTAAGTACCAAGCACCAAGCACCAAGCACCAAAAACCAAACACCAAACACAAAACACCAAGCACCAAGCACCAAACACCAAACTCCAAGCACCAAGCACCAAGCACCAAACACCAAACACTAAGTACCAAGCACCAGGCACCAAACACCAAGCACCAAGCACCAAACACCAAGCACCAAGCACCAAACACCAAACACCAAACACCAAACACCAAACAGCAAACAACATACAGCAAACACCAAACACCAAAAAGCAGCCACCAAACAGCAAACACCAAATACCAAACACCAAACAGCAAACACCAAACAACAAACACCAAACAACAAACACCAAACAGCAAACAGCAAACACCAAACACCAAGCACCAAGCACCAAACACCAAGCACCAAGCACCAAACACCAAGCACCAAGCACCAAACACCAAACCCCAAGCACCTAGCACCAAACACTAATCACCAAGCACCAAACACCAACCACCCAGCACCAAGCACCAAGCAGCAAGCACCAAACACCAAACACCAAACACCAAGCACCAAGCGCCAAACACCAATCACCAAGCACCTAGTACCAAACACCAAACACCAAGCACCAAGCACCAAACCCCTAACACCAAGCACCAAGCACCAAGCACCAAACACCAAACACAAAGAACCAAGCACAAAACACCAAGCACCAAGTACAAACACCAAGCACCAAACACCAAGCACCAAGCACCAAGCATCAAACACCAAGCATCAAACACCAAACACCAAACACCAAGCACCAAGCACCAAACACCAAGCACCAAACACCAAGCACCCAGCACCAAACACCATGCACCAAGTACCAAGCAACAAACACCAAGCACCAAGCACCAAACACCAAACACCAAGCACCAAACACCAAACACCAAGCACCAAGCACCAAACACCAAGCACCCAGCACCAAACACCATGAACCAAGTACCAAGCAACAAACACCAAGCACCAAGCACCAAACACCAAACACCAAGCACCAAACACCAAACACCATACACCAAGCACCAAGCACCAAACACCAAGCACCAAGCACCAAGTACCAAACACCAAGCCCCAAGCACCAAGCAGCAAACACCAAACACCAAGCACCAAACACCAAGCATCAAGCACCTAGCACCAAAAACCAAACACCAAGCACCAAGCATCAAACACCAAGCATCAATCACCAAGCACCAAACACCAAGCAGCAAGCACCAAGCACCAAATACCAAGCACCAAGAACCAAACACCAAACACCAAGCACCAAGCACCAAACACCAAACACCAAGCACCAAGCACCAAGCACCAAACACCAAACACCAAGCACCAAGCACCAAACACCAAGCACCAAGCACCAAACACCAAGCACCAAACACCAAGAACCAAGCACCAAACACCAAGCACCAAGCACCAAGTACAAACACCAAGCACCAAGCACCAAACACCAAGCACCAAGCACCAAACACCAAATACCAAGCACCAAACACCAAACACCAAGCTCCAGACACCAAGCACCAAACACCAAACACGAAGCACGAAGCACCAAGCACCAAACACCAAACACCAAGCACCAAGCACCAAACACCAAGCACCAAAGACCAAACACCAAACAGCAAACACCAAACACCAAACAGCAAACACCAAACACGAAACAGCAAACACCATACAGCAAACACCAAACACCAAAAAGCAGACACCAAACAGCAAACACCAAACACCAAGCACCAAACACCAAACAGCAAACACCAAACACCAAGCACCAAACACCATGCACCAAGCACCAAACACCTAACACCAAGCACCAAGCACCAAGCACCAAACACCAAGCACCAAACACCAAACACCAAGCACCGAGCACCAAGCACCAAGTACCAAACACCAAGAACCAAGAACCAAACCCCAAGCACCAAGTACAAACACCAAGCAGTAAGCACCAAACACCAAGGACCAAGCAACAAGCACCAAGCACCAAGCACCAAAAACCAAACACCAAACACAAAACACCAAGCACCAAGCACCAAACACCAAACTCCAAGCACCAAGCACCAAACACCAAACACCAAGCACCAAGCACCAAACACCAAACACCAAACACCAAACAGCAAATAACATACAGCCAACACCAAACACCAAAAAGCAGACACCAAACAGCAAACACCAAACACCAAACACCAAACAGCAAACACCAAACACCAAACACCAAGCACCAAGCACCAAGCACCAAACACCAAACCCCAAGCACCTAGCACCAAACACTAAGCACCAAGCACCAAACACCAAGCACCAAGCACCAAACACCAAGCACCAAGCACCAAGCACCAAACACCAAACACCAAACACCAAAGACCAAACACCAAGCACCAAACACCAAGCACCCAGCACCAAACACCAAACACCAAACACCAACCACCCAGCACCCAGCACCAAGCACCAAACACCAAGCACCAAGCACCAAACACCAAACACCAAGCACCAAGCACCAAACACCAAGCACCAAGCACCTAGTACCAAACACCAAACACCAAGCACCAAACACCAAGCACCAATCACCAAGCACCAAACAGCAAGCAGCCAGCAGCAAGCACCAAACACCAAACACCAAGCACCAAGCACCAAAAACCAAACACCAAGCACCAAGCACCAAACACCTAACACCAAGCACCAAGCACCAAGTACCAAGCACCAAACACCAAGCACCAAACACCAAACACCAAGCACCAAGCACCAAACACCAAGCACCAAACACCAAACACCAAGCACCAAGCACCAAACACCTAATACCAAGCACCAAACACCAAGCACCAAACACCAAGCACCAAGCACCAAGCACCAGGTACCAAGCACCAAACACCAAGCACCAAACACCAAGCACCAAACACCAAGCACCAAGCACCAAGCACCAAGCACCAAACACCAAGAACCAAGCACCAAGCACCAAGTACAAACACCAAGCACCAAGCACCAAACACCAAGCACCAAGCACCAAACATCAAACACCAAGCATAAAACACCAAGCACCAAACACCAAACACCAAGCACCAAGCACCAAGCACCAAACACCAAACACCAAGCACCAAGAACCAAGCACCAAACACCAAGCACCCAGCACCAAACACCAAGCACCAAGCACCAAACACCAAGCACCAAGTACCAAGCAACAAGCACCAAACACCAAACACCAAACACCAAACACCAAGCACCAAACACCAAACACCAAACACCAAGCACCAGACACCAAGCACCAAACACCAAACACCAAACACCAAGCACCAAGCACCAAGCACCAAACACCAAACACCAAGCACCAAACACCAAACACCAAGCACCAAGCACCAAACACCAAGCACCAAAGACCAAACACCAAACAGCAAACACCAAACACCAAACAGCAAACACCAAACACGAAACAGCAAACACCATACAGCAAACACCAAACACCAAACACCAAACAGCAAACACCAAACACCAAGCACCAAACACCAAGTACCAAGCACCAAACACCAAACCCCAAGCACCAAGCACCAAACACTAATCACCAAGCACCAAACACAAAGCACCAAGCACCAAACACCAAACACCAAGCACCAAAGACCAAGCACCAAGCACCAAACAGCAAACACCAATCAACAAACACCAAACAACAAACACCAAACAGCAAACAGCAAACAGCAAACACCAACCACCAAGCACCAAACACCAAGCACCAAGCACCAAACACCAAGCACCAAGCACCAAACACCAAACCCCAAGCACCTAGCACCAAACACTAATCACCAAGCACCAAACACCAACCACCCAGCACCAAGCACCAAGCACCAAGCACCAAACACCAAACACCAAACACCAAGCACCAAGCACCAAACACCAAACACCAAGCACCTAGTACCAAACACAAAACACCAAGCACCAAACACCAAGCACCAATCACCAAGCACCAAACACCAAGCAGCCAGCAGCAAGCACCAAACACCAAACACCAAGCACCAAGCACCAAAAACCAAACACCAAGCACCAAGCACCAAACACCTAACACCAAGCACCAAGCACCAAGTACCAAACACCAAACACCAAGCACCAAACACCAAACACCAAGCACCAAGCACCAAACACCAAGCACGAAACACCAAACACCAAGCACCAAGCACCAAACACCTAACACCAAGCACCAAACACCAAGCACCAAGCACCAATCACCAAACAACAAGCACCAAGCACCAAGCACCAAACACCAAGCACCAAGCACCAAACACCAAACACCAAGCACCAAGCACCAAATACCAAGCACCAAGCACCAAACACCGAACACCAAGCACCAAGCACCAAACACCAAGCACCAAGCACCAAGTACCAAACACCAATCCCCAAGAACCAACCACCAAACACCAAACACCAAGCACCAAACACCATGCACCAAGCACCTAGCACCAAAAACCAAACACTGGGCACCAAGCACCAAACACCAAGCATCAATCACCAAGCACCAAACACCAAGCAGCAAGCACCAAGCACCAAATACCAAGCACCAAGAACCAAACACTAAACACCAAGCACCAAGCACCAAACACCTAACACCAAGCACCAAGCACCAAGCACCAAACACCAAACACCAAGCACCAAGCACCAAACACCAAGCACCAAGCACCAAACACCAAGCACCAAACACCAAGAACCAAGCACCAAACACCAAGCACCAAGCACCAAGTACAAACACCAAGCACCAAGCACCAAACACCAAGCACCAAGCACCAAACACCAAACACCAAACATCAAGCACCAGACACCAATCACCAAAGACCAAACACCAAACACGAAGCACCAAACACCAAACAGCAAACACCATACAGCAAACACCAAACACCAAAAAGCAGACACCAAACAGCAAACACCAAACACCAAACACCAAACACCAGACAGCAAACACCAAGCACCAAACACCAAGCACCAAGCACCAAACACCTAACACCAAGCACCAAGCACCAAGCACCAAGCACCAAACACCAAGCACCAAACACCAAACACCAAGCACCAAGCACCAAGCACCAAGTACCAAACACCAAGAACCAAGAACCAAACACCAAGCACCAAGCACCAAGTACAAACACCAAGCACCAAGCACCAAACACCAAGGACTAAGTACCAAGCACCAAGCACCAAGCACCAAAAACCAAACACCAAACACAAAACACCAAGCACCAAGCACCAAACACCAAACTCCAAGCACCAAGCACCAAGCACCAAACACCAAACACCAAGTACCAAGCACCAGGCACCAAACACCAAGCACCAAGCACCAAACACCAAGCACCAAGCACCAAACACCAAACACCAAACACCAAACACCAAACAGCAAACAACATACAGCAAACACCAAACACCAAAAAGCAGCCACCAAACAGCAAACACCAAATACCAAACACCAAACAGCAAACACCAAACAACAAACACCAAACAACAAACACCAAACAGCAAACAGCAAACACCAAACACCAAGCACCAAGCACCAAACACCAAGCACCAAGCACCAAACACCAAGCACCAAGCACCAAACACCAAACCCCAAGCACCTAGCACCAAACACTAATCACCAAGCACCAAACACCAACCACCCAGCACCAAGCACCAAGCAGCAAGCACCAAACACCAAACACCAAACACCAAGCACCAAGCGCCAAACACCAATCACCAAGCACCTAGTACCAAACACCAAACACCAAGCACCAAGCACCAAACCCCTAACACCAAGCACCAAGCACCAAGCACCAAACACCAAACACAAAGAACCAAGCACAAAACACCAAGCACCAAGTACAAACACCAAGCACCAAACACCAAGCACCAAGCACCAAGCATCAAACACCAAGCATCAAACACCAAACACCAAACACCAAGCACCAAGCACCAAACACCAAGCACCAAACACCAAGCACCCAGCACCAAACACCATGCACCAAGTACCAAGCAACAAACACCAAGCACCAAGCACCAAACACCAAACACCAAGCACCAAACACCAAACACCAAGCACCAAGCACCAAACACCAAGCACCCAGCACCAAACACCATGAACCAAGTACCAAGCAACAAACACCAAGCACCAAGCACCAAACACCAAACACCAAGCACCAAACACCAAACACCATACACCAAGCACCAAGCACCAAACACCAAGCACCAAGCACCAAGTACCAAACACCAAGCCCCAAGCACCAAGCAGCAAACACCAAACACCAAGCACCAAACACCAAGCACCAAGCACCTAGCACCAAAAACCAAACACCAAGCACCAAGCATCAAACACCAAGCATCAATCACCAAGCACCAAACACCAAGCAGCAAGCACCAGGCACCAAATACCAAGCACCAAGAACCAAACACCAAACACCAAGCACCAAGCACCAAACACCAAACACCAAGCACCAAGCACCAAGCACCAAACACCAAACACCAAGCACCAAGCACCAAACACCAAGCACCAAGCACCAAACACCAAGCACCAAACACCAAGAACCAAGCACCAAACACCAAGCACCAAGCACCAAGTACAAACACCAAGCACCAAGCACCAAACACCAAGCACCAAGCACCAAACACCAAATACCAAGCACCAAACACCAAACACCAAGCTCCAGACACCAAGCACCAAACACCAAACACGAAACACCAAGCACCAAGCACCAAACACCAAACACCAAGCACCAAGCACCAAACACCAAGCACCAAAGACCAAACACCAAACAGCAAACACCAAACACCAAACAGCAAACACCAAACACGAAACAGCAAACACCATACAGCAAACACCAAACACCAAAAAGCAGACACCAAACAGCAAACACCAAACACCAAGCACCAAACACCAAACAGCAAACACCAAACACCAAGCACCAAACACCATGCACCAAGCACCAAGCACCAAACACCAAGCACCAAACACCAAACACCAAGCACCGAGCACCAAGCACCAAGTACCAAACACCAAGAACCAAGAACCAAACACCAAGCACCAAGCACCAAGTACAAACACCAAGCACCAAGCACCAAACACCAAGGACCAAGCAACAAGCACCAAGCACCAAGCACCAAAAACCAAACACCAAACACAAAACACCAAGCACCAAGCACCAAACACCAAACTCCAAGCACCAAGCACCAAACACCAAACACCAAGCACCAAGCACCAAACACCAAACACCAAACACCAAACAGCAAATAACATACAGCCAACACCAAACACCAAAAAGCAGACACCAAACAGCAAACACCAAACACCAAACACCAAACAGCAAACACCAAACACCAAACACCAAGCACCAAGCACCAAGCACCAAACACCAAACCCCAAGCACCTAGCACCAAACACTAAGCACCAAGCACCAAACACCAAGCACCAAGCACCAAACACCAAGCACCAAGCACCAAGCACCAAACACCAAACACCAAACACCAAAGACCAAACACCAAGCACCAAACACCAAGCACCCAGCACCAAACACCAAACACCAAACACCAACCACCCAACACCCAGCACCAAGCACCAAACACCAAGCACCAAGCACCAAACACCAAACACCAAGCACCAAGCACCAAACACCAAGCACCAAGCACCTAGTACCAAACACCAAACACCAAGCACCAAACACCAAGCACCAATCACCAAGCACCAAACAGCAAGCAGCCAGCAGCAAGCACCAAACACCAAACACCAAGCACCAAGCACCAAAAACCAAACACCAAGCACCAAGCACCAAACACCTAACACCAAGCACCAAGCACCAAGTACCAAGCACCAAACACCAAGCACCAAACACCAAACACCAAGCACCAAGCACCAAACACCAAGCACCAAACACCAAACACCAAGCACCAAGCACCAAACACCTAATACCAAGCACCAAACACCAAGCACCAAACACCAAGCACCAAGCACCAAGCACCAGGCACCAAGCACCAAACACCAAGCACCAAACACCAAGCACCAAACACCAAGCACCAAGCACCAAGCACCAAGCACCAAACACCAAGAACCAAGCACCAAGCACCAAGTACAAACACCAAGCACCAAGCACCAAACACCAAGCACCAAGCACCAAACATCAAACACCAAGCATAAAACACCAAGCACCAAACACCAAACACCAAGCACCAAGCACCAAGCACCAAACACCAAACACCAAGCACCAAGCACCAAGCACCAAACACCAAGCACCCAGCACCAAACACCAAGCACCAAGCACCAAACACCAAGCACCAAGTACCAAGCAACAAGCACCAAACACCAAACACCAAACACCAAACACCAAGCACCAAACACCAAACACCAAACACCAAGCACCAGACACCAAGCACCAAACACCAAACACCAAACACCAAGCACCAAGCACCAAGCACCAAACACCAAACACCAAGCACCAAACACCAAACACCAAGCACCAAGCACCAAACACCAAGCACCAAAGACCAAACACCAAACAGCAAACACCAAACACCAAACAGCAAACACCAAACACGAAACAGCAAACACCATACAGCAAACACCAAACACCAAACACCAAACAGCAAACACCAAACACCAAGCACCAAACACCAAGTACCAAGCACCAAACACCAAACCCCAAGCACCAAGCACCAAACACTAATCACCAAGCACCAAACACAAAGCACCAAGCACCAAACACCAAACACCAAGCACCAAAGACCAAGCACCAAGCACCAAACAGCAAACACCAATCAACAAACACCAAACAACAAACACCAAACAGCAAACAGCAAACAGCAAACACCAACCACCAAGCACCAAACACCAAGCACCAAGCACCAAACACCAAGCACCAAGCACCAAACACCAAACCCCAAGCACCAAGCACCAAACACCAACCACCCAGCACCAAGCACCAAGCACCAAGCACCAAACACCAAACACCAAACACCAAGCACCAAGCACCAAACACCAAACACCAAGCACCTAGTACCAAACACCAAACACCAAGCACCAAACACCAAGCACCAATCACCAAGCACCAAACACCAAGCAGCCAGCAGCAAGCACCAAACACCAAACACCAAGCACCAAGCACCAAAAACCAAACACCAAGCACCAAGCACCAAACACCTAACACCAAGCACCAAGCACCAAGTACCAAGCACCAAACACCAAGCACCAAACACCAAACACCAAGCACCAAGCACCAAACACCAAGCACGAAACACCAAACACCAAGCACCAAGCACCAAACACCTAACACCAACACCAAACACCAAGCACCAAACACCAAGCACCAAGCACCAAGCACCAGGCACCAAGCACCAAACACCAAGCACCAAACACCAAGCACCAAACACCAAGCACCAAGCACCAAGCACCAAGCACCAAGCACCAAGAACCAAGAACCAAGCACCAAGTACAAACACCAAGCACCAAACACCAAATACCAAGCACCAAGCACCAAGCATCAAACACCAAGCATATAACACCAAACACCAAACACCAAGCACCAAGCACCAAACACCAAACAGCAAGCACCAAGCACCAAGCAGCAAACACCAAGCACCCAGGACCAAACACCAAGCACCAAGTACCAAACACCAAGAACCAAGAACCGAACCCCAAGCACCAAGCACCAAGCAACAAGCACCAAACACCAAACACCAAACACCAAACACCAAGCACCAAACAGCAAACACCAAACACCAAGCACCAAACACCAAACACCAAACACCAAGCACCAGACACCAAGCACCAAACACCAAACACCAAACACCAAGCACCAAGCACCAAGCAACAAACACCAAACACCAAGCACCAAGCACCAAACACCAAACACCAAGCACCAAGCACCAAACACCAAGCACCAAAGAGCAAACAGCAAACACCAAACACCAAACAGCAAACACCAAACACCAAACAGCAAACACCATACAGCAAACACCAAACACCAAAAAGCAAACAGCAAACAGCAAACAGCAAACACCAAACACCAAACAGCAAACACCAAACACCAAGCACCAAACACCAAGTACCAAGCACCAAACACCAAACCCCAAGCACCAAGCACCAAGCACCAAACACCAAGCACCAAAGACCAAGCACCAAGCACCAAGCACCAAACACCAAGCACCAAGCACCAAGCACCAAACACCAAGCACCAAGCACCAAATACCAACCACCCAGCACCAAGCACCAAGCACCAAACACCAAGCACCAAGCACCAAACACCAAACACCAAACACCAAGCACCAAGCACCAAAAACCAAGCACCAAGCACCAAGCACTAAACACCAAGCCCCAAGCACCAAGCACAAAACACCAAACACCAAGCACCAAACACCAAGCATCAAACACCAAACACCAAACACCAAGCACCTAGCACCAAACACCAAACACCAAGCACCAAGCACCAAGCACCAAACGCCAAGCAGCAAGCAGAAAGCACCAAACAACAAACACCAAGCACCAAGCACTAAACACCAAGCACCAAGGACCAAACACCAAACACCAAGCACCAAGCACCAAACACCTAACACCAAGCAACAAGCACCAAGCACCAAACACCAAACACAAAGGACCAAGCACAAAACACCAAGCACCAAGTACAAACACCAAGCACCAAACACCAAGCACCAAGCACCAAGCATCAAACACCAAACACCAAACACCAAACACCAAACACCAAGCACCAAGCACCAAACACCAAGCACCAAACACCAAGCACCCAGCACCAAACACCATGCACCAAGTACCAAGCAACAAACACCAAGCACCAAGCACCAAACACCAAACACCAAGCACCAAACACCAAACACCAAGCACCAAGCACCAAACACCAAGCACCCAGCACCAAACACCATGAACCAAGTACCAAGCAACAAACACCAAGCACCAAGCACCAAACACCAAACACCAAGCACCAAACAACAAACACCATACACCAAGCACCAAGCACCAAACACCAAGCACCAAGCACCAAGTACCAAACACCAAGCCCCAAGCACCAAGCAGCAAACACCAAACACCAAGCACCAAACACCAAGCACCAAGCACCTAGCACCAAACACCAAGCATCAATCACCAAGCACCAAACACCAAGCAGCAAGCACCAAGCACCAAATACCAAGCACCAAGAACCAAACACGAAACACCAAGCACCAAGCACCAAACATCAAACACCAAGCACCAAGCACCAAGCACCAAACACCAAACACCAAGCACCAAGCACCAAACACCAAGCACCAAGCACCAAACACCAAGCACCAAACACCAAGAACCAAGCACCAAACACCAAGCACCAAGCACCAAGTACAAACACCAAGCACCAAGCACCAAACACCAAGCACCAAGCACCAAACACCAAACACCAAGCACCAAACACCAAACACCAAGCTCCAGACACCAAGCACCAAACACCAAACACGAAGCACCAAGCACCAAGCACCAAACACCAAACACCAAGCACCAAGCACCAAACACCAAGCACCAAAGACCAAACACCAAACAGCAAACACCAAACACCAAACAGCAAACACCAAACACGAAACAGCAAACACCATACAGCAAACACCAAACACCAAAAAGCAGACACCAAACAGCAAACACCAAACACCAAACACCAAACACCAAACAGCAAACACCAAACACCAAGCACCAAACACCAAGCACCAAGCACCAAACACCTAACACCAAGCACCAAGCACCAAGCACCAAACACCAAGAACCACGCACCAAGCACCAAGTACAAACACCAAGCACCAAGCACCAAACACCAAGCACCAAGCACCAAACATCAAACACCAAGCATAAAACACCAAGCACCAAACACCAAACACCAAGCACCAAGCACCAAGCACCAAACACCAAACACCAAGCACCAAGAACCAAGCACCAAACACCAAGCACCCAGCACCAAACACCAAGCACCAAGCACCAAACACCAAGCACCAAGTACCAAGCAACAAGCACCAAACACCAAACACCAAACACCAAACACCAAGCACCAAACACCAAACACCAAACACCAAGCACCAGACACCAAGCACCAAACACCAAACACCAAACACCAAGCACCAAGCACCAAGCACCAAACACCAAACACCAAGCACCAAACACCAAACACCAAGCACCAAGCACCAAACACCAAGCACCAAAGACCAAACACCAAACAGCAAACACCAAACACCAAACAGCAAACACCAAACACGAAACAGCAAACACCATACAGCAAACACCAAACACCAAACACCAAACAGCAAACACCAAACACCAAGCACCAAACACCAAGTACCAAGCACCAAACACCAAACCCCAAGCACCAAGCACCAAACACTAATCACCAAGCACCAAACACAAAGCACCAAGCACCAAACACCAAACACCAAGCACCAAAGACCAAGCACCAAGCACCAAACAGCAAACACCAATCAACAAACACCAAACAACAAACACCAAACAGCAAACAGCAAACAGCAAACACCAACCACCAAGCACCAAACACCAAGCACCAAGCACCAAACACCAAGCACCAAGCACCAAACACCAAACCCCAAGCACCTAGCACCAAACACTAATCACCAAGCACCAAACACCAACCACCCAGCACCAAGCACCAAGCACCAAGCACCAAACACCAAACACCAAACACCAAGCACCAAGCACCAAACACCAAACACCAAGCACCTAGTACCAAACACAAAACACCAAGCACCAAACACCAAGCACCAATCACCAAGCACCAAACACCAAGCAGCCAGCAGCAAGCACCAAACACCAAACACCAAGCACCAAGCACCAAAAACCAAACACCAAGCACCAAGCACCAAACACCTAACACCAAGCACCAAGCACCAAGTACCAAACACCAAACACCAAGCACCAAACACCAAACACCAAGCACCAAGCACCAAACACCAAGCACGAAACACCAAACACCAAGCACCAAGCACCAAACACCTAACACCAAGCACCAAACACCAAGCACCAAGCACCAATCACCAAACAACAAGCACCAAGCACCAAGCACCAAACACCAAGCACCAAGCACCAAACACCAAACACCAAGCACCAAGCACCAAATACCAAGCACCAAGCACCAAACACCAAACACCAAGCACCAAGCACCAAACACCAAGCACCAAGCACCAAGTACCAAACACCAATCCCCAAGAACCAACCACCAAACACCAAACACCAAGCACCAAACACCATGCACCAAGCACCTAGCACCAAAAACCAAACACTGGGCACCAAGCACCAAACACCAAGCATCAATCACCAAGCACCAAACACCAAGCAGCAAGCACCAAGCACCAAATACCAAGCACCAAGAACCAAACACTAAACACCAAGCACCAAGCACCAAACACCTAACACCAAGCACCAAGCACCAAGCACCAAACACCAAACACCAAGCACCAAGCACCAAACACCAAGCACCAAGCACCAAACACCAAGCACCAAACACCAAGAACCAAGCACCAAACACCAAGCACCAAGCACCAAGTACAAACACCAAGCACCAAGCACCAAACACCAAGCACCAAGCACCAAACACCAAACACCAAACATCAAGCACCAGACACCAATCACCAAAGACCAAACACCAAACACGAAGCACCAAACACCAAACAGCAAACACCATACAGCAAACACCAAACACCAAAAAGCAGACACCAAACAGCAAACACCAAACACCAAACACCAAACACCAGACAGCAAACACCAAGCACCAAACACCAAGCACCAAGCACCAAACACCTAACACCAAGCACCAAGCACCAAGCACCAAGCACCAAACACCAAGCACCAAACACCAAACACCAAGCACCAAGCACCAAGCACCAAGTACCAAACACCAAGAACCAAGAACCAAACACCAAGCACCAAGCACCAAGTCCAAACACCAAGCACCAAGCACCAAACACCAAGGACTAAGTACCAAGCACCAAGCACCAAGCACCAAAAACCAAACACCAAACACAAAACACCAAGCACCAAGCACCAAACACCAAACTCCAAGCACCAAGCACCAAGCACCAAACACCAAACACCAAGTACCAAGCACCAGGCACCAAACACCAAGCACCAAGCACCAAACACCAAGCACCAAGCACCAAACACCAAACACCAAACACCAAACACCAAACAGCAAACAACATACAGCAAACACCAAACACCAAAAAGCAGCCACCAAACAGCAAACACCAAATACCAAACACCAAACAGCAAACACCAAACAACAAACACCAAACAACAAACACCAAACAGCAAACAGCAAACACCAAACACCAAGCACCAAGCACCAAACACCAAGCACCAAGCACCAAACACCAAGCACCAAGCACCAAACACCAAACCCCAAGCACCTAGCACCAAACACTAATCACCAAGCACCAAACACCAACCACCCAGCACCAAGCACCAAGCAGCAAGCACCAAACACCAAACACCAAACACCAAGCACCAAGCGCCAAACACCAATCACCAAGCACCTAGTACCAAACACCAAACACCAAGCACCAAGCACCAAACCCCTAACACCAAGCACCAAGCACCAAGCACCAAACACCAAACACAAAGAACCAAGCACAAAACACCAAGCACCAAGTACAAACACCAAGCACCAAACACCAAGCACCAAGCACCAAGCATCAAACACCAAGCATCAAACACCAAACACCAAACACCAAGCACCAAGCACCAAACACCAAGCACCAAACACCAAGCACCCAGCACCAAACACCATGCACCAAGTACCAAGCAACAAACACCAAGCACCAAGCACCAAACACCAAACACCAAGCACCAAACACCAAACACCAAGCACCAAGCACCAAACACCAAGCACCCAGCACCAAACACCATGAACCAAGTACCAAGCAACAAACACCAAGCACCAAGCACCAAACACCAAACACCAAGCACCAAACACCAAACACCATACACCAAGCACCAAGCACCAAACACCAAGCACCAAGCACCAAGTACCAAACACCAAGCCCCAAGCACCAAGCAGCAAACACCAAACACCAAGCACCAAACACCAAGCACCAAGCACCTAGCACCAAAAACCAAACACCAAGCACCAAGCATCAAACACCAAGCATCAATCACCAAGCACCAAACACCAAGCAGCAAGCACCAGGCACCAAATACCAAGCACCAAGAACCAAACACCAAACACCAAGCACCAAGCACCAAACACCAAACACCAAGCACCAAGCACCAAGCACCAAACACCAAACACCAAGCACCAAGCACCAAACACCAAGCACCAAGCACCAAACACCAAGCACCAAACACCAAGAACCAAGCACCAAACACCAAGCACCAAGCACCAAGTACAAACACCAAGCACCAAGCACCAAACACCAAGCACCAAGCACCAAACACCAAATACCAAGCACCAAACACCAAACACCAAGCTCCAGACACCAAGCACCAAACACCAAACACGAAACACCAAGCACCAAGCACCAAACACCAAACACCAAGCACCAAGCACCAAACACCAAGCACCAAAGACCAAACACCAAACAGCAAACACCAAACACCAAACAGCAAACACCAAACACGAAACAGCAAACACCATACAGCAAACACCAAACACCAAAAAGCAGACACCAAACAGCAAACACCAAACACCAAGCACCAAACACCAAACAGCAAACACCAAACACCAAGCACCAAACACCATGCACCAAGCACCAAGCACCAAACACCAAGCACCAAACACCAAACACCAAGCACCGAGCACCAAGCACCAAGTACCAAACACCAAGAACCAAGAACCAAACACCAAGCACCAAGCACCAAGTACAAACACCAAGCACCAAGCACCAAACACCAAGGACCAAGCAACAAGCACCAAGCACCAAGCACCAAAAACCAAACACCAAACACAAAACACCAAGCACCAAGCACCAAACACCAAACTCCAAGCACCAAGCACCAAACACCAAACACCAAGCACCAAGCACCAAACACCAAACACCAAACACCAAACAGCAAATAACATACAGCCAACACCAAACACCAAAAAGCAGACACCAAACAGCAAACACCAAACACCAAACACCAAACAGCAAACACCAAACACCAAACACCAAGCACCAAGCACCAAGCACCAAACACCAAACCCCAAGCACCTAGCACCAAACACTAAGCACCAAGCACCAAACACCAAGCACCAAGCACCAAACACCAAGCACCAAGCACCAAGCACCAAACACCAAACACCAAACACCAAAGACCAAACACCAAGCACCAAACACCAAGCACCCAGCACCAAACACCAAACACCAAACACCAACCACCCAACACCCAGCACCAAGCACCAAACACCAAGCACCAAGCACCAAACACCAAACACCAAGCACCAAGCACCAAACACCAAGCACCAAGCACCTAGTACCAAACACCAAACACCAAGCACCAAACACCAAGCACCAATCACCAAGCACCAAACAGCAAGCAGCCAGCAGCAAGCACCAAACACCAAACACCAAGCACCAAGCACCAAAAACCAAACACCAAGCACCAAGCACCAAACACCTAACACCAAGCACCAAGCACCAAGTACCAAGCACCAAACACCAAGCACCAAACACCAAACACCAAGCACCAAGCACCAAACACCAAGCACCAAACACCAAACACCAAGCACCAAGCACCAAACACCTAATACCAAGCACCAAACACCAAGCACCAAACACCAAGCACCAAGCACCAAGCACCAGGCACCAAGCACCAAACACCAAGCACCAAACACCAAGCACCAAACACCAAGCACCAAGCACCAAGCACCAAGCACCAAACACCAAGAACCAAGCACCAAGCACCAAGTACAAACACCAAGCACCAAGCACCAAACACCAAGCACCAAGCACCAAACATCAAACACCAAGCATAAAACACCAAGCACCAAACACCAAACACCAAGCACCAAGCACCAAGCACCAAACACCAAACACCAAGCACCAAGCACCAAGCACCAAACACCAAGCACCCAGCACCAAACACCAAGCACCAAGCACCAAACACCAAGCACCAAGTACCAAGCAACAAGCACCAAACACCAAACACCAAACACCAAACACCAAGCACCAAACACCAAACACCAAACACCAAGCACCAGACACCAAGCACCAAACACCAAACACCAAACACCAAGCACCAAGCACCAAGCACCAAACACCAAACACCAAGCACCAAACACCAAACACCAAGCACCAAGCACCAAACACCAAGCACCAAAGACCAAACACCAAACAGCAAACACCAAACACCAAACAGCAAACACCAAACACGAAACAGCAAACACCATACAGCAAACACCAAACACCAAACACCAAACAGCAAACACCAAACACCAAGCACCAAACACCAAGTACCAAGCACCAAACACCAAACCCCAAGCACCAAGCACCAAACACTAATCACCAAGCACCAAACACAAAGCACCAAGCACCAAACACCAAACACCAAGCACCAAAGACCAAGCACCAAGCACCAAACAGCAAACACCAATCAACAAACACCAAACAACAAACACCAAACAGCAAACAGCAAACAGCAAACACCAACCACCAAGCACCAAACACCAAGCACCAAGCACCAAACACCAAGCACCAAGCACCAAACACCAAACCCCAAGCACCAAGCACCAAACACCAACCACCCAGCACCAAGCACCAAGCACCAAGCACCAAACACCAAACACCAAACACCAAGCACCAAGCACCAAACACCAAACACCAAGCACCTAGTACCAAACACCAAACACCAAGCACCAAACACCAAGCACCAATCACCAAGCACCAAACACCAAGCAGCCAGCAGCAAGCACCAAACACCAAACACCAAGCACCAAGCACCAAAAACCAAACACCAAGCACCAAGCACCAAACACCTAACACCAAGCACCAAGCACCAAGTACCAAGCACCAAACACCAAGCACCAAACACCAAACACCAAGCACCAAGCACCAAACACCAAGCACGAAACACCAAACACCAAGCACCAAGCACCAAACACCTAACACCAACACCAAACACCAAGCACCAAACACCAAGCACCAAGCACCAAGCACCAGGCACCAAGCACCAAACACCAAGCACCAAACACCAAGCACCAAACACCAAGCACCAAGCACCAAGCACCAAGCACCAAGCACCAAGAACCAAGAACCAAGCACCAAGTACAAACACCAAGCACCAAACACCAAATACCAAGCACCAAGCACCAAGCATCAAACACCAAGCATATAACACCAAACACCAAACACCAAGCACCAAGCACCAAACACCAAACAGCAAGCACCAAGCACCAAGCAGCAAACACCAAGCACCCAGGACCAAACACCAAGCACCAAGTACCAAACACCAAGAACCAAGAACCGAACCCCAAGCACCAAGCACCAAGCAACAAGCACCAAACACCAAACACCAAACACCAAACACCAAGCACCAAACAGCAAACACCAAACACCAAGCACCAAACACCAAACACCAAACACCAAGCACCAGACACCAAGCACCAAACACCAAACACCAAACACCAAGCACCAAGCACCAAGCAACAAACACCAAACACCAAGCACCAAGCACCAAACACCAAACACCAAGCACCAAGCACCAAACACCAAGCACCAAAGAGCAAACAGCAAACACCAAACACCAAACAGCAAACACCAAACACCAAACAGCAAACACCATACAGCAAACACCAAACACCAAAAAGCAAACAGCAAACAGCAAACAGCAAACACCAAACACCAAACAGCAAACACCAAACACCAAGCACCAAACACCAAGTACCAAGCACCAAACACCAAACCCCAAGCACCAAGCACCAAGCACCAAACACCAAGCACCAAAGACCAAGCACCAAGCACCAAGCACCAAACACCAAGCACCAAGCACCAAGCACCAAACACCAAGCACCAAGCACCAAATACCAACCACCCAGCACCAAGCACCAAGCACCAAACACCAAGCACCAAGCACCAAACACCAAACACCAAACACCAAGCACCAAGCACCAAAAACCAAGCACCAAGCACCAAGCACTAAACACCAAGCCCCAAGCACCAAGCACAAAACACCAAACACCAAGCACCAAACACCAAGCATCAAACACCAAACACCAAACACCAAGCACCTAGCACCAAACACCAAACACCAAGCACCAAGCACCAAGCACCAAACGCCAAGCAGCAAGCAGAAAGCACCAAACAACAAACACCAAGCACCAAGCACTAAACACCAAGCACCAAGGACCAAACACCAAACACCAAGCACCAAGCACCAAACACCTAACACCAAGCAACAAGCACCAAGCACCAAACACCAAACACAAAGGACCAAGCACAAAACACCAAGCACCAAGTACAAACACCAAGCACCAAACACCAAGCACCAAGCACCAAGCATCAAACACCAAACACCAAACACCAAACACCAAACACCAAGCACCAAGCACCAAACACCAAGCACCAAACACCAAGCACCCAGCACCAAACACCATGCACCAAGTACCAAGCAACAAACACCAAGCACCAAGCACCAAACACCAAACACCAAGCACCAAACACCAAACACCAAGCACCAAGCACCAAACACCAAGCACCCAGCACCAAACACCATGAACCAAGTACCAAGCAACAAACACCAAGCACCAAGCACCAAACACCAAACACCAAGCACCAAACAACAAACACCATACACCAAGCACCAAGCACCAAACACCAAGCACCAAGCACCAAGTACCAAACACCAAGCCCCAAGCACCAAGCAACAAACACCAAACACCAAGCACCAAACACCAAGCACCAAGCACCTAGCACCAAACACCAAGCATCAATCACCAAGCACCAAACACCAAGCAGCAAGCACCAAGCACCAAATACCAAGCACCAAGAACCAAACACGAAACACCAAGCACCAAGCACCAAACATCAAACACCAAGCACCAAGCACCAAGCACCAAACACCAAACACCAAGCACCAAGCACCAAACACCAAGCACCAAGCACCAAACACCAAGCACCAAACACCAAGAACCAAGCACCAAACACCAAGCACCAAGCACCAAGTACAAACACCAAGCACCAAGCACCAAACACCAAGCACCAAGCACCAAACACCAAACACCAAGCACCAAACACCAAACACCAAGCTCCAGACACCAAGCACCAAACACCAAACACGAAGCACCAAGCACCAAGCACCAAACACCAAACACCAAGCACCAAGCACCAAACACCAAGCACCAAAGACCAAACACCAAACAGCAAACACCAAACACCAAACAGCAAACACCAAACACGAAACAGCAAACACCATACAGCAAACACCAAACACCAAAAAGCAGACACCAAACAGCAAACACCAAACACCAAACACCAAACACCAAACACCAAACACCAAACACCAAGCACCAAACACCAAGCACCAAGCACCAAACACCTAACACCAAGCACCAAGCACCAAGCACCAAACACCAAGCACCAAACAACAAACACCAAGCACCAAGCACCAAGCACCAATTACCAAACACCAAGAACCAAGAACCAAACACTAAGCACCAAGCACCAAGTACAAACACCAAGCACCAAGCACCAAACACCAAGGACCAAGCAACAAGCACCAAGCACCAAGCACCAAAAAACCAAACACCAAGCACCAAGCACCAAACACCAAGCCCCAAGCACCAAGCACAAAAACACCAAGCACCAAACACCAAGCATCAAACACCAAACACCAAACACCAAGCACCTAGCACCAAACACCAAACACCAAGCACCAAGCACCAAGCAGCAAACACCAAGCAGCAAGCAGAAAGCACCAAACAACAAACACCAAGCACCAAGCACTAAACACCAAGCACCAAGCACCAAGGACCAAACACCAAACACCAAGCACCAAGCACCAAACACCTAACACCAAGCACCAAGTACCAAGCACCAAACACCAAACACCAAGTACCAAGCACAAAACACCAAGCACCAAGCACCAAGTACAAACACCAAGCACCAAACACCAAGCACCAAGCATAAAACACCAAGCATCAAACACCAAACACCAAACACCAAGCACCAAGCACCAAACACCAAGCACCAAACACCAAGCACCCAGCACCAAACACCATGCACCAAGTACCAAGCAGCAAACACCAAGCACCAAGCACCAAACACCAAACACCAAGCACCAAACACCAAACACCAAGCACCAAACACCAAACACCAAAGACCAAGCACCAAGCACCAAACACCAAGCACCAAGCAACAAGCGACAAACAACAAGCACCAAGCACCATGCACCAAACACCAAGCACCAAACACCCAGCACCAAGCACCAAGCACCAAACACCAAGCACCAAACACCAAACACCAAGCACCAAGAACCAAGCACCAAATCAAGCCCCAAGCACCAAGCACCAAACACCAAACACCAAACACCAAGGACCAAGCACCAAACACCAAGCACCAAACAGCAAGCACCAAACACCAAACAGCAAACACCAAACACCAAGCACCAAGCACCAAACAGCAAGCACCAAACACCAAACACCAAACAGCAAACACCAAACAGCAAACACCAAACACCAAACAGCAAACAGCAAACGCCAAACACCAAACACCAAGCACCAAGCACCAAACCCCAAGCACCAAGCACCAAACACCAAGCACCAAGCACCAAGCACCAAACACCAAGCACCAAGCACCAAGCACCAAACCCCAAGCACCAAACACCAAACCGCCAGCACCAAGCACCAAACACTAATCACCAAGCACCAAGCACCAAACAACAAGCACCAAGCACCAAGCACCAGGCACCAAGCACCAAGCACCAAACACAAAACACAAAGCACCAAGCACCAAGCAGCAAACACCAAGCATCAAACACCAAACACCAAACACCAAGCACCAAACACCAAGCACCAAGCACCAAACACCAAACACCAAGCACCAAACACCAAACATCAAGCACCAAACACCAGATACCAAGCACCAAGCACCAAGCACCAAACACCAAACATCAAGCACCAAACACCAAACACCAAGCACCAAGCACCAAACACCAAACACCAAGCACGCAGCATCAAACACCAAGCACCAAACACCAAGCACCAAGCACCAAGCACCAAGTACCAAGCACCAAACACCAAACACCAAGCACCAAGCACGAAACACCAGGCACCAAGCACCAAGCACCAAACTCCAAACACCAAGCACCAAACACCAGCCACCAAGCACCAAGGACCAAACACCAAACACCAAGCCCTAAGCACCAAACACCAAACAACAAGCACCAGGCACCAAGCACCAAACACGAAACACCAAGCACGCAGCACCAAACACCAAGCACCAAGCACCAAGCACCAAACACCAAGCACCAAGCACCAAGCACCAAACACCAAACACCAAACACCAAGCACCAAACACCAAACACCAAACAGCAAGCACCAAGCACCAAACACCAAGCCCCAAACACCAAACCCCAAGCACCAATCACCAAACACTAATCACCAAGCACCAAACACCAAACACCAAGCACCAAACACCAGACACCAAGCAGCAAACAGCAAACACCAAGCACCAAGCACCAAACACCATACAACAAGCACCAGGCACCAAACACCAAACACCAAGCACCAAGCACCAAACACCAAGCACCAAGCACCAAGCACCAAACACCAAACACCAAACACCAAACAGCAAACACCAAACACCAAACAGCAAAAACCAAATACGAAACAGCAAACACCATACAGCAAACACCAAACACCAAAAAGCAGACACCAAACAGCAAACAGCAAACACCAAACACAAAACACCAAACACCAAGCACCAAGCACCAACCACCAAACCCCAAGCACCAAGCAACAAACACTAATCACCAAGCACCAAGCACCAAACACCAAGCACCAAGCACCAAGCACCAAACACCAAGCACCAAGCACAAAGCACCAAACACCAAACACCATGCACCAAAGACCAAGCACCAAGCACCAAGCACCAAACAACAAGCACCAAGCACCAAGCACCAAACACCAAGCACCAAGCACCAAACACCAACCACCCAGCACCAAGCACCAAGCACCAAAGACCAAGCACCAAACACCAAACACCAAACACCAGGCACCAAGCACCAAGCACCAAATACCAAGCCCCAAGCACCAAGCACCAAACATCAAGCACCAAGCAGCAAACACCAAGCATCAAACACCAAACACCAAACACCAAGCACCAAACACCAAGCACCAAGCACCAAACACCAAACACCAAGCACCAAGCACCAAACACCAAACATCAAGCACCAAACACCAGATACCAAGCACCAAGCACCAAGCACCAAACACCAAACACCAAGCAGCAAGCACCAAACACCAAACAACAAGCAGCAGGCACCAAGCTCCAAACACCAAACACCAAGCACCAAGCACCAAACACCAAACACCAAGCACGCAGCATCAAACACCAAGCACCAAACACCAAGCACCAAGCACCAAGCACCAAGTACCAAACACCAAACACCAAGCACCAAACACCAAACACCAAGCACCAAGCATCAAGCACGAAACACCAGGCACCAAGCACCCAGCACCAAACTCCAAACACCAAGCACTAAGCACCAAACACCAAACAACAAGCACCAGGCACCAAGCACCAAACACCAAACACCAAGCACGCAGCACCAAAGAGCAAGCACCAAGCACCAAGCACCAAACACCAAGCACCAAGCACCAAGCACCAAACACCAAACACCAAAAACCAAGCACCAGGAACCAAACACCAAACACCAAACAGCAAGCACCAAGCACCAAACACCAAGCACCAAACAGCAAACCCCAAGCACCAATCACCAAACACTAATCACCAAGCACCAAGCACCAAACACCAAGCACCAAGCAGCAATCACCAAACACCAAGCACCAAGCACCAAGAACCAAGCACCAAACACCAAGCACCAAGCACCAAACACCAAAACCCAAGCACCAAAGACCAAGCACCAAGCACCAAGGACCAAACACCAAGCACCAAGCACCAAGCACCAAACACCAAGCACCAAGCACCAAACACCCAGCACCAAGCACCAAGCACCAAACACCAAACACCAAGCACCAAGGACCAAACAGCAAGCACCAAACACCAAACACAAAACAGCAAACACCAAACAGCAAACACCAAACAGCAAACAGCAAACAGCAAACGCCAAACACCAAACACCAAGCACCAAACACTAAACACCAAGCACCAAGCACCAAACACCAAGCACCAAGCACCAAGCACCAAACACCAAGCACCAAGCACCAAACACCAAACCCCAAGCACCTAACACCATACCGCAAGCACCAAGCACCAAACACTAATCACCAAGCACCAAGCACCTGACAACTAGCACCAAGCACCAAGCACCAGGCACCAAGCACCAAGCACCAAACACAAAACACAAAGCACCAAGCACCAAGCAGCAAACACCAAGCATCAAACACCAAACACCAAACACCAAGCACCAAACACCAAGCACCAAGCACCAAACACCAAACACCAAGCACCAAACACCAAACATCAAGCACCAAACACCGGATACCAAGCACCAAGCACCAAGCACCAAACACCAAACATCAAGCACCAAACATCAAACACCAAGCACCAAGCGCCAAACACCAAACAGCAAGCACCAGGCACCAAGCTCCAAACACCAAACACCAAGCACCAAGCACCAAACACCAAACACCAAGCACGCAGCATCAAACACCAAGCACCAAACACCAAGCACCAAGCACCAAGCACCAAGTACCAAGCACCAAACACCAAACACCAAGCACCAAACACCAAACACCAAGCACCAAGCACCAAGCACGAAACACCAGGCACCAAGCACCAAGCACCAAACTCCAAACACCAAGCACCAGACACCAGCCACCAAGCACCAAGGACCAAACACCAAATACCAAGCACTAAGCACCAAACACCAAACAACAAGCACCAGGCATTAAGCACCAAACACCAAACACCAAGCATGCAGCACCAAACACCAAGCACCAAGCACCAAGCACCAAACACCAAACACCAAGCACCAAGAACCAAACACCAAACACCAAACAGCAAGCACCAAGCACCAAACACCAAGCCCCAAAAACCAAACCCCAAGCACCAATCACCAAACACTAATCACCAAGCACCAAGCACCAAACACCAAGCACCAAGCAGCAAGCACCAAACACCAAGCACCAAGCACCAAGCACCAAGCACCAAACACCAAGCACCAAGCACCAAACACCAAAACCCAAGCACCAGAGACCAAGCTCCAAGCACCAAGGACCAAACACCAAGCACCAAGCACCAAGCACCAAACACCAAGCACCAAGCACCAAACACCCAGCACCAAGCACCAATCACCAAACACCAAGCACCAAGCACCAAACAGCAAGCACCAAACACCAAACACCAAACAGCAAACACCAAACAGCAAACAGCAAACACCAAACAGCAAACAGCAAACGCCAAACACCAAGCACCAAGCACCAAGCACCAAACACCAAGCACCAAGCACCAAGCACCAAACACCAAACACCAAAAACCAAGCACCAGGAACCAAACACCAAACACCAAACAGCAAGCACCAAGCACCAAACACCAAGCACCAAACAGCAAACCCCAAGCACCAATCACCAAACACTAATCACCAAGCACCAAGCACCAAACACCAAGCACCAAGCAGCAATCACCAAACACCAAGCACCAAGCACCAAGAACCAAGCACCAAACACCAAGCACCAAGCACCAAACACCAAAACCCAAGCACCAAAGACCAAGCACCAAGCACCAAGGACCAAACACCAAGCACCAAGCACCAAGCACCAAACACCAAGCACCAAGCACCAAACACCCAGCACCAAGCACCAAGCACCAAACACCAAACACCAAGCACCAAGGACCAAACAGCAAGCACCAAACACCAAACACAAAACAGCAAACACCAAACAGCAAACACCAAACAGCAAACAGCAAACAGCAAACGCCAAACACCAAACACCAAGCACCAAACATCAAACACCAAGCACCAAGCACCAAACACCAAGCACCAAGCACCAAGCACCAAACACCAAGCACCAAGCACCAAACACCAAACCCCAAGCACCTAACACCATACCGCAAGCACCAAGCACCAAACACTAATCACCAAGCACCAAGCACCTGACAACTAGCACCAAGCACCAAGCACCAGGCACCAAGCACCAAGCACCAAACACAAAACACAAAGCACCAAGCACCAAGCAGCAAACACCAAGCATCAAACACCAAACACCAAACACCAAGCACCAAACACCAAGCACCAAGCACCAAACACCAAACACCAAGCACCAAACACCAAACATCAAGCACCAAACACCGGATACCAAGCACCAAGCACCAAGCACCAAACACCAAACATCAAGCACCAAACATCAAACACCAAGCACCAAGCGCCAAACACCAAACAACAAGCACCAGGCACCAAGCTCCAAACACCAAACACCAAGCACCAAGCACCAAACACCAAACACCAAGCACGCAGCATCAAACACCAAGCACCAAACACCAAGCACCAAGCACCAAGCACCAAGTACCAAGCACCAAACACCAAACACCAAGCACCAAACACCAAACACCAAGCACCAAGCACCAAGC
The DNA here is from genome assembly GCA_964016885.1 of Eledone cirrhosa. Lineage (NCBI taxonomy): Eukaryota > Metazoa > Mollusca > Cephalopoda > Octopoda > Eledonidae > Eledone > Eledone cirrhosa. Next base: position 139,322,531 of record OZ024743.1, on the reverse strand, counting down.
ACGAAACACCAGGCACCAAGCACCAAGCACCAAACTCCAAACACCAAGCACCAGACACCAGCCACCAAGCACCAAGGACCAAACACCAAATACCAAGCACTAAGCACCAAACACCAAACAACAAGCACCAGGCACTAAGCACCAAACACCAAACACCAAGCATGCAGCACCAAACACCAAGCACCAAGCACCAAGCACCAAACACCAAACACCAAGCACCAAGAACCAAACACCAAACACCAAACAGCAAGCACCAAGCACCAAACACCAAGCCCCCAAAACCAAACCCCAAGCACCAATCACCAAACACTAATCACCAAGCACCAAGCACCAAACACCAAGCACCAAGCAGCAAGCACCAAACACCAAGCACCAAGCACCAAGCACCAAGCACCAAACACCAAGCACCAAGCACCAAACACCAAAACCCAAGCACCAGAGACCAAGCTCCAAGCACCAAGGACCAAACACCAAGCACCAAGCACCAAGCACCAAACACCAAGCACCAAGCACCAAACACCCAGCACCAAGCACCAATCACCAAACACCAAGCACCAAGCACCAAACAGCAAGCACCAAACACCAAACACCAAACAGCAAACACCAAACAGCAGACAGCAAACACCAAACAGCAAACAGCAAACGCCAAACACCAAGCACCAAGCACCAAGCACCAAACACCAAGCACCAAGCACCAAGCACACAACACCAAACACCAAGCACCAAGGACCAAACATCAAACACCAAGCACCAAGCACCAAACACCAAACACCAAGCACCAAGCACCAAGCACCAAGCACCGAACACCAAGCACGAAACCCCAAGCACCAAACACCAAGCACCAAACACCAAACACCAAGCACCAGGCACCAAGCACCAAACACCAAACACCAAACACCAAGCAACAAACACCAAGTCCCACGCACCAAGCACCAAACACCAAACACCAAGCACCAAGCACCAAACACCAAGCACCAAGCACCAAGCCCCTAGCTCCAAACACCAAGCAGCAGCAGCAAGCACCAAACACCAAACACCAAGCACCAAGCACCAAGCACCAAATACCAAACACCAAGCACCAAGGACCAAACATCAATCACCAAGCACCAAGCACCAAACGCCTAACACCAAGCACCAAGCACCAAGCACCAAGCACCAAACACCAAGCACCAATCACCAAACACCAAACATCAACCACCAAACACCAAGCACCAGGCACCAAACACCAAACACCAAGCACCAAGCACCAAACACCAAACACCAAGACCGAAGCACCAAACACCAAGCACCAAACTCCAAACACAAAACACCAAGCACCAAACACCAAACAACAAGCACCAAGCACCAAACACCAAACACCAAGCACCAAGAACCTAACATCAAACACCAATCACCAAGCACCAAACACCTAACACCAAGCACCAAGCACCAAGCACCAAGCACCAAACACCAAGCACCAAACACAAAGCACCAAGCACCAAACACCAAGCACCAAGCACCAAACACCAAGCACCAAGCACCAAGCACCAAACACCAAACTCCAAGCACCAAACACCAAACACCAAGCACCAAGCACCAAATACCAAGCACCACGCACCAAACAGCAAACCCCAAGGACCAAGCACCAAACACTAATCACCAAGCACCAAGCACCAAACAACAAGCACCAAGCACCAAGCACCAGGCACCAAGCACCAAGCACCAAACACAAAACACCAAGCACCAAGCACCACACACCAAGCATCAAACACCAAACACCAAATACCAAGCACCAAACACCAAACACCAAGCACTAAGCACCAAGCACCAAACTCCATGCACCCAGCACCAAACACCAAACACCAAGCACCAAACACAAAACACCAAGCACCAAGCACCAAGCACCAAACACCAAACACCAAGCACCAAACACCAGACACCAAGCAGCAAACACCAAACACCAAGCACCAAGCACCAAACACCATACAACAAGCACCAGGCACCAAGCACCAAACACCAAATACCAATCACCAAGCACCAAACACCAAGCTCCAAGCACCAAACGCCAAACACCAAGCACCAAGCACCAAGCACCAAACACCAAACACAAAACAGCAAACACCAAACACCAAACAGCAAAAACCAAATACGAAACAGCAAACACCATACAGCAAACACCAAACACCAAAAAGCAGACACCAAACAGCAAACACCAAACACCAAACACCAAACACCAAACACCAAGCACCAAGGACCAACCACCAAACCCCAAGCACCAAGCAACAAACACTAATCACCAAGAACCAAGCACCAAACACCAAGCACCAAGCACCAAGCACCAAACACCAAGCACCAAGCACCAAACGCCAAACACCAAACACCATGCACCAAAGACCAAGCACCAAGCACCAAGCACCAAACAACAAGCACCAAGCACCAAGCACCAAACACCAAGCACCAAGCACCAAACACCAACCACCCAGCACCAAGCACCAAGCACCAAACACCAAGCACCAAACACCAAACACCAAACACCAGGCACCAAGCACCAAGCACCAACTACCAAGCCCCAAGCACCAAGCACCAAACACCAAGCACCAAGCACCAAACACCAAGCCCCAAGCACCAACCACCAAACACCAAACACCAAGCACCAAGCACCAAACACCAAGCACCAAGCACCAAACACCAAACACCAAGCACCAAGGACCCAAGATCAAACACCAAGCACCAAGCACCAAGCACCAAACACCAAACAGCAAGCACCAAGCACCAAACACCAAGCACCAAGCACCAAGCCCCTAGCACCAAACACCAAACACCAAGCACCAAGCACAAAACACCAAGCACCAATCACCAAGCACCAAACACCAAGCAGCAAGCAGCAAGCACCAAACACCAAACACCAAGCACCAAGCACCAAACACCAAACACCAAGCACCAAGGACCAAACATCAAACACGAAGCACCAAGCACCAAACACCTAACACCAAGCACCAAGCACCAAGCACCAAGCACCAAACACCAAGCACCAAACACCAAGCACCAAGCACCAAACACCAAGCACCAAGCACCAAACACCAAACCCCAAGCACCAAGCACCAAACACCAAGCACCAAGCTCCAAACACCAAACCCCAGGCACCAAGCATCAAACCGCAAGCACCAAGCACCAAACACTAATCACCAAGCACCAAGCACCAAACAACAAGCACCAAGCACCAAGCACCAGGCACCAGGCACCAAGCACCAAACACAAAACACCAAGCACCAAGCACCAAGCAGCAAACACCAAGCATCAAACACCAAACACCAAACACCAAGCACCAAACACCAAGCACCAAGCACCAAACACCAAACACCAAGCACCAAGCACCAAGCACCAAACACCAAACATCAAGCACCAAACACCAGATACCAAGCACCAAACACCAAGCACCAAACACCAAACACCAAGCACCAAGCACCAAACACCAAACAACAAGCAGCAGGAACCAAGCTCCAAACACCAAACACCAAGCACCAAGCACCAAACACCAAACACCAAGCACGCAGCATCAAACACCAAGCACCAAACACCAAGCACCAAGCACCAAGCACCAAGTACCAAACACCAAACACCAAGCACCAAACACCAAACACCAAGCACCAAGCACCAAGCACGAAACACCAGGCACCAAGCACCAAGCACCAAACTCCAAACACCAAGCACCAAGCACCAGCCACCAAGCACCAAGCACCAAACACCAAACACCAAGCACTAAGCACCAAACACCAAACAACAAGCACCAGGCACCAAGCACCAAACACCAAACACCAAGCACGCAGCACCAAACACCAAGCACCAAGCACCAAGCACCAAACACCAAGCACCAAGCACCAAGCACCAGACACCAAACACCAAACACCAAGCACCAAGAACCAAACACCAAGCACCAAACAGCAAACCCCAAGCACCAATCACCAAACACTAATCACCAAGCACCAAGCACCAAACACCAAGCACCAAGCAGCAATCACCAAACACCAAACACCAAGACCGAAGCACCAAACACCAAGCACCAAACTCCAAACACAAAACACCAAGCACCAAGCAGCAACCACCAAACACCAAACACCAAGTACCAAGCACCAAACACCAAACACCAAGCACCAAGAACGTAACATCAAACACCAATCACCAAGCACCAAACACCTAACACCAAGCACCAAGCACCAAGCACCAAGCACCAAACACCAAGCACCAAACACAAAGCACCAAGCACCAAACACCAAGCACCAAGCACCAAACACCAAGCACCAAGCACCAAACACCAAACCCCAAGCACCAAACACCAAACACCAAGCACCAAGCACCAAATACCAAGCTCCACGCACCAAACAGCAAACCCCAAGGACCAAGCACCAAACACTAATCACCAAGCACCAAGCACCAAACAACAAGCACCAAGCACCAAGCACCAGGCACCAAGCACCAAGCACCAAACACAAAACACCAAGCACCAAGCACCACACACCAAGCATCAAACACCAAACACCAAATACCAAGCACCAAACACCAAACACCAAGCACTAAGCACAAAGCACCAAACTCCATGCACCCAGCACCAAACACCAAACACCAAGCACCAAGCACCAAACACCAAACACCAAGCACCAAGCACCAAGCACCAAACACCAAACACCAAGCACCAAACACCAGACACCAAGCAGCAAACACCAAACACCAAGCACCAAGCACCAAACACCATACAAGCACCAGGCACCAAGCACCAAACACCAAACACCAAACACCAAACAGCAAAAACCAAATACGAAACAGCAAACACCATACAGCAAACACCAAACACCAAAAAGCAGACACCAAACAGCAAACACCAAACACCAAACACCAAACACCAAACACCAAGCACCAAGGACAAACCACCAAACCCCAAGCACCAAGCAACAAACACTAATCACCAAGAACCAAGCACCAAACACCAAGCACCAAGCACCAAGCACCAAACACCAAGCACCAAGCACCAAGCGCCAAACACCAAACACCATGCACCAAAGACCAAGCACCAAGCACCAAGCACCAAACAACAAGCACCAAGCACCAAGCACCAAACACCAAGCACCAAGCACCAAACACCAACCACCCAGCACCAAGCACCAAGCACCAAACACCAAGCACCAAACTCCAAACACCAAACACCAGGCACCAAGCACCAAGCACCAACTACCAAGCCCCAAGCACCAAGCACCAAACACCAAGCACCAAGCACCAAACACCAAGCCCCAAGCACCAAGCACCAAACACCAAACACCAAGCACCAAGCACCAAACACCAAGCACCAAGCACCAAACACCAAAGACCAAGCACCAAGGACCCAAGATCAAACACCAAGCACCAAGCACCAAACACCAAACACCAAGCCCCAAGCACCAAGCACCAAGCACCGAACACCAAGCCCCAAACACCAAGCACCAAACACCAATCACCAAACACCAAGCACCAAACACCAAACACTATGTCCCACGCACCAAGCACCAAAAACCAAACAGCAAGCACCAGGCACCAAATACCAAGCACCAAGCACCAAGCCCCTAGCACCAAACACCAAACACCAAGCACCAAGCACAAAACACCAAGCACCAATCACCAAGCACCAAACACCAAGCAGCAAGCAGCAAGCACCAAACACCAAACACCAAGCACCAAGCACCAAACACCTAACACCAAGCACCAAGCACCAAACACCAAGCACCAAGCACCAAGCACCAAACACCAAGCACCAAGCACCAAACACCAAACCCCAAGCACCAAACATCAAACCGCAAGCACCAAGCACCAAACACTAATCACCAAGCACCAAGCACCAAACAACAAGCACCAAGCACCAAGCGCCAGGCACCAGGCACCAAGCACCAAACACAAAACACCAAGCACCAAGCACCAAGCAGCAAACACCAAGCATCAAACACCAAACACCAAACACCAAGCACCAAACACCAAGCACCAATCACCAAACACCAAACACCAAGCACCAAACACCAGATACCAAGCACCAAGCACCAAGCACCAAACACAAAACACCAAGCACCAAGCACCAAGCAGCAAACACCAAGCATCAAACACCAAACACCAAACACCAAGCACCAAACACCAAGCACCAAGCACCAAACACCAAACACCAAGCACCAAACACCAGATACCAAGCACCAAGCACCAAGCACAAAACACCAAGCACCAATCACCAAGCACCAAACACCAAGCAGCAAGCAGCAAGCACCAAACACCAAACACCAAGCACCAAGCACCAAACACCAAACACAAAGCACCAAGGACCAAACATCAAACACCAAGCACCAAGCACCAAACACCTAACACCAAGCACCAAGCACCAAACACCAAGCACCAAGCACCAAGCACCAAACACCAAGCACCAAGCACCAAACACCAGACCCCAAGCACCAAACATCAAACCGCAAGCACCAAGCACCAAACACTAATCACCAAGCACCAAGCACCAAACAACAAGCACCAAGCACCAAGCACCAGGCACCAGGCACCAAGCCCCAAACACAAAACACCAAGCACCAAGCACCAAGCAGCAAACACCAAGCATCAAACACCAAACACCAAACACCAAGCACCAAACACCAAGCACCAAGCACCAAACACCAAACACCAAGCACCAAACACCAGATACCAAGCACCAAGCACCAAGCACCAAACACCAAACACCAAGCACCAAGCACCAAACACCAAACAACAAGCAGCAGGAACCAAGCTCCAAACACCAAACACCAAGCACCAAGCACCAAACACCAAACACCAAGCACGCAGCATCAAACACCAAGCACCAAACACCAAGCACCAAGCACCAAGCACCAAGCACCAAGCACCAAACACCAAGCACCAAGCACCAAGCACCAGACACCAAACACCAAACACCAAGCACCAAGAACCAAACACCAAACACCAAACAGCAAGCACCAAGCACCAAACACCAAGCACCAAACAGCAAACCCCAAGCACCAATCACCAAACACTAATCACCAAGCACCAAGCACCAAACACCAAGCAACAAGCAGCAATCACCAACCACCAAACACCAAGACCGAAGCACCAAACACCAAGCACCAAACTCCAAACACAAAACACCAAGCACCAAGCAGCAACCACCAAACACCAAACACCAAGTACCAAGCACCAAACACCAAACACCAAGCACCAAGAACCTAACATCAAACACCAATCACCAAGCACCAAACACCTAACACCAAGCACCAAGCACCAAGCACCAAGCACCAAACACCAAGCACCAAACACAAAGCACCAAGCACCAAACACCAAGCACCAACACCAAACACCAAGCACCAAGCACCAAACACCAAACCCCAAGCACCAAACACCAAACACCAAGCACCAAGCACCAAATACCAAGCTCCACGCACCAAACAGCAAACCCCAAGGACCAAGCACCAAACACTAATCACCAAGCACCAAGCACCAAACAACAAGCACCAAGCACCAAGCACCAGGCACCAAGCACCAAGCACCAAACACAAAACACCAATCACCAAGCACCACACACCAAGCATCAAACACCAAACACCAAATACCAAGCACCAAACACCAAACACCAAGCACTAAGCACCAAGCACCAAACTCCATGCACCCAGCACCAAACACCAAACACCAAGCACCAAGCACCAAACACCAAACACCAAGCACCAAGCACCAAGCACCAAGCAACAAACACCAAGCACCAAACACCAGACACCAAGCAGCAAACACCAAACACCAAGCACCAAGCACCAAACACCATACAACAAGCACCAGGCACCAAGCACCAAACACCAAACACCAAGCACCAAGCACCAAACACCAAGCTCCAAGCACCAAACGCCAAACACCAAGCACCAAGCACCAAGCACCAAACACCAAACACAAAACAGCAAACACCAAACACCAAACAGCAAAAACCAAATACGAAACAGCAAACACCATACAGCAAACACCAAACACCAAAAAGCAGACACCAAACAGCAAACACCAAACACCAAACACCAAACACCAAGCACCAAGCAACAAACACTAATCACCAAGAACCAAGCACCAAACACCAAGCACCAAGCACCAAGCACCAAACACCAAGCACCAAGCACCAAGCGCCAAACACCAAACACCATGCACCAAAGACCAAGCACCAAGCACCAAGCACCAAACAACAAGCACCAAGCACCAAGCACCAAACACCAAGCACCAAGCACCAAACACCAACCACCCAGCACCAAGCACCAAGCACCAAACACCAAGCACCAAACTCCAAACACCAAACACCAGGCACCAAGCACCAAGCACCAACTACCAAGCCCCAAGCACCAAGCACCAAACACCAAGCACCAAGCACCAAACACCAAGCCCCAAGCACCAAGCACCAAACACCAAACACCAAGCACCAAGCACCAAACACCAAGCACCAAGCACCAAACACCAAAGACCAAGCACCAAGGACCCAAGATCAAACACCAAGCACCAAGCAGCAAACACCAAACACCAAGCCCCAAGCACCAAGCACCAAGCACCGAACACCAAGCCCCAAACACCAATCACCAAACACCAATCACCAAACACCAAGCACCAAACACCAAACACTATGTCCCACGCACCAAGCACCAAAAACCAAACAGCAAGCACCAGGCACCAAACACCAAGCACCAAGCACCAAGCCCCTAGCACCAAACACCAAACACCAAGCACCAAGCACAAAACACCAAGCACCAATCACCAAGCACCAAACACCAAGCAGCAAGCAGCAAGCACCAAACACCAAACACCAAGCACCAAGCACCAAACACCAAACACCAAGCACCAAGGACCAAACATCAAACACCAAGCACCAAGCACCAAACACCTAACACCAAGCACCAAGCACCAAACACCAAGCACCAAGCACCAAGCACCAAACACCAAGCACCAAGCACCAAACACCAAACCCCAAGCACCAAACATCAAACCGCAAGCACCAAGCACCAAACACTAATCACCAAGCACCAAGCACCAAACAACAAGCACCAAGCACCAAGCACCAGGCACCAGGCACCAAGCACCAAACACAAAACACCAAGCACCAAGCACCAAGCACCAAACACCAAACACCAAGCACCAAACACCAAACACCAAACAACAAGCAGCAGGAACCAAGCTCCAAACACCAAACACCAAGCACCAAGCACCAAACACCAAACACCAAGCACGCAGCATCAAACACCAAGCACCAAACACCAAGCACCAAGCACCAAGCACCAAGCACCAAACACCAAGCACCAAGCCTCAAGCACCAGACACCAAACACCAAACACCAAGCACCAAGAACCAAACACCAAACACCAAACAGCAAGCACCAAGCACCAAACACCAAGCACCAAACAGCAAACCCCAAGCACCAATCACCAAACACTAATCACCAAGCACCAAGCACCAAACACCAAGCAACAAGCAGCAATCACCAAACACCAAACACCAAGTACCAAGCACCAAACACAAAACACCAAGCACCAAGCAGCAACCACCAAACACCAAACACCAAGTACCAAGCACCAAACACCAAACACCAAGCACCAAGAACCTAACATCAAACACCAATCACCAAGCACCAAACACCTAACACCAAGCACCAAGCACCAAGCACCAAGCACCAAACACCAAGCACCAAACACAAAGCACCAAGCACCAAACACCAAGCACCAAGCACCAAACACCAAGCACCAAGCACCAAACACCAAACCCCAAGCACCAAACACCAAACACCAAGCACCAAGCACCAAATACCAAGCTCCACGCACCAAACAGCAAACTCCAAGGACCAAGCACCAAACACTAATCACCAAGCACCAAGCACCAAACAACAAGCACCAAGCACCAAGCACCAGGCACCAAGCACCAAGCACCAAACACAAAGCACCAATCACCAAGCACCACACACCAAGCATCAAACACCAAACACCAAATACCAAGCACCAAACACCAAACACCAAGCACTAAGCACCAAGCACCAAACTCCATGCACCCAGCACCAAACACCAAACACCAAGCACCAAGCACCAAACACCAAACACCAAGCACCAAGCACCAAGCACCAAACACCAAGCACCAAACACCAGACACCAAGCAGCAAACACCAAACACCAAGCACCAAGCACCAAACACCATACAACAAGCACCAGGCACCAATCACCAAACACCAAACACCAAGCACCAAGCACCAAACACCAAGCTCCAAGCACCAAACGCCAAACACCAAGCACCAAGCACCAAGCACCAAACACCAAACACAAAACAGCAAACACCAAACACCAAACAGCAAAAACCAAATACGAAACAGCAAACACCATACAGCAAACACCAAACACCAAAAAGCAGACACCAAACAGCAAACACCAAACACCAAACACCAAACACCAAACACCAAGCACCAAGGACCAACCACCAAACCCCAAGCACCAAGCAACAAACACTAATCACCAAGAACCAAGCACCAAACACCAAGCACCAAGCACCAAGCACCAAACACCAAGCACCAAGCACCAAGCGCCAAACACCAAACACCAAGCACCAAGCACCAAGCACCAAGCACCAAGCACCAAACAACAAGCACCAAGCACCAAGCACCAAACACCAAGCACCAAGCACCAAACACCAACCACCCAGCACCAAGCACCAAGCACCAAACACCAAGCACCAAACTCCAAACACCAAACACCAGGCACCAAGCACCAAGCACCAACTACCAAGCCCCAAGCACCAAGCACCAAACACCAAGCACCAAGCACCAAACACCAAGCCCCAAGCACCAAGCACCAAACACCAAACACCAAGCACCAAGCACCAAACACCAAGCACCAAGCACCAAACACCAAAGACCAAGCACCAAGGACCCAAGATCAAACACCAAGCACCAAGCACCAAACACCAAACACCAAGCCCCAAGCACCAAGCACCAAGCACCGAACACCAAGCCCCAAACACCAAGCACCAAACACCAATCACCAAACACCAAGCACCAAACACCAAACACTATGTCCCACGCACCAAGCACCAAAAACCAAACAGCAAGCACCAGGCACCAAACACCAAGCACCAATCACCAAGCCCCTAGCACCAAACACCAAACACCAAGCACCAAGCACAAAACACCAAGCACCAATCACCAAGCACCAAACACCAAGCAGCAAGCAGCAAGCACCAAACACCAAACACCAAGCACCAAGCACCAAACACCAAACACCAAGCACCAAGGACCAAACATCAAACACCAAGCACCAAGCACCAAACACCTAACACCAAGCACCAAGCACCAAACACCAAGCACCAAGCACCAAGCACCAAACACCAAGCACCAAGCACCAAACACCAAACCCCAAGCACCAAACATCAAACCGCAAGCACCAAGCACCAAACACTAATCACCAAGCACCAAGCACCAAACAACAAGCACCAAGCACCAAGCACCAGGCACCAGGCACCAAGCACCAAACACAAAACACCAAGCACCAAGCACCAAGCAGCAAACACCAAGCATCAAACACCAAACACCAAACACCAAGCACCAAACACCAAGCACCAAGCACCAAACACCAAACACCAAGCACCAAACACCAGATACCAAGCACCAAGCACCAAGCACCAAACACAAAACACCAAGCACCAAGCACCAAGCAGCAAACACCAAGCATCAAACACCAAACACCAAACACCAAGCACCAAACACCAAGCACCAAGCACCAAACACCAAACACCAAGCACCAAACACCAGATACCAAGCACCAAGCACCAAGCACAAAACACCAAACACCAAGCACCAAGCACCAAACACCAAGCTCCAAGCACCAAACGCCAAACACCAAGCACCAAGCACCAAGCACCAAACACCAAACACAAAACAGCAAACACCAAACACCAAACACCAAACAGCAAAAACCAAATACGAAACAGCAAACACCATACAGCAAACACCAAACACCAAAAAGCAGACACCAAACAGCAAACACCAAACACCAAACACCAAGCACCAAGCAACAAACACTAATCACCAAGAACCAAGCACCAAACACCAAGCACCAAGCACCAAGCACCAAACACCAAGCACCAAGCACCAAGCGCCAAACACCAAACACCATGCACCAAAGACCAAGCACCAAGCACCAAGCACCAAACAACAAGCACCAAGCACCAAGCACCAAACACCAAGCACCAAGCACCAAACACCAACCACCCAGCACCAAGCACCAAGCACCAAACACCAAGCACCAAACACCAAACACCAAACACCAGGCACCAAGCACCAAGCACCAACTACCAAGCCCCAAGCACCAAGCACCAAACACCAAGCACCAAGCACCAAGCACCAAACACCAAGCACCAAGCACCAAGCACCAAACACCAAACACCAAACACCAAGCACCAAACACCAAACACCAAACAGCAAGCACCAAGCACCAAACACCAAGCCCCAAACACCAAACCCCAAGCACCAATCACGAAACACTAATCACCAAGCACCAAACACCAAACACCAAGCACCAAACACCAGACACCAAGCAGCAAACAGCAAACACCAAGCACCAAGCACCAAACACCATACAACAAGCACCAGGCACCAAACACCAAACACCAAGCACCAAGCACCAAACACCAAGCACCAAGCACCAAGCACCAAACACCAAACACCAAACACCAAACAGCAAACACCAAACACCAAACAGCAAAAACCAAATACGAAACAGCAAACACCATACAGCAAACACTAAACACCAAAAAGCAGACACCAAACAGCAAACAGCAAACACCAAACACAAAACACCAAACACCAAGCACCAAGCACCAACCACCAAACCCCAAGCACCAAGCAACAAACACTAATCACCAAGCACCAAGCACCAAACACCAAGCACCAAGCACCAAGCACCAAACACCAAGCACCAAGCACAAAGCACCAAACACCAAACACCATGCACCAAAGACCAAGCACCAAGCACCAAGCACCAAACAACAAGCACCAAGCACCAAGCACCAAACACCAAGCACCAAGCACCAAACACCAACCACCCAGCACCAAGCACCAAGCACCAAAGACCAAGCACCAAACACCAAACACCAAACACCAGGCACCAAGCACCAAGCACCAAATACCAAGCCCCAAGCACCAAGCACCAAACACCAAGCACCAAGCACCAAACACTAATCACCAAGCACCAAGCACCAAACATCAAGCACCAAGCACCAAGCACCAGGCACCAAGCACCAAGCACCAAACACAAAACACCAAGCACCAAGCACCAAGCAGCAAACACCAAGCATCAAACACCAAACACCAAACACCAAGCACCAAACACCAAGCACCAAGCACCAAACACCAAACATCAAGCACCAAACACCAGATACCAAGCACCAAGCACCAAGCACCAAACACCAAACACCAAGCAGCAAGCACCAAACACCAAACAACAAGCAGCAGGCACCAAGCTCCAAACACCAAACACCAAGCACCAAGCACCAAACACCAAACACCAAGCACGCAGCATCAAACACCAAGCACCAAACACCAAGCACCAAGCACCAAGCACCAAATACCAAACACCAAACACCAAGCACCAAACACCAAACACCAAGCACCAAGCACCAAGCATGAAACACCAGGCACCAAGCACCCAGCACCAAACTCCAAACACCAAGCACTAAGCACCAAACACCAAACAACAAGCACCAGGCACCAAGCACCAAACACCAAACACCAAGCACGCAGCACCAAAGAGCAAGCACCAAGCACCAAGCACCAAACACCAAGCACCAAGCACCAAGCACCAAACACCAAACACCAAAAACCAAGCACCAGGAACCAAACACCAAACACCAAACAGCAAGCACCAAGCACCAAACACCAAGCACCAAACAGCAAACCCCAAGCACCAATCACCAAACACTAATCACCAAGCACCAAGCACCAAACACCAAGCACCAAGCAGCAATCACCAAACACCAAGCACCAAGCACCAAGAACCAAGCACCAAACACCAAGCACCAAGCACCAAACACCAAAACCCAAGCACCAAAGACCAAGCACCAAGCACCAAACACCAAGCACCAAGCACCAAGCACCAAGCACCAAACACCAAGCACCAAGCACCAAACACCCAGCACCAAGCACCAAGCACCAAACACCAAACACCAAGCACCAAGCACCAAACAGCAAGCACCAAACACCAAACACCAAACAGCAAACACCAAACAGCAAACACCAAACAGCAAACAGCAAACAGCAAACGCCAAACACCAAACACCAAGCACCAAACACCAAACACCAAGCACCAAGCACCAAACACCAAGCACCAAGCACCAAGCACCAAACACCAAGCACCAAGCACCAAACACCAAACCCCAAGCACCTAACACCATACCGCAAGCACCAAGCACCAAACACTAATCACCAAGCACCAAGCACCTGACAACAAGCACCAAGCACCAAGCACCAGGCACCAAGCACCAAGCACCAAACACAAAACACAAAGCACCAAGCACCAAGCAGCAAACACCAAGCATCAAACACCAAACACCAAACACCAAGCACCAAACACCAAGCACCAAGCACCAAACACCAAACACCAAGCACCAAACACCAAACATCAAGCACCAAACACCAGATACCAAGCACCAAGCACCAAACACCAAACATCAAGCACCAAACACCAAATACCAAGCACCAAACACCAAACACCAAGCACTAAGCACCAAGCACCAAACTCCATGCACCCAGCACCAAACACCAAACACCAAGCACCAAGCACCAAACACCAAACACCAAGCACCAAGCACCAAGCACCAAGCAACAAACACCAAGCACCAAACACCAGACACCAAGCAGCAAACACCAAACACCAAGCACCAAGCACCAAACACCATACAACAAGCACCAGGCACCAAGCACCAAACACCAAACACCAAGCACCAAGCACCAAACACCAAGCTCCAAGCACCAAACGCCAAACACCAAGCACCAAGCACCAAGCACCAAACACCAAACACAAAACAGCAAACACCAAACACCAAACAGCAAAAACCAAATACGAAACAGCAAACACCATACAGCAAACACCAAACACCAAAAAGCAGACACCAAACAGCAAACACCAAACACCAAACACCAAACACCAAGCACCAAGCAACAAACACTAATCACCAAGAACCAAGCACCAAACACCAAGCACCAAGCACCAAGCACCAAACACCAAGCACCAAGCACCAAGCGCCAAACACCAAACACCATGCACCAAAGACCAAGCACCAAGCACCAAGCACCAAACAACAAGCACCAAGCACCAAGCACCAAACACCAAGCACCAAGCACCAAACACCAACCACCCAGCACCAAGCACCAAGCACCAAACACCAAGCACCAAACTCCAAACACCAAACACCAGGCACCAAGCACCAAGCACCAACTACCAAGCCCCAAGCACCAAGCACCAAACACCAAGCACCAAGCACCAAACACCAAGCCCCAAGCACCAAGCACCAAACACCAAACACCAAGCACCAAGCACCAAACACCAAGCACCAAGCACCAAACACCAAAGACCAAGCACCAAGGACCCAAGATCAAACACCAAGCACCAAGCAGCAAACACCAAACACCAAGCCCCAAGCACCAAGCACCAAGCACCGAACACCAAGCCCCAAACACCAATCACCAAACACCAATCACCAAACACCAAGCACCAAACACCAAACACTATGTCCCACGCACCAAGCACCAAAAACCAAACAGCAAGCACCAGGCACCAAACACCAAGCACCAAGCACCAAGCCCCTAGCACCAAACACCAAACACCAAGCACCAAGCACAAAACACCAAGCACCAATCACCAAGCACCAAACACCAAGCAGCAAGCAGCAAGCACCAAACACCAAACACCAAGCACCAAGCACCAAACACCAAACACCAAGCACCAAGGACCAAACATCAAACACCAAGCACCAAGCACCAAACACCTAACACCAAGCACCAAGCACCAAACACCAAGCACCAAGCACCAAGCACCAAACACCAAGCACCAAGCACCAAACACCAAACCCCAAGCACCAAACATCAAACCGCAAGCACCAAGCACCAAACACTAATCACCAAGCACCAAGCACCAAACAACAAGCACCAAGCACCAAGCACCAGGCACCAGGCACCAAGCACCAAACACAAAACACCAAGCACCAAGCACCAAGCACCAAACACCAAACACCAAGCACCAAACACCAAACACCAAACAACAAGCAGCAGGAACCAAGCTCCAAACACCAAACACCAAGCACCAAGCACCAAACACCAAACACCAAGCACGCAGCATCAAACACCAAGCACCAAACACCAAGCACCAAGCACCAAGCACCAAGCACCAAACACCAAGCACCAAGCCTCAAGCACCAGACACCAAACACCAAACACCAAGCACCAAGAACCAAACACCAAACACCAAACAGCAAGCACCAAGCACCAAACACCAAGCACCAAACAGCAAACCCCAAGCACCAATCACCAAACACTAATCACCAAGCACCAAGCACCAAACACCAAGCAACAAGCAGCAATCACCAAACACCAAACACCAAGTACCAAGCACCAAACACAAAACACCAAGCACCAAGCAGCAACCACCAAACACCAAACACCAAGTACCAAGCACCAAACACCAAACACCAAGCACCAAGAACCTAACATCAAACACCAATCACCAAGCACCAAACACCTAACACCAAGCACCAAGCACCAAGCACCAAGCACCAAACACCAAGCACCAAACACAAAGCACCAAGCACCAAACACCAAGCACCAAGCACCAAACACCAAGCACCAAGCACCAAACACCAAACCCCAAGCACCAAACACCAAACACCAAGCACCAAGCACCAAATACCAAGCTCCACGCACCAAACAGCAAACTCCAAGGACCAAGCACCAAACACTAATCACCAAGCACCAAGCACCAAACAACAAGCACCAAGCACCAAGCACCAGGCACCAAGCACCAAGCACCAAACACAAAGCACCAATCACCAAGCACCACACACCAAGCATCAAACACCAAACACCAAATACCAAGCACCAAACACCAAACACCAAGCACTAAGCACCAAGCACCAAACTCCATGCACCCAGCACCAAACACCAAACACCAAGCACCAAGCACCAAACACCAAACACCAAGCACCAAGCACCAAGCACCAAGCACCAAACACCAAGCACCAAACACCAGACACCAAGCAGCAAACACCAAACACCAAGCACCAAGCACCAAACACCATACAACAAGCACCAGGCACCAAGCACCAAACACCAAACACCAAGCACCAAGCACCAAACACCAAGCTCCAAGCACCAAACGCCAAACACCAAGCACCAAGCACCAAGCACCAAACACCAAACACAAAACAGCAAACACCAAACACCAAACAGCAAAAACCAAATACGAAACAGCAAACACCATACAGCAAACACCAAACACCAAAAAGCAGACACCAAACAGCAAACACCAAACACCAAACACCAAACACCAAACACCAAGCACCAAGGACCAACCACCAAACCCCAAGCACCAAGCAACAAACACTAATCACCAAGAACCAAGCACCAAACACCAAGCACCAAGCACCAAGCACCAAACACCAAGCACCAAGCACCAAGCGCCAAACACCAAACACCAAGCACCAAGCACCAAGCACCAAGCACCAAGCACCAAACAACAAGCACCAAGCACCAAGCACCAAACACCAAGCACCAAGCACCAAACACCAACCACCCAGCACCAAGCACCAAGCACCAAACACCAAGCACCAAACTCCAAACACCAAACACCAGGCACCAAGCACCAAGCACCAACTACCAAGCCCCAAGCACCAAGCACCAAACACCAAGCACCAAGCACCAAACACCAAGCCCCAAGCACCAAGCACCAAACACCAAACACCAAGCACCAAGCACCAAACACCAAGCACCAAGCACCAAACACCAAAGACCAAGCACCAAGGACCCAAGATCAAACACCAAGCACCAAGCACCAAACACCAAACACCAAGCCCCAAGCACCAAGCACCAAGCACCGAACACCAAGCCCCAAACACCAAGCACCAAACACCAATCACCAAACACCAAGCACCAAACACCAAACACTATGTCCCACGCACCAAGCACCAAAAACCAAACAGCAAGCACCAGGCACCAAACACCAAGCACCAATCACCAAGCCCCTAGCACCAAACACCAAACACCAAGCACCAAGCACAAAACACCAAGCACCAATCACCAAGCACCAAACACCAAGCAGCAAGCAGCAAGCACCAAACACCAAACACCAAGCACCAAGCACCAAACACCAAACACCAAGCACCAAGGACCAAACATCAAACACCAAGCACCAAGCACCAAACACCTAACACCAAGCACCAAGCACCAAACACCAAGCACCAAGCACCAAGCACCAAACACCAAGCACCAAGCACCAAAAACCAAACCCCAAGCACCAAACATCAAACCGCAAGCACCAAGCACCAAACACTAATCACCAAGCACCAAGCACCAAACAACAAGCACCAAGCACCAAGCACCAGGCACCAGGCACCAAGCACCAAACACAAAACACCAAGCACCAAGCACCAAGCAGCAAACACCAAGCATCAAACACCAAACACCAAACACCAAGCACCAAACACCAAGCACCAAGCACCAAACACCAAACACCAAGCACCAAACACCAGATACCAAGCACCAAGCACCAAGCACCAAACACAAAACACCAAGCACCAAGCACCAAGCAGCAAACACCAAGCATCAAACACCAAACACCAAACACCAAGCACCAAACACCAAGCACCAAGCACCAAACACCAAACACCAAGCACCAAACACCAGATACCAAGCACCAAGCACCAAGCACAAAACACCAAACACCAAGCACCAAGCACCAAACACCAAGCTCCAAGCACCAAACGCCAAACACCAAGCACCAAGCACCAAGCACCAAACACCAAACACAAAACAGCAAACACCAAACACCAAACACCAAACAGCAAAAACCAAATACGAAACAGCAAACACCATACAGCAAACACCAAACACCAAAAAGCAGACACCAAACAGCAAACACCAAACACCAAACACCAAGCACCAAGCAACAAACACTAATCACCAAGAACCAAGCACCAAACACCAAGCACCAAGCACCAAGCACCAAACACCAAGCACCAAGCACCAAGCGCCAAACACCAAACACCATGCACCAAAGACCAAGCACCAAGCACCAAGCACCAAACAACAAGCACCAAGCACCAAGCACCAAACACCAAGCACCAAGCACCAAACACCAACCACCCAGCACCAAGCACCAAGCACCAAACACCAAGCACCAAACACCAAACACCAAACACCAGGCACCAAGCACCAAGCACCAACTACCAAGCCCCAAGCACCAAGCACCAAACACCAAGCACCAAGCACCAAGCACCAAACACCAAGCACCAAGCACCAAGCACCAAACACCAAACACCAAACACCAAGCACCAAACACCAAACACCAAACAGCAAGCACCAAGCACCAAACACCAAGCCCCAAACACCAAACCCCAAGCACCAATCACGAAACACTAATCACCAAGCACCAAACACCAAACACCAAGCACCAAACACCAGACACCAAGCAGCAAACAGCAAACACCAAGCACCAAGCACCAAACACCATACAACAAGCACCAGGCACCAAACACCAAACACCAAGCACCAAGCACCAAACACCAAGCACCAAGCACCAAGCACCAAACACCAAACACCAAACACCAAACAGCAAACACCAAACACCAAACAGCAAAAACCAAATACGAAACAGCAAACACCATACAGCAAACACCAAACACCAAAAAGCAGACACCAAACAGCAAACAGCAAACACCAAACACAAAACACCAAACACCAAGCACCAAGCACCAACCACCAAACCCCAAGCACCAAGCAACAAACACTAATCACCAAGCACCAAGCACCAAACACCAAGCACCAAGCACCAAGCACCAAACACCAAGCACCAAGCACAAAGCACCAAACACCAAACACCATGCACCAAAGACCAAGCACCAAGCACCAAGCACCAAACAACAAGCACCAAGCACCAAGCACCAAACACCAAGCACCAAGCACCAAACACCAACCACCCAGCACCAAGCACCAAGCACCAAAGACCAAGCACCAAACACCAAACACCAAACACCAGGCACCAAGCACCAAGCACCAAATACCAAGCCCCAAGCACCAAGCACCAAACACCAAGCACCAAGCACCAAACACTAATCACCAAGCACCAAGCACCAAACATCAAGCACCAAGCACCAAGCACCAGGCACCAAGCACCAAGCACCAAACACAAAACACCAAGCACCAAGCACCAAGCAGCAAACACCAAGCATCAAACACCAAACACCAAACACCAAGCACCAAACACCAAGCACCAAGCACCAAACACCAAACATCAAGCACCAAACACCAGATACCAAGCACCAAGCACCAAGCACCAAACACCAAACACCAAGCAGCAAGCACCAAACACCAAACAACAAGCAGCAGGCACCAAGCTCCAAACACCAAACACCAAGCACCAAGCACCAAACACCAAACACCAAGCACGCAGCATCAAACACCAAGCACCAAACACCAAGCACCAAGCACCAAGCACCAAATACCAAACACCAAACACCAAGCACCAAACACCAAACACCAAGCACCAAGCACCAAGCATGAAACACCAGGCACCAAGCACCCAGCACCAAACTCCAAACACCAAGCACTAAGCACCAAACACCAAACAACAAGCACCAGGCACCAAGCACCAAACACCAAACACCAAGCACGCAGCACCAAAGAGCAAGCACCAAGCACCAAGCACCAAACACCAAGCACCAAGCACCAAGCACCAAACACCAAACACCAAAAACCAAGCACCAGGAACCAAACACCAAACACCAAACAGCAAGCACCAAGCACCAAACACCAAGCACCAAACAGCAAACCCCAAGCACCAATCACCAAACACTAATCACCAAGCACCAAGCACCAAACACCAAGCACCAAGCAGCAATCACCAAACACCAAGCACCAAGCACCAAGAACCAAGCACCAAACACCAAGCACCAAGCACCAAACACCAAAACCCAAGCACCAAAGACCAAGCACCAAGCACCAAACACCAAGCACCAAGCACCAAGCACCAAGCACCAAACACCAAGCACCAAGCACCAAACACCCAGCACCAAGCACCAAGCACCAAACACCAAACACCAAGCACCAAGCACCAAACAGCAAGCACCAAACACCAAACACCAAACAGCAAACACCAAACAGCAAACACCAAACAGCAAACAGCAAACAGCAAACGCCAAACACCAAACACCAAGCACCAAACACCAAACACCAAGCACCAAGCACCAAACACCAAGCACCAAGCACCAAGCACCAAACACCAAGCACCAAGCACCAAACACCAAACCCCAAGCACCTAACACCATACCGCAAGCACCAAGCACCAAACACTAATCACCAAGCACCAAGCACCTGACAACAAGCACCAAGCACCAAGCACCAGGCACCAAGCACCAAGCACCAAACACAAAACACAAAGCACCAAGCACCAAGCAGCAAACACCAAGCATCAAACACCAAACACCAAACACCAAGCACCAAACACCAAGCACCAAGCACCAAACACCAAACACCAAGCACCAAACACCAAACATCAAGCACCAAACACCAGATACCAAGCACCAAGCACCAAACACCAAACATCAAGCACCAAACACCAAACACCAAGCACCAAGCGCCAAACACCAAACAACAAGCACCAGGCACCAAGCTCCAAACACCAAACACCAAGCACCAAGCACCAAACACCAAACACCAAGCACGCAGCATCAAACACCAAGCACCAAACACCAAGCACCAAGCACCAAGCACCAAGTACCGAGCACCAAACACCAAACACCAAGCACCAAACACCAAACACCAAGCACCAAGCACCAAGCACGAAACACCAGGCACCAAGCACCAAGCACCAAACTCCAAACACCAAGCACCAAACACCAGCCACCAAGCACCAAGGACCAAACACCAAACACCAAGCACTAAGCACCAAACACCAAACACCAAACAACAAGCACCAGGCACCAAACACCAAACACCAAGCATGCAGCACCAAACACCAAGCACCAAGCACCAAGCACCAAACACCAAGCACCAAGCACCAAGCACCAAACACCAAACACCAAACACCAAGCACCAAGAACCAAACACCAAACACCAAACAGCAAGCACCAAGCACCAAACACCAAGCCCCAAAAACCAAACCCCAAGCACCAATCACCAAACACTAATCACCAAGCACCAAGCACCAAACACCAAGCACCAAGCAGCAAGCACCAAACACCAAGCACCAAGCACCAAGCACCAAGCACCAAACACCAAGCACCAAGCACCAAACACCAAAACCCAAGCACCAAAGACCAAGCTCCAAGCACCAAGGACCAAACACCAAGCACCAAGCACCAAGCACCAAACACCAAACACCAAGCACCAAGCACCAAACACCCAGCACCAAGCACCAATCACCAAACACCAAGCACCAAACACCAAACACCAAGCACCAAGCACCAAACAGCAAGCACCAAACACCAAACACCAAACAGCAAACACCAAACAGCAAACAGCAAACACCAAACAGCAAACAGCAAACGCCAAACACCAAGCACCAAGCACCAAGCACCAAACACCAAGCACCAAGCACCAAGCACACAACACCAAACACCAAGCACCAAGGACCAAACATCAAACACCAAGCACCAAGCACCAAACACCAAACACCAAGCACCAAGCACCAAGCACCAAGCACCGAACACCAAGCACGAAACCCCAAGCACCAAACACCAAGCACCAAACACCAAACACCAAGCACCAGGCACCAAGCACCAAACACCAAACACCAAACACCAAGCAACAAACACCAAGTCCCACGCACCAAGCACCAAACACCAAACACCAAGCACCAAGCACCAAACACCAAGCACCAAGCACCAAGCCCCTAGCTCCAAACACCAAGCAGCAGCAGCAAGCACCAAACACCAAACACCTAGCACCAAGCACCACGCACCAAATACCAAATACCAAGCACCAAGGACCAAACATCAATCACCAAGCACCAAGCACCAAACGCCTAACACCAAGCACCAAGCACCAAGCACCAAGCACCAAACACCAAGCACCGATCACCAAACACCAAACATCAACCACCAAACACCAAGCACCAGGCACCAAACACCAAACACCAAGCACCAAGCACCAAACACCAAACACCAAGACCGAAGCACCAAACACCAAGCACCAAACTCCAAACACAAAACACCAAGCACCAAACACCAAACACCAAGCACCAAGCACCAAACACCAAACACCAAGCACCAAGAACCTAACATCAAACACCAATCACCAAGCACCAAGCACCAAACACCAAACACCAAACAGCAAGCACCAAGCACCAAACACCAAGCCCCAAACACCAAACCCCAAGCACCAATCACCAAACACTAATCACCAAGCACCAAACACCAAACACCAAGCACCAAACACCAGACACCAAGCAGCAAACAGCAAACACCAAGCACCAAGCACCAAACACCATACAACAAGCACCAGGCACCAAACACCAAACACCAAGCACCAAGCACCAAACACCAAGCACCAAGCACCAAGCACCAAACACCAAACACCAAACACCAAAGAGCAAACACCAAACACCAAACAGCAAAAACCAAATACGAAACAGCAAACACCATACAGCAAACACCAAACACCAAAAAGCAGACAGCAAACAGCAAACAGCAAACACCAAACACAAAACACCAAACACCAAGCACCAAGCACCAACCACCAAACCCCAAGCACCAAGCAACAAACACTAATCACCAAGCACCAAGCACCAAACACCAAGCACCAAGCACCAAGCACCAAACACCAAGCACCAAGCACAAAGCACCAAACACCAAACACCATGCACCAAAGACCAAGCACCAAGCACCAAGCACCAAACAACAAGCACCAAGCACCAAGCACCAAACACCAAGCACCAAGCACCAAACACCAACCACCCAGCACCAAGCACCAAGCACCAAAGACCAAGCACCAAATACCAAACACCAAACACCAGGCACCAAGCACCAAGCACCAAATACCAAGCCCCAAGCACCAAGCACCAAACACCAAGCACAAAGCACCAAACACTAATCACCAAGCACCAAGCACCAAACATCAAGCACCAAGCACCAAGCACCAGGCACCAAGCACCAAGCACCAAACACAAAACACCAAGCACCAAGCACCAAGCAGCAAACACCAAGCATCAAACACCAAACACCAAACACCAAGCACCAAACACCAAGCACCAAGCACCAAACACCAAACACCAAGCACCAAGCACCAAACACCAAACATCAAGCACCAAACACCAGATACCAAGCACCAAGCACCAAGCACCAAACACCAAACACCAAGCAGCAAGCACCAAACACCAAACAACAAGCAGCAGGCACCAAGCTCCAAACACCAAACACCAAGCACCAAGCACCAAACACCAAACACCAAGCACGCAGCATCAAACACCAAGCACCAAACACCAAGCACCAAGCACCAAGCACCAAATACCAAACACCAAACACCAAGCACCAAACACCAAACACCAAGCACCAAGCACCAAGCACGAAACACCAGGCACCAAGCACCCAGCACCAAACTCCAAACACCAAGCACTAAGCACCAAACACCAAACAACAAGCACCAGGCACCAAGCACCAAACACCAAACACCAAGCACGCAGCACCAAAGAGCAAGCACCAAGCACCAAGCACCAAACACCAAGCACCAAGCACCAAGCACCAAACACCAAACACCAAAAACCAAGCACCAGGAACCAAACACCAAACACCAAACAGCAAGCACCAAGCACCAAACACCAAGCACCAAACAGCAAACCCCAAGCACCAATCACCAAACACTAATCACCAAGCACCAAGCACCAAACACCAAGCACCAAGCAGCAATCACCAAACACCAAGCACCAAGCACCAAGAACCAAGCACCAGAC
This sequence comes from Eledone cirrhosa, assembly GCA_964016885.1. Lineage (NCBI taxonomy): Eukaryota > Metazoa > Mollusca > Cephalopoda > Octopoda > Eledonidae > Eledone > Eledone cirrhosa. The sequence continues at coordinate 139,297,344 of OZ024743.1, read as the reverse complement.
ACCAAGCACCAAGCACCAAACACCAAAACCCAAGCACCAAAGACCAAGCACCAAGCACCAAGGACCAAAGACCAAGCACCAAGCACCAAGCACCAAACACCAAGCACCAAGCACCAAACACCCAGCACCAAGCACCAAGCACCAAACACCAAACACCAAGCACCAAGCACCAAACAGCAAGCACCAAACACCAAACACCAAACAGCAAACACCAAACAGCAAACACCAAACAGCAAACAGCAAACAGCAAACGCCAAACACCAAACACCAAGCACCAAACACCAAACACCAAGCACCAAGCACCAAACACCAAGCACCAAGCACCAAGCACCAAACACCAAGCACCAAGCACCAAACACCAAACCCCAAGCACCTAACACCATACCGCAAGCACCAAGCACCAAACACTAATCACCAAGCACCAAGCACCTGACAACAAGCACCAAGCACCAAGCACCAGGCACCAAGCACCAAGCACCAAACACAAAACACAAAGCACCAACAACCAAGCAGCAAACACCAAGCATCAAACACCAAACACCAAACACCAAGCACCAAACACCAAGCACCAAGCACCAAACACCAAACACCAAGCACCAAACACCAAACACCAAGCACCAAGCACCAAACAGCAAGCACCAAACACCAAACACCAAACAGCAAACACCAAACAGCAAACACCAAACAGCAAACAGCAAACAGCAAACCCCAAACACCAAACACCAAGCACCAAACACCAAACACCAAGCACCAAGCACCAAACACCAAGCACCAAGCACCAAGCACCAAACACCAAGCACCAAGCACCAAACACCAAACCCCAAGCACCTAACACCATACCGCAAGCACCAAGCACCAAACACTAATCACCAAGCACCAAGCACCTGACAACAAGCACCAAGCACCAAGCACCAGGCACCAAGCACCAAGCACCAAACACAAAACACAAAGCACCAAGCACCAAGCAGCAAACACCAAGCATCAAACACCAAACACCAGATACCAAGCACCAAGCACCAAGCACCAAACACCAAACATCAAGCACCAAACACCAAACACCAAGCACCAAGCGCCAAACACCAAACAACAAGCACCAGGCACCAAGCTCCAAACACCAAACACCAAGCACCAAGCACCAAACACCAAACACCAAGCACGCAGCATCAAACACCAAGCACCAAACACCAAGCACCAAGCACCAAGCACCAAGTACCAAGCACCAAGCACCAAACACCAAGCACCAAACACCAAACACCAAGCACCAAGCACCAAGCACGAAACACCAGACACCAAGCACCAAGCACCAAACTCCAAACACCAAGCACCAAACACCAGCCACCAAGCACCAAGGACCAAACACCAAACACCAAGCACTAAGCACCAAACACCAAACAACAAGCACCAGGCACCAAGCACCAAACACCAAACACCAAGCACGCAGCACCAAACACCAAGCACCAAGCACCAAGCACCAAACACCAAGCACCAAGCACCAAGCACCAAACACCAAACACCAAACACCAAGCACCAAGAACCAAACACCAAACACCAAACAGCAAGCACTAAGCACCAAACACCAAGCCCCAAAAACCAAACCCCAAGCACCAATCACCAAACACTAATCACCAAGCACCAAGCACCAAACACCAAGCACCAAGCAGCAAGCACCAAACACTAAGCACCAAGCACCAAGCACCAAGCACCAAACACCAAGCACCAAGCACCAAACACCAAAACCCAAGCACCAAAGACCAAGCTCCAAGCACCAAGGACCAAACACCAAGCACCAAGCACCAAGCACCAAACAGCAAGCACCAAACACCAAACACCAAACAGCAAACACCAAACAGCAAACAGCAAACACCAAACAGCAAACAGCAAACGCCAAACACCAAGCACCAAGCACCAAGCACCAAACACCAAGCACCAAGCACCAAGCACACAACACCGAACACCAAGCACCAAGGACCAAACATCAAACACCAAGCACCAAGCACCAAACACCAAACACCAAGCACCAAGCACCAAGCACCAAGCACCGAACACCAAGCACGAAACCCCAAGCACCAAACACCAAGCACCAAACACCAAACACCAAGCACCAGGCACCAAGCACCAAACACCAAACACCAAACACCAAGCAACAAACACCAAGTCCCACGCACCAAGCACCAAACACCAAACACCAAGCACCAAGCACCAAACACCAAGCACCAAGCACCAAGCCCCTAGCTCCAAACACCAAGCAGCAGCAGCAAGCACCAAACACCAAACACCAAGCACCAAGCACCAAGCACCAAATACCAAACACCAAGCACCAAGGACCAAACATCAATCACCAAGCACCAAGCACCAAACGCCTAACACCAAGCACCAAGCACCAAGCACCAAGCACCAAACACCAAGCACCAATCACCAAACACCAAACATCAACCACCAAACACCAAGCACCAGGCACCAAACACCAAACACCAAGCACCAAGCACCAAACACCAAACACCAAGACCGAAGCACCAAACACCAAGCACCAAACTCCAAACACAAAACACCAAGCACCAAACACCAAACACCAAGCACCAAGCACCAAACACCAAACACCAAGCACCAAGAACCTAACATCAAACACCAATCACCAAGCACCAAACACCTAACACCAAGCACCAAGCACCAAGCACCAAGCACCAAACACCAAGCACCAAACACAAAGCACCAAGCACCAAACACCAAGCACCAAGCACCAAACACCAAGCACCAAGCACCAAGCACCAAACACCAAACTCCAAGCACCAAACACCAAACACCAAGCACCAAGCACCAAATACCAAGCACCACGCACCAAACAGCAAACCCCAAGGACCAAGCACCAAACACTAATCACCAAGCACCAAGCACCAAACAACAAGCACCAAGCACCAAGCACCAGGCACCAAGCACCAAGCACCAAACACAAAACACCAAGCACCAAGCACCACACACCAAGCATCAAACACCAATCACCAAATACCAAGCACCATACACCAAACACCAAGCACTAAGCACCAAGCACCAAACTCCATGCACCCAGCACCAAACACCAAACACCAAGCACCAAACACCAAACACTAAACACCAAGCACCAAGCACCAAACACCAAACACCAAGCACCAAACACCAGACACCAAGCAGCAAACACCAAACACCAAGCACCAAGCACCAAACACCATACAACAAGCACCAGGCACCAAGCACCAAACACCAAACACCAATCACCAAGCACCAAATACCAAGCTCCAAGCACCAAACGCCAAACACCAAGCACCAAGCACCAAGCACCAAACACCAAACACAAAACAGCAAACACCAAACACCAAACAGCAAAAACCAAATACGAAACAGCAAACACCATACAGCAAACACCAAACACCAAAAAGCAGACACCAAACAGCAAACACCAAACACCAAACACCAAACACCAAACACCAAGCACCAAGCAGCAATCACCAAACACCAAGCACCAAGCACCAAGAACCAAGCACCAGACACCAAGCACCAAGCACCAAACACCAAAACCCAAGCACCAAAGACCAAGCACCAAGCACCAAGGACCAAAGACCAAGCACCAAGCACCAAGCACCAAACACCAAGCACCAAGCACCAAACACCCAGCACCAAGCACCAAGCACCAAACACCAAACACCAAGCACCAAGCACCAAACAGCAAGCACCAAACACCAAACACCAAACAGCAAACACCAAACAGCAAACACCAAACAGCAAACAGCAAACAGCAAACGCCAAACACCAAACACCAAGCACCAAACACCAAACACCAAGCACCAAGCACCAAACACCAAGCACCAAGCACCAAGCACCAAACACCAAGCACCAAGCACCAAACACCAAACCCCAAGCACCTAACACCATACCGCAAGCACCAAGCACCAAACACTAATCACCAAGCACCAAGCACCTGACAACAAGCACCAAGCACCAAGCACCAGGCACCAAGCACCAAGCACCAAACACAAAACACAAAGCACCAACAACCAAGCAGCAAACACCAAGCATCAAACACCAAACACCAAACACCAAGCACCAAACACCAAGCACCAAGCACCAAACACCAAACACCAAGCACCAAACACCAAACACCAAGCACCAAGCACCAAACAGCAAGCACCAAACACCAAACACCAAACAGCAAACACCAAACAGCAAACACCAAACAGCAAACAGCAAACAGCAAACCCCAAACACCAAACACCAAGCACCAAACACCAAACACCAAGCACCAAGCACCAAACACCAAGCACCAAGCACCAAGCACCAAACACCAAGCACCAAGCACCAAACACCAAACCCCAAGCACCTAACACCATACCGCAAGCACCAAGCACCAAACACTAATCACCAAGCACCAAGCACCTGACAACAAGCACCAAGCACCAAGCACCAGGCACCAAGCACCAAGCACCAAACACAAAACACAAAGCACCAAGCACCAAGCAGCAAACACCAAGCATCAAACACCAAACACCAGATACCAAGCACCAAGCACCAAGCACCAAACACCAAACATCAAGCACCAAACACCAAACACCAAGCACCAAGCGCCAAACACCAAACAACAAGCACCAGGCACCAAGCTCCAAACACCAAACACCAAGCACCAAGCACCAAACACCAAACACCAAGCACGCAGCATCAAACACCAAGCACCAAACACCAAGCACCAAGCACCAAGCACCAAGTACCAAGCACCAAGCACCAAACACCAAGCACCAAACACCAAACACCAAGCACCAAGCACCAAGCACGAAACACCAGACACCAAGCACCAAGCACCAAACTCCAAACACCAAGCACCAAACACCAGCCACCAAGCACCAAGGACCAAACACCAAACACCAAGCACTAAGCACCAAACACCAAACAACAAGCACCAGGCACCAAGCACCAAACACCAAACACCAAGCACGCAGCACCAAACACCAAGCACCAAGCACCAAGCACCAAACACCAAGCACCAAGCACCAAGCACCAAACACCAAACACCAAACACCAAGCACCAAGAACCAAACACCAAACACCAAACAGCAAGCACTAAGCACCAAACACCAAGCCCCAAAAACCAAACCCCAAGCACCAATCACCAAACACTAATCACCAAGCACCAAGCACCAAACACCAAGCACCAAGCAGCAAGCACCAAACACTAAGCACCAAGCACCAAGCACCAAGCACCAAACACCAAGCACCAAGCACCAAACACCAAAACCCAAGCACCAAAGACCAAGCTCCAAGCACCAAGGACCAAACACCAAGCACCAAGCACCAAGCACCAAACAGCAAGCACCAAACACCAAACACCAAACAGCAAACACCAAACAGCAAACAGCAAACACCAAACAGCAAACAGCAAACGCCAAACACCAAGCACCAAGCACCAAGCACCAAACACCAAGCACCAAGCACCAAGCACACAACACCGAACACCAAGCACCAAGGACCAAACATCAAACACCAAGCACCAAGCACCAAACACCAAACACCAAGCACCAAGCACCAAGCACCAAGCACCGAACACCAAGCACGAAACCCCAAGCACCAAACACCAAGCACCAAACACCAAACACCAAGCACCAGGCACCAAGCACCAAACACCAAACACCAAACACCAAGCAACAAACACCAAGTCCCACGCACCAAGCACCAAACACCAAACACCAAGCACCAAGCACCAAACACCAAGCACCAAGCACCAAGCCCCTAGCTCCAAACACCAAGCAGCAGCAGCAAGCACCAAACACCAAACACCAAGCACCAAGCACCAAGCACCAAATACCAAACACCAAGCACCAAGGACCAAACATCAATCACCAAGCACCAAGCACCAAACGCCTAACACCAAGCACCAAGCACCAAGCACCAAGCACCAAACACCAAGCACCAATCACCAAACACCAAACATCAACCACCAAACACCAAGCACCAGGCACCAAACACCAAACACCAAGCACCAAGCACCAAACACCAAACACCAAGACCGAAGCACCAAACACCAAGCACCAAACTCCAAACACAAAACACCAAGCACCAAACACCAAACACCAAGCACCAAGCACCAAACACCAAACACCAAGCACCAAGAACCTAACATCAAACACCAATCACCAAGCACCAAACACCTAACACCAAGCACCAAGCACCAAGCACCAAGCACCAAACACCAAGCACCAAACACAAAGCACCAAGCACCAAACACCAAGCACCAAGCACCAAACACCAAGCACCAAGCACCAAGCACCAAACACCAAACTCCAAGCACCAAACACCAAACACCAAGCACCAAGCACCAAATACCAAGCACCACGCACCAAACAGCAAACCCCAAGGACCAAGCACCAAACACTAATCACCAAGCACCAAGCACCAAACAACAAGCACCAAGCACCAAGCACCAGGCACCAAGCACCAAGCACCAAACACAAAACACCAAGCACCAAGCACCACACACCAAGCATCAAACACCAAACACCAAATACCAAGCACCATACACCAAACACCAAGCACTAAGCACCAAGCACCAAACTCCATGCACCCAGCACCAAACACCAAACACCAAGCACCAAACACCAAACACTAAACACCAAGCACCAAGCACCAAACACCAAACACCAAGCACCAAACACCAGACACCAAGCAGCAAACACCAAACACCAAGCACCAAGCACCAAACACCATACAACAAGCACCAGGCACCAAGCACCAAACACCAAACACCAATCACCAAGCACCAAATACCAAGCTCCAAGCACCAAACGCCAAACACCAAGCACCAAGCACCAAGCACCAAACACCAAACACAAAACAGCAAACACCAAACACCAAACAGCAAAAACCAAATACGAAACAGCAAACACCATACAGCAAACACCAAACACCAAAAAGCAGACACCAAACAGCAAACACCAAACACCAAACACCAAACACCAAACACCAAGCACCAAGGACCAACCACCAAACCCCAAGCACCAAGCAACAAACACTAATCACCAAGAACCAAGCACCAAACACCAAGCACCAAGCACCAAGCACCAAACACCAAGCACCAAGCACCAAACGCCAAACACCAAACACCATGCACCAAAGACCAAGCACCAAGCACCAAGCACCAAACAACAAGCACCAAGCACCAAGCACCAAACACCAAGCACCAAGCACCAAACACCAACCACCCAGCACCAAGCACCAAGCACCAAACACCAAGCACCAAACACCAAACACCAAACACCAGGCACCAAGCACCAAGCACCAACTACCAAGCCCCAAGCACAAAGCACCAAACACCAAGCACCAAGCACCAAACACCAAGCCCCAAGCACCAACCACCAAACACCAAACACCAAGCACCAAGCACCAAACACCAAGCACCAAGCACCAAACACCAAACACCATGCACCAAGGACCCAAGATCAAACACCAAGCACCAAGCACCAAGCACCAAACACCAAACAGCAAGCACCAAGCACCAAACACCAAGCACCAAGCACCAAGCCCCTAGCACCAAACACCAAACACCAAGCACCAAGCACAAAACACCAAGCACCAATCACCAAGCACCAAACACCAAGCAGCAAGCAGCAAGCACCAAACACCAAACACCAAGCACCAAGCACCAAACACCAAACACCAAGCACCAAGGACCAAACATCAAACACGAAGCACCAAGCACCAAACACCAAACCCCAGGCACCAAGCATCAAACCGCAAGCACCAAGCACCAAACACTAATCACCAAGCACCAAGCACCAAACAACAAGCACCAAGCACCAAGCACCAGGCACCAGGCACCAAGCACCAAACACAAAACACCAAGCACCAAGCACCAAGCAGCAAACACCAAGCATCAAACACCAAACACCAAACACCAAGCACCAAACACCAAGCACCAAGCACCAAACACCAAACACCAAGCACCAAGCACCAAGCACCAAACACCAAACATCAAGCACCAAACACCAGATACCAAGCACCAAACACCAAGCACCAAACACCAAACACCAAGCACCAAGCACCAAACACCAAACAACAAGCAGCAGGAACCAAGCTCCAAACACCAAACACCAAGCACCAAGCACCAAACACCAAACACCAAGCACGCAGCATCAAACACCAAGCACCAAACACCAAGCACCGAGCACCAAGCACCAAGCACCAAACACCAAGCACCAAGCACCAAGCACCAGACACCAAACACCAAACACCAAGCACCAAGAACCAAACACCAAACACCAAACAGCAAGCACCAAGCACCAAACACCAAGCACCAAACAGCAAACCCCAAGCACCAATCACCAAACACTAATCACCAAGCACCAAGCACCAAACACCAAGCACCAAGCAGCAATCACCAAACACCAAACACCAAGACCGAAGCACCAAACACCAAGCACCAAACTCCAAACACAAAACACCAAGCACCAAGCAGCAACCACCAAACACCAAACACCAAGTACCAAGCACCAAACACCAAACACCAAGCACCAAGAACGTAACATCAAACACCAATCACCAAGCACCAAACACCTAACACCAAGCACCAAGCACCAAGCACCAAGCACCAAACACCAAGCACCAAACACAAAGCACCAAGCACCAAACACCAAGCACCAAGCACCAAACACCAAGCACCAAACACCAAACACCAAACCCCAAGCACCAAACACCAAACACCAAGCACCAAGCACCAAATACCAAGCTCCACGCACCAAACGGCAAACCCCAAGGACCAAGCACCAAACACTAATCACCAAGCACCAAGCACCAAACAACAAGCACCAAGCACCAAGCACCAGGCACCAAGCACCAAACACCAAGCACCAAACACCAGACACCAAGTAGCAAACACCAAACACCAAGCACCAAGCACCAAACACCATACAACAAGCACCAGGCACCAAGCACCAAACACCAAACACCAAACACCAAACAGCAAAAACCAAATACGAAACAGCAAACACCATACAGCAAACACCAAACACCAAAAAGCAGACACCAAACAGCAAACACCAAACACCAAACACCAAACACCAAACACCAAGCACCAAGGACAAACCACCAAACCCCAAGCACCAAGCAACAAACACTAATCACCAAGAACCAAGCACCAAACACCAAGCACCAAGCACCAAGCACCAAACACCAAGCACCAAGCACCAAGCGCCAAACACCAAACACCATGCACCAAAGACCAAGCACCAAGCACCAAGCACCAAACAACAAGCACCAAGCACCAAGCACCAAACACCAAGCACCAAGCACCAAACACCAACCACCCAGCACCAAGCACCAAGCACCAAACACCAAGCACCAAACTCCAAACACCAAACACCAGGCACCAAGCACCAAGCACCAACTACCAAGCCCCAAGCACCAAGCACCAAACACCAAGCACCAAGCACCAAACACCAAGCACCAAGCACCAAGCACCAAACACCAAACACCAAACACCAAGCACCAAGAACCAAACACCAAACACCAAACAGCAAGCACCAAGCACCAAACACCAAGCCCCAAAAACCAAACCCCAAGCACCAATCACCAAACACTAATCACCAAGCACCAAGCACCAAACACCAAGCACCAAGCAGCAAGCACCAAACACCAAGCACCAAGCACCAAGCACCAAGCACCAAACACCAAGCACCAAGCACCAAACACCAAAACCCAAGCACCAAAGACCAAGCTCCAAGCACCAAGGACCAAACACCAAGCACCAAGCACCAAGCACCAAACACCAAACACCAAGCACCAAGCACCAAACACCCAGCACCAAGCACCAATCACCAAACACCAAGCACCAAACACCAAACACCAAGCACCAAGCACCAAACAGCAAGCACCAAACACCAAACACCAAACAGCAAACACCAAACAGCAAACAGCAAACACCAAACAGCAAACAGCAAACGCCAAACACCAAGCACCAAGCACCAAGCACCAAACACCAAGCACCAAGCACCAAGCACACAACACCAAACACCAAGCACCAAGGACCAAACATCAAACACCAAGCACCAAGCACCAAACACCAAACACCAAGCACCAAGCACCAAGCACCAAGCACCGAACACCAAGCACGAAACCCCAAGCACCAAACACCAAGCACCAAACACCAAACACCAAGCACCAGGCACCAAGCACCAAACACCAAACACCAAACACCAAGCAACAAACACCAAGTCCCACGCACCAAGCACCAAACACCAAACACCAAGCACCAAGCACCAAACACCAAGCACCAAGCACCAAGCCCCTAGCTCCAAACACCAAGCAGCAGCAGCAAGCACCAAACACCAAACACCTAGCACCAAGCACCACGCACCAAATACCAAATACCAAGCACCAAGGACCAAACATCAATCACCAAGCACCAAGCAGCAAACGCCTAACACCAAGCACCAAGCACCAAGCACCAAGCACCAAACACCAAGCACCGATCACCAAACACCAAACATCAACCACCAAACACCAAGCACCAGGCACCAAACACCAAACACCAAGCACCAAGCACCAAACACCAAACACCAAGACCGAAGCACCAAACACCAAGCACCAAACTCCAAACACAAAACACCAAGCACCAAACACCAAACACCAAGCACCAAGCACCAAACACCAAACACCAAGCACCAAGAACCTAACATCAAACACCAATCACCAAGCACCAAGCACCAAACACCAAACACCAAACAGCAAGCACCAAGCACCAAACACCAAGCCCCAAACACCAAACCCCAAGCACCAATCACCAAACACTAATCACCAAGCACCAAACACCAAACACCAAGCACCAAACACCAGACACCAAGCAGCAAACAGCAAACACCAAGCACCAAGCACCAAACACCATACAACAAGCACCAGGCACCAAACACCAAACACCAAGCACCAAGCACCAAACACCAAGCACCAAGCACCAAGCACCAAACACCAAACACCAAACACCAAAGAGCAAACACCAAACACCAAACAGCAAAAACCAAATACGAAACAGCAAACACCATACAGCAAACACCAAACACCAAAAAGCAGACAGCAAACAGCAAACAGCAAACACCAAACACAAAACACCAAACACCAAGCACCAAGCACCAACCACCAAACCCCAAGCACCAAGCAACAAACACTAATCACCAAGCACCAAGCACCAAACACCAAGCACCAAGCACCAAGCACCAAACACCAAGCACCAAGCACAAAGCACCAAACACCAAACACCATGCACCAAAGACCAAGCACCAAGCACCAAGCACCAAACAACAAGCACCAAGCACCAAGCACCAAACACCAAGCACCAAGCACCAAACACCAACCACCCAGCACCAAGCACCAAGCACCAAAGACCAAGCACCAAATACCAAACACCAAACACCAGGCACCAAGCACCAAGCACCAAATACCAAGCCCCAAGCACCAAGCACCAAACACCAAGCACAAAGCACCAAACACTAATCACCAAGCACCAAGCACCAAACATCAAGCACCAAGCACCAAGCACCAGGCACCAAGCACCAAGCACCAAACACAAAACACCAAGCACCAAGCACCAAGCAGCAAACACCAAGCATCAAACACCAAACACCAAACACCAAGCACCAAACACCAAGCACCAAGCACCAAACACCAAACACCAAGCACCAAGCACCAAACACCAAACATCCAGCACCAAACACCAGATACCAAGCACCAAGCACCAAGCACCAAACACCAAACACCAAGCAGCAAGCACCAAACACCAAACAACAAGCAGCAGGCACCAAGCTCCAAACACCAAACACCAAGCACCAAGCACCAAACACCAAACACCAAGCACGCAGCATCAAACACCAAGCACCAAACACCAAGCACCAAGCACCAAGCACCAAATACCAAACACCAAACACCAAGCACCAAACACCAAACACCAAGCACCAAGCACCAAGCACGAAACACCAGGCACCAAGCACCCAGCACCAAACTCCAAACACCAAGCACTAAGCACCAAACACCAAACAACAAGCACCAGGCACCAAGCACCAAACACCAAACACCAAGCACGCAGCACCAAAGAGCAAGCACCAAGCACCAAGCACCAAACACCAAGCACCAAGCACCAAGCACCAAACACCAAACACCAAAAACCAAGCACCAGGAACCAAACACCAAACACCAAACAGCAAGCACCAAGCACCAAACACCAAGCACCAAACAGCAAACCCCAAGCACCAATCACCAAACACTAATCACCAAGCACCAAGCACCAAACACCAAGCACCAAGCAGCAATCACCAAACACCAAGCACCAAGCACCAAGAACCAAGCACCAGACACCAAGCACCAAGCACCAAACACCAAAACCCAAGCACCAAAGACCAAGCACCAAGCACCAAGGACCAAACACCAAGCACCAAGCACCAAGCACCAAACACCAAGCACCAAGCACCAAACACCCAGCACCAAGCACCAAGCACCAAACACCAAACACCAAGCACCAAGCACCAAACAGCAAGCACCAAACACCAAACACCAAACAGCAAACACCAAACAGCAAACACCAAACAGCAAACAGCAAACAGCAAACGCCAAACACCAAACACCAAGCACCAAACACCAAACACCAAGCACCAAGCACCAAACACCAAGCACCAAGCACCAAGCACCAAACACCAAGCACCAAGCACCAAACACCAAACCCCAAGCACCTAACACCATACCGCAAGCACCAAGCACCAAACACTAATCACCAAGCACCAAGCACCTGACAACAAGCACCAAGCACCAAGCACCAGGCACCAAGCACCAAGCACCAAACACAAAACACAAAGCACCAACAACCAAGCAGCAAACACCAAGCATCAAACACCAAACACCAAACACCAAGCACCAAACACCAAGCACCAAGCACCAAACACCAAACACCAAGCACCAAACACCAAACACCAAGCACCAAGCACCAAACAGCAAGCACCAAACACCAAACACCAAACAGCAAACACCAAACAGCAAACACCAAACAGCAAACAGCAAACAGCAAACGCCAAACACCAAACACCAAGCACCAAACACCAAACACCAAGCACCAAGCACCAAACACCAAGCACCAAGCACCAAGCACCAAACACCAAGCACCAAGCACCAAACACCAAACCCCAAGCACCTAACACCATACCGCAAGCACCAAGCACCAAACACTAATCACCAAGCACCAAGCACCTGACAACAAGCACCAAGCACCAAGCACCAGGCACCAAGCACCAAGCACCAAACACAAAACACAAAGCACCAAGCACCAAGCAGCAAACACCAAGCATCAAACACCAAACACCAGATACCAAGCACCAAGCACCAAGCACCAAACACCAAACATCAAGCACCAAACACCAAACACCAAGCACCAAGCGCCAAACACCAAACAACAAGCACCAGGCACCAAGCTCCAAACACCAAACACCAAGCACCAAGCACCAAACACCAAACACCAAGCACGCAGCATCAAACACCAAGCACCAAACACCAAGCACCAAGCACCAAGCACCAAGTACCAAGCACCAAGCACCAAACACCAAGCACCAAACACCAAACACCAAGCACCAAGCACCAAGCACGAAACACCAGACACCAAGCACCAAGCACCAAACTCCAAACACCAAGCACCAAACACCAGCCACCAAGCACCAAGGACCAAACACCAAACACCAAGCACTAAGCACCAAACACCAAACAACAAGCACCAGGCACCAAGCACCAAACACCAAACACCAAGCACGCAGCACCAAACACCAAGCACCAAGCACCAAGCACCAAACACCAAGCACCAAGCACCAAGCACCAAACACCAAACACCAAACACCAAGCACCAAGAACCAAACACCAAACACCAAACAGCAAGCACTAAGCACCAAACACCAAGCCCCAAAAACCAAACCCCAAGCACCAATCACCAAACACTAATCACCAAGCACCAAGCACCAAACACCAAGCACCAAGCAGCAAGCACCAAACACTAAGCACCAAGCACCTAGCACCAAGCACCAAACACCAAGCACCAAGCACCAAACACCAAAACCCAAGCACCAAAGACCAAGCTCCAAGCACCAAGGACCAAACACCAAGCACCAAGCACCAAGCACCAAACACCAAGCACCAAGCACCAAACACCCAGCACTAAGCACCAATCACCAAACACCAAGCACCAAACACCAAACACCAAGCACCAAGCACCAAACAGCAAGCACCAAACACCAAACACCAAACAGCAAACACCAAACAGCAAACAGCAAACACCAAACAGCAAACAGCAAACGCCAAACACCAAGCACCAAGCACCAAGCACCAAACACCAAGCACCAAGCACCAAGCACACAACACCGAACACCAAGCACCAAGGACCAAACATCAAACACCAAGCACCAAGCACCAAACACCAAACACCAAGCACCAAGCACCAAGCACCAAGCACCGAACACCAAGCACGAAACCCCAAGCACCAAACACCAAGCACCAAACACCAAACACCAAGCACCAGGCACCAAGCACCAAACACCAAACACCAAACACCAAGCAACAAACACCAAGTCCCACGCACCAAGCACCAAACACCAAACACCAAGCACCAAGCACCAAACACCAAGCACCAAGCACCAAGCCCCTAGCTCCAAACACCAAGCAGCAGCAGCAAGCACCAAACACCAAACACCAAGCACCAAGCACCAAGCACCAAATACCAAACACCAAGCACCAAGGACCAAACATCAATCACCAAGCACCAAGCACCAAACGCCTAACACCAAGCACCAAGCACCAAGCACCAAGCACCAAACACCAAGCACCAATCACCAAACACCAAACATCAACCACCAAACACCAAGCACCAGGCACCAAACACCAAACACCAAGCACCAAGCACCAAACACCAAACACCAAGACCGAAGCACCAAACACCAAGCACCAAACTCCAAACACAAAACACCAAGCACCAAACACCAAACACCAAGCACCAAGCACCAAACACCAAACACCAAGCACCAAGAACCTAACATCAAACACCAATCACCAAGCACCAAACACCTAACACCAAGCACCAAGCACCAAGCACCAAGCACCAAACACCAAGCACCAAACACAAAGCACCAAGCACCAAACACCAAGCACCAAGCACCAAACACCAAGCACCAAGCACCAAGCACCAAATACCAAACACCAAAGACCAAGCACCAAATACCAAACACCAAACACCAGGCACCAAGCACCAAGCACCAAATACCAAGCCCCAAGCACCAAGCACCAAACACCAAGCACAAAGCACCAAACACTAATCACCAAGCACCAAGCACCAAACATCAAGCACCAAGCACCAAGCACCAGGCACCAAGCACCAAGCACCAAACACAAAACACCAAGCACCAAGCACCAAGCAGCAAACACCAAGCATCAAACACCAAACACCAAACACCAAGCACCAAACACCAAGCACCAAGCACCAAACACCAAACACCAAGCACCAAGCACCAAACACCAAACATCCAGCACCAAACACCAGATACCAAGCACCAAGCACCAAGCACCAAACACCAAACACCAAGCAGCAAGCACCAAACACCAAACAACAAGCAGCAGGCACCAAGCTCCAAACACCAAACACCAAGCACCAAGCACCAAACACCAAACACCAAGCACGCAGCATCAAACACCAAGCACCAAACACCAAGCACCAAGCACCAAGCACCAAATACCAAACACCAAACACCAAGCACCAAACACCAAACACCAAGCACCAAGCACCAAGCACGAAACACCAGGCACCAAGCACCCAGCACCAAACTCCAAACACCAAGCACTAAGCACCAAACACCAAACAACAAGCACCAGGCACCAAGCACCAAACACCAAACACCAAGCACGCAGCACCAAAGAGCAAGCACCAAGCACCAAGCACCAAACACCAAGCACCAAGCACCAAGCACCAAACACCAAACACCAAAAACCAAGCACCAGGAACCAAACACCAAACACCAAACAGCAAGCACCAAGCACCAAACACCAAGCACCAAACAGCAAACCCCAAGCACCAATCACCAAACACTAATCACCAAGCACCAAGCACCAAACACCAAGCACCAAGCAGCAATCACCAAACACCAAGCACCAAGCACCAAGAACCAAGCACCAGACACCAAGCACCAAGCACCAAACACCAAAACCCAAGCACCAAAGACCAAGCACCAAGCACCAAGGACCAAACACCAAGCACCAAGCACCAAGCACCAAACACCAAGCACCAAGCACCAAACACCCAGCACCAAGCACCAAGCACCAAACACCAAACACCAAGCACCAAGCACCAAACAGCAAGCACCAAACACCAAACACCAAACAGCAAACACCAAACAGCAAACACCAAACAGCAAACAGCAAACAGCAAACGCCAAACACCAAACACCAAGCACCAAACACCAAACACCAAGCACCAAGCACCAAACACCAAGCACCAAGCACCAAGCACCAAACACCAAGCACCAAGCACCAAACACCAAACCCCAAGCACCTAACACCATACCGCAAGCACCAAGCACCAAACACTAATCACCAAGCACCAAGCACCTGACAACAAGCACCAAGCACCAAGCACCAGGCACCAAGCACCAAGCACCAAACACAAAACACAAAGCACCAACAACCAAGCAGCAAACACCAAGCATCAAACACCAAACACCAAACACCAAGCACCAAACACCAAGCACCAAGCACCAAACACCAAACACCAAGCACCAAACACCAAACACCAAGCACCAAGCACCAAACAGCAAGCACCAAACACCAAACACCAAACAGCAAACACCAAACAGCAAACACCAAACAGCAAACAGCAAACAGCAAACGCCAAACACCAAACACCAAGCACCAAACACCAAACACCAAGCACCAAGCACCAAACACCAAGCACCAAGCACCAAGCACCAAACACCAAGCACCAAGCACCAAACACCAAACCCCAAGCACCTAACACCATACCGCAAGCACCAAGCACCAAACACTAATCACCAAGCACCAAGCACCTGACAACAAGCACCAAGCACCAAGCACCAGGCACCAAGCACCAAGCACCAAACACAAAACACAAAGCACCAAGCACCAAGCAGCAAACACCAAGCATCAAACACCAAACACCAGATACCAAGCACCAAGCACCAAGCACCAAACACCAAACATCAAGCACCAAACACCAAACACCAAGCACCAAGCGCCAAACACCAAACAACAAGCACCAGGCACCAAGCTCCAAACACCAAACACCAAGCACCAAGCACCAAACACCAAACACCAAGCACGCAGCATCAAACACCAAGCACCAAACACCAAGCACCAAGCACCAAGCACCAAGTACCAAGCACCAAGCACCAAACACCAAGCACCAAACACCAAACACCAAGCACCAAGCACCAAGCACGAAACACCAGACACCAAGCACCAAGCACCAAACTCCAAACACCAAGCACCAAACACCAGCCACCAAGCACCAAGGACCAAACACCAAACACCAAGCACTAAGCACCAAACACCAAACAACAAGCACCAGGCACCAAGCACCAAACACCAAACACCAAGCACGCAGCACCAAACACCAAGCACCAAGCACCAAGCACCAAACACCAAGCACCAAGCACCAAGCACCAAACACCAAACACCAAACACCAAGCACCAAGAACCAAACACCAAACACCAAACAGCAAGCACTAAGCACCAAACACCAAGCCCCAAAAACCAAACCCCAAGCACCAATCACCAAACACTAATCACCAAGCACCAAGCACCAAACACCAAGCACCAAGCAGCAAGCACCAAACACTAAGCACCAAGCACCTAGCACCAAGCACCAAACACCAAGCACCAAGCACCAAACACCAAAACCCAAGCACCAAAGACCAAGCTCCAAGCACCAAGGACCAAACACCAAGCACCAAGCACCAAGCACCAAACACCAAGCACCAAGCACCAAACACCCAGCACTAAGCACCAATCACCAAACACCAAGCACCAAACACCAAACACCAAGCACCAAGCACCAAACAGCAAGCACCAAACACCAAACACCAAACAGCAAACACCAAACAGCAAACAGCAAACACCAAACAGCAAACAGCAAACGCCAAACACCAAGCACCAAGCACCAAGCACCAAACACCAAGCACCAAGCACCAAGCACACAACACCGAACACCAAGCACCAAGGACCAAACATCAAACACCAAGCACCAAGCACCAAACACCAAACACCAAGCACCAAGCACCAAGCACCAAGCACCGAACACCAAGCACGAAACCCCAAGCACCAAACACCAAGCACCAAACACCAAACACCAAGCACCAGGCACCAAGCACCAAACACCAAACACCAAACACCAAGCAACAAACACCAAGTCCCACGCACCAAGCACCAAACACCAAACACCAAGCACCAAGCACCAAACACCAAGCACCAAGCACCAAGCCCCTAGCTCCAAACACCAAGCAGCAGCAGCAAGCACCAAACACCAAACACCAAGCACCAAGCACCAAGCACCAAATACCAAACACCAAGCACCAAGGACCAAACATCAATCACCAAGCACCAAGCACCAAACGCCTAACACCAAGCACCAAGCACCAAGCACCAAGCACCAAACACCAAGCACCAAGCACCAAACACCAAACATCAACCACCAAACACCAAGCACCAGGCACCAAACACCAAACACCAAGCACCAAGCACCAAACACCAAACACCAAGACCGAAGCACCAAACACCAAGCACCAAACTCCAAACACAAAACACCAAGCACCAAACACCAAACACCAAGCACCAAGCACCAAACACCAAACACCAAGCACCAAGAACCTAACATCAAACACCAATCACCAAGCACCAAACACCTAACACCAAGCACCAAGCACCAAGCACCAAGCACCAAACACCAAGCACCAAACACAAAGCACCAAGCACCAAACACCAAGCACCAAGCACCAAACACCAAGCACCAAGCACCAAGCACCAAACACCAAACTCCAAGCACCAAACACCAAACACCAAGCACCAAGCACCAAATACCAAGCACCACGCACCAAACAGCAAACCCCAAGGACCAAGCACCAAACACTAATCACCAAGCACCAAGCACCAAACAACAAGCACCAAGCACCAAGCACCAGGCACCAAGCACCAAGCACCAAACACAAAACACCAAGCACCAAGCACCACACACCAAGCATCAAACACCAAACACCAAATACCAAGCACCAAACACCAAACACCAAGCACTAAGCACCAAGCACCAAACTCCATGCACCCAGCACCAAACACCAAACACCAAGCACCAAACACCAAACACTAAACACCAAGCACCAAGCACCAAACACCAAACACCAAGCACCAAACACCAGACACCAAGCAGCAAACACCAAACACCAAGCACCAAGCACCAAACACCATACAACAAGCACCAGGCACCAAGCACCAAACACCAAACACCAATCACCAAGCACCAAACACCAAGCTCCAAGCACCAAACGCCAAACACCAAGCACCAAGCACCAAGCACCAAACACCAAACACAAAACAGCAAACACCAAACACCAAACAGCAAAAACCAAATACGAAACAGCAAACACCATACAGCAAACACCAAACACCAAAAAGCAGACACCAAACAGCAAACACCAAACACCAAACACCAAACACCAAACACCAAGCACCAAGGACCAACCACCAAACCCCAAGCACCAAGCAACAAACACTAATCACCAAGAACCAAGCACCAAACACCAAGCACCAAGCACCAAGCACCAAACACCAAGCACCAAGCACCAAACGCCAAACACCAAACACCATGCACCAAAGACCAAGCACCAAGCACCAAGCACCAAACAACAAGCACCAAGCACCAAGCACCAAACACCAAGCACCAAGCACCAAACACCAACCACCCAGCACCAAGCACCAACCACCAAACACCAAGCACCAAACACCAAACACCAAACACCAGGCACCAAGCACCAAGCACCAACTACCAAGCCCCAAGCACCAAGCACCAAACACCAAGCACCAAGCACCAAACACCAAGCCCCAAGCACCAACCACCAAACACCAAACACCAAGCACCAAGCACCAAACACCAAGCACCAAGCACCAAACACCAAACACCATGCACCAAGGACCCAAGATCAAACACCAAGCACCAAGCACCAAGCACCAAACACCAAACAGCAAGCACCAAGCACCAAACACCAAGCACCAAGCACCAAGCCCCTAGCACCAAACACCAAACACCAAGCACCAAGCACAAAACACCAAGCACCAATCACCAAGCACCAAACACCAAGCAGCAAGCAGCAAGCACCAAACACCAAACACCAAGCACCAAGCACCAAACACCAAACACCAAGCACCAAGGACCAAACATCAAACACGAAGCACCAAGCACCAAACACCAAACCCCAGGCACCAAGCATCAAACCGCAAGCACCAAGCACCAAACACTAATCACCAAGCACCAAGCACCAAACAACAAGCACCAAGCACCAAGCACCAGGCACCAGGCACCAAGCACCAAACACAAAACACCAAGCACCAAGCACCAAGCAGCAAACACCAAGCATCAAACACCAAACACCAAACACCAAGCACCAAACACCAAGCACCAAGCACCAAACACCAAACACCAAGCACCAAGCACCAAGCACCAAACACCAAACATCAAGCACCAAACACCAGATACCAAGCACCAAACACCAAGCACCAAACACCAAACACCAAGCACCAAGCACCAAACACCAAACAACAAGCAGCAGGAACCAAGCTCCAAACACCAAACACCAAGCACCAAGCACCAAACACCAAACACCAAGCACGCAGCATCAAACACCAAGCACCAAACACCAAGCACCGAGCACCAAGCACCAAGCACCAAACACCAAGCACCAAGCACCAAGCACCAGACACCAAACACCAAACACCAAGCACCAAGAACCAAACACCAAACACCAAACAGCAAGCACCAAGCACCAAACACCAAGCACCAAACAGCAAACCCCAAGCACCAATCACCAAACACTAATCACCAAGCACCAAGCACCAAACACCAAGCACCAAGCAGCAATCACCAAACACCAAACACCAAGACCGAAGCACCAAACACCAAGCACCAAACTCCAAACACAAAACACCAAGCACCAAGCAGCAACCACCAAACACCAAACACCAAGTACCAAGCACCAAACACCAAACACCAAGCACCAAGAACGTAACATCAAACACCAATCACCAAGCACCAAACACCTAACACCAAGCACCAAGCACCAAGCACCAAGCACCAAACACCAAGCACCAAACACAAAGCACCAAGCACCAAACACCAAGCACCAAGCACCAAACACCAAGCACCAAGCACCAAACACCAAACCCCAAGCACCAAACACCAAACACCAAGCACCAAGCACCAAATACCAAGCTCCACGCACCAAACAGCAAACCCCAAGGACCAAGCACCAAACACTAATCACCAAGCACCAAGCACCAAACAACAAGCACCAAGCACCAAGCACCAGGCACCAAGCACCAAACACCAAGCACCAAACACCAGACACCAAGCAGCAAACACCAAACACCAAGCACCAAGCACCAAACACCATACAACAAGCACCAGGCACCAAGCACCAAACACCAAACACCAAACACCAAACAGCAAAAACCAAATACGAAACAGCAAACACCATACAGCAAACACCAAACACCAAAAAGCAGACACCAAACAGCAAACACCAAACACCAAACACCAAACACCAAACACCAAGCACCAAGGACAAACCACCAAACCCCAAGCACCAAGCAACAAACACTAATCACCAAGAACCAAGCACCAAACACCAAGCACCAAGCACCAAGCACCAAACACCAAGCACCAAGCACCAAGCGCCAAACACCAAACACCATGCACCAAAGACCAAGCACCAAGCACCAAGCACCAAACAACAAGCACCAAGCACCAAGCACCAAACACCAAGCACCAAGCACCAAACACCAACCACCCAGCACCAAGCACCAAGCACCAAACACCAAGCACCAAACTCCAAACACCAAACACCAGGCACCAAGCACCAAGCACCAACTACCAAGCCCCAAGCACCAAGCACCAAACACCAAGCACCAAGCACCAAACACCAAGCCCCAAGCACCAAGCACCAAACACCAAACACCAAGCACCAAGCACCAAACACCAAGCACCAAGCACCAAACACCAAAGACCAAGCACCAAGGACCCAAGATCAAACACCAAGCACCAAGCACCAAACACCAAACACCAAGCCCCAAGCACCAAGCACCAAGCACCGAACACCAAGCCCCAAACACCAAGCACCAAACACCAATCACCAAACACCAAGCACCAAACACCAAACACTATGTCCCACGCACCAAGCACCAAAAACCAAACAGCAAGCACCAGGCACCAAACACCAAGCACCAAGCACCAAGCCCCTAGCACCAAACACCAAACACCAAGCACCAAGCACAAAACACCAAGCACCAATCACCAAGCACCAAACACCAAGCAGCAAGCAGCAAGCACCAAACACCAAACACCAAGCACCAAGCACCAAACACCTAACACCAAGCACCAAGCACCAAACACCAAGCACCAAGCACCAAGCACCAAACACCAAGCACCAAGCACCAAACACCAAACCCCAAGCACCAAACATCAAACCGCAAGCACCAAGCACCAAACACTAATCACCAAGCACCAAGCACCAAACAACAAGCACCAAGCACCAAGCGCCAGGCACCAGGCACCAAGCACCAAACACAAAACACCAAGCACCAAGCACCAAGCAGCAAACACCAAGCATCAAACACCAAACACCAAACACCAAGCACCAAACACCAAGAACCAAGCACCAAACACCAAACACCAAGCACCAAACACCAGATACCAAGCACCAAGCACCAAGCACCAAACACAAAACACCAAGCACCAAGCACCAAGCAGCAAACACCAAGCATCAAACACCAAACACCAAACACCAAGCACCAAACACGAAGCACCAAGCACCAAACACCAAACACCAAGCACCAAACACCAGATACCAAGCACCAAGCACCAAGCACAAAACACCAAGCACCAATCACCAAGCACCAAACACCAAGCAGCAAGCAGCAAGCACCAAACACCAAACACCAAGCACCAAGCACCAAACACCAAACACCAAGCACCAAGGACCAAACATCAAACACCAAGCACCAAGCACCAAACACCTAACACCAAGCACCAAGCACCAAACACCAAGCACCAAGCACCAAGCACCAAACACCAAGCACCAAGCACCAAACACCAAACCCCAAGCACCAAACATCAAACCGCAAGCACCAAGCACCAAACACTAATCACCAAGCACCAAGCACCAAACAACAAGCACCAAGCACCAAGCACCAGGCACCAGGCACCAAGCACCAAACACAAAACACCAAGCACCAAGCACCAAGCAGCAAACACCAAGCATCAAACACCAAACACCAAACACCAAGCACCAAACACCAAGCACCAAGCACCAAACACCAAACACCAAGCACCAAACACCAGATACCAAGCACCAAGCACCAAGCACCAAACACCAAACACCAAGCACCAAGCACCAAACACCAAACAACAAGCAGCAGGAACCAAGCTCCAAACACCAAACACCAAGCACCAAGCACCAAACACCAAACACCAAGCACGCAGCATCAAACACCAAGCACCAAACACCAAGCACCAAGCACCAAGCACCAAGCACCAAACACCAAGCACCAAGCACCAAGCACCAGACACCAAACACCAAACACCAAGCACCAAGAATCAAACACCAAACACCAAACAGCAAGCACCAAGCACCAAACACCAAGCACCAAACAGCAAACCCCAAGCACCAATCACCAAACACTAATCACCAAGCACCAAGCACCAAACACCAAGCAACAAGCAGCAATCACCAAACACCAAACACCAAGACCGAAGCACCAAACACCAAGCACCAAACTCCAAACACAAAACACCAAGCACCAAGCAGCAACCACCAAACACCAAACACCAAGTACCAAGCACCAAACACCAAACACCAAGCACCAAGAACCTAACATCAAACACCAATCACCAAGCACCAAACACCTAACACCAAGCACCAAGCACCAAGCACCAAGCACCAAACACCAAGCACCAAACACAAAGCACCAAGCACCAAACACCAAGCACCAAGCACCAAACACCAAGCACCAAGCAACAAACACCAAACCCCAAGCACCAAACACCAAACAACAAGCACCAAGCACCAAATACCAAGCTCCACGCACCAAACAGCAAACCCCAAGGACCAAGCACCAAACACTAATCACCAAGCACCAAGCACCAAACAACAAGCACCAAGCACCAAGCACCAGGCACCAAGCACCAAGCACCAAACACAAAACACCAATCACCAAGCACCACACACCAAGCATCAAACACCAAACACCAAATACCAAGCACCAAACACCAAACACCAAGCACTTAGCACCAAGCACCAAACTCCATGCACCCAGCACCAAACACCAAACACCAAGCACCAAGCACCAAACACCAAACACCAAGCACCAAGCACCAAGCACCAAGCACCAAACACCAAGCACCAAACACCAGACACCAAGCAGCAAACACCAAACACCAAGCACCAAGCACCAAACACCATACAACAAGCACCAGGCACCAAGCACCAAACACCAAACACCAAGCACCAAGCACCAAACACCAAGCACCAAACACAAAGCACCAAGCACCAAACACCAAGCACCAAGCACCAAACACCAAGCACCAAGCACCAAACACCAAACCCCAAGCACCAAACACCAAACACCAAGCACCAA
Source organism: Eledone cirrhosa (assembly GCA_964016885.1). NCBI lineage: Eukaryota > Metazoa > Mollusca > Cephalopoda > Octopoda > Eledonidae > Eledone > Eledone cirrhosa. The sequence continues at coordinate 139,272,417 of OZ024743.1, read as the reverse complement.
GCACCAAATACCAAGCTCCACGCACCAAACAGCAAACCCCAAGGACCAAGCACCAAACACTAATCACCAAGCACCAAGCACCAAACAACAAGCACCACACACCAAGCATCAAACACCAAACACCAAATACCAAGCACCAAACACCAAACACCAAGCACTAAGCACCAAGCACCAAACTCCATGCACCCAGCACCAAACACCAAACACCAAGCACCAAGCACCAAACACCAAACACCAAGCACCAAGCACCAAGCACCAAGCACCAAACACCAAGCACCAAACACCAGACACCAAGCAGCAAACACCAAACACCAAGCACCAAGCACCAAACACCATACAACAAGCACCAGGCACCAAGCACCAAACACCAAACACCAAGCACCAAGCACCAAACACCAAGCTCCAAGCACCAAACGCCAAACACCAAGCACCAAGCACCAAGCACCAAACACCAAACACAAAACAGCAAACACCAAACACCAAACAGCAAAAACCAAATACGAAACAGCAAACACCATACAGCAAACACCAAACACCAAAAAGCAGACACCAAACAGCAAACACCAAACACCAAACACCAAACACCAAACACCAAGCACCAAGGACCAACCACCAAACCCCAAGCACCAAGCAACAAACACTAATCACCAAGAACCAAGCACCAAACACCAAGCACCAAGCACCAAGCACCAAACACCAAGCACCAAGCACCAAGCGCCAAACACCAAACACCATGCACCAAAGACCAAGCACCAAGCACCAAACACCAAACAACAAGCACCAAGCACCAAGCACCAAACACCAAGCACCAAGCACCAAACACCAACCACCCAGCACCAAGCACCAAGCACCAAACACCAAGCACCAAACTCCAAACACCAAACACCAGGCACCAAGCACCAAGCACCAACTACCAAGCCCCAAGCACCAAGTACCAAATACCAAGCACCAAGCACCAAACACCAAGCCCCAAGCACCAAGCACCAAACACCAAACACCAAGCACCAAGCACCAAACACCAAGCACCAAGCACCAAACACCAAAGACCAAGCACCAAGGACACAAGATCAAACACCAAGCACCAAGCACCAAACACCAAACACCAAGCCCCAAGCACCAAGCACCAAGCACCGAACACCAAGCCCCAAACACCAAGCACCAAACACCAATCACCAAACACCAAGCACCAAACACCAAACACTATGTCCCACACACCAAGCACCAAAAACCAAACAGCAAGCACCAGGCACCAAACACCAAGCACCAAGCACCAAGCCCCTAGCACCAAACACCAAACACCAAGCACCAAGCACAAAACACCAAGCACCAATCACCAAGCACCAAACACCAAGCAGCAAGCAGCAAACACCAAACACCAAACACCAAGCACCAAGCACCAAACACCAAACACCAAGCACCAAGGACAAAACATCAAACACCAAGCACCAAGCACCAAACACCTAACACCAAGCACCAAGCACCAAACACCAAGCACCAAGCACCAAGCACCAAACACCAAGCACCAAGCACCAAACACCAAACCCCAAGCACCAAACATCAAACCGCAAGCACCAAGCACCAAACACTAATCACCAAGCACCAAGCACCAAACAACAAGCACCAGGCACCAAGCACCAGGCACCAGGCACCAAGCACCAAACACAAAACACCAAGCACCAAGCACCAAGCACCAAACACCAAACACCAAGCATTAAGCACCAAACACCAAACAACAAGCAGCAGGAACCAAGCTCCAAACACCAAACACCAAGCACCAAGCACCAAACACCAAACACCAAGCACGCAGCATCAAACACCAAGCACCAAACACCAAGCACCAAGCACCAAGCACCAAGCACCAAACACCAAGCACCAAGCCTCAAGCACCAGACACCAAACACCAAACACCAAGCACCAAGAACCAAACACCAAACACCAAACAGCAAGCACCAAGCACCAAACACCAAGCACCAAACAGCAAACCCCAAGCACCAATCACCAAACACTAATCACCAAGCACCAAGCACCAAACACCAAGCACCAAGCAGCAACCACCAAACACCAAACACCAAGTACCAAGCACCAAACACCAAACACCAAGCACCAAGAACCTAACATCAAACACCAATCACCAAGCACCAAACACCTAACACCAAGCACCAAGCACCAAGCACCAAGCACCAAACACCAAGCACCAAACACAAAGCACCAAGCACCAAACACCAAGCACCAAGCACCAAACACCAAGCACCAAGCACCAAACACAAAACCCCAAGCACCAAACACCAAACACCAAGCACCAAGCACCAAATACCAAGCTCCACGCACCAAACAGCAAACCCCAAGGACCAAGCACCAAACACTAATCACCAAGCACCAAGCACCAAACAACAAGCACCAAGCACCAAGCACCAGGCACCAAGCACCAAGCACCAAACACAAAACACCAATCACCAAGCACCACACACCAAGCATCAAACACCAAACACCAAATACCAAGCACCAAACACCAAACACCAAGCACTAAGCACCAAGCACCAAACTCCATGCACCCAGCACCAAACACCAAACACCAAGCACCAAGCACCAAACACCAAACACCAAGCACCAAGCACCAAGCACCAAGCACCAAACACCAAGCACCAAACACCAGACACCAAGCAGCAAACACCAAACACCAAGCACCAAGCACCAAACACCATACAACAAGCACCAGGCACCAAGCACCAAACACCAAACACCAAGCACCAAGCACCAAACACCAAGCTCCAAGCACCAAACGCCAAACACCAAGCACCAAGCACCAAGCACCAAACACCAAACACAAAACAGCAAACACCAAACACCAAACAGCAAAAACCAAATACGAAACAGCAAACACCATACAGCAAACACCAAACACCAAAAAGCAGACACCAAACAGCAAACACCAAACACCAAACACCAAACACCAAACACCAAGCACCAAGGACCAACCACCAAACCCCAAGCACCAAGCAACAAACACTAATCACCAAGAACCAAGCACCAAACACCAAGCACCAAGCACCAAGCACCAAACACCAAGCACCAAGCACCAAGCGCCAAACACCAAACACCATGCACCAAAGACCAAGCACCAAGCACCAAGCACCAAACAACAAGCACCAAGCACCAAGCACCAAACACCAAGCACCAAGCACCAAACACCAACCACCCAGCACCAAGCACCAAGCACCAAACACCAAGCACCAAACTCCAAACACCAAACACCAGGCACCAAGCACCAAGCACCAACTACCAAGCCCCAAGCACCAAGCACCAAACACCAAGCACCAAGCACCAAACACCAAGCCCCAAGCACCAAGCACCAAACACCAAACACCAAGCACCAAGCACCAAACACCAAGCACCAAGCACCAAACACCAAAGACCAAGCACCAAGGACCCAAGATCAAACACCAAGCACCAAGCACCAAACACCAAACACCAAGCCCCAAGCACCAAGCACCAAGCACCGAACACCAAGCCCCAAACACCAAGCACCAAACACCAATCACCAAACACCAAGCACCAAACACCAAACACTATGTCCCACGCACCAAGCACCAAAAACCAAACAGCAAGCACCAGGCACCAAACACCAAGCACCAATCACCAAGCCCCTAGCACCAAACACCAAACACCAAGCACCAAGCACAAAACACCAAGCACCAATCACCAAGCACCAAACACCAAGCAGCAAGCAGCAATCACCAAACACCAAACACCAAGCACCAAACACCAAACCCCAAGCACCAAACATCAAACCGCAAGCACCAAGCACCAAACACTAATCACCAAGCAGCAAGCACCAAACAACAAGCACCAAGCACCAAGCACCAGGCACCAGGCACCAAGCACCAAACACAAGACAACAAGCACCAAGCACCAAGCAGCAAACACCAAGCATCAAACACCAAACACCAAACACCAAGCACCAAACACCAAGCACCAAGCACCAAACACCAAACACCAAGCACCAAACACCAGATACCAAGCACCAAGCACCAAGCACCAAACACAAAACACCAAGCACCAAGCACCAAGCAGCAAACACCAAGCATCAAACACCAAACACCAAACACCAAGCACCAAACACCAAGCACCAAGCACCAAACACCAAACACCAAGCACCAAACACCAGATACCAAGCACCAAGCACCAAGCACAAAACACCAAGCACCAATCACCATGCACCAAACACCAAGCAGCAAGCAGCAAGCACCAAACACCAAACACCAAGCACCAAGCACCAAACACCAAACACCAAGCACCAAGGACCAAACATCAAACACCAAGCACCAAGCACCAAACACCTAACACCAAGCACCAAGCACCAAACACCAAGCACCAAGCACCAAGCACCAAACACCAAGCACCAAGCACCAAACACCAAACCCCAAGCACCAAACATCAAACCGCAAGCACCAAGCACCAAACACTAATCACCAAGCACCAAGCACCAAACAACAAGCACCAAGCACCAAGCACCAGGCACCAGGCACCAAGCACCAAACACAAAACACCAAGCACCAAGCACCAAGCAGCAAACACCAAGCATCAAAGACCAAACACCAAACACCAAACACCAAACACCAAGCACCAAACACCAAGCACCAAGCACCAAACACCAAAGACCAAGCACCAAACACCAGATACCAAGCACCAAGCACCAAGCACCAAACACCAAACACCAAGCACCAAGCACCAAACACCAAACAACAAGCAGCAGGAATCAAGCTCCAAACACCAAACACCAAGCACCAAGCACCAAACACCAAACACCAAGCACGCAGCATCAAACACCAAGCACCAAACACCAAGCACCAAGCACCAAGCACCAAGCACCAAACACCAAGCACCAAGCACCAAGAACCAAACACCAAACACCAAACAGCAAGCACCAAGCACCAAACACCAAGCACCAAACAGCAAACCCCAAGCACCAATCACCAAACACTAATCACCAAGCACCAAGCACCAAACACCAAGCAACAAGCAGCAATCACCAAACACCAAACACCAAGACCGAAGCACCAAACACCAAGCACCAAACTCCAAACACAAAAAAAAAGCACCAAGCAGCAACCACCAAACACCAAACACCAAGTACCAAGCACCAAACACCAAACACCAAGCACCAAGAACCTAACATCAAACACCAATCACCAAGCACCAAACACCTAACACCAAGCACCAAGCACCAAGCACCAAGCACCAAACACCAAGCACCAAACACAAAGCACCAAGCACCAAACACCAAGCACCAAGCACCAAACACCAAGCACCAAGCAACAAACACCAAACCCCAAGCACCAAACACCAAACACCAAGCACCAAGAACCTAACATCAAACACCAATCACCAAGCACCAAACACCTAACACCAAGCACCAAGCACCAAGCACCAAGCACCAAACACCAAGCACCAAACACAAAGCACCAAGCACCAAGCACCAAACACCAAGCACCAAGCCTCAAGCACCAGACACCAAACACCAAACACCAAGCACCAAGAACCAAACACCAAACACCAAACAGCAAGCACCAAGCACCAAACACCAAGCACCAAACAGCAAACCCCAAGCACCAATCACCAAACACTAATCACCAAGCACCAAGCACCAAACACCAAGCAACAAGCAGCAATCACCAAACACCAAACACCAAGACCGAAGCACCAAACACCAAGCACCAAACTCCAAACACAAAACACCAAGCACCAAGCAGCAACCACCAAACACCAAACACCAAGAACCAAGCACCAAACACCAAACACCAAGCACCAAGAACCTAACATCAAACACCAATCACCAAGCACCAAACACCTAACACCAAGCACCAAGCACCAAGCACCAAGCACCAAACACCAAGCACCAAACACAAAGCACCAAGCACCAAACACCAAGCACCAAGCACCAAACACCAAGCACCAAGCACCAAACACCAAACCCCAAACACCAAACACCAAACACCAAGCACCAAGCACCAAATACCAAGCTCCACGCACCAAACAGCAAACCCCAAGGACCAAGCACCAAACACTAATCACCAAGCACCAAGCACCAAACAACAAGCACCAAGCACCAAGCACCAGGCACCAAGCACCAAGCACCAAACACAAAACACCAATCACCAAGCACCACACACCAAGCATCAAACACCAAACACCAAATACCAAGCACCAAACACCAAACACCAAGCACTAAGCACCAAGCACCAAACTCCATGCACCCAGCACCAAACACCAAACACCAAGCACCAAGCACCAAACACCAAACACCAAGCACCAAGCACCAAGCACCAAGCACCAAACACCAAGCACCAAACACCAGACACCAAGCAGCAAACACCAAACACCAAGCACCAAGCACCAAACACCATACAACAAGCACCAGGCACCAACCACCAAACACCAAACACCAAGCACCAAGCACCAAACACCAAGCACCAAACACAAAGCACCAAGCACCAAACACCAAGCACCAAGCACCAAACACCAAGCACCAAGCACCAAACACCAAACCCCAAGCACCAAACACCAAACACCAAGCACCAAGCACCAAATACCAAGCTCCACGCACCAAACAGCAAACCCCAAGGACCAAGCACCAAACACTAATCACCAAGCACCAAGCACCAAACAACAAGCACCAAGCACCAAGCACCAGGCACCAAGCACCAAGCACCAAACACAAAACACCAATCACCAAGCACCACACACCAAGCATCAAACACCAAACACCAAATACCAAGCACCAAACACCAAACACCAAGCACTAAGCACCAAGCACCAAACTCCATGCACCCAGCACCAAACACCAAACACCAAGCACCAAGCACCAAACACCAAACACCAAGCACCAAGCACCAAGCACCAAGCACCAAACACCAAGCACCAAACACCAGACACCAAGCAGCAAACACCAAACACCAAGCACCAAGCACCAAACACCATACAACAAGCACCAGGCACCAAGCACCAAACACCAAACACCAAGCACCAAGCACCAAACACCAAGCTCCAAGCACCAAACGCCAAACACCAAGCACCAAGCACCAAGCACCAAACACCAAACACAAAACAGCAAACACCAAACACCAAACAGCAAAAACCAAATACGAAACAGCAAACACCATACAGCAAACACCAAACACCAAAAAGCAGACACCAAACAGCAAACACCAAACACCAAACACCAAACACCAAACACCAAGCACCAAGGACCAACCACCAAACCCCAAGCACCAAGCAACAAACACTAATCACCAAGAACCAAGCACCAAACACCAAGCACCAAGCACCAAGCACCAAACACCAAGCACCAAGCACCAAGCGCCAAACACCAAACACCATGCACCAAAGACCAAGCACCAAGCACCAAACACCAAACAACAAGCACCAAGCACCAAGCACCAAACACCAAGCACCAAGCACCAAACACCAACCACCCAGCACCAAGCACCAAGCACCAAACACCAAGCACCAAACTCCAAACACCAAACACCAGGCACCAAGCACCAAGCACCAACTACCAAGCCCCAAGCACCAAGTACCAAATACCAAGCACCAAGCACCAAACACCAAGCCCCAAGCACCAAGCACCAAACACCAAACACCAAGCACCAAGCACCAAACACCAAGCACCAAGCACCAAACACCAAAGACCAAGCACCAAGGACCCAAGATCAAAGACCAAGCACCAAGCACCAAACACCAAACACCAAGCCCCAAGCACCAAGCACCAAGCACCGAACACCAAGCCCCAAACACCAAGCACCAAACACCAATCACCAAACACCAAGCACCAAACACCAAACACTATGTCCCACGCACCAAGCACCAAAAACCAAACAGCAAGCACCAGGCACCAAACACCAAGCACCAAGCACCAAGCCCCTAGCACCAAACACCAAACACCAAGCACCAAGCACAAAACACCAAGCACCAATCACCAAGCACCAAACACCAAGCAGCAAGCAGCAAGCACCAAACACCAAACACCAAGCACCAAGCACCAAACACCAAACACCAAGCACCAAGGACCAAACATCAAACACCAAGCACCAAGCACCAAACACCTAACACCAAGCACCAAGCACCAAACACCAAGCACCAAGCACCAAGCACCAAACACCAAGCACCAAGCACCAAACACCAAACCCCAAGCACCAAACATCAAACCGCAAGCACCAAGCACCAAACACTAATCACCAAGCACCAAGCACCAAACAACAAGCACCAAGCACCAAGCACCAGGCACCAGGCACCAAGCACCAGACACAAAACACCAAGCACCAAGCACCAAGCACCAAACACCAAACACCAAGCATTAAGCACCAAACACCAAACAACAAGCAGCAGGAACCAAGCTCCAAACACCAAACACCAAGCACCAAGCACCAAACACCAAACACCAAGCACGCAGCATCAAACACCAAGCACCAAACACCAAGCACCAAGCCTCAAGCACCAGACACCAAACACCAAACACCAAGCACCAAGAACCAAACACCAAACACCAAACAGCAAGCACCAAGCACCAAACACCAAGCACCAAACAGCAAACCCCAAGCACCAATCACCAAACACTAATCACCAAGCACCAAGCACCAAACACCAAGCACCAAGCAGCAACCACCAAACACCAAACACCAAGTACCAAGCACCAAACACCAAACACCAAGCACCAAGAACCTAACATCAAACACCAATCACCAAGCACCAAACACCTAACACCAAGCACCAAGCACCAAGCACCAAGCACCAAACACCAAGCACCAAACACAAAGCACCAAGCACCAAACACCAAGCACCAAGCACCAAACACCAAGCACCAAGCACCAAACACAAAACCCCAAGCACCAAACACCAAACACCAAGCACCCTGCACCAAATACCAAGCTCCACGCACCAAACAGCAAACCCCAAGGACCAAGCAACAAACACTAATCACCAAGCACCAAGCACCAAACAACAAGCACCAAGCACCAAGCACCAGGCACCCAGCACCAAGCACCAAACACAAAACACCAATCACCAAGCACCACACACCAAGCATCAAACACCAAACACCAAATACCAAGCACCAAACACCAAACACCAAGCACTAAGCACCAAGCACCAAACTCCATGCACCCAGCACCAAACACCAAACACCAAGCACCAAGCACCAAACACCAAACACCAAGCACCAAGCACCAAGCACCAAGCACCAAACACCAAGCACCAAACACCAGACACCAAGCAGCAAACACCAAACACCAAGCACCAAGCACCAAACACCATACAACAAGCACCAGGCACCAAGCACCAAACACCAAACACCAAGCACCAAGCACCAAACACCAAGCTCCAAGCACCAAACGCCAAACACCAAGCACCAAGCACCAAGCACCAAACACCAAACACAAAACAGCAAACACCAAACACCAAACAGCAAAAACCAAATACGAAACAGCAAACACCATACAGCAAACACCAAACACCAAAAAGCAGACACCAAACAGCAAACACCAAACACCAAACACCAAACACCAAACACCAAGCACCAAGGACCAACCACCAAACCCCAAGCACCAAGCAACAAACACTAATCACCAAGAACCAAGCACCAAACACCAAGCACCAAGCACCAAGCACCAAACACCAAGCACCAAGCACCAAGCGCCAAACACCAAACACCATGCACCAAAGACCAAGCACCAAGCACCAAGCACCAAACAACAAGCACCAAGCACCAAGCACCAAACACCAAGCACCAAGCACCAAACACCAACCACCCAGCACCAAGCACCAAGCACCAAACACCAAGCACCAAACTCCAAACACCAAACACCAGGCACCAAGCACCAAGCACCAACTACCAAGCCCCAAGCACCAAGCACCAAACACCAAGCACCAAGCACCAAACACCAAGCCCCAAGCACCAAGCACCAAACACCAAACACCAAGCACCAAGCACCAAACACCAAGCACCAAGCACCAAACACCAAAGACCAAGCACCAAGGACCCAAGATCAAACACCAAGCACCAAGCACCAAACACCAAACACCAAGCCCCAAGCACCAAGCACCAAGCACCGAACACCAAGCCCCAAACACCAAGCACCAAACACCAATCACCAAACACCAAGCACCAAACACCAAACACTATGTCCCACGCACCAAGCACCAAAAACCAAACAGCAAGCACCAGGCACCAAACACCAAGCACCAATCACCAAGCCCCTAGCACCAAACACCAAACACCAAGCACCAAGCACAAAACACCAAGCACCAATCACCAAGCACCAAACACCAAGCAGCAAGCAGCAAGCACCAAACACCAAACACCAAGCACCAAACACCAAACCCCAAGCACCAAACATCAAACCGCAAGCACCAAGCACCAAACACTAATCACCAAGCAGCAAGCACCAAACAACAAGCACCAAGCACCAAGCACCAGGCACCAGGCACCAAGCACCAAACACAAGACAACAAGCACCAAGCACCAAGCAGCAAACACCAAGCATCAAACACCAAACACCAAACACCAAGCACCAAACACCAAGCACCAAGCACCAAACACCAAACACCAAGCACCAAACACCAGATACCAAGCACCAAGCACCAAGCACCAAACACAAAACACCAAGCACCAAGCACCAAGCAGCAAACACCAAGCATCAAACACCTAACACCAAACACCAAGCACCAAACACCAAGCACCAAGCACCAAACACCAAACACCAAGCACCAAACACCAGATACCAAGCACCAAGCACCAAGCACAAAACACCAAGCACCAATCACCAAGCACCAAACACCAAGCAGCAAGCAGCAAGCACCAAACACCAAACACCAAGCACCAAGCACCAAACACCAAACACCAAGCACCAAGGACCAAACATCAAACACCAAGCACCAAGCACCAAACACCTAACACCAAGCACCAAGCACCAAACACCAAGCACCAAGCACCAAGCACCAAACACCAAGCACCAAGCACCAAACACCAAACCCCAAGCACCAAACATCAAACTGCAAGCACCAAGCACCAAACACTAATCACCAAGCACCAAGCACCAAACAACAAGCACCAAGCACCAAGCACCAGGCACCAGGCACCAAGCACCAAACACAAAACACCAAGCACCAAGCACCAAGCAGCAAACACCAAGCATCAAAGACCAAACACCAAACACCAAGCACCAAACACCAAGCACCAAGCACCAAACACCAAAGACCAAGCACCAAACACCAGATACCAAGCACCAAGCACCAAGCACCAAACACCAAACACCAAGCACCAAGCACCAAACACCAAACAACAAGCAGCAGGAATCAAGCTCCAAACACCAAACACCAAGCACCAAGCACCAAACACCAAACACCAAGCACGCAGCATCAAACACCAAGCACCAAACACCAAGCACCAAGCACCAAGCACCAAGCACCAAACACCAAGCACCAAGCACCAAGAACCAAACACCAAACACCAAACAGCAAGCACCAAGCACCAAACACCAAGCACCAAACAGCAAACCCCAAGCACCAATCACCAAACACTAATCACCAAGCACCAAGCACCAAACACCAAGCAACAAGCAGCAATCACCAAACACCAAACACCAAGACCGAAGCACCAAACACCAAGCACCAAACTCCAAACACAAAAAAAAAGCACCAAGCAGCAACCACCAAACACCAAACACCAAGTACCAAGCACCAAACACCAAACACCAAGCACCAAGAACCTAACATCAAACACCAATCACCAAGCACCAAACACCTAACACCAAGCACCAAGCACCAAGCACCAAGCACCAAACACCAAGCACCAAACACAAAGCACCAAGCACCAAACACCAAGCACCAAGCACCAAACACCAAGCACCAAGCACCAAACACCAAACCCCAAGCACCAAACACCAAACACCAAGCACCAAGCACCAAATACCAAGCTCCACGCACCAAACAGCAAACCCCAAGGACCAAGCACCAAACACTAATCACCAAGCACCAAGCACCAAACAACAAGCACCAAGCACCAAGCACCAGGCACCAAGCACCAAGCACCAAACACAAAACACCAATCACCAAGCACCACACACCAAGCATCAAACACCAAACACCAAATACCAAGCACCAAACACCAAACACCAAGCACTAAGCACCAAGCACCAAACTCCATGCACCCAGCACCAAACACCAAACACCAAGCACCAAGCACCAAACACCAAACACCAAGCACCAAGCACCAAGCACCAAGCACCAAACACCAAGCACCAAACACCAGACACCAAGCAGCAAACACCAAACACCAAGCACCAAGCACCAAACACCAAGCACCAAACTCCAAACACCAAACACCAGGCACCAAGCACCAAGCACCAACTACCAAGCCCCAAGCACCAAGCACCAAACACCAAGCACCAAGCACCAAACACCAAGCCCCAAGCACCAAGCACCAAACACCAAACACCAAGCACCAAGCACCAAACACCAAGCACCAAGCACCAAACACCAAAGACCAAGCACCAAGGACCCAAGATCAAACACCAAGCACCAAGCACCAAACACCAATCACCAAGCCCCAAGCACCAAGCACCAAGCACCGAACACCAAGCCCCAAACACCAAGCACCAAACACCAATCACCAAACACCAAGCACCAAACACCAAACACTATGTCCCACGCACCAAGCACCAAAAACCAAACAGCAAGCACCAGGCACCAAACACCAAGCACCAATCACCAAGCCCCTAGCACCAAACACCAAACACCAAGCACCAAGCACAAAACACCAAGCACCAATCACCAAGCACCAAACACCAAGCAGCAAGCAGCAAGCACCAAACACCAAACACCAAGCACCAAACACCAAACCCCAAGCACCAAACATCAAACCGCAAGCACCAAGCACCAAACACTAATCACCAAGCACCAAGCACCAAACAACAAGCACCAAGCACCAGGCACCAGGCACCAAGCACCAAACACAAGACAACAAGCACCAAGCACCAAGCAGCAAACACCAAGCATCAAACACCAAACACCAAACACCAAGCACCAAACACCAAGCACCAAGCACCAAACACCAAACACCAAGCACCAAACACCAGATACCAAGCACCAAGCACCAAGCACCAAACACAAAACACCAAGCACCAAGCACCAAGCAGCAAACACCAAGCATCAAACACCAAACACCAAACACCAAGCACCAAACACCAAGCACCAAGCACCAAACACCAAACACCAAGCACCAAACACCAGATACCAAGCACCAAGCACCAAGCACAAAACACCAAGCACCAATCACCAAGCACCAAACACCAAGCAGCAAGCAGCAAGCACCAAACACCAAACACCAAGCACCAAGCACCAAACACCAAACACCAAGCACCAAGGACCAAACATCAAACACCAAGCACCAAGCACCAAACACCTAACACCAAGCACCAAGCACCAAACACCAAGCACCAAGCACCAAGCACCAAACACCAAGCACCAAGCACCAAACACCAAACCCCAAGCACCAAACATCAAACCGCAAGCACCAAGCACCAAACACTAATCACCAAGCACCAAGCACCAAACAACAAGCACCAAGCACCAAGCACCAGGCACCAGGCACCAAGCACCAAACACAAAACACCAAGCACCAAGCACCAAGCAGCAAACACCAAGCATCAAAGACCAAACACCAAACACCAAGCACCAAACACCAAGCACCAAGCACCAAACACCAAAGACCAAGCACCAAACACCAGATACCAAGCACCAAGCACCAAGCACCAAACACCAAACACCAAGCACCAAGCACCAAACACCAAACAACAAGCAGCAGGAATCAAGCTCCAAACACCAAACACCAAGCACCAAGCACCAAGCACCAAACACCAAACACCAGGCACGCAGCATCAAACACCAAGCACCAAACACCAAGCACCAAGCACCAAGCACCAAGCACCAAACACCAAGCACCAAGCACCAAGAACCAAACACCAAACACCAAACAGCAAGCACCAAGCACCAAACACCAAGCACCAAACAGCAAACCCCAAGCACTAATCACCAAACACTAATCACCAAGCACCAAGCACCAAACACCAAGCAACAAGCAGCAATCACCAAACACCAAACACCAAGACCGAAGCACCAAACACCAAGCACCAAACTCCAAACACAAAAAAAAAGCACCAAGCAGCAACCACCAAACACCAAACACCAAGTACCAAGCACCAAACACCAAACACCAAGCACCAAGAACCTAACATCAAACACCAATCACCAAGCACCAAACACCTAACACCAAGCACCAAGCACCAAGCACCAAGCACCAAACACCAAGCACCAAACACAAAGCACCAAGCACCAAACACCAAGCACCAAGCACCAAACACCAAGCACCAAGCACCAAACACCAAACCCCAAGCACCAAACACCAAACACCAAGCACCAAGCACCAAATACCAAGCTCCACGCACCAAACAGCAAACCCCAAGGACCAAGCACCAAACACTAATCACCAAGCACCAAGCACCAAACAACAAGCACCAAGCACCAAGCACCAGGCACCAAGCACCAAGCACCAAACACAAAACACCAATCACCAAGCACCACACACCAAGCATCAAACACCAAACACCAAATACCAAGCACCAAACACCAAACACCAAGCACTAAGCACCAAGCACCAAACTCCATGCACCCAGCACCAAACACCAAACACCAAGCACCAAGCACCAAACACCAAACACCAAGCACCAAGCACCAAGCACCAAACACCAGACACCAAGCAGCAAACACCAAACACCAAGCACCAAGCACCAAACACCATACAACAAGCACCAGGCACCAAGCACCAAACACCAAACACCAAGCACCAAGCACCAAACACCAAGCTCCAAGCACCAAACGCCAAACACCAAGCACCAAGCACCAAGCACCAAACACCAAACACAAAACAGCAAACACCAAACACCAAACAGCAAAAACCAAATACGAAACAGCAAACACCATACAGCAAACACCAAACACCAAAAAGCAGACACCAAACAGCAAACACCAAACACCAAACACCAAGCACCAAGCAACAAACACTAATCACCAAGAACCAAGCACCAAACACCAAGCACCAAGCACCAAGCACCAAACACCAAGCACCAAGCACCAAGCGCCAAACACCAAACACCATGCACCAAAGACCAAGCACCAAGCACCAAGCACCAAACAACAAGCACCAAGCACCAAGCACCAAACACCAAGCATCAAGCACCAAACACCAACCACCCAGCACCAAGCACCAATCACCAAACACCAAGCACCAAACACCAAACACCAAACACCAGGCACCAAGCACCAAGCACCAACTACCAAGCCCCAAGCACCAAGCACCAAACACCAAGCACCAAGCACCAAACACCAAGCCCCAAGCACCAAGCACCAAACACCAAACACCAAGCACCAAGCACCAAACACCAAGCACCAAGCACCAAACACCAAAGACCAAGCACCAAGGACCCAAGATCAAACACCAAGCACCAAGCACCAAACACCAAACACCAAGCCCCAAGCACAAAACACCAAGCACCGAACACCAAGCCCCAAACACCAAGCACCAAACACCAATCACCAAACACCAAGCACCAAACACCAAATACTATGTCCCACGCACCAAGCACCAAACACCAAACAGCAAGCACCAGGCACTAAACACCAAGCACCAAGCACCAAGCCCCTAGCACCAAACACCAAACACCAAGCACCAAGCACAAAACACCAAGCACCAATCACCAAGCACCAAACACCAAGCACCAAGCACCAAACACCTAACACCAAGCACCAAGCACCAAACACCAAGCACCAAGCACCAAGCACCAAACACCAAGCACCAAGCACCAAACACCAAACCCCAAGCACCAAACATCAAATCGCAAGCACCAAGCACCAAACAAAATCACCAAGCACCAAGCACCAGGCACCAGGCACCATGCACCAAACACAAAACACCAAGCACCAAGCACCAAGCAGCAAACACCAAGCATCAAACACCAAACACCAAACACCAAGCACCAAACACCAAGCACCAAGCACCAAACACCAAACACCAAGCACCAAGCACCAAGCACCAAACACCAAACATCAAGCACCAAACACCAGATACCAAGCACCAAGCACCAAGCACCAAACACCAAACACCAAGCACCAAGCACCAAACACCAAACAACAAGCAGCAGGAACCAAGCTCCAAACACCAAACACCAAGCACCAAGCACCAAACACCAAACACCAAGCACGCAGCATCAAACACCAAGCACCAAACACCAAGCACCAAGCACCAAGCACCAAGTACCAAACACCAAACACCAAGCACCAAACACCAAACACCAAGCACCAAGCACCAAGCACGAAACACCAGGCACCAAGCACCAAGCACCAAACTCCAAACACCAAGCACCAAGCACCAGCCACCAAGCACCAAGCACCAAACACCAAACACCAAGCACTAAGCACCAAACACCAAACAACAAGCACCAGGCACCAAGCACCAAACACCAAACACCAAGCACGCAGCACCAAACACCAAGCACCAAGCACCAAGCACCAAACACCAAGCACCAAGCACCAAGCACCAGACACCAAACACCAAACACCAAGCACCAAGAACCAAACACCAAACACCAAACAGCAAGCACCAAGCACCAAACACCAAGCACCAAGCACCAAACACCAAACATCAAGCACCAAACACCTGATACCAAGCACCAAGCACAAAGCACCAAACACCAAACACCAAGCACCAATCACCAAACACTAATCACCAAGCACCAAGCACCAAACACCATGCACCAAGCAGCAATCACCAAACACCACGCACCAAGCACCAAGAACCAAGCACCAAACACCAAGCACCAAGGACCAAACACCAAGCACCAAGCACCAAGCACCAAACACCAAGCACCAAGCACCAAACACCCAGCACCAAGCACCAAGCACCAAACACCAAGCACCAAGCACCAAACACCAAACACCAAACACCAAGCACCAAGCACCAAACAGCAAGCACCAAACACCAAACAGCAAACAGCAAACGCCAAACACCAAACACCAAGCACCAAGCACCAAACACCAAGCACCAAGCACCAAACACCAAGCACCAAGCACCAAGCACCAAACACCAAGCACCAAGCACCAAACACCAAACCCCAAGCACCAAACACCAAACCGCAAGCACCAAGCACCAAACACTTATCACCAAGCACCAAGCACCAAACAACAAGCACCAAGCACCAAGCACCAGGCACCAAGCACCAAGCACCAAGCACCAAACACAAAACACCAAGCACCAAGCACCAAGCAGCAAACACCAAGCATCAAACACCAAACACCAAACACCAAGCACCAAACACCAAGCACCAAGCACCAAACACCAAACACCAAACATCAAGCACCAAACACCAGATACCAAGCACCAAGCACAAAGCACCAAACACCAAACACCAAGCACCAAGAGCCAAACACCAAACAACAAGCACCAGGCACCAAGCTCCAAACACCAAACACCAAGCACCAAGCACCAAACACCAAACACCAAGCACGCAGCATCAAACACCAAGCACCAAACACCAAGCACCAAGCACCAAGCACCAAGTACCAAACACCAAACACCAAGCAGCAAACACCAAACACCAAGCACCAAGCACCAAGCACGAAACACCAGGCACCAAGCACCAAGCACCAAACTCCAAACACCAAGCACCAAACACCAGCCACCAAGCACCAAGCACCAAACACCAAACACCAAGCACTAAGCACGAAACACCAAACAACAAGCACCAGGCACCAAGCACCAAACACCAAACACCAAGCACGCAGCACCAAACACCAAGCACCAAGCACCAAGCACCAAACACCAAGCACCAAGCACCAACCACCAAACACCAAACACCAAACACCAAGCACCAAGAACCAAATACCAAACACCAAACAGCAAGCACTAAGCACCAAACACCAAGCCCCAAACACCAAAACCCAAGCACCAAAGACCAAGCACCAAGCACCAAACACCAAGCACCAAGCACCAAGCACCAAGCACCAAACACCAAGCACCAAGCACCAAACACCCAGCACCAAGCACCAAGCACCAAACACCAAGCACCAAACACCAAATACCAAGCACCAAGCACCAAACAGCCAGCACCAAACACCAAACACCAAACAGCAAACACCAAACAGCAAACACCAAACACCAAGCACCAAAAACCAAACAGCAAGCACCAAGCACCAAGCACACAACACCAAACACCAAGCACCACGGACCAAACATCAAACACCAAGCACCAAGCACCAAGCACCGAACACCAAGTACCAAACACCAAGCACCAAACACCAAGCACCAAACACCAAACACCAAGCACCAGGCACCAAGCACCAAACACCAAGCACCAAACACCAAGCACCAAGCACCAAACACTAATCATCAAGCACCAAGCACCAAACAACAAGCACCAAGCACCAAGCACCAGGCACCAAGCACCAAGCACCAAACACAAAACACCAAGCACCAAGCACCACACACCAAGCATCAAATACCAAGCACCAAACACAAAACACCAAGCACTAAGCACCAAGCACCAAACTCCATGCACCCAGCACCAAACACCAAACACCAATCCCCAAACACCAAACACCAAGCACCAAGCACCAAGCACGAAACACCAGGCACCAAGCACCAAGCACCAAACAACAAGCACCAAGCACCAAACACCAAACACCAAGCACTAAGCACCAAACACCAAACAACAAGCACCAGGCACCAAGCACCAAACACCAAACACCAAGCACGCAGCACCAAACACCAAGCACCAAGCACCAAGCACCAAACACCAAGCACCAAGCACCAAGCACCAGACACCAAACACCAAACACCAAGCACCAAGAACCAAACACCAAACACCTAACAGCAAGCACCAAGCACCAAACACCAAGCACCAAACAGCAAACCCCAAGCACCAATCACCAAACACTAATCACCAAGCACCAAGTACCAAACACCAAGCACCAAGCAGCAATCACCAAACACCAAGCACCAAGCACCAAGACCAAGCACCAAACACCAAGCACCAAGCACCAAACACCAAAACCCAACCACCAAATACCAAGCACCAAGCACCAAGGACCAAACGCCAAGCACCAAGCACCAAGCACCAAACACCAAGCACCAAGCACCAAACACCCAGCACCAAGCACCAAGCACCAAACACCAAGCACCAAGCACAAAACACCAAACACCAAACACCATGCACCAAGCACCAAACAGCAAGCACCAAACACCAAACAGCAAACAGCAAACGCCAAACACCAAACACCAGGCACCAAGCACCAAACACCAAGCACCAAGCACCAAACACCAAGCACCAAGCACCAAGCACCAAACCCCAAGCACCAAACACCAAACCGCAAGCACCAAGCACCAAACACTAATCACCAAGCACCAAGCACCAAACAACAAGCACCAAGCACCAAGCACCAGGCACCAAGCACCAAGCACCAAACACAAAACACCAAGCACCAAGTACCAAACACCAAGCACCAAGCACCAAACACCAAACACCAAGCACCAAACACCAAACATCAAGCACCAAACACCAGATACCAAGCACCAAGCACCAA
The DNA here is from genome assembly GCA_964016885.1 of Eledone cirrhosa. Taxonomy (NCBI): domain Eukaryota; kingdom Metazoa; phylum Mollusca; class Cephalopoda; order Octopoda; family Eledonidae; genus Eledone; species Eledone cirrhosa. The sequence continues at coordinate 139,252,731 of OZ024743.1, read as the reverse complement.
GCACCAAACACCAAACACCAAGCACCAAGCGCCAAACACCAAGCAACAAGCACCAGGCACCAAGCTCCAAACACCAAACACCAAGCACCAAGCACCAAACACCAAACACCAAGCACGCAGCATCAAACACCAAGCACCAAACACCAAGCACCAAGCACCAAGCACCAAGTACCAAACACCAAACACCAAGCACCAAACACCAAACACCAAGCACCAAGCACCAAGCACGAAACACCAGGAACCAAGCACCAAACGCCAAACACCAAGCAACAAGCACCAGGCACCAAGCTCCAAACACCAAACACCAAGCACCAAGCACCAAACACCAAACACCAAGCACGCAGCATCAAACACCAAGCACCAAACACCAAGCACCAAGTACCAAACACCAAACACCAAGCACCAAACACCAAACACCAAGCACCAAGCACCAAGCACGAAACACCAGGCACCAAGCACCAAGCACCAAACTCCAAACACCAAGCACCAAACACCAGCCACCAAGCACCAAGCACCAAACACCAAACACCAAGCACTAAGCACCAAACACCAAACAACAAGCACCAGGCACCAAGCACCAAACACCAAGCACCAAGCACCAAGCACCAAGCACCAAGCACCAAGCACCAAACACCAAACACCAAACACCAAGCACCAAGAACCAAACACCAAACACCAAACAGCAAGCACAAAGCACCAAACACCAAGCCCCAAACACCAAACCCCAAGCACCAATCACCAAACACTAATCACCAAGCACCAAGCACCAAACACCAAGCACCAAGCAGCAAGCACCAAACACCAAGCACCAAGCACCAAGCACCAAACACCAAACACCAAGCACCAAGCACCAAACACCAAAACCCAAGCACCAAAGACCAAGCACCAAGCACCAAGGACCAAACACCAAACACCAAACAGCAAACACCAAACACCAAACAGCAAAAACCAAATACGAAACAGCAAACACCATACAGCAAACACCAAACACTAAAAAGCAGACACCAAACAGCAAACAGCAAACACCAAACACCAAACACCAAACACCAAGCACCAAGCACCAACCACCAAACCCCAAGCACCAAGCAACAAACACTAATCACCAAGCACCAAGCACCAAACACCAAGCACCAAGCACCAAGCACCAAGTACCAAACACCAAACACCAAGCACCAAACACCAAGCACCAAGCACCAAGCACGAAACACCAGGCACCAAGCACCAAGCGCCAAACACCAAGCAACAAGCACCAGGCACCAAGCTCCAAACACCAAACACCAAGCACCAAGCACCAAACACCAAACACCAAGCACGCAGCATCAAACACCAAGCACCAAACACCAAGCACCAAGCACCAAGCACCAAGTACCAAACACCAAACACCAAGCACCAAACACCAAACACCAAGCACCAAGCACCAAGCACGAAACACCAGGCACCAAGCACCAAGCACCAAACTCCAAACACCAAGCACCAAACACCAGCCACCAAACACCAAGCACCAAACACCAAACACCAAGCACTAAGCACCAAACACCAAACAACAAGCACCAGGCACCAAGCACCAAACACCAAGCACCAAGCACCAAACACCAAGCACCAAGCACCAAGCACCAAACACCAAACACCAAACACCAAGCACCAAGAACCAAACACCAAACACCAAACAGCAAGCACTAAGCACCAAACACCAAGCCCCAAACACCAAACCCCAAGCACCAATCACCAAACACTAATCACCAAGCACCAAGCACCAAACACCACGCACCAAGCAGCAAGCACCAAACACCAAGCACCAAGCACCAAGCACCAAGCACCAAACACCAAGCACCAAGCACCAAACACCAAAACCCAAGCACCAAAGACCAAGCACCAAGCACCAAGGACCAAACACCAAGCACCAATCACCAAACACCAAACACCAAGCACCAAGCACCAAACACTCAGCACCAAGCACCAAGCACCAAACACCAAGCACCTAACACCAAACACCAAGCACCAAGCACCAAACAGCAAACACCAAACAGCAAACACCAAACACCAAACAGCAAACAGCAAACGCCAAACACCAAGCACCAAGCACCAAGCACCAAACATCAAGCACCAAGCACCAAGCACACAACACCAAACACCAAGCACCAAGGACCAAACATCAAACACCAAGCACCAAGCACCAAACACCATACACCAAGCACCAAGCACCAAGCACCAAGCACCGAACACCAAGTACCAAACACCAAACACCAAACACCAAGCATCAAACACCAAACACCAAGCACCAGGCACCAAGCACCAAACACCAAGCACCAAACACCAAGCACCAAGCACCAAACACTAATCACCAAGCACCAAGCACCAAACAACAAGCACCAAGCACCAAGCACCAGGCACCAAGCACCAATCACCAAACACCAAGCACCAAGGACCAGACATCAAACACCAAGCACCAAGCACCAAACACAAAACACCAAGCACCAAGCACCACAAACCAAGCATCAAACACCAAACACCAAATACCAAGCACCAAACACCAAACACCAAGCACAAGCACGAAGCACCAAACTCCATGCACCCAGCACCAAACACCAAACACCAAGCACCAAGCACCAAACACCAAGCACCAAGCACCAAGCACCAAGCACCAAACACCAAGCACCAAGCACCAAACACCAAAACCCAAGCACCAAAGACCAAGCACCAAGCACCAAGGACCAAAAACCAAGCACCAAGCACCAAGCACCAAACACCAAGCACCAAGCACCAAACACCCAGCACCAAGCACCAAGCACCAAACACCAAGCACCAAACACCAAACACCAAACACCAAGCACCAAACACCAAACACCAAGCACCAAACACCAAACACCAAGCACCAAGCACCAAGCACGAAACACCAGGCACCAAGCACCAAGCACCAAACTCCAAACACCAAGCAGCAAGCACCAGCCACCAAGCACCAAGCACCAAACACCAAACACCAAGCACTAAGCACCAAACACCAAACAACAAGCACCAGGCACCAAACACCAAACACCAAAGACCAAGCACACAGCACCAAACACCAAGCACCAAGCACCAAGCACCAAACACCAAGCACCAAGCACCAAGCACCAGACACTAAACACCATACACCAAGCACCAAGAACCGAACACCAAACACCAATCAGCAAGCACCAAGCACCAAACACTAATCACCAAGCACCAAGAACCAAACAACAAGCACCAAGCACCAAGCACCAGGCACCAAGCACCAAGCACCAAACACAAAACACCAAGCACCAAGCACCAAGCAGCAAACACCAAGCATCAAACACCAAACACCAAACACCAAGCACCAAACACCAAGCACCAAACACCAAACACCAAGCACCAAACACCAAACATCAAGCACCAAACACCAGATACCAAGCACCAAGCACCAAGCACCAAACACCAAACACCAAGCACCAAGCGCCAAACACCAAACACCAAGCACCAAGCGCCAAACACCAAACAACAAGCACCAGGCACCAAGCTCCAAACACCAAACACCAAGCACCAAGCACCAAACACCAAACACCAAGCACGCAGCATCAAACACCAAGCACCAAACACCAAGCACCAAGCACCAAGCACCAAGTACCAAACACCAAACACCAAGCACCAAACATCAAACACCAAGCACCAAGCACCAAGCACGAAACACCAGGCACCAAGCACCAAGCACCAAACTCCAAACACCAAGCACCAAACACCAGCCACCAAGCACCAAGCACCAAACACCAAACACCAAGCACTAAGCACCAAACACCAAACAACAAGCACCAGGCACCCAGCACCAAACACCAAACACCAAACACGCAGCACCAAACACCAAGCACCAAGCACCAAGCACCAAACACCAAGCACCAAGCACCAAGCACCAAACACCAAACACCAAACACCAAGCACCAAGAACCAAACACCAAACACCAAACAGCAAGCACTAAGCACCAAACACCAAGCCCCAAACACCAAACCCCAAGCACCAATCACCAAACACTAATAACCAAGCACCAAGCACCAAACACCAAGCACCAAACACCAAGCACCAAGCACCAAACACCAAAACCCAAGCACCAAAGACCAAGCACCAAGCACCAAGGACCAAACACCAAGCACCAATCACCAAGAACCAAACACCAAGCACCAAGCACCAAACACCCAGCACCAAGCACCAAGCACCAAACACCAAGCACCAAACACCAAACACCAAGCACCAAGCACCAAACAGCAAACACCAAACAGCAAACACCAAACACCAAACAGCAAACAGCAAACGCCAAACACCAAGCACCAAGCACCAAGCACCAAACACCAAGCACCAAGCACCAAGCACACAACACCAAACACCAAGCACCAAGGACCAAACATAAAACACCAAGCACCAAGCACCAAACACCAAACACCAAGCACCAAGCACCAAGCACCAAGCACCGAACACCAAGTACCAAACACCAAACACCAAACACCAAGCATCAAACACCAAACACCAAGCACCAGGCACCAAGCACCAAACACCAAGCACCAAACACCAAGCACCAAGCACCAAACACTAATCACCAAGCACCAAGCACCAGGCACCAAGCACCAAGCACCAAACACAAAACACGAAGCACCAAGCACCACGCACCAAGCATCAAACACCAAACACCAAATACCAAGCACCAAACACCAAACACCAAGCACTAAGCACCAAGCACCAAACTCCATGCACCCAGCACCAAACACCAAACACCAAGCACCAAGCACCAAACACCAAACACCAAGCACCAAGCACCAAGCACCAAACACCAAACACCAAGCACCAAACACCAGACACCAAGCAGCAAACACCAAACACCAAGCACCAAGCACCAAACACCATACAACAAGCACCAGGCACCAAGCACCAAACACCAAACACCATGCACCAAAGACCAAGCACCAAGCACCAAGCACCAAACAACAAGCACCAAGCACCAAGCACCAAACACCAAGCACCAAGCACCAAACACCAAGCACCAAGCACCAAAGCCAAACACCAAGCACCAAGCACCAAACACCAAACACCAAACAGCAAACACCAAACACCAAACAGCAAAAACCAAATACGAAACAGCAAACACCATACAGCAAACACCAAACACTAAAAAGCAGACACCAAACAGCAAACAGCAAACACCAAACACCAAACACCAAACACCAAGCACCAAGCACCAACCACCAAACCCCAAGCACCAAGCAACAAACACTAATCACCAAGCACCAAGCACCAAACACCAAGCACCAAGCACCAAGCACCAATCACGAAGCACCAAGCACCAAGCGCCAAACACCAAACACCATGCACCAAAGACCAAGCACCAAGCACCAAGCACCAAACAACAAGCACCAAGCACCAAGCACCAAACACCAAGCACCAAGCACCAAACACCAACCACCCAGCACCAAGCACCAAGCACCATACACCAAACACCAAACACCAGGCACCAAGCACCAAGCACCAACTACCAAGCCCCAAGCAGAAGCACCAAACACCAAGCACCAAGCACCAAACACCAAGCCCCAAGCACCAAGCACCAAACACCAAACACCAAGCACCAAGCACCAAACACCAAACACCAGCACCACACACCAAACACCAAGCACCAAGGACCCAACATCAAACACCAAGCACCAAGCACCAAGCACCAAACACCAAGCCCCAAGCACCAAGCACCAAGCACCGAACACCAAGCCCCAAACACCAAGCACCAAACACCAAGCACCAAACACCAAGCACCAAACACCAAACACTAAGTCCCACGCACCAAGCACCAAACACCAAACAGCAAGCACCAAGCACCAAACACCAAGCACCAAGCACCAAGCCCCTAGCACCAAACACCAAACACCAAGCACCAAGCACAAAACACCAAGCACCAATCACCAAGCACCAAACACCAAGCAGCAAGCAGCAAGCACCAAACACCAAACACCAAGCACCAAGCACCAAACACCAAACCCCAAGCACCAAGGACCAACCATCAAACACCAAGCACCAAGCACCAAACACCTAACTCCAAGCACCAAGCACCAAGCACCAAGCACCAAACACCAAGCACCAAACACCAAGCACCAAGCACCAAACACCAAGCACCAAGCACCAAACACCAAGCACCAAGCACCAAGCACCAAACACCAAGCACCAAGCACCAAGCACCAAACAACAAGCACCAAGCACCAAGCACCAGGCACCAAGCACCAAGCACCAAACACAAAACACCAAGCACCAAGCACCAAGCAGCAAACACCAAGCATCAAACACCAAACACCAAACACCAAGCACCAAACACCAAGCACCAAGCACCAAACACCAAACACCAAGCACCAAGCACCAAGCACCAAACACCAAACATCAAGCACCAAACACCAGATACCAAGCATCAAGCACCAAGCACCAAACACCAAACACCAAGCACCAAGCACCAAACACCAAACAACAAGCAGCAGGCACCAAGCTCCAAACACCAAACACCAAGCACCAAGCACCAAACACCAAACACCAAGCACCAAGCACGAAACACCAGGCACCAAGCACCAAGCACCAAACTCCAAACACCAAACACCAAGCACCAGCCACCAAGCACCAAGCACCAAACACCAAACACCATGCACTAAGCACCAAACACCAAACAACAAGCACCAGGCACCAAGCACCAAACACCAAACACCAAGCACGCAGCACCAAACACCAAGCACCAAGCACCAAGCACCAAACACCAAGCACCAAGGACCAAGCACCAAACACCAAACACCAAACACCAAGCACCAAGAACCAAACACCAAACACCAAACAGCAAGCACCAAGCACCAAACACCAAGCACCAAACAGCAAACCCCAAGCACCAATCACCAAACACTAATCACCAAGCACCAAGCACCAAACACCAAGCACCAAGCAGCAATCACCAAACACCAAGCACCAAGCACCAAGAACCAAGCACCAAACACCAAGCACCAAGCACCAAACACCAAAACCCAAGCACCAAAGACCAAGCACCAAGCACCAAGGACCAAACACCAAGCACCAAGCACCAACAACCAAACACCAAGCACCAAGCACCAAACACCCAGCACCAAGCACCAAGCACCAAACACCAAGCACCAAGCACCAAACACCAAACACCAAACACCAAGCACCAAGCACCAAACAGCAAACACCAAACACCAAACAGCAAACAGCAAACGCCAAACACCAAACACCAAGCACCAAGCACCAAACACCAAGCACCAAGCACCAAACACCAAGCACCAAGCACCAAGCACCAAACACCAAGCACCAAGCACCAAACATCAAACCCCAAGCACCGAACACCAAACCGCAAGCATCAAGCACCAAACACTAATCACCAAGCACCAAGCACCAAACAACAAGCACCAAGCACCAAGCACCAGACTCCATGCACCAAGCACCAAACACAAAACACCAAGCACCAAGCACCAAGCAGCAAACACCAAGCATCAAACACCAAGCACCAAACACCAAGCACCAAACACCAAGCACCAAGCACCAAACACCAAACACCAAGCACCAAACACCAAACATCAAGCACCAAACACCAGATACCAAGCACCAAGCACCAAGCACCAAACACCAAACACCAAGCACCAAGCGCCAAACACCAAACAACAAGCACCAGGCACCAAGCTCCAAACACCAAACACCAAGCACCAAGCACCAAACACCAAACACCAAGCACGCAGCATCAAACACCAAGCACCAAACACCAAGCACCAAGCACTAAGCACCAAGTACCAAACACCAAACACCAAGCACCATACACCAAATACCAAGCACCAAGCACCAAGCACGAAACACCAGGCACCAAGCACCAAGCACCAAACTCCAAACACCAAGCACCAAACACTAGCCACCAAGCACCAAGCACCAAACACCAAACACCAAGCACTAAGCACCAAACACCAAACAACAATCACCAGGCACCAAGCACCAAACACCAAACACCAAGCACGCAGCACCAAACACCAAGCACCAAGCACCAAGCACCAAGCACCAAACACCAAGCACCAAGCACCAAGCACCAAACACCAAACACCAAACACCAAGCACCAAGAACCAAACACCAATCACCAAACAGCAAGCACCAAGCACCAAACACCAAGCCCCAAACACCAAACCCGAAGCACCAATCACCAAACACTAATCACCAAGCACCAAGCACCAAACACCAAGCACCAAGCAGCAAGCACCAAACACCAAGCACCAAGCACCAATCACCAAGCGCCAAACACCAAGCACCAAGCACCAAACACCAAACACCAAGCACCAAGCACCAAGCACACAACACCAAACACCAAGCACCAAGCACCAAACACCAAACACCAAACAGCAAACACCAAACAGCAAACACCAAACACCAAACAGCAAACAGCAAACGCCAAACACCAAGCACCAAGCACCAAGCACCAAACACCAAGCACCAAGCACCAAGCACACAACACCAAACACCAAGCACCAAGGACCAAACATCAAACACCAAGCACCAAGCACCAAACACCAAACACCAAGCACCAAGCACCAAGCACCAAGCACCGAACACCAACTACAAAACACCAAGCACCAAACACCAAGCACCAAACACCAAACACCAAGCACCAGGCACCAAGCACCAAACACCAAGCACCAAACACCAAGCACCAAACACCAAGTCCCACGCACCAAGCACCAAACACCAAACACCAAGCACCAAACACCAAGCACCAAGCACCAAGTCCCTAGCACCAAACACCAAGCAGCAAGCAGCAAGCACCAAACACCAAACACCAAGCACCAAGCTCCAAATACCAAACACCAAGCACCAAGGACCAAGCACCAAGCACCAAGCACCAAACACCAAGCACCAAACACCAAACACCAATCACCAAACACCAAACACCAAACACCAAACACCAAGCACCAAGCACCAAACACCAAGCACCAAACTCCAAACACAAAACACCAAGCACCAAGCATCAAGCACCAAACACCAAACACCAAGCACCAAGCACCAAACACCAAACACCAAGCACCAAGAACCTAACATCAAATACCAAGCACCAAGCACCAAACGCCTAACACCAAACACCAAGCACCAAGCACCAAGCACCAAACACCAAGCACCAATCACCAAACACCAAACACCAAACACCAAACACCAAGCATCAAGCATCAAACACCAAGCACCAAACTCCAAACACAAAACACCAGGCACCAAGCAGCAAGCACCAAAGACCAAACACCAAGCACCAAGCACCAAACACCAAACACCAAGCACCAAGAACCTAACATCAAACACCAATCACCAAGCACCAAACACCTAACACCAAGCACCAAGCACCAAGCATCAAAGCACCAAACACCAAGCACCAAACACAAAGCACCAAGCACCAAACACCAAGCACCAAGCACCAAACACCAAGCACCAAGCACCAAACACCAAACCCCAAGCACCAAACACCAAACCCCAAGCACCAAGCACCAAACACTAATCACCAAGCACCAAGCACCAAACAACAAGCACCAAGCACCAAGCACCAGGCACCAAGCACCAAGCACCAAACACTAATCACCAAGCACCAAGTACCAAGCACCAAACACCAAACACCAAGCACCAAACACCAAGCACCAAAGACCAAGCACCAAGCACCAAGCACCAAGCACCAAACAATAAGCACCAATCACCAAGCACCAAACACCAAACACCAACCACCCAGCACCAAGCACCAAGCACCAAACACCAAGCACCAAACACCAAACACTAATCACCAAGCACCAAGCACCAAGCACCAAACACCAAACACCAAGCACCAAAGACCAAGCACCAAGCACCAAGCACCAAGCACCAAACAATAAGCACCAATCACCAAGCGCCAAACACCAAACACCAACCACCCAGCACCAAGCACCAAGCACCAAACACCAAGCACCAAACACCATACACCAAACACAAAGCACCAAGCACCAAGCACCAAACACCAAGCACCAAACACTAAGCACCAAACACCAAGCCCCAAGCACCAAGCACCAAACACCAAACACCAAGCACCAAGCACCAAACACCAAGCACAAAACACCAAGCACCAAACACCAAACACTAAGTCCCACGCACCAAGCACCAAACACCAAACAGCAAGCACCAAGCACCAAACACCAAGCATCTAGCACCAAGCCCCTAGCACCAAACACCAAGCACCAAGCATAAAACACCAAGCACCAATCACCAAGCACCAAACACCAAGCAGCAAGCAGCAAGCACCAAACACCAAACACCAAGCACCAAGCACCAAACACCAAACAACAAGCACCAAGGACCAAACATCAAACACCAAGCACCAAGCACCAAACACCTAACACCAAGCACCAAGCACCAAGCACCAAACACCAAGCACCAAACACCAAGCACCAAACACCAAACACCAAGCACCAAGCACCAAGCACCAAACACCAAGCACCAAGCACCAAGCACCAAACAACAAGCACCAAGCACCAAGCACCAAGCACCAAACACCAAGCACCAAGCACCAAACACCAAACACCAAACACCAAGCACCAAGCACCAAACAGCAAACACCAAACACCAAACAGCAAACAGCAAACGCCAAACACCAAACACCAAGCACCAAGCACCAAACACCAAGCACCAAGCACCAAACACCAAGCACCAAGCACCAAGCACCAAACACCAAGCACCAAGCACCAAACATCAAACCCCAAGCACCGAACACCAAACCGCAAGCACCAAGCACCAAACACTAATCACCAAGCACCAAGCACCAAACAACAAGCACCAAGCACCAAGCACCAGACTCCATGCACCAAGCACCAAACACAAAACACCAAACACCAAGCACCAAGCAGCAAACACCAAGCACCAAACACCAAACACCAATCACCAAACACCAAACACCAAACAGCAAACACCAAGCACCAAGCACCAAACACCAAGCACCAAGCACCAAACATCAAACCCTAAGCACCGAACACCAAACCGCAAGCACCAAGCACCAAACACTAATCACCAAGCACCAAGCACCAAACAACAAGCACCAAGCACCAAGCACCAGACTCCATGCACCAAGCACCAAGCACCAAGGACCAAGCACCAAGCACCAAGCACCAAACACCAAGCAGCAAACACCAAACACCAATCACCAAACACCAAACACCAAACACCAAACACCAAGCACCAAGCACCAAACACCAAGCACCAAACTCCAAACACATAACACCAAGCACCAAGCATCAAGCACCAAACACCAGACACCAAGCACCAAGCACCAAACAACAAACACCAAGCACCAAGAACCTAACATCAAATACCAAGCACCAAGCACCAAACGCCTAACACCAAACACCAAGCACCAAGCACCAAGCACCAAACACCAAGCACCAATCACCAAACACCAAACACCAAACACCAAACACCAAGCATCAAGCACCAAACACCAAGCACCAAACTCCAAACACAAAACACCAGGCACCAAGCAGCAAGCACCAAAGACCAAACACCAAGCACCAAGCACCAAACACCAAACACCTAACACCAAGCACCAAGCACCAAGCATCAAAGCACCAAACACCAAGCACCAAACACAAAGCATCAAGCACAAAACACCAAGCACCAAGCACCAAACACCAAGCACCAAGCACCAAACACCAAACCCCAAGCACCAAACACCAAACCCCAAGCACCAAGCACCAAACACTAATCACCAAGCACCAAGCACCAAACAACAAGCACCAAGCACCAAGCACCAGGCACCAAGCACCAAACACCAAACACTAATCACCAAGCACCAAGCACCAAGCACCAAACACCAAACACCAAGCACCAAACACCAAGCACCAAAGACCAAGCACCAAGCACCAAGCACCAAGCACCAAACAATAAGCACCAATTACCAAGCACCAAACACCAAACACCAACCACCCAGCACCAAGCACCAAGCACCAAGCACCAAACACCAAGCACCAAACACCAAACACTAATCACCAAGCACCAAGCACCAAGCACCAAACACCAAACACCAAGCACCAAAGACCAAGCACCAAGCACCAAGCACCAAGCACCAAACAATAAGCACCAATCACCAAGCACCAAACACCAAACACCAACCACCCAGCACCAAGCACCAAGCACCAAACACCAAGCACCAAACACCATACACCAAACACAAAGCACCAAGCACCAAGCACCAAACACCAAGCACCAAACACTAAGCACCAAACACCAAGCCCCAAGCACCAAGCACCAAACACCAAACACCAAGCACCAAGCACCAAACACCAAGCATAAAACACCAAGCACCAAACACCAAACACTAAGTCCCACGCACCAAGCACCAAACACCAAACAGCAAGCACCAAGCACCAAACACCAAGCATCTAGCACCAAGCCCCTAGCACCAAACACCAAGCACCAAGCATAAAACACCAAGCACCAATCACCAAGCACCAAACACCAAGCAGCAAGCAGCAAGCACCAAACACCAAACACCAAGCACCAAGCACCAAACACCAAACAACAAGCACCAAGGACCAAACATCAAACACCAAGCACCAAGCACCAAACACCTAACACCAAGCACCAAGCACCAAGCACCAAACACCAAGCACCAAACACCAAGCACCAAACACCAAACACCAAGCACCAAGCACCAAGCACCAAACACCAAGCACCAAGCACCAAGCACCAAACAACAAGCACCAAGCACCAAGCACCAAGCACCAAACACCAAGCACCAAGCACCAAACACCAAACACCAAACACCAAGCACCAAGCACCAAACAGCAAACACCAAACACCAAACAGCAAACAGCAAACGCCAAACACCAAACACCAAGCACCAAGCACCAAACACCAAGCATCAAGCACCAAACACCAAGCACCAAGCACCAAGCACCAAACACCAAGCACTAAGCACCAAACATCAAACCCCAAGCACCGAACACCAAACCGCAAGCACCAAGCACCAAACACTAATCACCAAGCACCAAGCACCAAACAACAAGCACCAAGCACCAAGCACCAGACTCCATGCACCAAGCACCAAACACAAAACACCAAACACCAAGCACCAAGCAGCAAACACCAAGCACCAAACACCAAACACCAATCACCAAACACCAAACACCAAACACCAAACACCAAGCACCAAGCACCAAACACCAAGCACCAAGCACCAAACATCAAACCCCAAGCACCGAACACCAAACCGCAAGCACCAAGCACCAAACATTAATCACCAAGCACCAAGCGCCAAACAACAAGCACCAAGCACCAAGCACCAGACTCTATGCACCAAGCACCAAGCACCAAGGACCAAGCACCAAGCACCAAGCACCAAACACCAAGCACCAAACACCAAACACCAATCACCAAACACCAAACACCAAACACCAAACACCAAGCACCAAGCACCAAACACCAAGCACCAAACTCCAAACACAAAACACCAAGCACCAAGCATCAAGCACCAAACACCAAACACCAAGCACCAAGCACCAAACACCAAACACCAAGCACCAAGAACCTAACATCAAATACCAAGCACCAAGCACCAAACGCCTAACACCAAACACCAAGCACCAAGCACCAAGCACCAAACACCAAGCACCAATCACCAAACACCAAACACCAAACACCAAACACCAAGCATCAAGCACCAAACACCAAGCACCAAACTCCAAACACAAAACACCAGGCACCAAGCAGCAAGCACCAAAGACCAAACACCAAGCACCAAGCACCAAACACCAAACACCAAGCACCAAGAACCTAACATCAAACACCAATCACCAAGCACCAAACACCTAACACCAAGCACCAAGCACCAAGCATCAAAGCACCAAACACCAAGCACCAAACACAAAGCACCAAGCACCAAACACCAAGCACCAAGCACCAAACACCAAGCACCAAGCACCAAACACCAAACCCCAAGCACCAAGCACCAAACACTAATCACCAAGCACCAAGCACCAAACAACAAGCACCAAGCACCAAGCACCAGGCACCAAGCACCAAGCACCAAACACTAATCACCAAGCACCAAGCACCAAGCACCAAACACCAAACACCAAGCACCAAACACCAAGCACCAAAGACCAAGCACCAAGCACCAAGCACCAAGCACCAAACAATAAGCACCAATCACCAAGCACCAAACACCAAACACCAACCACCCAGCACCAAGCACCAAGCACCAAACACCAAGCACCAAACACCAAACACTAATCACCAAGCACCAAGCACCAAGCACCAAACACCAAACACCAAGCACCAAAGACCAAGCACCAAGCACCAAGCACCAAGCACCAAACAATAAGCACCAATCACCAAGCACCAAACACCAAACACCAACCACCCAGCACCAAGCACCAAGCACCAAACACCAAGCACCAAACACCATACACCAAACACAAAGCACCAAGCACCAAGCACCAAACACCAAGCACCAAACACTAAGCACCAAACACCAAGCCCCAAGCACCAAGCACCAAACACCAAACACCAAGCACCAAGCACCAAACACCAAGCACAAAACACCAAGCACCAAACACCAAACACTAAGTCCCACGCACCAAGCACCAAACACCAAACAGCAAGCACCAAGCACCAAACACCAAGCATCTAGCACCAAGCCCCTAGCACCAAACACCAAGCACCAAGCATAAAACACCAAGCACCAATCACCAAGCACTAAACACCAAGCAGCAAGCAGCAAGCACCAAACACCAAACACCAAGCACCAAGCACCAAACACCAAACAACAAGCACCAAGGACCAAACATCAAACACCAAGCACCAAGCACCAAACACCTAACACCAAGCACCAAGCACCAAGCACCAAACACCAAGCACCAAACACCAAGCACCAAACACCAAACACCAAGCACCAAGCACCAAGCACCAAACACCAAGCACCAAGCACCAAGCACCAAACAACAAGCACCAAGCACCAAGCACCAAGCACCAAACACCAAGCACCAAGCACCAAACACCAAACACCAAACACCAAGCACCAAGCACCAAACAGCAAACACCAAACACCAAACAGCAAACAGCAAACGCCAAACACCAAACACCAAGCACCAAGCACCAAACACCAAGCACCAAGCACCAAACACCAAGCACCAAGCACCAAGCACCAAACACCAAGCACCAAGCACCAAACATCAAACCCCAAGCACCGAACACCAAACCGCAAGCACCAAGCACCAAACACTAATCACCAAGCACCAAGCACCAAACAACAAGCACCAAGCACCAAGCACCAGACTCCATGCACCAAGCACCAAACACAAAACACCAAACACCAAGCACCAAGCAGCAAACACCAAGCATCAAACACCAAGCACCAAACACCAAGCACCAAACACCAAGCACCAAGCACCAAACACCAAACACCAAGCACCAAAAACCAAACATCAAGCACCAAACACCAGATACCAAGCACCAAGCACGAAGCACCAAACACCAAACACCAAGCACCAAGCGCCAAACACCAAACAACAAGCACCAGGCACCAAGCTCCAAACACCAAACACCAAGCACCAAGCACCAAACACCAAACACCAAGCACGCAGCATCAAACACCAAGCACCAAACACCAAGCACCAAGCACTAAGCACCAAGTACCAAACACCAAACACCAAGCACCATACACCAAACACCAAGCACCAAGCACCAAGCACGAAACACCAGGCACCAAGCACCAAGCACCAAACTCCAAACACCAAGCACCAAACACTAGCCACCAAGCACCAAGCACCAAACACCAAACACCAAGCACTAAGCACCAAACACCAAACAACAATCACCAGGCACCAAGCACCAAACACCAAACACCAAGCACGCAGCACCAAACACCAAGCACCAAGCACCAAGCACCAAGCACCAAACACCAAGCACCAAGCACCAAGCACCAAACACCAAACACCAAACACCAAGCACCAAGAACCAAACACCAATCACCAAACAGCAAGCACCAAGCACCAAACACCAAGCCCCAAACACCAAACCCGAAGCACCAATCACCAAACACTAATCACCAAGCACCAAGCACCAAACACCAAGCACCAAGCAGCAAGCACCAAACACCAAGCACCAAGCACCAAGCACCAAGCACCAAACACCAAGCACCAAACACCAAAACCCAAGCACCAAACACCAAGCACCAAGCACCAAGGACCAAACACCAAGCACCAAGCACCAAGCAGCAAACACCAAACACCAAGCACCAAACACCAAACACCAAACAGCAAACACCAAACAGCAAACACCAAACACCAAACAGCAAACAGCAAACGCCAAACACCAAGCACCAAGCACCAAGCACCAAACACCAAGCACCAAGCAACAAGCACACAACACCAAACACCAAGCACCAAGGACCAAACATCAAACACCAAGCACCAAGCACCAAACACCAAACACCAAGCACCAAGCACCAAGCACCAAGCACCGAACACCAAGTACCAAACACCAAGCACCAAACACCAAGCACCAAACACCAAACACCAAGCACCAGGCACCAAGCACCAAACACCAAGCACCAAACACCAAGCACCAAACACCAGGTCCCACGCACCAAGCACCAAAAACCAAACACCATGCACCAAGCACCAAGCACCAAACACCAAGCACCAAGTCCCTAGCACCAAACACAAAGCAGCAAGCAGCAAGCACCAAACACCAAACACCAAGCACCAAGCTCCAAATACCAAACACCAAGCACCAAGGACCAAACATCAAACACCAAGCACCAAGCACCAAACGCCTAACACCAAGCACCAAGCACCAAGCACCAAGCACCAAACACCAAGCACCAAACTCCAAACACAAAACACCAAGCACCAAGCAGCAAGCACCAAACACCAAACACCAAGCACCAAGCACCAAACACCAAACACCAAGCACCAAGAACCTAACATCAAACACCAATCACCAAGCACCAAACACCTAACACCAAGCACCAAGCACCAAGCACCAAGCACCAAACACCAAGCACCAAACACAAAGCACCAAGCACCAAACACCAAGCACCAAGCACCAAACACCAAGCACCAAGCACCAAACACCAAACCCCAAGCACCAAACAGCAAACCCCAAGAACCAAGCACCAAACACTAATCACCAAGCACCAAGCACCAAACAACAAGCACCAAGCACCAAGCACCAGGCACCAAGCACCAAGCACCAAACACTAATCACCAAGCACCAAGCACCAAGCACCAAACACCAAACACCAAGCACCAAAGACCAAGCACCAAGCACCAAGCACCAAGCACCAAACAATAAGCACCAATCACCAAGCACCAAACACCAAACACCAACCACCCAGCACCAAGCACCAAGCACCAAACACCAAGCACCAAACACCATACACCAAACACCAAGCACCAAGCACCAAGCACCAAACACCAAGCACCAAACACTAAGCACCAAACACCAAGTCCCAAGCACCAAGCACCAAACACCGAACACCAAGCACAAGCACCAAACACCAAGCACAAAACACCAAGCACCAAACACCAAACACTAAGTCCCACGCACCAAGCACCAAACACCAAACAGCAAGCACCAAGCACCAAACACCAAGCATCAAGCACCAAGCCCCTAGCACCAAACACCAAGCACCAAGCATAAAACACCAAGCACCAATCACCAAGCACCAAACACCAAGCAGCAAGCAGCAAGCACCAAACACCAAACACCAAGCACCAAGCACCAAACACCAAACAACAAGCACCAAGGACCAAACATCAAACACCAAGCACCAATCACCAAACACCTAACACCAAGCACCAAGCACCAAGCACCAAACACCAAGCACCAAACACCAAGCACCAAACACCAAACACCAAGCACCAAGCACCAAGCACGAAACACCAGGCACCAAGCACCAAGCACCAAACTCCGAACACCAAGCACCAAGCACCAGCCACCAAGCACCAAGCACCAAACACCAAACACCAAGCACTAAGCACCAAACACCAAACAACAAGCCCCAGGCACCAAGCACCAAACACCAAACACCAAGCACCAAACACCAGATACCAAGCACCAAGCACCAAGCACCAAACACCAAACAACAAGCACCAAGCGCCAAACACCAAACAACAAGCACCAGGCACCAAGCTCCAAACACCACACACCAAGCACCAAGCACCAAACACCAAACACCAAGCACGCAGCATCAAACACCAAGCACCAAACACCAAGCACCAAGCACCAAGCACCAAGTACCAAACACCAAACACCAAGCACCAAACACCAAGCACCAAACACCAAACACTAAGTCCCACGCACCAAGCACCAAACACCAAACAGCAAGCACCAAGCACCAAACACCAAGCATCAAGCACCAAGCCCCTAGCACCAAACACCAAGCACCAAGCATAAAACACCAAGCACCAATCACCAAGCACCAAACACCAAGCAGCAAGCAGCAAGCACCAAACACCAAACACCAAGCACCAAGCACCAAACACCAAACAACAAGCACCAAGGACCAAACATCAAACACCAAGCACCAAGCACCAAACACCTAACACCAAGCACCAAGCACCAAGCACCAAACACCAAGCACCAAACACCAAACACCAAACACCAAACACCAAGCACCAAGCACCAAGCACGAAACACCAGGCACCAAGCACCAAGCACCAAACTCCAAACACCAAGCACCAAACACCAGCCACCAAGCACCAAGCACCAAACACCAAAAACCAAGCACTAAGCACCAAACAACAAACAACAAGCACCAGGCACCAAGCACCAAACACCAAACACCAAGCACGCAGCACCAAACACCAAGCACCAAGCACCAAGCACCAAACACCAAGCACCAAGCACCAAGCACCAAACACCAAACACCAAACACCAAGCACCAAGAACCAAACACCAAACACCAAACAGCAAGCACTAAGCACCAAACACCAAGCCCCAAACACCAAACCCCAAGCACCAATCACCAAACACTAATCACCAAGCACCAAGGACCAAACACCAAGCACCAAGCAGCAAGCACCAAACTCCAAGCACCAAGCACCAAGCACCAAGCACCAAACACCAAGCACCAAGCACCAAACACCAGGCACCAAGCACCAACGACCAAGCACCAAGCACCAAGGACCAAACACCAAGCACCAATCACCAAGCACCAAAGACCAAGCACCAAGCACCAAACACCCAGCACCAAGCACCAAGCACCAAACACCAAGCACCAAACACCAAACACCAAGCACCAAGCACCAAACAGCAAGCACCAAACACCAAACACCAAACAGCAAACACCAAACAGCAAACACCAAACACCAAACAGCAAACAGCAAACGCCAAATACCAAGCACCAAGCACCAAGCACCAAACACCAAGCACCAAGCACCAAGCACACAACACCAAACACCAAGCACCAAGGACCAAACATCAAACACCAAGCACCAATCACCAAACACCAAACACCAAGCACCAAGCACCAAGCACCAAGCACCGAACACCAAGTACCAAACACCAAACACCAAACACCAAGCATCAAACACCAAACACCAAGCACCAGGCACCAAGCACCAGGCACCAAGCACCAAGCACCAAACACAAAACACCAAGCACCAAGCACCACACACCAAGCATCAAACACCAAACACCAAGCACTAAGCACCAAACACCAAACGCCATGCACCCAGCACCAAACACCAAACACCAAGCACCAAGCACCAAACACCAAACACCAAGCACCAAGCACCAAACACCATACAACAAGCACCAGGCACCAAGCACCAAACACCAAACACCAAGCACCAAGAACCAAACACCAAGCACCAAGCACCAAACGCCAAACACCAAGCACCAAGCACCAAACACCAAACACCAAACACCAAACAGCAAACACCAAACACCAAACAGCAAAAACCAAATACGAAACAGCAAACACCATACAGCAAACACCAAACACCAAAAAGCAGACACCAAACAGCAAACACCAAACACCAAGCACCAAGCACCAACCACCAAACCCCAAGCACCAAGCAACAAACACTAATCACCAAGCACCAAGCACCAAACACCAAGCACCAAGCACCAAGCACCAATCACGAAGCACCAAGCACCAAGCGCCAAACAACAAACACCATGCACCAAAGACCAAGCACCAAGCACCAAGCACCAAACAACAAGCACCAAGCACCAAGCACCAAACACCAAGCACCAAGCACCAAACACCAACCACCCAGCACCAAGCACCAAGCACCATACACCAAGCACCAAACACCAAACACCAAGCACCAAACACCAGACACCAAGCAGCAAACACCAAACACCAAGCACCAAGCACCAAACACCATACAACAAGCACCAGGCACCAAGCACCAAACACCAAACACCAAGCACCAAGCACCAAACACCAAGCACCAAGCACCAAACGCCAAACACCAAGCACCAAGCACCAAACACCAAACACCAAACACCAAACAGCAAACACCAAACACCAAACAGCAAAAACCAAATACGAAACATCAAACACCATACAGCAAACACCAAACACCAAAAAGCAGACACCAAACAGCAAACAGCAAACACCAAACACCAAACACCAAACACCAAGCACCAAGCACCAACCACCAAACCCCAAGTACCAAACAACAAACACTAATCACCAAGCACCAAGCACCAAACACCAAGCACCAAGCACCAAGCACCAATCACGAAGCACCAAGCACCAAGCGCGAAACACCAAACACCATGCACCAAAGACCAAGCACCAAACACCAAGCACCAAACAACAAGCACCAAGCACCAAGCACCAAACACCAAGCACCAAGCACCAAACACCAACCACCCAGCACCAAGCACCAAGCACCATACACCAAGCACCAAACACCAAACACCAAACACCAGGCACCAAGCACCAAGCACCAACTACCAAGCCCCAAGCAGAAGCACCAAACACCAAGCCCCAAGCACCAAGCACCAAACACCAAACACCAAGCACCAAGCACCAAACACCAAACACCAAGCACCAAACACCAAACACCAAGCACCAAGGACCCAACATCAAACACCAAGCACCAAGCACCAAACACCAAACACCAAGCCCCAAGCACCAAGCACCAAGCACCGAACACGAAGCCCCAAACACCAAGCACCAAACACCAAGCACCCAACACCAAGCACCAAACACCAAACACTAAGTCCCACGCACCAAGCACCAAACACCAAACAGCAAGCACCAAGCACCAAACACCAAGCACCAAGCACCAAGCCCCTAGCACCAAACACCAAACACCAAGCACCAAGCACAAAACACCAAGCACCAATCACCAAGCACCAAACACCAAGCAGCAAGCAGCAAGCACCAAACACCAAACACCAAGCACCAAGCACCAAACACCAAACACCAAGCACCAAGGACCAAACATCAAACACCAAGCACCAAGCACCAAACACCTAACACCAAGCACCAAGCACCAAACACCAAGCACCAAGCACCAAGCACCAAACACCAAGCACCAAGCACCAAACACCAAACCCCAAGCACCAAACACCAAGCACCAAGCACCAAGCACCAAGTTCCAAACACCAAACACCAAGCACCAAACACCAAACACCAAGCACCAAGCACCAAGCACGAAACACCAGGCACCAAGCACCAAGCACCAAACTCCAAACACCAAGCACCAAGCACCAGCCACCAAGCACCAAGCACCAAACACCAAACACCATGCACTAAGCACCAAACACCAAACAACAAGCACCAGGCACCAAGCACCAAACACCAAACACCAAGCACGCAGCACCAAACACCAAGCACCAAGCACCAAGCACCAAACACCAAGCACTAAGCACCAAGCACCAAACACCAAACACCAAAAACCAAGCACCAAGAACCAAACACCAAACACCAAACAGCAAGCACCAAGCACCAAACACCAAGCACCAAACAGAAAACCCCAAGCACCAATCACCAAACACTAATCACCAAGCACCAAGCACCAAACACCAAGCACCAAGCAGCAATCACCAAACACCAAGCACCAAGCACCAAGAACCAAGCACCAAACACCAAGCACCAAGCACCAAACACCAAAACCCAAGCACCAAAGACCAAGCACCAAGCACCAAGGACCAAACACCAAGCACCAAGCACCAACAACCAAACACCAAGCACCAAGCACCAAACACCCAGCACCAAGCACCAAGCACCAAACACCAAGCACCAAGCACCAAACACCAAACACCAAACACCAAGCACCAAGCACCAAGCACCAAGCACCAAACACCAAGCACCAAGCACCAAACACCAAGCACCAAGCACCAAACACCAAACACTAATCACCAAGCACCAAGCACCAAACAACAAGCACCAAGCACCAAGCACCAGGCACCAAGCACCAAGCACCAAACACAAAACACCAAGCACCAAGCACCAAGCAGCAAACACCAAGCATCAAACACCAAGCACCAAACACCAAGCACCAAACACCAAGCACCAAGCACCAAACACCAAACACCAAGCACCAAACACCAAACATCAAGCACCAAACACCAGATACCAAGCACCAAGCACCAAGCACCAAACACCAAACACCAAGCACCAAGCGCCAAACACCAAACAACAAGCACCAGGCACCAAGCACCAAGCACCAAACACCAAACACCAAGCACGCAGCATCAAACACCAAGCACCTAACACCAAGCAAGAAGCACCAAGCACCAAGTACCAAACACCAAACACCAAGCACCATACACCAAACACCAAGCACCAAGCACCAAGCACGAAACACCAGGCACCAAGCACCAAGCACCAAACTCCAAACACCAAGCACCAAACACCAGCCACCAAGCACCAAGCACCAAACACCAAACACCAAGCACTAAGCACCAAACACCAAACACCAGGCACCAGGCACCAAGCACCAAACACCAAACACCAAGCACGCAGCACCAAACACCAAGCACCAAGCACCAAGCACCAAACACCAAGCACCAAGCACCAAGCACCAAACACCAAACACCAAACACCAAGCACCAAGAACCAAACACCAATCACCAAACAGCAAGCACCAAGCACCAAACACCAAGCCCCAAACACCAAACCCGAAGCACCAAGCACCAAACACTAATCACCAAGCACCAAGCACCAAACACCAAGCACCAAACAGCAAGCACCAAACACCAAGCACCAAGCACCAAGCACCAAGCACCAAACACCAAGCACCAAGCACCAAACACCAAAACCCAAGCACCAAAGACCAAGCACCAAGCACCAAGGCCCAAACACCAAGCACCAAGCACCAAGCACCAAACACCAAGCACCAAGCACCAAACACCAAACACCAAACAGCAAACACCAAACAGCAAACACCAAACACCAAACAGCAAACAGCAAACGCCAAACACCAAGCACCAAGCACCAAGCACCAAACACCAAGCACCAAGCACCAAGCACACAACACCAAACACCAAGCACCAAGGACCAAACATCAAACACCAAGCACCAAGCACCAAACACCAGACACCAAGCACCAAGCACCAAGCACCAAGCACCGAACACCAAGTACCAAACACCAAGCACCAAACACCAAGCACCAAACACCAAACACCAAGCACCAGGCACCAAGCACCAAACACCAAGCACTAAACACCAAGCACCAAACACCAAGTCCCACGCACCAAGCACCAAACACCAAACACCAAGCACCAAACACCAAGCACCAAGCACCAAGTCCCTAGCACCAAACACCAAGCAGCAAGCAGCAAGCACCAAACACCAAACACCAAGCACCAAGCTCCAAATACCAAACACCAAGCACCAAGGACCAAACATCAAACACCAAGCTCCAAGCACCAAACGCCTAACACCAAGAACCAAGCACCAAGCACCAAGCACCAAACACAAAGCACCAATCACCAAACACCAAACACCAAACACCAAACACCAAGCACCAAGCACCAAACACCAAGCA
Organism: Eledone cirrhosa; assembly: GCA_964016885.1. NCBI lineage: Eukaryota > Metazoa > Mollusca > Cephalopoda > Octopoda > Eledonidae > Eledone > Eledone cirrhosa. Next base: position 139,228,721 of record OZ024743.1, on the reverse strand, counting down.
CCAAGCACCAAACACCAAACAACAAGCACCAAGGACCAAACACCTAACACCAAGCACCAAGCACCAAGCACCAAACACCAAACAACAAGCCCCAGGCACCAAGCACCAAACACCAAACACCAAGCACGCAGCACCAAACACCAAGCACCAAGCACCAAGCACCAAACACCAATCACCAAGCACCAAGCACCAAACACCAAACACCAAGCACCAAGAACCAAACACCAAACACCAAACAGCAAGCACCAAGCACCAAACACCAAGCACCAAACACCAAACCCCAAGCACCAATCACCAAACACTAATCACCAAGCACCAAGCACCAAACACCAAGCACCTAGCACCAAGCACCAAACACCAAACACCAAGCACCAAGAACCAAACACCAAACACCAAACAGCAAGCACCAAGCACCAAGCACCAGGCACCAAACACCAAGCACCAAGCACCAAGCACCAAGCACCAAACACCAAGCACCAAGCATCAAACACCAAACACCAAGCACTAAGCACCAAACACCAAACGCCATGCACCCAGCACCAAACACCAAACACCAAGCACCAAGCACCAAACACCAAACACCAAGCACCAAGCACCAAACACCATACAACAAGCACCAGGCACCAAGCACCAAACACCAAACACCAAGCACCAAGAACCAAACACCAAGCACCAAGCACCAAACGCCAAACACCAAGCACCAAGCACCAAACACCAAACACCAAACACCAAACAGCAAACACCAAACACCAAACAGCAAAAACCAAATACGAAACAGCAAACACCATACAGCAAACACCAAACACCAAAAAGCAGACACCAAACAGCAAACACCAAACACCAAGCACCAAGCACCAACCACCAAACCCCAAGCACCAAGCAACAAACACTAATCACCAAGCACCAAGCACCAAACACCAAGCACCAAGCACCAAGCACCAATCACGAAGCACCAAGCACCAAGCGCCAAACAACAAACACCATGCACCAAAGACCAAGCACCAAGCACCAAGCACCAAACAACAAGCACCAAGCACCAAGCACCAAACACCAAGCACCAAGCACCAAACACCAACCACCCAGCACCAAGCACCAAGCACCATACACCAAGCACCAAACACCAAACACCAAGCACCAAACACCAGACACCAAGCAGCAAACACCAAACACCAAGCACCAAGCACCAAACACCATACAACAAGCACCAGGCACCAAGCACCAAACACCAAACACCAAGCACCAAGCACCAAACACCAAGCACCAAGCACCAAACGCCAAACACCAAGCACCAAGCACCAAACACCAAACACCAAACACCAAACAGCAAACACCAAACACCAAACAGCAAAAACCAAATACGAAACATCAAACACCATACAGCAAACACCAAACACCAAAAAGCAGACACCAAACAGCAAACAGCAAACACCAAACACCAAACACCAAACACCAAGCACCAAGCACCAACCACCAAACCCCAAGTACCAAACAACAAACACTAATCACCAAGCACCAAGCACCAAACACCAAGCACCAAGCACCAAGCACCAATCACGAAGCACCAAGCACCAAGCGCGAAACACCAAACACCATGCACCAAAGACCAAGCACCAAGCACCAAGCACCAAACAACAAGCACCAAGCACCAAGCACCAAACACCAAGCACCAAGCACCAAACACCAACCACCCAGCACCAAGCACCAAGCACCATACACCAAGCACCAAACACCAAACACCAAACACCAGGCACCAAGCACCAAGCACCAACTACCAAGCCCCAAGCAGAAGCACCAAACACCAAGCCCCAAGCACCAAGCACCAAACACCAAACACCAAGCACCAAGCACCAAACACCAAACACCAAGCACCAAACACCAAACACCAAGCACCAAGGACCCAACATCAAACACCAAGCACCAAGCACCAAACACCAAACACCAAGCCCCAAGCACCAAGCACCAAGCACCGAACACGAAGCCCCAAACACCAAGCACCAAACACCAAGCACCCAACACCAAGCACCAAACACCAAACACTAAGTCCCACGCACCAAGCACCAAACACCAAACAGCAAGCACCAAGCACCAAACACCAAGCACCAAGCACCAAGCCCCTAGCACCAAACACCAAACACCAAGCACCAAGCACAAAACACCAAGCACCAATCACCAAGCACCAAACACCAAGCAGCAAGCAGCAAGCACCAAACACCAAACACCAAGCACCAAGCACCAAACACCAAACACCAAGCACCAAGGACCAAACATCAAACACCAAGCACCAAGCACCAAACACCTAACACCAAGCACCAAGCACCAAACACCAAGCACCAAGCACCAAGCACCAAACACCAAGCACCAAGCACCAAACACCAAACCCCAAGCACCAAACACCAAGCACCAAGCACCAAGCACCAAGTTCCAAACACCAAACACCAAGCACCAAACACCAAACACCAAGCACCAAGCACCAAGCACGAAACACCAGGCACCAAGCACCAAGCACCAAACTCCAAACACCAAGCACCAAGCACCAGCCACCAAGCACCAAGCACCAAACACCAAACACCATGCACTAAGCACCAAACACCAAACAACAAGCACCAGGCACCAAGCACCAAACACCAAACACCAAGCACGCAGCACCAAACACCAAGCACCAAGCACCAAGCACCAAACACCAAGCACTAAGCACCAAGCACCAAACACCAAACACCAAAAACCAAGCACCAAGAACCAAACACCAAACACCAAACAGCAAGCACCAAGCACCAAACACCAAGCACCAAACAGAAAACCCCAAGCACCAATCACCAAACACTAATCACCAAGCACCAAGCACCAAACACCAAGCACCAAGCAGCAATCACCAAACACCAAGCACCAAGCACCAAGAACCAAGCACCAAACACCAAGCACCAAGCACCAAACACCAAAACCCAAGCACCAAAGACCAAGCACCAAGCACCAAGGACCAAACACCAAGCACCAAGCACCAACAACCAAACACCAAGCACCAAGCACCAAACACCCAGCACCAAGCACCAAGCACCAAACACCAAGCACCAAGCACCAAACACCAAACACCAAACACCAAGCACCAAGCACCAAGCACCAAGCACCAAACACCAAGCACCAAGCACCAAACACCAAGCACCAAGCACCAAACACCAAACACTAATCACCAAGCACCAAGCACCAAACAACAAGCACCAAGCACCAAGCACCAGGCACCAAGCACCAAGCACCAAACACAAAACACCAAGCACCAAGCACCAAGCAGCAAACACCAAGCATCAAACACCAAGCACCAAACACCAAGCACCAAACACCAAGCACCAAGCACCAAACACCAAACACCAAGCACCAAACACCAAACATCAAGCACCAAACACCAGATACCAAGCACCAAGCACCAAGCACCAAACACCAAACACCAAGCACCAAGCGCCAAACACCAAACAACAAGCACCAGGCACCAAGCACCAAGCACCAAACACCAAACACCAAGCACGCAGCATCAAACACCAAGCACCTAACACCAAGCAAGAAGCACCAAGCACCAAGTACCAAACACCAAACACCAAGCACCATACACCAAACACCAAGCACCAAGCACCAAGCACGAAACACCAGGCACCAAGCACCAAGCACCAAACTCCAAACACCAAGCACCAAACACCAGCCACCAAGCACCAAGCACCAAACACCAAACACCAAGCACTAAGCACCAAACACCAAACACCAGGCACCAGGCACCAAGCACCAAACACCAAACACCAAGCACGCAGCACCAAACACCAAGCACCAAGCACCAAGCACCAAACACCAAGCACCAAGCACCAAGCACCAAACACCAAACACCAAACACCAAGCACCAAGAACCAAACACCAATCACCAAACAGCAAGCACCAAGCACCAAACACCAAGCCCCAAACACCAAACCCGAAGCACCAAGCACCAAACACTAATCACCAAGCACCAAGCACCAAACACCAAGCACCAAACAGCAAGCACCAAACACCAAGCACCAAGCACCAAGCACCAAGCACCAAACACCAAGCACCAAGCACCAAACACCAAAACCCAAGCACCAAAGACCAAGCACCAAGCACCAAGGCCCAAACACCAAGCACCAAGCACCAAGCACCAAACACCAAGCACCAAGCACCAAACACCAAACACCAAACAGCAAACACCAAACAGCAAACACCAAACACCAAACAGCAAACAGCAAACGCCAAACACCAAGCACCAAGCACCAAGCACCAAACACCAAGCACCAAGCACCAAGCACACAACACCAAACACCAAGCACCAAGGACCAAACATCAAACACCAAGCACCAAGCACCAAACACCAGACACCAAGCACCAAGCACCAAGCACCAAGCACCGAACACCAAGTACCAAACACCAAGCACCAAACACCAAGCACCAAACACCAAACACCAAGCACCAGGCACCAAGCACCAAACACCAAGCACTAAACACCAAGCACCAAACACCAAGTCCCACGCACCAAGCACCAAACACCAAACACCAAGCACCAAACACCAAGCACCAAGCACCAAGTCCCTAGCACCAAACACCAAGCAGCAAGCAGCAAGCACCAAACACCAAACACCAAGCACCAAGCTCCAAATACCAAACACCAAGCACCAAGGACCAAACATCAAACACCAAGCTCCAAGCACCAAACGCCTAACACCAAGAACCAAGCACCAAGCACCAAGCACCAAACACAAAGCACCAATCACCAAACACCAAACACCAAACACCAAACACCAAGCACCAAGCACCAAACACCAAGCACCAAGCACCAAACACCAAACAACAAGCACCAAGGACCAAACACCTAACACCAAGCACCAAGCACCAAGCACCAAACACCAAACAACAAGCCCCAGGCACCAAGCACCAAACACCAAACACCAAGCACGCAGCACCAAACACCAAGCACCAAGCACCAAGCACCAAACACCAATCACCAAGCACCAAGCACCAAACACCAAACACCAAGCACCAAGAACCAAACACCAAACACCAAACAGCAAGCACCAAGCACCAAACACCAAGCACCAAACACCAAACCCCAAGCACCAATCACCAAACACTAATCACCAAGCACCAAGCACCAAACACCAAGCACCTAGCACCAAGCACCAAACACCAAACACCAAGCACCAAGAACCAAACACCAAACACCAAACAGCAAGCACCAAGCACCAAGCACCAGGCACCAAACACCAAGCACCAAGCACCAAGCACCAAGCACCAAACACCAAGCACCAAGCACCAAACACCCAGCACCAAACACCAAACAGCAAGCACCACGCACCAAACACCAAGCCCCCAAACACCAAACCCCAAGCACCAATCACCAAACACTAATCACCAAGCACCAAGCACCAAAAACCAAGCGCCAAGCAGCAAGCACCAAACACCAAGCACCAAGCACCAAGCACCAAACACCAAGCACCAAGCACCAAACACCAAAACCCAAGCACCAAAGACCAAGCACCAAGCACCAAGGACCAAACACCAAGCACCAAGCACCAAGCACCAAACACCAAGCACCAAGCACCAAACACCCAGCACCAAGCACCAAGCACCAAACACCAAGCACCAAACACCAAACACCAAGCACCAAGCACCAAACAGCAGGCACCAAACACCAAACACCAAACAGCAAACACCAAACAGCAAACACCAAACACCAAACAGCAAACAGCAAACACCAAACACCAAGCACCAAGCACCAAGCACCAAGTACCAAACACCAAACACCAAGCACCATACACCAAACACCAAGCACCAAGCACCAAGCACGAAACACCAGGCACCAAGCACCAAGCACCAAACTCCAAACACCAAGCACCAAACACCAGCCACCAAGCACCAAGCACCAAACACCAAACACCAAGCACTAAGCACCAAACACCAAACAACAGGCACCAGGCACCAAGCACCAAACACCAAACACCAAGCACGCAGCACCAAACACCAAGCACCAAGCACCAAGCACCAAACACCAAGCACCAAGCACCAAGCACCAAACACCAAACACCAAACGCCAAGCACCAAGAACCAAACACCAATCACCAAACAGCAAGCACCAAGCACCAAACACCAAGCCCCAAACACCAAACCCGAAGCACCAAGCACCTAACACTAATCACCAAGCACCAAGCACCAAACACCAAGCACCAAGCAGCAAGCACCAAACACCAAGCACCAAGCACCAAGCACCAAGCACCAAACACCAAGCACCAAGCACCAAACACCAAAACCCAAGCACCAAAGACCAAGCACCAAGCACCAAGGACCAAACACCAAGCACCAAGCACCAAGCACCAAACACCAAGCACCAAGCACCAAACACCAAACACCAAACAGCAAACATCAAACAGCAAACACCAAACACCAAACAGCAAACAGCAAACGCCAAACACCAAGCACCAAGCACCAAGCACCAAACACCAAGCACCAAGCACCAAGCACACAACACCAAACACCAAGCACCAAGGACCAAACATCAAACACCAAGCACCAAGCACCAAACACCAAACACCAAGCACCAAGCACCAAGCACCAAGCACCGAACACCAAGTACCAAACACCAAGCACCAAACACCAAGCACCAAACACCAAACACCAAGCACCAGGCACCAAGCACCAAACACCAAGCACCAAACACCAAGCACCAAACACCAAGTCCCACGCACCAAGCACCAGACACCAAACACCAAGCACCAAACACCAAGCACCAAGCACCAAGTCCCTAGCACCAAACACCAAGCAGCAAGCAGCAAGCACCAAACACCAAACACCAAGCACCAAGCTCCAAATACCAAACACCAAGCACCAAGGACCAAACATCAAACACCAAGCACCAAGCACCAAACACCTAACACCAAGAACCAAGCACCAAGCACCAAGCACCAAACACAAAGCACCAATCACCAAACACCAAACACCAAACACCAAACACCAAGCACCAAGCACCAAACACCAAGCACCAAACTCCAAACACAAAACACCAAGCACCAAGCAGCAAGCACCAAACACCAAACACCAAGCACCAAGCACCAAACACCAAACACCAAGCACCAAGAACCTAACATCAAACACCAAGCACCAAACACCTAACACCAAGCACCAAGCACCAAGCACCAAGCACCAAACACCAAGCACCAAACACAAAGCACCAAGCACCAAACACCAAGCACCAAGCACCAAACACCAAGCACCAAGCACCAAACACCAAACACCAAGCACCAAACACCAAACCCCAAGCACCAAGCACCAAACACTAATCACCAAGCACCAAGCACCAAACAACAAGCACCAAGCACCAAGCACCAGGCACCAAGCACCAAGCACCAAACACTAATCACCAAGCTCCAAGCACCAAGCACCAAACACCAAACACCAAGCACCAAAGACCAAGCACCAAGCACCAAGCACCAAGCACCAAACAATAAGCACCAATCACCAAGCACCAAACACCAAACACCAACCACCCAGCACCAAGCACCAACCACCAAACACCAAGCACCAAACACCATACACCAAATACCAAGCACCAAGCGCCAAGCACCAAACACCAAGCACCAAACACTAACCACCAAACACCAAGCCCCAAGCACCAAGCACCAAACACCAAACACCAAGCACCAAGCACCAAACACCAAGCACAAAACACCAAGCACCAAGCACCAAACACTAATCACCAAGCACCAAGCACCAAGCACCAAACACCAAACACCAAGCATCAAAGACCAAGCACCAAGCACCAAGCACCAAACAATAAGCACCAATCACCAAGCACCAAACACCAAACACCAACCACCCAGCACCAAGCACCAAACACCAAGCACCAAACACCATACACCAAACACCAAGCACCAAGCACCAAGCACCAAACAGCAAGCACCAAGCACCAAACACCAAGCATCAAGCACCAAGCCCCTAGCACCAAACACCAAGCACCAAGCATAAAACACCAAGCACCAATCACCAAGCACCAAACACCAAGCAGCAAGCAGCAAGCACCAAACACCAAACACCAAGCACCAAGCACCAAACACCAAACAACAAGCCCCAGGCACCAAGCACCAAACACCAAACACCAAGCATGCAGCACCAAACACCAAGCACCAAGCACCAAGCACCAAACACCAATCACCAAGCACCAAGCACCAAACACCAAACACCAAGCACCAAGAACCAAACACCAAACACCAAACAGCAAGCACCAAGCACCAAACACCAAGCACCAAACACCAAACCCCAAGCACCAATCACCAAACACTAATCACCAAGCACCAAGCACCAAACACCAAGCACCAAGCACCAAGCACCAAACACCAAACACCAAGCACCAAGAACCAAGCACCAAACACCAAGCACCAAACACCAAGCACCAAGCACCAAGTCCCTAGCACCCAACACCAAGCAGCAAGCAGCAAGCACCAAACACCAAACACCAAGCACCAAGCTCCAAATACCAAACACCAAGCACCAAGGACCAAACATCAAACACCAAGCACCAAGCACCAAACGCCTAACACCAAGAACCAAGCACCAAGCACCAAGCACCAAAGACAAAGCACCAATCACCAAACACCAAACACCAAACACCAAACACCAAGCACCAAGCACCAAACACCAAGCACCAAACTCCAAACACAAAACACCAAGCACCAAGCAGCAAGCACCAAACACCAAACACCAAGCACCAAGCACCAAATACCAAACACCAAGCACCAAGAACCTAACATCAAACACCAATCACCAAGCACCAAACACCTAACACCAAGCACCAAGCACCAAGCACCAAGCACCAAACACCAAGCACCAAACACAAAGCACCAAGCACCAAACACCAAGCACCAAGCACCAAACACCAAGCACCAAGAACCAAACACCAAACACCAAGCACCAAACACCAAACCCCAAGCACCAAGCACCAAACACTAATCACCAAGCACCAAGCACCAAACAACAAGCACCAAGCACCAAGCACCAGGCACCAAGCACCAAGCACCAAACACTAATCACCAAGCACCAAGCACCAAGCACCAAACACCAAACACCAAGCACCAAAGACCAAGCACCAAGCACCAAGCACCAAGCACCAAACAATAAGCACCAATCACCAAGCACCAAACACCATACACCAACCACCCAGCACCAAGCACCAAGCACCAAACACCAAGCATCAAACACCATACACCAAACACCAAGCACCAAGCGCCTAGCACCAAACACCAAGCACCAAACACTAAGCACCAAACACCAAGCCCCAAGCACCAAGCACCAAACACCAAACACCAAGCACCAAGCACCAAACACCAAGCACAAAACACCAAGCACCAAGCACCAAACACTAATCACCAAGCACCAGGCACCAAGCACAAAACACCAAACACCAAGCATCAAAGACCAAGCACCAAGCACCAAGCACCAAGCACCAAACAATAAGCACCAAGCACCAAGGACCAAACACCAAGCACCAAGCACCAAGCACCAAACACCAAGCACCAAGCACCAAACACCCAGCACCAAGCACCAAGCACCAAACACCAAGCACCAAGCACAAAACACCAAACACCAAACACCAAGCACCAAGCACCAAACAGCAAGCACCAAACAGCAAACAGCAAACAGCAAACACCAAACACCAAGCAACAAACACCAAGCACCAAGCAACAAACACCAAGCACCAAGCACCAAACACCAAGCACCAAGCACCAAGCACCAAACCCCAAGCACCAAACACCAAACCGCAAGCACCAAGCAACAAACACTAATCACCAAGCACCAAGCACCAAACAACAAGCACCAAGCACCAAGCACCAGGCACCAAGCACCAATCACCAAACACAAAACACCAAGCACCAAACACCAAACATCAAGCACCAAACACCAGATACCAAGCACCAAGCACCAAGCACCAAACACCAAACACCAAGCACCAAGCGCCAAACACCAAACAACAAGCACCAGGCACCGCGCTCCAAATGCCAAACACCAAGCACCAAGCACCAAACACCAAACACCAAGCAGGCAGCATCAAATACCAAGCACCAAACACCAAGCACCAAACACCAAACACCAAACACCAAGCTCCAAACACTAATCACCAAGCACCAAGCACCAAACAACAAGCACCAAGCACCAAGCACCAGGCACCAAGCACCAAGCACCAAACACAAAACACCAAGCACCAAGCACCAAGCAGCAAACACCAAGCATCAAACACCAAACACCAAACACCAAGCTCCAAACACCAAGCACCAAGCACCAAACACCAAACACCAAGCACCAAGCACCAAGCAACAAACACCAAACATCAAGCACCAAACACCAAACAACAAGCAGCAGGCACCAAGCTCCAAACACCAAACACCAAGCACCAAGAACCAAACACTAAACACCAAGCACGCAGCATCAAAAACCAAGCACCAAACACCAAGCACCAAGCACCAAGCACCAAGTTCCAAACACCAAACACCAAGCACCAAACACCAAACACCAAGCACCAAGCACCAAGCACGAAACACCAGGCACCAAGCACCAAGCACCAAACTCCAAACACCAAGCACCAAGCACCAGCCACCAAGCACCAAGCACCAAACGCCAAACACCATGCACTAAGCACCAAACACCAAACAACAAGCACCAGGCACCAAGCACCAAACACCAAACACCAAGCACGCAGCACCAAACACCAAGCACCAAGCACCAAGCACCAAACACCAAGCACCAAGCACCAAGCACCAAACACCAAACACCAAACACCAAGCACCAAGAACCAAACACCAAACACCAAACAGCAAGCACTAAGCACCAAACACCAAGCCCCAAACACCAAACCCCAAGCACCAATCACCAAACACTACTCACCAAGCACCAAGCACCAAACACCAAGCACCAAGCAGCAAGCACCAAACACCAAGCACCAAGCACCAAGCACCAAGCACCAAACACCAAGCACCAAGCAGCAAACACCAAAACCCAAGCACCAAAGACCAAGCACCAAGCACCAAGGACCAAACACCAAGCACCAAGCACCAAGCACCAAACACCAAGCACCAAGCACCAAACACCAAACACCAAACAGCAAACACCAAACAGCAAACACCAAACACCAAACAGCAAACAGCAAACGCCAAACACCAAGCACCAAGCACCAAGCACCAAACACCAAGCACCAAACACCAAGCACCAAGGACCAAACATCAAACACCAAGCACCAAGCACCAAACACCAAATACCAAGCACCAAGCACCAAGCACCAAGCACCGAACACCAAGTACCAAACACCAAGCACCAAACACCAAGCACCAAACACCAAACACCAAGCACCAGGCACCAAGCACCAAATACCAAGCACCAAACACCAAGCACCAAACACCAAGTCCCACGCACCAAGCACCAAACACCAAACACCAAGCACCAAACACCAAGCACCAAGCACCAAGTCCCTAGCACCAAACACCAAGCAGCAAGCAGCAAGCACCAAACACCAAACACCAAGCACCAAGCTCCAAATACCAAACACCAAGCACCAAGGACCAAACATCAAACACCAAGCACCAAGCACCAAACGCCTAACACCAAGAACCAAGCACCAAGCACCAAGCACCAAACACAAAGCACCAATCACCAAACACCAAACACCAAACACCAAACACCAAGCACCAAGCACCAAACACCAAGCACCAAACTCCAAACACAAAACACCAAGCACCAAGCAGCAAGCACCAAACACCAAACACCAAGCACCAAGCACCAAACACCAAACACCAAGCACCAAGAACCTAACATCAAACACCAATCACCAAGCACCAAGCACCAAACACCAAGCACCAAACACAAAGCACCAAGCACCAAACACCAAGCACCAAGCACCAAACACCAAGCACCAAGCACCAAACACCAAACACCAAGCACCAAACACCAAACCCCAAGCACCAAGCACCAAACACTAATCACCAAGCACCAAGCACCAAACAACAAGCACCAAGCACCAAGCACCAGGCACCAAGCACCAAGCACCAAACACTAATCACCAAGCACCAAGCACCAAGCACCAAACACCAAACACCAAGCACCAAAGACCAAGCACCAAGCACCACGCACCAAGCACCAAACAATAAGCACCAATCACCAAGCACCAAACACCAAACACCAACCACCCAGCACCAAGCACCAAGCACCAAACACCAAGCACCAAACACCATACACCAAACACCAAGCACCAAGCGCCAAGCACCAAACACCAAGCACCAAACACTAAGCACCAAACACCAAGCCCCAAGCACCAAGCACCAAACACCAAACACCAAGCACCAAGCACCAAACACCAAGCACAAAACACCAAGCACCAAGCACCAAACACTAATCACCAAGCACCAAGCACCAAACACCAAACACCAAGCATCAAAGACCAAGCACCAAGCACCAAGCACCAAGCACCAAACAATAAGCACCAATCACCAAGCACCAAACACCAAACACCAACCACCCAGCACCAAGCACCAAGCACCAAACACCAAGCACCAAACACCATACACCAAACACCAAGCACCAAGCACCAAGCACCAAACAGCAAGCACCAAGCACCAAACACCAAGCATCAAGCACCAAGCCCCTAGCACCAAACACCAAGCACCAAGCATAAAACACCAAGCACCAATCACCAAGCACCAAACACCAGGCAGCAAGCAGCAAGCACCAAACACCAAACACCAAGCACCAAGCACCAAACACCAAACAACAAGCACCAAGGACCAAACATCAAACACCAAGCACCAAGCACCAAGCACCAAACACCAAACAACAAGCCCCAGGCACCAAGCACCAAGCACCAAGCACCAAACACCAGTCTCCAAACACCAATCACCAAACACCAAGCACCAAGCACCAAACACCAGACACCAAGCACCAAGCACCAAACACCAAATACCAAGCACCAAGCACTAAACACCAAACACCAAGCTCCAAGCACCAAGCACCAAGCACCAAACACCAAACAGCAAACACCAAATACCAAACACCAAGCACCAAGCACCAAGCACCAAGCACCAAACACCAAGCACCAAGCACCAAACACCAAACACCAAGCACCAAGCACCAAACACCAAACACCAAGCACCAAGAACCAAACACCAAACACCAAACAGCAAGCACCAAGCACCAAACACCAAGCACCAAACACCAAACCCCAAGCACCAATCACCAAACACTAATCACCAAGCACCAAGCACCAAACACCAAGCACCAAACACCAAGCTCCAAACACCAAACACCAAGCACCAAGAACCAAACACCAAACACCAAACAGCAAGCACCAAGCACCAAGCACCAGGCACCAAACACCAAACACCAAGCACCAAGCACCAAGCACCAAACACCAAGCACCAAGCACCAAACACCCAGCACCAAACACCAAACAGCAAGCACCACGCACCAAACACCAAGTCCCCAAACACCAAACCCCAAGCACCAATCACCAAACACTAATCACCAAGCACCAAGCACCAAACACCAAGCGCCAAGCAGCAAGCACCAAACACCAAGCACCAAGCACCAAGCACCAAACACCAAGCACCAAGCACCAAACACCAAAACCCAAGCACCAAAGACCAAGCACCAAGCACCAAGGACCAAACACCAAGCACCAAGCACCAAGCACCAAACACCAAATACCAAGCACCAAGCACCAAGCACCAAGCACCGAACACCAAGTACCAAACACCAAGCACCAAACACCAAGCACCAAACACCAAACACCAAGCACCAGGCACCAAGCACCAAATACCAAGCACCAAACACCAAGCACCAAACACCAAGTCCCACGCACCAAGCACCAAACACCAAACACCAAGCACCAAACACCAAGCACCAAGCACCAAGTCCCTAGCACCAAACACCAAGCAGCAAGCAGCAAGCACCAAACACCAAACACCAAGCACCAAGCTCCAAATACCAAACACCAAGCACCAAGGACCAAACATCAAACACCAAGCACCAAGCACCAAACGCCTAACACCAAGAACCAAGCACCAAGCACCAAGCACCAAACACAAAGCACCAATCACCAAACACCAAACACCAAACACCAAACACCAAGCACCAAGCACCAAACACCAAGCACCAAACTCCAAACACAAAACACCAAGCACCAAGCAGCAAGCACCAAACACCAAACACCAAGCACCAAGCACCAAACACCAAACACCAAGCACCAAGAACCTAACATCAAACACCAATCACCAAGCACAAAGCACCAAACACCAAGCACCAAACACAAAGCACCAAGCACCAAACACCAAGCGCCAAGCACCAAACACCTAACACCAAGCATCAAAGACCAAGCACCAAGCACCAAGCACCAAGCACCAAACAATAAGCACCAAGCACCAAGGACCAAACACCAAGCACCAAGCACCAAGCACCAAACACCAAGCACCAAGCACAAAACACCCAGCACCAAGCACCAAGCACCAAACACCAAGCACCAAGCACAAAACACCAAACACCAAACACCAAGCACCAAGCACCAAACAGCAAGCACCAAACAGCAAATAGCAAACAGCAAACACCAAACACCAAGCAACAAACACCAAGCACCAAGCAACAAACACCAAGCACCAAGCACCAAACACCAAGCACCAAGCACCAAGCACCAAACCCCAAGCACCAAACACCAAACCGCAAGCACCAAGCACCAAACACTAATCACCAAGCACCAAGCACCAAACAACAAGCACCAAGCACCAAGCACCAGGCACCAAGCACCAATCACCAAACACAAAACACCAAGCACCAAACACCAAACATCAAGCACCAAACACCAGATACCAAGCACCAAGCACCAAGCACCAAACACCAAACACCAAGCACCAAGTGCCAAACACCAAACAACAAGCACCAGGCACCGCGCTCCAAATGCCAAACACCAAGCACCAAGCACCAAACACCAAACACCAAGCAGGCAGCATCAAATACCAAGCACCAAACACCAAGCACCAAACACCAAACACCAAACACCAAGCTCCAAACACTAATCACCAAGCACCAAGCACCAAACTACAAGCACCAAGCACCAAGCACTAGGCACCAAGCACCAAGCACCAAACACAAAACACCAAGCACCAAGCACCAAGCAGCAAACACCAAGCATCAAACACCAAACACCAAACACCAAGCTCCAAACACCAAGCACCAAGCACCAAACACCAAACACCAAGCACCAAGCACCAAGCAACAAACACCAAACATCAAGCACCAAACACCAAACAACAAGCAGCAGGCACCAAGCTCCAAACACCAAACACCAAGCACCAAGAACCAAACACCAAACACCAAGCACGCAGCATCAAACACCAAGCACCAAACACCAAGCACCAAGCACCAAGCACCAAGTTCCAAACACCAAACACCAAGCACCAAACACCAAACACCAAGCACCAAGCACCAAGCACGAAACACCAGGCACCAAGCACCAAGCACCAAACTCCAAACACCAAGCACCAAGCACCAGCCACCAAGCACCAAGCACCAAACGCCAAACACCATGCACTAAGCACCAAACACCAAACAACAAGCACCAGGCACCAAGCACCAAACACCAAACACCAAGCACGCAGCACCAAACACCAAGCACCAAGCACCAAGCACCAAACACCAAGCACCAAGCACCAAGCACCAAACACCAAACACCAAACACCAAGCACCAAGAACCAAACACCAAACACCAAACAGCAAGCACTAAGCACCAAACACCAAGCCCCAAACACCAAACCCCAAGCACCAATCACCAAACACTACTCACCAAGCACCAAGCACCAAACACCAAGCACCAAGCAGCAAGCACCAAACACCAAGCACCAAGCACCAAGCACCAAGCACCAAACACCAAGCACCAAGCACCAAACACCAAAACCCAAGCACCAAAGACCAAGCACCAAGCACCAAGGACCAAACACCAAGCACCAAGCACCAAGCACCAAACACCAAGCACCAAGCACCAAACACCAAACACCAAACAGCAAACACCAAACAGCAAACACCAAACACCAAACAGCAAACAGCAAACGCCAAACACCAAGCACCAAGCACCAAGGACCAAACATCAAACACCAAGCACCAAGCACCAAACACCAAATACCAAGCACCAAGCACCAAGCACCAAGCACCGAACACCAAGTACCAAACACCAAGCACCAAACACCAAGCACCAAACACCAAACACCAAGCACCAGGCACCAAGCACCAAATACCAAGCACCAAACACCAAGCACCAAACACCAAGTCCCACGCACCAAGCACCAAACACCAAACACCAAGCACCAAACACCAAGCACCAAGCACCAAGTCCCTAGCACCAAACACCAAGCGGCAAGCAGCAAGCACCAAACACCAAACACCAAGCACCAAGCTCCAAATACCAAACACCAAGCACCAAGGACCAAACATCAAACACCAAGCACCAAGCACCAAACGCCTAACACCAAGAACCAAGCACCAAGCACCAAGCACCAAACACAAAGCACCAATCACCAAACACCAAACACCAAACACCAAACACCAAGCACCAAGCACCAAACACCAAGCACCAAACTCCAAACACAAAACACCAAGCACCAAGAACCTAACATCAAACACCAATCACCAAGCACCAAGCACCAAACACCAAGCACCAAACACAAAGCACCAAGCACCAAACACCAAGCACCAAGCACCAAACACCAAGCACCAAGCACCAAACACCAAACACCAAGCACCAAGCACCAAACACCAAACACCAAGCACCAAGAACCTAACATCAAACACCAATCACCAAGCACCAAGCACCAAACACCAAGCACCAAACACAAAGCACCAAGCACCAAACACCAAGCACCAAGCACCAAACACCAAGCACCAAGCACCAAACACCAAACACCAAGCACCAAACACCAAACCCCAAGCACCAAGCACCAAACACTAATCACCAAGCACCAAGCACCAAACAACAAGCACCAAGCACCAAGCACCAGGCACCAAGCACCAAGCACCAAACACTAATCACCAAGCACCAAGCACCAAGCACCAAACACCAAACACCAAGCACCAAAGACCAAGCACCAAGCACCACGCACCAAGCACCAAACAATAAGCACCAATCACCAAGCACCAAACACCAAACACCAACCACCCAGCACCAAGCACCAAGCACCAAACACCAAGCACCAAACACCATACACCAAACACCAAGCACCAAGCGCCAAGCACCAAACACCAAGCACCAAACACTAAGCACCAAACACCAAGCCCCAAGCACCAAGCACCAAACACCAAACACCAAGCACCAAGCACCAAACACCAAGCACAAAACACCAAGCACCAAGCACCAAACACTAATCACCAAGCACCAAGCACCAAACACCAAACACCAAGCATCAAAGACCAAGCACCAAGCACCAAGCATCAAGCACCAAACAATAAGCACCAATCACCAAGCACCAAACACCAAACACCAACCACCCAGCACCAAGCACCAAGCACCAAACACCAAGCACCAAACACCATACACCAAACACCAAGCACCAAGCACCAAGCACCAAACAGCAAGCACCAAGCACCAAACACCAAGCATCAAGCACCAAGCCCCTAGCACCAAACACCAAGCACCAAGCATAAAACACCAAGCACCAATCACCAAGCACCAAACACCAGGCAGCAAGCAGCAAGCACCAAACACCAAACACCAAGCACCAAGCACCAAACACCAAACAACAAGCACCAAGGACCAAACATCAAACACCAAGCACCAAGCACCAAGCACCAAACACCAAACAACAAGCCCCAGGCACCAAGCACCAAGCACCAAGCACCAAACACCAGTCTCCAAACACCAATCACCAAACACCAAGCACCAAGCACCAAACACCAGACACCAAGCACCAAGCACCAAACACCAAATACTAAGCACCAAGCACTAAACACCAAACACCAAGCTCCAAGCACCAAGCACCAAGCACCAAACACCAAACAGCAAACACCAAATACCAAACACCAAGCACCAAGCACCAAGCACCAAGCACCAAACACCAAGCACCAAGCACCAAACACCAAACACCAAGCACCAATCACCAAACACCAAACACAAAGCACCAAGAACCAAACACCAAACACCAAACAGCAAGCACCAAGCACCAAACACCAAGCACCAAACACCAAACCCCAAGCACCAATCACCAAACACTAATCACCAAGCACCAAGCACCAAACACCAAGCACCAAGCACCAAGCTCCAAACACCAAACACCAAGCACCAAGAACCAAACACCAAACACCAAACAGCAAGCACCAAGCACCAAGCACCAGGCACCAAACACCAAACACCAAGCACCAAGCACCAAGCACCAAACACCAAGCACCAAGCACCAAACACCCAGCACCAAACACCAAACAGCAAGCACCACGCACCAAACACCAAGCCCCCAAACACCAAACCCCAAGCACCAATCACCAAACACTAATCACCAAGCACCAAGCACCAAACACCAAGCGCCAAGCAGCAAGCACCAAACACCAAGCACCAAGCACCAAGCACCAAACACCAAGCACCAAGCACCAAACACCAAAACCCAAGCACCAAAGACCAAGCACCAAGCACCAAGGACCAAACACCAAGCACCAAGCACCAAGCACCAAACACCAAATACCAAGCACCAAGCACCAAGCACCAAGCACCGAACACCAAGTACCAAACACCAAGCACCAAACACCAAGCACCAAACACCAAACACCAAGCACCAGGCACCAAGCACCAAATACCAAGCACCAAACACCAAGCACCAAACACCAAGTCCCACGCACCAAGCACCAAACACCAAACACCAAGCACCAAACACCAAGCACCAAGCACCAAGTCCCTAGCACCAAACACCAAGCAGCAAGCAGCAAGCACCAAACACCAAACACCAAGCACCAAGCTCCAAATACCAAACACCAAGCACCAAGGACCAAACATCAAACACCAAGCACCAAGCACCAAACGCCTAACACCAAGAACCAAGCACCAAGCACCAAGCACCAAACACAAAGCACCAATCACCAAACACCAAACACCAAACACCAAACACCAAGCACCAAGCACCAAACACCAAGCACCAAACTCCAAACACAAAACACCAAGCACCAAGCAGCAAGCACCAAACACCAAACACCAAGCACCAAGCACCAAACACCAAACACCAAGCACCAAGAACCTAACATCAAACACCAATCACCAAGCACCAAGCACCAAACACCAAGCACCAAACACAAAGCACCAAGCACCAAACACCAAGCACCAAGCACCAAACACCAAGCACCAAGCACCAAACACCAAACACCAAGCACCAAACACCAAACCCCAAGCACCAAGCACCAAACACTAATCACCAAGCACCAAGCACCAAACAACAAGCACCAAGCACCAAGCACCAGGCACCAAGCACCAAGCACCAAACACTAATCACCAAGCACCAAGCACCAAGCACCAAACACCAAACACCAAGCACCAAAGACCAAGCACCAAGCACCACGCACCAAGCACCAAACAATAAGCACCAATCACCAAGCACCAAACACCAAACACCAACCACCCAGCACCAAGCACCAAGCACTAAACACCAAGCACCAAACACCATACACCAAACACCAAGCACCAAGCGCCAAGCACCAAACACCAAGCACCAAACACTAAGCACCAAACACCAAGCCCCAAGCACCAAGCACCAAACACCAAACACCAAGCACCAAGCACCAAACACCAAGCACAAAACACCAAGCACCAAGCACCAAACACTAATCACCAAGCACCAAGCACCAAACACCAAACACCAAGCATCAAAGACCAAGCACCAAGCACCAAGCACCAAGCACCAAACAATAAGCACCAATCACCAAGCACCAAACACCAAACACCAACCACCCAGCACCAAGCACCAAGCACCAAACACCAAGCACCAAACACCATACACCAAACACCAAGCACCAAGCACCAAGCACCAAACAGCAAGCACCAAGCACCAAACACCAAGCATCAAGCACCAAGCCCCTAGCACCAAACACCAAGCACCAAGCATAAAACACCAAGCACCAATCACCAAGCACCAAACACCAGGCAGCAAGCAGCAAGCACCAAACACCAAACACCAAGCACCAAGCACCAAACACCAAACAACAAGCACCAAGGACCAAACATCAAACACCAAGCACCAAGCACCAAGCACCAAACACCAAACAACAAGCCCCAGGCACCAAGCACCAAGCACCAAGCACCAAACACCAGTCTCCAAACACCAATCACCAAACACCAAGCACCAAGCACCAAACACCAGACACCAAGCACCAAGCACCAAACACCAAATACCAAGCACCAAGCACTAAACACCAAACACCAAGCTCCAAGCACCAAGCACCAAGCACCAAACACCAAACAGCAAACACCAAATACCAAACACCAAGCACCAAGCACCAAGCACCAAGCACCAAACACCAAGCACCAAGCACCAAACACCAAACACCAAGCACCAAGCACCAAACACCAAACACCAAGCACCAAGAACCAAACACCAAACACCAAACAGCAAGCACCAAGCACCAAACACCAAGCACCAAACACCAAACCCCAAGCACCAATCACCAAACACTAATCACCAAGCACCAAGCACCAAACACCAAGCACCAAGCACCAAGCTCCAAACACCAAACACCAAGCACCAAGAACCAAACACCAAACACCAAACAGCAAGCACCAAGCACCAAGCACCAGGCACCAAACACCAAGCACCAAGCACCAAGCACCAAGCACCAAACACCAAGCACCAAGCACCAAACACCCAGCACCAAACACCAAACAGCAAGCACCACGCACCAAACACCAAGCCCCCAAACACCAAACCCCAAGCACCAATCACCAAACACTAATCACCAAGCACCAAGCACCAAACACCAAGCGCCAAGCAGCAAGCACCAAACACCAAGCACCAAGCACCAAGCACCAAACACCAAGCACCAAGCACCAAACACCAAAACCCAAGCACCAAAGACCAAGCACCAAGCACCAAGGACCAAACACCAAGCACCAAGCACCAAGCACCAAACACCAAGCACCAAGCACCAAACACCCAGCACCAAGCACCAAGCACCAAACACCAAGCACCAAACACCAAACACCAAGCACCAAGCACCAAACAGCAAGCACCAAACACCAAACACCACAGAGCAAACACCAAACAGCAAACACCAAACACCAAACAGCAAACAGCAAACACCAAACACCAAGCACCAAGCACCGAACACCAAGCACCAAACACCAAGCACCAAACACCAAGCACCAAACACCAATCACCAAGCACCAGGCACCAAGCACCAAACACCTAGCACCAAACACCAAGCACCAAACACCAAGTCCCACGCACGAAGCACCAAACACCAAACACCAAGCACCAAGCACCAAACACGAAACACCAAGCACCAAGCCCCTAGCACCAAACACCAAGCAGCAAGCAGCAAGCACCAAACACCAAACACCAAGCACCAAGCACCAAACACCAAACACCAAGCACCAAGCACAAAATACCAAACACCAAGCACCATGGACCAAACATCAAACACCAAGCACCAAGCACCAAACGCCTAACACCAAGCACCAAGCACCAAGCACCAAGCACCAAACACCAAGCACCAATCACCAAACACCAAACACCAAGCACCGAACACCAAGCACCAGGCACCAAACACCAAACACCAAGCACCAAGCACCATACACAAAACACCAAGACCGAAGCACCAAACACCAAGCACCAAACTCCAAACACAAAACACCAAGCACCAAGCAGCAAGCACCAAACACCAAACACCAAGCACCAAGCACCAAACACCAAACACCAAGCACCAAGAACCTAACATCAAACACCAATCACCAAGCACCAAACACCTAACACCAAGCACCAAGCACCAAGCACCAAACACCAAGCACCAAACACAAAGCACCAAGCACCAAACACCAAGCACCAAGCACCAAACACCAAGCTACAAGCACCAAACACCAAACCCCAAGCACCAAACACCAAACCCCAAGCACCAAGCACCAAACACTAATCACCAAGCACCAAGCACCAAACACCAAGCACGCAGCACCAAACACCAAGCACCAAGCACCAATCACCAAACACCAAGCACCAAGCACCAAGCACCAGACACCAAACACCAAACACCAAGCACCAAGAACCAAACACCAAACACCAAACATCAAGCACCAAGCACCAAACACCAAGCCCCAAACAGCAATCCCAAGCACCAATCACCAAACACTAATCACCAAGCACTAAGCACCAAACACCAAGCACCAAGCAGCAATCACCAAACACCAAGCACCAAGCCCCAAGAACCAAGCACCAAACACCAAGCACCAAGCACCAAACACCAAAACCCAAGCACCAAAGACCAAGCACCAAGCACCAAGGACCAAACACCAAGCACCAAGCAACAAGCACCAAACACCAAGCACCAAGCACCAAACACCCAGCACCAAGCACCAAGCACCAAACACCAAGCACCAAGCACAAAACACCAAACACCAAACACCAAGCACCAAGCACCAAACAGCAAGCACCAAACACCAAACAGCAAACAGCAAACGCCAAACACCAAACACCAAGCACCAAGCACCAAACACCAAGCACCAAGCACCAAACACCAAGCACCAAGCACCAATCACCAAACCCCAAGCACCAAACACCAAACCGCAAGCACCAAGCACCAAACACTAATCACCAAGCACCAAGCACCAAACAACAAGCACCAAGCACCAAGCACCAGGCACCAATCACCAATCACCAAACACAAAACACCAAGCACCAAGCACCAAGCAGCAAACACCAAGCATCAAACACCAAACACCAAACACCAAGCACCAAACACCAAGCACCAAGCACCAAACACCAAACACCAAGCACCAAACACCAAACATCAAGCACCAAACACCAGATACCAAGCACCAAGCACCAAGCACCAAACACCAAACACCAAGCACCAAGCGCCAAACACCAAACAACAAGCACCAGGCACCGAGCTCCAAACACCAAACACCAAGCACCAAGCACCAAACACCAAACACCAAGCACGCAGCATCAAACACCAAGCACCAAGCACCAAGCACCAAGCACCAAGCACCAAGTACCAAACACCAAACACCAAGCACCAATCACCAAACACCAAGCACCAAGCACCAAGCACGAAACACCAGGCACCAAGCACCAAGCACCAAACTCCAAACACCAAGCACCAAACACCAGCCACCAAGCACCAAGCACCAAACACCAAACACCAAGCACTAAGCACCAAACACCAAACAACAAGCACCAGGCACCAAGCACCAAACACCAAACACCAAGCACGCAGCACCAAACACCAAGCACCAAGCACCAAGCACCAAACACCAAGCACCAAACACCAAGCACCAAGAACCAAACACCAAACACCAAACAGCAAGCACTAAGCACCAAACACCAAGCCCCAAACACCAAACCCCAAGCACCAATCACCAAACACTAATCACCAAGCACCAAGCACCAAACACCAAGCACCAAGCAGCAATCACCAAACACCAAGCACCAAGCACCAAGCACCAAGCACCAAACACCAAGCACCAAGCACCAAACACCAAAACCCAAGCACCAAAGACCATGCACCAAGCACCAAGGACCAAACACCAAGCACCCATCACCAAGCACCAAACACCTAACACCAAGCACCAAGCACCAAGCACCAAGCACCAAGCACCAAACACCAAGCACCAAGCACCAAACACCAAACACCAAGCACCAAGAACCTAACATCAAACACCAATCACCAAGCACCAAACACCTAACACCAAGCACCAAGCACCAAGCACCAAGCACCAAACACCAAGCACCAAACACAAAGCACCAAGCACCAAACACCAAGCACCAAGCACCAAACACCTAACACCAAGCACCAAGCACCAAGCACCAAGCACCAAACACCAAACACCAAGCACCAAGCACCAAACACCAAACACCAAGCACCAAGAACCTAACATCAAACACCAATCACCAAGCACCAAACACCTAACACCAAGCACCAAGCACCAAGCACCAAGCACCAAACACCAAGCACCAAACACAAAGCACCAAACACTAATCACCAAGCACCAAGCACCAAACACCAAGCACGCAGCACCAAACACCAAGCACCAAGCACCAAACACCAAGCACCAAGCACCAAGCACCAGACACCAAACACCAAACACCAAGCACCAAGAACCAAACACCAAACACCAAACATCAAGCACCAAGCACCAAACACCAAGCACCAAACAGCAAATCCCAAGCACCAATCACCAAACACTAATCACCAAGCACCAAGCACCAAACACCAAGCACCAAGCAGCAATCACCAAACACCAAGCACCAAGCACCAAGAACCAAGCACCAAACACCAAGCACCAAGCACCAAGCACCAAGCACCAAGCACCAAGCACCAAGCACCAAACACCAAACACCAAGCACCAAGCACCAAACACCAAACACCAAGCACCAAGAACCTAACATCAAACACCAATCACCAAGCACCAAACACCTAACACCAAGCACCAAGCACCAAGCACCAAGCAACAAACACCAAGCACCAAACACAAAGCACCAAACAATAATCACCAAGCACCAAGCACCAAACACCAAGCACGCAGCACCAAACACCAAGCACCAAGCACCAAGCACCAAACACCAGTCACCAAGCACCAAGCACCAGACACCAAACACCAAACACCAAGCACCAAGAACCAAACACCAAACACCAAACATCAAGCACCAAGCACCAAACACCAAGCACCAAACAGCAAATCCCAAGCACCAATCACCAAACACTAATCACCAAGCACCAAGCACCAAACACCAAGCACCAAGCAGCAATCACCAAACACCAAGCACCAAGCACCAAGAACCAAGCACCAAATACCAAGCACCAAGCACCAAACACCAAAACCCAAGCACCAAAGACCAAGCACCAAGCACCAAGGACCAAACACCAAGCACCAAGCACCAAGCACCAAACACCAAGCACCAAGCACCAAACACCCAGCACCAAGCACCAAGCACCAAACACCAAGCACCAAGCACAAAACACCAAACACCAAACACCAAGCACCAAGCACCAAACAGCAAGCACCAAACACCAAACAGCAAACAGCAAACGCCAAACACCAAACACCAAGCACCAAGCACCAAACACCAAGCACCAAGCACCAAACACCAAGCACCAAGCACCAAGCACCAAACCCCAAGCACCAAACACCAAACCGCAAGCACCAAGCACCAAACACTAATCACCAAGCACCAAGCACCAAACAACAAGCACCAAGCACCAAGCACCAGGCACCAAGCACCAATCACCAAACACAAAACACCAAGCACCAAGCACCAAGCAGCAAACACCAAGCATCAAACACCAAACACCAAACACCAAGCACCAAACACCAAGCACCAAGCACCAAACACCAAACACCAAGCACCAAACACCAAACATCAAGCACCAAACACCAGATACCAAGCACCAAGCACCAAGCACCAAACACCAAACACCAAGCACCAAGCGCCAAACACCAAACAACAAGCACCAGGCACCGAGCTCCAAACACCAAACACCAAGCACCAAGCACCAAACACCAAACACCAAGCACGCAGCATCAAACACCAAGCACCAAGCACCAAGCACCAAGCACCAAGCACCAAGTACCAAACACCAAACACCAAGCACCAATCACCAAACACCAAGCACCAAGCACCAAGCACGAAACACCAGGCACCAAGCACCAAGCACCAAACTCCAAACACCAAGCACCAAACACCAGCCACCAAGCACCAAGCACCAAACACCAAACACCAAGCACTAAGCACCAAACACCAAACAACAAGCACCAGGCACCAAGCACCAAACACCAAACACCAAGCACCAAGCACCAAGCACCAAACACCAAGCACCAAACACCAAGCACCAAGAACCAAACACCAAACACCAAACAGCAAGCACTAAGCACCAAACACCAAGCCCCAAACACCAAACCCCAAGCACCAATCACCAAACACTAATCACCAAGCACCAAGCACCAAACACCAAGCACCAAGCAGCAATCACCAAACACCAAGCACCAAGCACCAAGCACCAAGCACCAAACACCAAGCACCAAGCACCAAACACCAAAACCCAAGCACCAAAGACCATGCACCAAGCACCAAGGACCAAACACCAAGCACCCATCACCAAGCACCAAACACCTAACACCAAGCACCAAGCACCAAGCACCAAGCACCAAGCACCAAACACCAAGCACCAAGCACCAAACACCAAACACCAAGCACCAAGAACCTAACATCAAACACCAATCACCAAGCACCAAACACCTAACACCAAGCACCAAGCACCAAGCACCAAGCACCAAACACCAAGCACCAAACACAAAGCACCAAGCACCAAACACCAAGCACCAAGCACCAAACACCTAACACCAAGCACCAAGCACCAAGCACCAAGCACCAAACACCAAACTCCAAGCACCAAGCACCAAACACCAAACACCAAGCACCAAGAACCTAACATCAAACACCAATCACCAAGCACCAAACACCTAACACCAAGCACCAAGCACCAAGCACCAAGCACCAAACACCAAGCACCAAACACAAAGCACCAAACACTAATCACCAAGCACCAAGCACCAAACACCAAGCACGCAGCACCAAACACCAAGCACGAAGCACCAAACACCAAGCACCAAGCACCAAGCACCAGACACCAAACACCAAACACCAAGCACCAAGAACCAAACACCAAACACCAAACATCAAGCACCAAGCACCAAACACCAAGCACCAAACAGCAAATCCCAAGCACCAATCACCAAACACTAATCACCAAGCACCAAGCACCAAACATCAAGCACCAAGCAGCAATCACCAAAGACCAAGCACCAAGCACCAAGAACCAAGCACCAAACACCAAGCACCAAGCACCAAGCACCAAGCACCAAGCACCAAGCACCAAGCACCAAACACCAAACACCAAGCACCAAGCACCAAACACCAAACACCAAGCACCAAGAACCTAACATCAAACACCAATCACCAAGCACCAAACACCTAACACCAAGCACCAAGCACCAAGCACCAAGCACCAAACACCAAGCACCAAACACAAAGCACCAAACAATAATCACCAAGCACCAAGCACCAAACACCAAGCACGCAGCACCAAACACCAAGCACCAAGCACCAAGCACCAAACACCAGGCACCAAGCACCAAGCACCAGACACCAAACACCAAACACCAAGCACCAAGAACCAAACACGAAACACCAAACATCAAGCACCAAGCACCAAACACCAAGCACCAAACAGCAAATCCCAAGCACCAATCACCAAACACTAATCACCAAGCACCAAGCAACAAAAACCAAGCACCAAGCAGCAATCACCAAACACCAAGCACCAAGCACCAAGAACCAAGCACCAAACACCAAGCACCAAGCACCAAACACCAAAACCCAAGCACCAAAGAACAAGCACCAAGCACCAAGGACCAAACACCAAGCACCAAGCACCAAGCACCAAACACCAAGCACCAAGCACCAAACACCCAGCACCAAGCACCAAGCACCAAACACCAAGCACCAAGCACAAAACACCAAACACCAAACACCAAGCACCAAGCACCAAACAGCAAGCACCAAACACCAAACAGCAAACAGCAAACGCCAAACACCAAACACCAAGCACCAAGCACCAAACACCAAGCACCAAGCACCAAACACCAAGCACCAAGCACCAAGCACCAAACCCCAAGCACCAAACACCAAACCGCAAGCACCAAGCACCAAACACTAATCACCAAGCACCAAGCACCAAACAACAAGCACCAAGCACCAAGCACCAGGCACCAAGCACCAATCACCAAACACAAAACACCAAGCACCAAGCACCAAGCAGCAAACACCAAGCATCAAACACCAAACACCAAACACCAAGCACCAAACACCAAGCACCAAGCACCAAACACCAAACACCAAGCACCAAACAGCAAACATCAAGCACCAAGCACCAGATACCAAGCACCAAGCACCAAGCACCAAACACCAAACACCAAGCACCAAGCGCCAAACACCAAACAACAAGCACCAGGCACCGAGCTCCAAAGACCAAACACCAAGCACCAAGCACCAAACACCAAACACCAAGCACGCAGCATCAAACACCAAGCACCAAGCACCAAGCACCAAGCACCAAGCACCAAGTACCAAACACCAAACACCAAGCACCAATCACCAAACACCAAGCACCAAGCACCAAGCACGAAACACCAGGCACCAAGCACCAAGCACCAAACTCCAAACACCAAGCACCAAACACCAGCCACCAAGCACCAAGCACCAAACACCAAACACCAAACAACAAGCACCAAGCACCAAACACCAGCCACCAAGCACCAAGAACCAAACACCAAACACCAAATAGCAAGCACTAACCACCAAACACCAAGCCCCAAACACCAAACCCCAAGCACCAATCACCAAACACTAATCACCAAGCACCAAGCACCAAACACCAAGCACCAAGCAGCAAGCACCAAATACCAAGCACCAAGCACCAAGCACCAAGCACCAAACACCAAGCACCAAGCACCAAACACCAAAACCCAAGCACCAAAGACCATGCACCAAGCACCAAGGACCAAACACCAAGCACCCATCACCAAGCACCAAACACCTAACACCAAGCACCAAGCACCAAGCACCAAGCACCAAACACCAAACACCAAGCACCAAGCACCAAACACCAAACACCAAGCACCAAGAACCTAACATCAAACACCAATCACCAAGCACCAAACACCTAACACCAAGCACCAAGCACCAAGCACCAAGCACCAAACACCAAGCACCAAACACAAAGCACCAAGCACCAAACACCAAGCACCAAGCACCAAACACCTAACACCAAGCACCAAGCACCAAGCACCAAGCACCAAACACCAAACACCAAGCACCAAGCACCAAACACCAAACACCAAGCACCAAGAACCTAACATCAAACACCAATCACCAAGCACCAAACACCTAACACCAAGCACCAAGCACCAAGCACCAAGCACCAAACACCAAGCACCAAACACAAAGCACCAAACACTAATCACCAAGCACCAAGCACCAAACACCAAGCACGCAGCACCAAACACCAAGCACCAAGCACCAAGCACCAAACACCAAGCACCAAGCACCAAGCACCAGACACCAAACACCAAACACCAAGCACCAAGAACCAAACACCAAACACCAAACAGCAAGCACCAAGCACCAAACAGCAAACCCCAAGCACCAATCACCAAACACTAATCACCAAGCACCAAGCACCAAACACTAAGCACCAAGCAGCAATCACCAAACACCAAGCACCAAGCACCAAGAACCAAGCACCAAACACCAAGCACCAAGCACCAAACACCAAAACCCAAGCACCAAAGACCAAGCACCAAGCACCAAGGACCAAACACCAAGCACCAAGCACCAAGCACCAAACACCAAGCACCAAGCACCAAACACCCAGCACCAAGCACCAAGCACCAAACACCAAGCACCAAGCACAAAACACCAAACACCAAACACCAAGCACCAAGCACCAAACAGCAAGCACCAAACAGCAAACAGCAAACAGCAAACACCAAACACCAAACACCAAGCACCAAGCACCAAACACCAAGCACCAAGCACCAAACACCAAGCACCAAGCACCAAGCACCAAACCCCAAGCACCAAACAGCAAACCGCAAGCACCAAGCACCAAACACTAATCACCAAGCACCAAGCACCAAACAACAAGCACCAAGCACCAAGCACCAGGCACCAAGCACCAATCACCAAACACAAAACACCAAGCACCAAACACCAAACATCAAGCACCAAACACCAGATACCAAGCACCAAGCGCCAAACACCAAACAACAAGCACCAGGCACCGAGCTCCAAACGCCAAACACCAAGCACCAAGCACCAAACACCAAACACCAAGCAGGCAGCATCAAATACCAAGCACCAAACACCAAGCACCAAGCACCAAGCACCAAGTACCAAACACCAAACACCAAGCACCAAACACCAAACACCAAGCACCAAGCACCAAGCACGAAACACCAGGCACCAAGCACCAAGCACCAAACTCCAAACACCAAGCACCAAACACCAGCCACCAAGCACCAAGCACCAAACACCAAACACCAAGCACTAAGCACCAAACACCAAACAACAAGCACCAGGCACCAAGCACCGAACACCAAACACCAAGCACGCAGCACCAAACACCAAGCACCAAGCACCAAGCACCAAACACCAAGCACCAAGCACCAAGCACCAAACACCAAACACCAAACACCAAGCACCAAGAACCAAACACCAAACACCAAACAGCAAGCACTAAGCACCAAACACCAAGCCCCAAACACCAAACCCCAAGCACCAATCACCAAACACTACTCACCAAGCACCAAGCACCAAACACCAAGCACCAAGCAGCAAGCACCAAACACCAAGCACCAAGCACCAAGCACCAAGCACCAAACACCAAGCACCAAGCAGCAAACACCAAAACCCAAGCACCAAAGACCATGCACCAAGCACCAAGGACCAAACACCAAGCACCAATCACCAAGCACCAAACACCAAGCACCAAGCACCAAACACCCAGCACCAAGCATCAAGCACCAAACACCAAGCACCAAACACCATACACCAAGCACCAAGCACCAAACAGCAAGCACCAAACACCAAACACCAAACAGCAAACACCAAACAGCAAACACCAAACACCAAACAGCAAACAGGAAACGCCAAACACCAAGCACCAAGCACCAAGCACCAAACACCAACCACCAAGCACCAAGCACACAACACCAAACACCAAGCACCAATGACCAAACATCAAACACCAAGCACCAAGCACCAAACACCAAACACCAAGCACCAAGCACCAAGCACCAAGCACCGAACACCAAGTACCAAACACCAAACACCAAACACCAAGCATCAAACACCAAACACCAAGCACCAGGCACCAAGCACCAAACACCAAGCACCAAACACCAAGCACCAAGCACCAAACACTAATCACCAAGCACCAAGCACCAAACAACAAGCACCAAGCACCAAGCACCAGTCACCAAGCACCAAGAACCAAACACAAAACACCAAGCACCAAGCACCACACACCAAGCACTAAGCACCAAGCACCAAACTCCATGCACCCAGCACCAAACACCAAACACCAAGCACCAAGCACCAAACACCAAACACCAAGCACCAAGCACCAAGCACCAAACACCAAACACCAAGCACCAAACACCAGACACCAAGCAGCAAACACCAAACACCAAGCACCAAGCATCAAACACCATACAACAAGCACCAGGCACCAAGCACCAAACACCAAACACCAAGCACGAAGCACCAAACACCAAGCACCAAGCACCAAACGCCAAACACCAAGCACCAAGCACCAAGCACCAAACACCAAACACCAAACACCAAACAGCAAACACCAAACACCAATCAGCAAAAACCAAATACGAAACAGCAAACACCATACAGCAAACACCAAACACCAAAAAGCAGACACCAAACAGCAAACACCGAACACCAAACACCAAACACCAAACACCAAGCACCAAGCACCAACCACCAAACCCCAAGCACCAATCACGAAGCACCAAGCACCAAGCGCCAAACACCAAACACCATGCACCAAAGACCAAGCACCAAGCACCAAGCACCAAACAACAAGCACCAAGCACCAAGCACCAAACACCAAGCACCAAGCACCAAACACCAACCACCCAGCACCAAGCACCAAGCACCATACACCAAGCACCAAACACCAAACACCAAACACCAGGCACCAAGCACCAAGCACCAACTACCAAGCCCCAAGCAGAAGCACCAAACACCAAGCACCAAGCACCAAACACCAAGCCCCAAGCACCAAGCACCAAACACCAAACACCAAGCACCAAGCACCAAACACCAAACACAAAGCACCAAACACCAAACACCAAGCACCAAGGACCCAACATCAAACACCAAGCACCAAGCACCAAACACCAAACACCAAGCCCCAAGCACCAAGCACCAAGCACCGAACACCAAGCCCCAAACACCAAGCACCAAACACCAAGCACCAAACACCAAGCACCAAACACCAAACACTAAGTCCCACGCACCAAGCACCAAACACCAAACAGCATGCACCAAGCACCAAACACCAAGCACCAAGCACCAAGCCCCTAGCACCAAACACCAAACACCAAGCACCAAGCACAAAACACCAAGCACCAATCACCAAGCACCAAACACCAAGCAGCAAGCAGCAAGCACCAAACACCAAACACCAAGCACCAAGCAACAAACACCAAACACCAAGCACCAAGGACCAAACATCAAACACCAAGCACCAAGCACCAAACACCTAACACCAAGCACCAAGCACCAAGCACCAAACACCAAGCACCAAACACCAAGCACCAAGCACCAAACACCAAGCACCAAGCACCAAGCACCAAGCACCAAGCACCAAACACCAAGCACCAAGCACCAAACACCAAACCCCAAGCACCAAACATCAAACCGCAAGCACCAAGCACCAAACACTAATCACCAAGCACCAAGCACCAAACAACAAGCACCAAGCACCAAGCACCAGGCACCAAGCACCAAGCACCAAACACAAAACACCAAGCACCAAGCACCAAGCAGCAACCACCAAGCATCAAACACCAAACACCAAACACCAAGCACCAAACACCAAGCACCAAGCACCAAACACCAAACACCAAGCACCAAGCACCAAGCACCAAACACCAGACATCAAGCACCAAACACCAGATACCAAGCACCAAGCACCAAGCACCAAACACCAAACAACAAGCAGCAGGCACCAAGCTCCAAACACCAAACACCAAGCACCAAGCACCAAACACCAAACACCAAGCACGCAGCATCAAACACCAAGCACCAAACACCAAGCACCAAGCACCAAGCACCAAGTACCAAACACCAAACACCAAGCACCAAACACCAAACACCAAGCACCAAGCACCAAGCACGAAACACCAGGCACCAAGCACCAAGCACCAAACTCCAAACACCAAGCACCAAGCACCAGCCACCAAGCACCAAGCACCAAACACCAAACACCAAGCACTAAGCACCAAACAACAAGCACCAGGCACCAAGCACCAAACACCAAACACCAAGCACGCAGCACCAAACACCAAGCACCAAGCACCAAGCACCAAACACCAAGCACCAAGCACCAAACACCAAACACCAAACACCAAGCACCAAGAACCAAACAACAAACACCAAACAGCAAGCACCAAGCACCAAACACCAAGCACCAAACAGCAAACCCCAAGCACCAATAACCAAACACTAGTCACCAAGCACCAAGCACCAAACACCAAGCACCAAGCAGCAATCACCAAACACCAAGCACCAAGCACCAAGAACCAAGCACCAAACACCAAGCACCAAGCACCAAACACCAAACCCCAAGCACCAAAGACCAAGCACCAAGCACCAAACACCAAGCACCAAGCACCAAGCACCAAGCACCAAACACCAAGCACCAAGCACCAAACACCCAGCACCAAGCACCAAGCACCAAACACCAAGCACCAAGCACCAAACACCAAACCCCAAGCACCAAAGACCAAGCACCAAGCACCAAACACCAAGCACCAAGCACCAAGCACCAAGCACCAAACACCAAGCACCAAGCACCAAACACCAAGCACCAAGCACCAAGCACCAAACACCAAGCACCAAGCACCAAACACCAAAACCCAAGCACCAAAGACCATGCACCAAGCACCAAGGACCAAACACCAAGCACCCATCACCAAGCACCAAACACCTAACACCAAGCACCAAGCACCAAGCACCAAGCACCAAGCACCAAACACCAAGCACCAAGCACCAAACACCAAACACCAAGCACCAAGAACCTAACATCAAACACCAATCACCAAGCAC
Source organism: Eledone cirrhosa (assembly GCA_964016885.1). Classification (NCBI taxonomy): domain Eukaryota; kingdom Metazoa; phylum Mollusca; class Cephalopoda; order Octopoda; family Eledonidae; genus Eledone; species Eledone cirrhosa. The sequence continues at coordinate 139,194,573 of OZ024743.1, read as the reverse complement.
CAAACACCTAACACCAAGCACCAAGCACCAAGCACCAAGCACCAAACACCAAGCACCAAACACCAAGCACCAAACACAAAGCACGAAGCACCAAACACCAAGCACCAAGCACCAAACACCTAACACCAAGCACCAAGCACCAAGCACCAAGCACCAAACACCAAACACCAAGCACCAAGCACCAAACACCAAACACCAAGCACCAAGAACCTAACATCAAACACCAATCACCAAGCACCAAACACCTAACACCAAGCACCAAGCACCAAGCACCAAGCACCAAACACCAAGCACCAAACACAAAGCACCAAACACTAATCACCAAGCACCAAGCACCAAACACCAAGCACGCAGCACCAAACACCAAGCACCAAGCACCAAACACCAAGCACCAAGCACCAAGCACCAGACACCAAACACCAAACACCAAGCACCAAGAACCAAACACCAAACACCAAACATCAAGCACCAAGCACCAAACACCAAGCACCAAACAGCAAATCCCAAGCACCAATCACCAAACACTAATCACCAAGCACCAAGCACCAAACACCAAGCACCAAGCAGCAATCACCAAACACCAAGCACCAAGCACCAAGAACCAAGCACCAAACACCAAGCACCAAGCACCAAGCACCAAGCACCAAGCACCAAGCACCAAGCACCAAACACCAAACACCAAGCACCAAGCACCAAACACCAAACACCAAGCACCAAGAACCTAACATCAAACACCAATCACCAAGCACCAAACACCTAACACCAAGCACCAAACACCAAGCACCAAGCACCAAACACCAAGCACCAAACACAAAGCACCAAACAATAATCACCAAGCACCAAGTACCAAACACCAAGCACGCAGCACCAAACACCAAGCACCAAGCACCAAGCACCAAACACCAGTCACCAAGCACCAAGCACCAGACACCAAACACCAAACACCAAGCACCAAGAACCAAACACCAAACACCAAACATCAAGCACCAAGCACCAAACACCAAGCACCAAACAGCAAATCCCAAGCACCAATCACCAAACACTAATCACCAAGCACCAAGCACCAAACACCAAGCACCAAGCAGCAATCACCAAACACCAAGCACCAAGCACCAAGAACCAAGCACCAAATACCAAGCACCAAGCACCAAACACCAAAACCCAAGCACCAAAGACCAAGCACCAAGCACCAAGGACCAAACACCAAGCACCAAGCACCAAACACCAAGCACCAAGCACCAAACACCCAGCACCAAGCACCAAGCACCAAACACCAAGCACCAAGCACAAAACACCAAACACCAAACACCAAGCACCAAGCACCAAACAGCAAGCACCAAACACCAAACAGCAAACAGCAAACGCCAAACACCAAGCACCAAGCACCAAGCACCAAACACCAAGCACCAAGCACCAAACACCAAGCACCAAGCACCAAGCACCAAACCCCAAGCACCAAACACCAAACCGCAAGCACCAAGCACCAAACACTAATCACCAAGCACCAAGCACCAAACAACAAGCACCAAGCACCAAGCACCAGGCACCAAGCACCAATCACCAAACACAAAACACCAAGCACCAAGCACCAAGCAGCAAACACCAAGCATCAAACACCAAACACCAAACACCAAGCACCAAACACCAAGCACCAAGCACCAAACACCAAACACCAAGCACCAAACACCAAACATCAAGCACCAAACACCAGATACCAAGCACCAAGCACCAAGCACCAAACACCAAACACCAAGCACCAAGCGCCAAACACCAAACAACAAGCACCAGGCACCGAGCTCCAAACACCAAACACCAAGCACCAAGCACCAAACACCAAACACCAAGCACGCAGCATCAAACACCAAGCACCAAGCACCAAGCACCAAGCACCAAGCACCAAGTACCAAACACCAAACACCAAGCACCAATCACCAAACACCAAGCACCAAGCACCAAGCACGAAACACCAGGCACCAAGCACCAAGCACCAAACTCCAAACACCAAGCACCAAACACCAGCCACCAAGCACCAAGCACCAAACACCAAACACCAAGCACTAAGCACCAAACACCAAACAACAAGCACCAGGCACCAAGCACCAAACACCAAACACCAAGCACGCAGCACCAAACACCAAGCACCAAGCACCAAGCACCAAACACCAAGCACCAAACACCAAGCACCAAGAACCAAACACCAAACACCAAACAGCAAGCACTAAGCACCAAACACCAAGCCCCAAACACCAAACCCCAAGCACCAATCACCAAACACTAATCACCAAGCACCAAGCACCAAACACCAAGCACCCATCACCAAGCACCAAACACCTAACACCAATCACCAAGCACCAAGCACCAAGCACCAAGCACCAAACACCAAGCACCAAGCACCAAACACCAAACACCAAGCACCAAGAACCTAACATCAAACACCAATCACCAAGCACCAAACACCTAACACCAAGCACCAAGCACCAAGCACCAAGCACCAAACACCAAGCACCAAACACAAAGCACCAAGCACCAAACACCAAGCACCAAGCACCAAACACCTAACACAAAGCACCAAGCACCAAGCACCAAGCACCAAACACCAAACACCAAGCACCAAGCACCAAACACCAAACACCAAGCACCAAGAACCTAACATCAAACACCAATCACCAAGCACCAAACACCTAACACCAAGCACCAAGCACCAAGCACCAAGCACCAAACACCAAGCACCAAACACAAAGCACCAAACACTAATCACCAAGCACCAAGCACCAAACACCAAGCACGCAGCACCAAACACCAAGCACCAAGCACCAAACACCAAGCACCAAGCACCAAGCACCAGACACCAAACACCAAACACCAAGCACCAAGAACCAAACACCAAACACCAAACATCAAGCACCAAGCACCAAACACCAAGCACCAAACAGCAAATCCCAAGCACCAATCACCAAACACTAATCACCAAGCACCAAGCACCAAACACCAAGCACCAAGCAGCAATCACCAAACACCAAGCACCAAGCACCAAGAACCAATCACCAAACACCAAGCACCAAGCACCAAGCACCAAGCACCAAGCACCAAGCACCAAGCACCAAACACCAAAGACCAAGCACCAAGCACCAAACACCAAACACCAAGCACCAAGAACCTAACATCAAACACCAATCACCAAGCACCAAACACCTAACACCAAGCACCAAGCACCAAGCACCAATCACCAAACACCAAGCACCAAACACAAAGCACCAAACAATAATCACCAAGCACCAAGCACCAAACACCAAGCACGCAGCACCAAACACCAAGCACCAAGCACCAAGCACCAAACACCAGGCACCAAGCACCAAGCACCAGACACCAAACACCAAACACCAAGCACCAAGAACCAAACACCAAACACCAAACATCAAGCACCAAGCACCAAACACCAAGCACCAAACAGCAAATCCCAAGCACCAATCACCAAACACTAATCACCAAGCACCAAGCACCAAACACCAAGCACCAAGCAGCAATCACCAAACACCAAGCACCAAGCACCAAGAACCAAGCACCAAACACCAAGCACCAAGCACCAAACACCAAAACCCAAGCACCAAAGACCAAGCACCAAGCACCAAGGACCAAACACCAAGCACCAAGCACCAAGCACCAAACACCAAGCACCAAGCACCAAACACCCAGCACCAAGCACCAAGCACCAAACACCAATCACCAAGCACAAAACACCAAACACCAAACACCAAGCACCAAGCACCAAACAGCAAGCACCAAACACCAAACAGCAAACAGCAAACGCCAAACACCAAACACCAAGCACCAAGCACCAAACACCAAGCACCAAGCACCAAACACCAAGCACCAAGCACCAAGCACCAAACCCCAAGCACCAAACACCAAACCGCAAGCACCAAGCACCAAACACTAATCACCAAGCACCAAGCACCAAACAACAAGCACCAAGCACCAAGCACCAGGCACCAAGCACCAATCACCAAACACAAAACACCAAGCACCAAGCACCAAGCAGCAAACACCAAGCATCAAACACCAAACACCAAACACCAAGCACCAAACACCAAGCACCAAGCACCAAACACCAAACACCAAGCACCAAACACCAAACATCAAGCACCAAGCACCAGATACCAAGCACCAAGCACCAAGCACCAAACACCAAACACCAAGCACCAAGCGCCAAACACCAAACAACAAGCACCAGGCACCGAGCTCCAAAGACCAAACACCAAGCACCAAGCACCAAACACCAAACACCAAGCACGCAGCATCAAACACCAAGCACCAAGCACCAAGCACCAAGCACCAAGCACCAAGTACCAAACACCAAACACCAAGCACCAATCACCAAACACCAAGCACCAAGCACCAAGCACGAAACACCAGGCACCAAGCACCAAGCACCAAACTCCAAACACCAAGCACCAAACACCAGCCACCAAGCACCAAGCACCAAACACCAAACACCAAACAACAAGCACCAAGCACCAAACACCAGCCACCAAGCACCAAGAACCAAACACCAAACACCAAATAGCAAGCACTAACCACCAAACACCAAGCCCCAAACACCAAACCCCAAGCACCAATCACCAAACACTAATCACCAAGCACCAAGCACCAAACACCAAGCACCAAGCAGCAAGCACCAAACACCAAGCACCAAGCACCAAGCACCAAGCACCAAACACCAAGCACCAAGCACCAAACACCAAAACCCAAGCACCAAAGACCATGCACCAAGCACCAAGGACCAAACACCAAGCACCCATCACCAAGCACCAAACACCTAACACCAAGCACCAAGCACCAAGCACCAAGCACCAAACACCAAACACCAAGCACCAAGCACCAAACACCAAACACCAAGCACCAAGAACCTAACATCAAACACCAATCACCAAGCACCAAACACCTAACACCAAGCACCAAGCACCAAGCACCAAGCACCAAACACCAAGCACCAAACACAAAGCACCAAGCACCAAACACCAAGCACCAAGCACCAAACACCTAACACCAAGCACCAAGCACCAAGCACCAAGCACCAAACACCAAACACCAAGCACCAAGCACCAAACGCCAAACACCAAGCACCAAGCACCAAACACCAAACACCAAGCAGGCAGCATCAAATAACAAGCACCAAACAACAAGCACCAAGCACCAAGCACCAAGTACCAAACACCAAACACCAAGCACCAAACACCAAACACCAAGCACCAAGCACCAAGCACGAAACACCAGGCACCAAGCACCAAGCACCAAACTCCAAACACCAAGCACCAAACACCAGCCACCAAGCACCAAGCACCAAACACCAAACACCAAGCACTAAGCACTAAACACCAAACAACAAGCACCAGGCACCAAGCACCGAACACCAAACACCAAGCACGCAGCACCAAACACCAAGCACCAAGCACCAAGCACGAAACACCAAGCACCAAGCACCAAGCACCAAACACCAAACACCAAACACCAAGCACCAAGAACCAAACACCAAACACCAAGCACCAAGCACCAAACACTACTCACCAAGCACCAAGCACCAAACACCAAGCACCAAGCAGCAAGCACCAAACACCAAGCACCAAGCACCAAGCACCAAGCACCAAACACCAAGCACCAAGCACCAAACACCAAAACCCAAGCACCAAAGACCATGCACCAAGCACCAAGGACCAAACACCAAGCACCAATCACCAAGCACCAAACACCAAGCACCAAGCACCAAACACCCAGCACCAAGCATCAAGCACCAAACACCAAGCACCAAACACCATACACCAAGCACCAAGCACCAAACAGCAAGCACCAAATACCAAACACCAAACAGCAAACACCAAACAGCAAACACCAAACACCAAAGAGCAAACAGGAAACGCCAAACACCAAGCACCAAGCACCAAGCACCAAACACCAACCACCAAGCACCAAGCACCAAGCACCAAACAGCAAGCACCAAACACCAAACAGCAAACAGCAAACGCCAAACACCAAACACCAAGCACCAAGCACCAAACACCAAGCACCAAGCACCAAACACCAAGCACCAAGCACCAAGCACCAAACCCCAAGCACCAAACACCAAACCGCAAGCACCAAGCACCAAACACTAATCACCAAGCACCAAGCACCAAACAACAAGCACCAAGCACCAAGCACCAGGCACCAAGCACCAATCACCAAACACAAAACACCAAGCACCAAGCACCAAGCAGCAAACACCAAGCATCAAACACCAAACACCAAACACCAAGCACCAAACACCAAGCACCAAGCACCAAACACCAAACACCAAGCACCAAACACCAAACATCAAGCACCAAGCACCAGATACCAAGCACCAAGCACCAAGCACCAAACACCAAACACCAAGCACCAAGCGCCAAACACCAAACAACAAGCACCAGGCACCGAGCTCCAAAGACCAAACACCAAGCACCAAGCACCAAACACCAAACACCAAGCACGCAGCATCAAACACCAAGCACCAAGCACCAAGCACCAAGCACCAAGCACCAAGTACCAAACACCAAACACCAAGCACCAATCACCAAACACCAAGCACCAAGCACCAAGCACGAAACACCAGGCACCAAGCACCAAGCACCAAACTCCAAACACCAAGCACCAAACACCAGCCACCAAGCACCAAGCACCAAACACCAAACACCAAACAACAAGCACCAAGCACCAAACACCAGCCACCAAGCACCAAGAACCAAACACCAAACACCAAATAGCAAGCACTAACCACCAAACACCAAGCCCCAAACACCAAACCCCAAGCACCAATCACCAAACACTAATCACCAAGCACCAAGCACCAAACACCAAGCACCAAGCAGCAAGCACCAAACACCAAGCACCAAGCACCAAGCACCAAGCACCAAACACCAAGCACCAAGCACCAAACACCAAAACCCAAGCACCAAAGACCATGCACCAAGCACCAAGGACCAAACACCAAGCACCCATCACCAAGCACCAAACACCTAACACCAAGCACCAAGCACCAAGCACCAAGCACCAAACACCAAACACCAAGCACCAAGCACCAAACACCAAACACCAAGCACCAAGAACCTAACATCAAACACCAATCACCAAGCACCAAACACCTAACACCAAGCACCAAGCACCAAGCACCAAGCACCAAACACCAAGCACCAAACACAAAGCACCAAGCACCAAACACCAAGCACCAAGCACCAAACACCTAACACCAAGCACCAAGCACCAAGCACCAAGCACCAAACACCAAACACCAAGCACCAAGCACCAAACACCAAACACCAAGCACCAAGAACCTAACATCAAACACCAATCACCAAGCACCAAACACCTAACACCAAGCACCAAGCACCAAGCACCAAGCACCAAACACCAAGCACCAAACACAAAGCACCAAACACTAATCACCAAGCACCAAGCACCAAACACCAAGCACGCAGCACCAAACACCAAGCACCAAGCACCAAGCACCAAACACCAAGCACCAAGCACCAAGCACCAGACACCAAACACCAAACACCAAGCACCAAGAACCAAACACCAAACACCAAACAGCAAGCACCAAGCACCAAACAGCAAACCCCAAGCACCAATCACCAAACACTAATCACCAAGCACCAAGCACCAAACACCAAGCACCAAGCAGCAATCACCAAACACCAAGCACCAAGCACCAAGAACCAAGCACCAAACACCAAGCACCAAGCACCAAACACCAAAACCCAAGCACCAAAGACCAAGCACCAAGCACCAAGGACCAAACACCAAGCACCAAGCACCAAGCACCAAACACCAAGCACCAAGCACCAAACACCCAGCACCAAGCACCAAGCACCAAACACCAAGCACCAAGCACAAAACACCAAACACCAAACACCAAGCACCAAGCACCAAACAGCAAGCACCAAACAGCAAACAGCAAACAGCAAACACCAAACACCAAACACCAAGCACCAAGCACCAAACACCAAGCACCAAGCACCAAACACCAAGCACCAAGCACCAAGCACCAAACCCCAAGCACCAAACAGCAAACCGCAAGCACCAAGCACCAAACACTAATCACCAAGCACCAAGCACCAAACAACAAGCACCAGGCACCAAGCACCAATCACCAAACACAAAACACCAAGCACCAAACACCAAACATCAAGCACCAAACACCAGATACCAAGCACCAAGCGCCAAACACCAAACAACAAGCACCAGGCACCGAGCTCCAAACGCCAAACACCAAGCACCAAGCACCAAACACCAAACACCAAGCAGGCAGCATCAAATAACAAGCACCAAACAACAAGCACCAAGCACCAAGCACCAAGTACCAAACACCAAACACCAAGCACCAAACACCAAACACCAAGCACCAAGCACCAAGCACGAAACACCAGGCACCAAGCACCAAGCACCAAACTCCAAACACCAAGCACCAAACACCAGCCACCAAGCACCAAGCACCAAACACCAAACACCAAGCACTAAGCACCAAACACCAAACAACAAGCACCAGGCACCAAGCACCGAACACCAAACACCAAGCACGCAGCACCAAACACCAAGCACCAAGCACCAAGCACGAAACACCAAGCACCAAGCACCAAGCACCAAACACCAAACACCAAACACCAAGCACCAAGAACCAAACACCAAACACCAAACAGCAAGCACTAAGCACCAAACACCAAGCCCCAAACACCAAACCCCAAGCACCAATCACCAAACACTACTCACCAAGCACCAAGCACCAAACACCAAGCACCAAGCAGCAAGCACCAAACACCAAGCACCAAGCACCAAGCACCAAGCACCAAACACCAAGCACCAAGCACCAAACACCAAAACCCAAGCACCAAAGACCATGCACCAAGCACCAAGGACCAAACACCAAGCACCAATCACCAAGCACCAAACACCAAGCACCAAGCACCAAACACCCAGCACCAAGCATCAAGCACCAAACACCAAGCACCAAACACCATACACCAAGCACCAAGCACCAAACAGCAAGCACCAAATACCAAACACCAAACAGCAAACACCAAACAGCAAACACCAAACACCAAAGAGCAAACAGGAAACGCCAAACACCAAGCACCAAGCACCAAGCACCAAACACCAACCACCAAGCACCAAGCACACAACACCAAACACCAAGCACCAATGACCAAACATCAAACACCAAGCACCAAGCACCAAACACCAAACACCAAGCACCAAGCACCAAGCACCAAGCACTGAACACCAAGTACCAAACACCAAACACCAAACACCAAGCATCAAACACCAAACACCAAGCACCAGGCACCAAGCACCAAGCACCAAACACTAATCACCAAGCACCAAGCACCAAACAACAAGCACCAAGCACCAAGCACCAGTCACCAAGCACCAAGAACCAAACACAAAACACCAAGCACCAAGCACCACACACCAAGCACTAAGCACCAAGCACCAAACTCCATGCACCCAGCACCAAACACCAAACACCAAGCACCAAGCACCAAACACCAAACACCAAGCACCAAGCACCAAGCACCAAACACCAAACACCAAGCACCAAACACCAGACACCAAGCAGCAAACACCAAACACCAAGCACCAAGCACCAAACACCATACAACAAGCACCAGGCACCAAGCACCAAACACCAAACACCAAGCACGAAGCACCAAACACCAAGCACCAAGCACCAAACGCCAAACACCAAGCACCAAGCACCAAGCACCAAACACCAAACACCAAACACCAAACAGCAAACACCAAACACCAATCAGCAAAAACCAAATACGAAACAGCAAACACCATACAGCAAACACCAAACACCAAAAAGCAGACACCAAACAGCAAACACCGAACACCAAACACCAAACACCAAACACCAAGCACCAAGCACCAACCACCAAACCCCAAGCACCAATCAGAAAGCACCAAGCACCAAGCGCCAAACACCAAACACCATGCACCAAAGACCAAGCACCAAGCACCAAGCACCAAACAACAAGCACCAAGCACCAAGCACCAAACACCAAGCACCAAGCACCAAACACCAACCACCCAGCACCAAGCACCAAGCACCATACACCAAGCACCAAACACCAAACACCAAACACCAAGCACCAAACACCAAGCACCAAGCACCAAACACCAAGCCCCAAGCACCAAGCACCAAACACCAAACACCAAGCACCAAGCACCAAACACCAAACACAAAGCACCAAACACCAAACACCAAGCACCAAGGACCCAACATCAAACACCAAGCACCAAGCACCAAACACCAAACACCAAGCCCCAAGCACCAAGCACCAAGCACCGAACACCAAGCCCCAAACACCAAGCACCAAACACCAAGCACCAAACACCAAGCACCAAACACCAAACACTAAGTCCCACGCACCAAGCACCAAACACCAAACAGCAAGCACCAAGCACCAAACACCAAGCACCAAGCACCAAGCCCCTAGCACCAAACACCAAACACCAAACACCAAGCACCAAGCACAAAACACCAAGCACCAATCACCAAGCACCAAACACCAAGCAGCAAGCAGCAAGCACCAAACACCAAACACCAAGCACCAAGCAACAAACACCAAACACCAAGCACCAAGGACCAAACATCAAACACCAAGCACCAAGCACCAAACACCTAACACCAAGCACCAAGCACCAAGCACCAAACACCAAGCACCAAACACCAAGCACCAAGCACCAAACACCAAGCACCAAGCACCAAGCACCAAGCACCAAGCACCAAACACCAAGCACCAAGCACCAAACACCAAACCCCAAGCACCAAACATCAAACCGCAAGCACCAAGCACCAAACACTAATCACCAAGCACCAAGCACCAAACAACAAGCACCAAGCACCAAGCACCAGGCACCAAGCACCAAGCACCAAACACAAAACACCAAGCACCAAGCACCAAGCAGCAAACACCAAGCATCAAACACCAAACACCAAACACCAAGCACCAAACACCAAGCACCAAGCACCAAACACCAAACACCAAGCACCAAGCACCAAGCACCAAACACCAGACATCAAGCACCAAACACCAGATACCAAGCACCAAGCACCAAGCACCAAACACCAAACAACAAGCAGCAGGCACCAAGCTCCAAACACCAAACACCAAGCACCAAGCACCAAACACCAAACACCAAGCACGCAGCATCAAACACCAAGCACCAAACACCAAGCACCAAGCACCAAGCACCAAGTACCAAACACCAAACACCAAGCACCAAACACCAAACACCAAGCACCAAGCACCAAGCACGAAACACCAGGCACCAAGCACCAAGCACCAAACTCCAAACACCAAGCACCAAGCACCAGCCACCAAGCACCAAGCACCAAACACCAAACACCAAGCACTAAGCACCAAACAACAAGCACCAGGCACCAAGCACCAAACACCAAACACCAAGCACGCAGCACCAAACACCAAGCACCAAGCACCAAGCACCAAACACCAAGCACCAAGCACCAAACACCAAACACCAAACACCAAGCACCAAGAACCAAACAACAAACACCAAACAGCAAGCACCAAACAGCAAACCCCAAGCACCAATAACCAAACACTAGTCACCAAGCACCAAGCACCAAACACCAAGCACCAAGCAGCAATCACCAAACACCAAGCACCAAGCACCAAGAACCAAGCACCAAACACCAAGCACCAAGCACCAAACACCAAACCCCAAGCACCAAAGACCAAGCACCAAGCACCAAGGACCAAACACCAAGCACCAAGCACCAAGCACCAAACACCAAGCACCAAGCACCAAATACCCAGCACCAAGCACCAAGCACCAAACACCAAGCACCAAGCACCAAACACCAAACCCCAAGCACCAAGCACAAAACAGCAAACAGCAAACGCCAAACACCAAACACCAAGCACCAAGCACCAAAAACCAAGCACCAAGCACCAAACACCAAGCACCAAGCACCAAGCACCAAACACCAAGCACCAAGCACCAAACACCAAACCCCAAGCACCAAACACCAAACCTCAAGCACCAAGCACCAAACACTAATCACCAAGCACCAAGCACCAAACAACAAGCACCAAGCACCAAGCACCAGGCACCAAGCAACAAGCACCAAACACCAAGCACCAAGCACCAAGCCCCTAGCACCAAACACCAAGCAGCAAGCAGCCAGCAGCAAACACCAAGCATCAAACACCAAACACCAAACACCAAGCACCAAACACCAAGCACCATGCACCAAACACCAAACACTAAGCACCAAACACCAAACATCAAGCACCTAACACCAGATACCAAGCACCAAGCACCAAGCACCAAACACCAAACACCAAGCACCAAGCGCCAAACACCAAACAACAAGCACCAGGCACCAAGCTCCAAACACCAAACACCAAGCACCAAGCACCAAACACCAAACACCAAGCACGCAGCATCAAACACCAAACACAAAACACCAAGCACCTAGCACCAAGCAGCAAACACCAAGCATCAAACACCAAACACCAAACACCAAGCACCAAGCACCAAGCACCAAGCACCAAACACCAAACACCAAGCACCAAGCACCAAACATCAAACACCAAGCACCAAGAATCTAACATCAAACACCAATCACCAAACACCAAACACCTAACACCAAGCACCAAGCACCAAGCACCAAGCACCAAACACCAAGCACCAAACACAAAGCACCAAGCACCAAACACCAAGCACCAAGCACCAAACACCTAACACCAAGCACCAAGCACCAAGCACCAAGCACCAAACACCAAACACCAAGCACCAAGCACCAAACACCAAACACCAAGCACCAAGAACCTAACATCAAACACCAATCACCAAGCACCAAACACCTAACACCAAGCACTAAGCACCAAGCACCAAGCACCAAACACCAAGCACCAAACACAAAGCACCAAACACTAATCACCAAGCACCAAGCACCAAACACCAAGCACGCAGCACCAAACACCAAGCACCAAGCACCAAGCACCAAACACCAAGCACCAAGCACCAAGCACCAGACACCAAACACCAAACACCAAGCACCAAGAACCAAACACCAAACACCAAACAGCAAGCACCAAGCACCAAACACCAAGCACCAAACAGCAAACCCCAAGCACCAATCACCAAACACTAATCACCAAGCACCAAGCACCAAACACCAAGCACCAAGCAGCAATCACCAAACACCAAGCACCAAGCACCAAGAACCAAGCACCAAACACCAAGCACCATGCACCAAACACCAAAACCCAAGCACCAAAGACCAAGCACCAAGCACCAAGGAGCAAACACCAAGCACCAAGCACCAAGCACCAAACACCAAGCACCAAGCACCAAACACACAGCACCAAGCACCAAGCACCAAACACCAAGCACCAAGCACACAACACCAAACACCAAACACCAAGCACCAAGCACCAAACAGCAAGCACCAAACAGCAAACAGCAAACAGCAAACGCCAAACACCAAACACCAAGCACCAAGCACCAAACACCAAGCACCAAGCACCAAACACCAAGCACCAAGCACCAAGCACCAAACCCCAAGCACCAAACACCAAACCGCAAGCACCAAGCACCAAAACACTAATCACCAAGCACCAAGCACCAAACAACAAGCACCAAGCACCAAGCACCAGGCACCAAGCACCAATCACCAAACACAAAACACCAAGCACCAAACACCAAACATCAAGCACCAAACACCAGATACCAAGCACCAAGCACCAAGCACCAAACACCAAACACCAAGCACCAAGCGCCAAACACCAAACACCAAGCAGGCAGCATCAAACACCAAGCACCAAACACCAAGCACCAAGCACCAAGCACCAAGTACCAAACACCAAACACCAAGCACCAAACACCAAACACCAAGCACCAAGCACCAAGCACGAAACACCAGGCACCAAGCACCAAGCACCAAACTCTAAACACCAAGCACCAAACACCAGCCACCAAGCACCAAGCACCAAACACCAAACACCAAGCAGGCAGCATCAAACACCAAGCACCAAACACCAAGCACCAAGCACCAAGCACCAAGTACCAAACAACAAGCACCAGGCACCAAGCACCAAACACCAAACACCAAGCACGCAGCACCAAACACCAAGCACCAAGCACCAAGCACCAAACACCAAGCACCAAGCACCAAGCACCAAACACCAAACACCAAACACCAAGCACCAAGAACCAAACACCAAACACCAAACAGCAAGCACTAAGCACCAAACACCAAGCCCCAAACACAAAACCCCAAGCACCAATCACCAAACACTACTCACCAAGCACCAAGCACCAAACACCAAGCACCAAGCAGCAAGCACCAAACACCAAGCACCAAGCACCAAGCACCAAGCACTAAACACCAAGCACCAAGCACCAAACACCAAAACCCAAGCACCAAAGACCATGCACCAAGCACCAAGGACCAAACACCAAGCACCAATCACCAAGCACCAAGCACCAAGCACCAAACACCCAGCACCAAGCACCAAGCACCAAACACCAAGCATCAAACACCATACACCAAGCACCAAGCACCAAACAGCAAGCACCAAACACCAAACACCAAACAGCAAACACCAAACAGCAAACACCTAACACCAAACAGCAAACAGGAAACGCCAAACACCAAGCACCAAGCACCAAGCACCAAACACCAACCACCAAGCACCAAGCACACAACACCAAACACCAAGTACCAAGGACCAAACATCAAACACCAAGCACCAAGCACCAAACACCAAACACCAAGCACCAAGCACCAAGCACCAAGCACCGAACACCAAGTACCAAACACCAAACACCAAACACCAAGCATCAAACACCAAACACCAAGCACCAGGCACCAAGCACCAAACACCAAGCACCAAACACCAAGCACCAAGCACCAAACACTAATCACCAAGCACCAAGCACCAAACAACAAGCACCAAGCACCAAGCACCAGTCACCAAGCACCAAGCACCAAACACAAAACACCAAGCACCAAGCACCACACACCAAGCATCAAACACCAAACACCAAATACCAAGCACCAAACACCAAACACCAAGCACTAAGCACCAAGCACCAAACTCCATGCACCCAGCACCAAACACCAAACACCAAGCACCAAGCACCAAACACCAAACACCAAGCACCAAGCACCAAGCACCAAACACCAAACACCAAGCACCAAACACCAGACACCAAGCAGCAAACACCAAACACCAAGCACCAAGCACCAAACACCATACAACAAGCACCAGGCACCAAGCACCAAACACCAAACACCAAGCACGAAGCACCAAACACCAAGCACCAAGCACCAAACGCCAAACACCAAGCACCAAGCACCAAGCACCAAACACCAAACACCAAACACCAAACAGCAAACACCAAACACCAAACAGCAAAAACCAAATACGAAACAGCAAACACCATACACCAAACACCAAACACCAAAAAGCAGACACCAAACAGCAAACACCAAACACCAAACACCAAACACCAAACACCAAGCACCAAGCACCAACCACCAAACCCCAAGCACCAATCACGAAGCACCAAGCACCAAGCGCCAAACACCAAACACCATGCACCAAAGACCAAGCACCAAGCACCAAGCACCAAACAACAAGCACCAAGCACCAAGCACCAAACACCAAGCACCAAACACCAACCACCCAGCACCAAGCACCAAGCACCATACACCAAGCACCAAACACCAAACACCAAACACCAGGCACCAAGCACCAACTACCAAGCCGCAAGCAGAAGCACCAAACACCAAGCACCAAGCACCAAACACCAAGCCCCATGCACCAAGCACCAAACACCAAACACCAAGCACCAAGCACCAAACACCAAACACCAAGCACCAAACACCAAACACCAAGCACCAAGGACCCAACTTCAAACACCAAGCACCAAGCACCAAACACCAAACACCAAGCCCCAAGCACCAAGCACCAAGCACCGAACACCAAGCCCCAAACACCAAGCACCAAACACCAAGCACCAAACACCAAGCACCAAACACCAAACACTAAGTCCCACGCACCAAGCACCAAACACCAAACAGCAAGCACCAAGCACCAAACACCAAGCACGAAGCACCAAGCCCCTAGCACCAAACACCAAACACCAAGCACCAAGCACAAAACACCAAGCACCAATCACCAAGCACCAAACACCAAGCAGCAAGCAGCAAGCACCAAACACCAAACACCAAGCACCAAGCAACAAACACCAAACACCAAGCACCAAGGACCAAACATCAAACACCAAGCACCAAACACCAAACACCTAACACCAAGCACCAAGCACCAAACACCAAGCACCAAACACCAAACACCAAACCCCAAGCACCAAACACCAAACACCAAGCACCAAGCAACAAACACCAAACACCAAGCACCAAGGACCAAACATCAAACACCAAGCACCAAGCACCAAGCACCAAGCACCAAGCACCAAACACCAAGCACCAAGCACCAAACACCAAACCCCAAGCACCAAACATCAAACCGCACGCACCAAGCACCAAACACTAATCACCAAGCACCAAGCACCAATCAACAAGCACCAAGCAACAAGCACCAGGCACCAAGCACCAAGCACCAAACACAAAACACCAAGCACCAAGCACCAAGCAGCAAACACCAAGCATCAAACACCAAACACCAAACACCAAGCACCAAACACCAAGCACCAAGCACCAAACACCAAACACCAAGCACCAAGCACCAAGCACCAAACACCAGACATCAAGCACCAAACACCAAACACCAGATACCAAGCACCAAGCACCAAGCACCAAACACCAAACAACAAGCAGCAGGCACCAAGCTCCAAACAGCAAACACGAAGCACCAAGCACCAAACACCAAACACCAAGCACGCAGCATCAAACACCAAGCACCAAACACCAAGCACCAAGCACCAAGCACCAAGTACCAAACACCAAACACCAAGCACCAAACACGAAACACCAAGCACCAAGCACGAAACACCAGGCACCAAGCACCAAGCACCAAACTCCAAACACCAAGCACCAAGCACCAGCCACCAAGCACCAAGCACCAAACACCAAACACCAAGCACTAAGCACCAAACAACAAGCACCAGGCACCAAGCACCAAACACCAAACACCAAGCACGCAGCACCAAACACCAAGCACCAAGCACCAAGCACCAAACACCAAGCACCAAGCACCAAACACCAAACACCAAACACCAAGCACCAAGAACCAAACACCAAACACCAAACAGCAAGCACCAAGCACCAAACACCAAGCACCAAACAGCAAACCCCAAGCACCAATCACCAAACACTAGTCACCAAGCACCAAGCACCAAACACCAAGCACCAAGCAGCAATCAACAAACACCAAGCACCAAGCACCAAGAACCAAGCACCAAACACCAAGCACCAAGCACCAAACACCAGAACACAAGCACCAAAGACCAAGCACCAAGCACCAAGGACCAAACACCAAGCACCAAGCACCAAGCACCAAACACCAAGCACCAAGCACCAAACACCCAGCACCAAGCACCAAGCACCAAACACCAAGCACCAAGTACCAAACACCAAACACCAAACACCAAGCACCAAGCACCAAACAGCAAACACCAAACACCAAACAGCAAACAGCAAACGCCAAACACCAAACACCAAGCACCAAGCACCAAACACCAAGCACCAAGCACCAAACACCAAGCACCAAGCACCAAGCACCAAACCCCAAGCACCAAACACCAAACCGCAAGCACCAAGCACCAAACACCAAGCACCAAACAGCAAACCCCAAGCACCAATCACCAAACACTAATCACCAAGCACCAAGCACCAAACACCAAGCACCAAGCAGCAATCACCAAACACCAAGCACCAAGCACCAAGAACCAAGCACCAAACACCAAGCACCATGCACCAAACACCAAAACCCAAGCACCAAAGACCAAGCACCAAGCACCAAGGAGCAAACACCAAGCACCAAGCACCAAGCACCAAACACCAAGCACCAAGCACCAAACACACAGCACCAAGCACCAAGCACCAAACACCAAGCACCAAGCACCAAACACCAAACCCCAAGCACCAAACACCAAACCGCAAGCACCAAGCACCAAACACTAATCACCAAGCACCAAGCACCAAACAAGCACCAAGCACCAAGCACCAGGCACCAAGCACCAAGCACCAAACACCAAGCACCAAGCACCAAGCCCCTAGCACCAAACACCAAGCAGCAAGCAGCCAGCAGCAAACACCAAGCATCAAACACCAAACACCAAACGCCAAACACCAAACACCAAGCACCAAGCACCAAACACCAAGCACCAAGCACCAAACACCAAGCACCAAGCACCAAGCACCAAACCCCAAGCACCAAACACCAAACCGCAAGCACCAAGCACCAAACACTAATCACCAAGCACCAAGCGCCAAACAACAAGCACCAAGCACCAAGCACCAGGCACCAAGCACCAATCACCAAACACAAAACACCAAGCACCAAACACCAAACATCAAGCACCAAACACCAGATACCAAGCACCAAGCACCAAGCACCAAACACCAAACACCAAGCACCAAGCGCCAAACACCAAACACCAAGCAGGCAGCATCAAACACCAAGCACCAAACACCAAGCACCAAGCACCAAGCACCAAGTACCAAACACCAAACACCAAGCACCAAACACCAAACACCAAGCACCAAGCACCAAGCACGAAACACCAGGCACCAAGCACCAAGCACCAAACTCCAAACACCAAGCACCAAACACCAGCCACCAAGCACCAAGCACCAAACACCAAACACCAAGCAGGCAGCATCAAACACCAAGCACCAAACACCAAGCACCAAGCACCAAGCACCAAGTACCAAACACCAAGCATCAAACACCAAACACCAAGCACCAGGCACCAAGCACCAAACACCAAGCACCAAACACCAAGCACCAAGCACCAAACACTAATCACCAAGCACCAAGCACCAAACACAAAACACCAAGCACCAAGCACCAAACACTAATCACCAAGCACCAAGCACCAAACACAAAACACCAAGCACCAAGCACCACACACCAAGCATCAAACACCAAACACCAAATACCAAGCACCAAACACCAAACACCAAGCACTAAGCACCAAGCACCAAACTCCATGCACCCAGCACCAAACACCAAACACCAAGCACCAAGCACCAAACACCAAACACCAAGCACCAAGCACCAAGCACCAAACACCAAACACCAAGCACCAAACACCAGACACCAAGCAGCAAACACCAAACACCAAGCACCAAGCACCAAACACCATACAACAAGCACCAGGCACCAAGCACCAAACACCAAACACCAAGCACGAAGCACCAAACACCAAGCACCAAGCACCAAACGCCAAACACCAAGCACCAAGCACCAAGCACCAAACACCAAACACCAAACAGCAAACACCAAACACCAAACAGCAAAAACCAAATACGAAACAGCAAACACCATACAGCAAACACCAAACACCAAAAAGCAGACACCAAACAGCAAACACCAAACACCAAACACCAAACACCAAACACCAAGCACCAAGCACCAACCACCAAACCCCAAGCACCAATCACGAAGCACCAAGCACCAAGCGCCAAACACCAAACACCATGCACCAAAGACCAAGCACCAAGCACCAAGCACCAAACAACAAGCACCAAGCACCAAGCACCAAACACCAAGCACCAAGCACCAAACACCAACCACCCAGCACCAAGCACCAAGCACCATACACCAAGCACCAAACACCAAACACCAAACACCAGGCACCAAGCACCAACTACCAAGCCCCAAGCAGAAGCACCAAACACCAAGCACCAAGCACCAAACACCAAGCCCCATGCACCAAGCACCAAACACCAAACACCAAGCACCAAGCACCAAACACCAAACACCAAGCACCAAACACCAAACACCAAGCACCAAGCACCAAGCACCAAGCACCGAACACCAAGCCCCAAACACCAAGCACCAAACGCCAAGCACCAAACACCAAGCACCAAACACCAAACACTAAGTCCCACGCACCAAGCACCAAACACCAAACAGCAAGCACCAAGCACCAAACACCAAGCACGAAGCACCAAGCCCCTAGCACCAAACACCAAACACCAAGCACCAAGCACAAAACACCAAGCACCAATCACCAAGCACCAAACACCAAGCAGCAAGCAGCAAGCACCAAACACCAAACACCAAGCACCAAGCAACAAACACCAAACACCAAGCACCAAGGACCAAACATCAAACACCAAGCACCAAGCACCAAACACCTAACACCAAGCACCAAGCACCAAGCACCAAGCACCAAACACCAAGCACCAAACACCAAGCACCAAGCACCAAGCACCAAGCACCAAGCACCAAACACCAAGCACCAAGCACCAAACACCAAACCCCAAGCACCAAACATCAAACCGCACGCACCAAGCACCAAACACTAATCACCAAGCACCAAGCACCAATCAACAAGCACCAAGCAACAAGCACCAGGCACCAAGCACCAAGCACCAAACACAAAACACCAAGCACCAAGCACCAAGCAGCAAACACCAAGCATCAAACACCAAACACCAAACACCAAGCACCAAACACCAAGCACCAAGCACCAAACACCAAACACCAAGCACCAAGCACCAAGCACCAAACACCAGACATCAAGCACCAAACACCAGATACCAAGCACCAAGCACCAAGCACCAAACACCAAACAACAAGCAGCAGGCACCAAGCTCCAAACACCAAACACCAAGCACCAAGCACCAAACACCAAACACCAAGCACGCAGCATCAAACACCAAGCACCAAACACCAAGCACCAAGCACCAAGCACCAAGTACCAAACACCAAACACCAAGCACCAAACACCAAACACCAAGCACCAAGCACGAAACACCAGGCACCAAGCACCAAGCACCAAACTCCAAACACCAAGCACCAAGCACCAGCCACCAAGCACCAAGCACCAAACACCAAACACCAAGCACTAAGCACCAAACAACAAGCACCAGGCACCAAGCACCAAACACCAAACACCAAGCACGCAGCACCAAACACCAAGCACCAAGCACCAAGCACCAAACACCAAGCACCAAGCACCAAACACCAAACACCAAACACCAAGCACCAAGAACCAAACACCAAACACCAAACAGCAAGCACCAAGCACCAAACACCAAGCACCAAACAGCAAACCCCAAGCACCAATCACCAAACACTAGTCACCAAGCACCAAGCACCAAACACCAAGTACCAAGCAGCAATCAACAAACACCAAGCACCAAGCACCAAGAACCAAGCACCAAACACCAAGCACCAAGCACCAAACACCAGAACACAAGCACCAAAGACCAAGCACCAAGCACCAAGGACCAAACACCAAGCACCAAGCACCAAGCACCAAACACCAAGCACCAAGCACCAAACACCCAGCACCAAGCACCAAGCACCAAACACCAAGCACCAAGTACCAAACACCAAACACCAAACACCAAGCACCAAGCACCAAACAGCAAACACCAAACACCAAACAGCAAACAGCAAACGCCAAACACCAAACACCAAGCACCAAGCACCAAACACCAAATACCAAGCACCAAACACCAAACACCAAGCACTAAGCACCAAGCACCAAACTCCATGCACCCAGCACCAAACACCAAACACCAAGCACCAAGCACCAAACACCAAACACCAAGCACCAAGCACCAAGCACCAAACACCAAACACCAAGCACCAAACACCAGACACCAAGCAGCAAACACCAAACACCAAGCACCAAGCACCAAACACCATACAACAAGCACCAGGCACCAAGCACCAAACACCAAACACCAAGCACGAAGCACCAAACACCAAGCACCAAGCACCAAACGCCAAACACCAAGCACCAAGCACCAAGCACCAAACACCAAACACCAAACAGCAAACACCAAACACCAAACAGCAAAAACCAAATACGAAACAGCAAACTCCATACAGCAAACACCAAACACCAAAAAGCAGACACCAAACAGCAAACACCAAACACCAAACACCAAACACCAAACACCAAGCACCAAGCACCAACCACCAAACCCCAAGCACCAATCACGAAGCACCAAGCACCAAGCGCCAAACACCAAACACCATGCACCAAAGACCAAGCACCAAGCACAAAGCACCAAACAACAAGCACCAAGCACCAAGCACCAAACACCAAGCACCAAGCACCAAACACCAACCACCCAGCACCAAGCACCAAGCACCATACACCAAGCACCAAACACCAAACACCAAACACCAGGCACCAAGCACCAACTACCAAGCCCCAAGCAGAAGCACCAAACACCAAGCACCAAGCACCAAACACCAAGCCCCATGCACCAAGCACCAAACACCAAACACCAAGCACCAAGCACCAAACACCAAACACCAAGCACCAAACACCAAACACCAAGCACCAAGCACCCAACATCAAACACCAAGCACCAAGCACCAAACACCAAACACCAAGCCCCAAGCACCAAGCACCAAGCACCGAACACCAAGCCCCAAACACCAAGCACCAAACACCAAGCACCAAACACCAAGCACCAAACACCAAACACTAAGTCCCACGCACCAAGCACCAAACACCAAACAGCAAGCACCAAGCACCAAACACCAAGCACGAAGCACCAAGCCCCTAGCACCAAACACCAAACACCAAGCACCAAGCACAAAACACCAAGCACCAATCACCAAGCACCAAACACCAAGCAGCAAGCAGCAAGCACCAAACACCAAACACCAAGCACCAAGCAACAAACACCAAACACCAAGCACCAAGGACCAAACATCAAACACCAAGCACCAAGCACCAAACACCTAACACCAAGCACCAAGCACCAAGCACCAAGCACCAAACACCAAGCACCAAACACCAAGCACCAAGCACCAAGCACCAAGCACCAAGCACCAAACACCAAGCACCAAGCACCAAACACCAAACCCCAAGCACCAAACATCAAACCGCACGCACCAAGCACCAAACACTAATCACCAAGCACCAAGCACCAATCAACAAGCACCAAGCAACAAGCACCAGGCACCAAGCACCAAGCACCAAACACAAAACACCAAGCACCAAGCACCAAGCAGCAAACACCAAGCATCAAACACCAAACACCAAACACCAAGCACCAAACACCAAGCACCAAGCACCAAACACCAAACACCAAGCACCAAGCACCAAGCACCAAACACCAGACATCAAGCACCAAACACCAGATACCAAGCACCAAGCACCAAGCACCAAACACCAAACAACAAGCAGCAGGCACCAAGCTCCAAACACCAAACACCAAGCACCAAGCACCAAACACCAAACACCAAGCACGCAGCATCAAACACCAAGCACCAAACACCAAGCACCAAGCACCAAGCACCAAGTACCAAACACCAAACACCAAGCACCAAACACCAAACACCAAGCACCAAGCACGAAACACCAGGCACCAAGCACCAAGCACCAAACTCCAAACACCAAGCACCAAGCACCAGCCACCAAGCACCAAGCACCAAACACCAAACACCAAGCACTAAGCACCAAACAACAAGCACCAGGCACCAAGCACCAAACACCAAACACCAAGCACGCAGCACCAAACACCAAGCACCAAGCACCAAGCACCAAACACCAAGCACCAAGCACCAAACACCAAACACCAAACACCAAGCACCAAGAACCAAACACCAAACACCAAACAGCAAGCACCAAGCACCAAACACCAAGCACCAAACAGCAAACCCCAAGCACCAATCACCAAACACTAGTCACCAAGCACCAAGCACCAAACACCAAGTACCAAGCAGCAATCAACAAACACCAAGCACCAAGCACCAAGAACCAAGCACCAAACACCAAGCACCAAGCACCAAACACCAGAACACAAGCACCAAAGACCAAGCACCAAGCACCAAGGACCAAACACCAAGCACCAAGCACCAAGCACCAAACACCAAGCACCAAGCACCAAACACCCAGCACCAAGCACCAAGCACCAAACACCAAGCACCAAGTACCAAACACCAAACACCAAACACCAAGCACCAAGCACCAAACAGCAAACACCAAACACCAAACAGCAAAGAGCAAACGCCAAACACCAAACACCAAGCACCAAGCACCAAACACCAAGCACCAAGCACCAAACACCAAGCACCAAGCACCAAGCACCAAACACCAAGCACCAAGCACCAAACACCAAACCCCAAGCACCAAACACCAAACCGCAAGCACCAAGCACCAAACACTAATCACCAAGCACCAAGCACCAAACAACAAGCACCAAGCACCAAGCACCAGGCACCAAGCACCAAGCACCAAACACCAAGCACCAAGCACCAAGCCCCTAGCACCAAACACCAAGCAGCAAGCAGCCAGCAGCAAACACCAAGCATCAAACACCAAACACCAAACACCAAGCACCAAACACCAAGCACCATGCACCAAACACCAAACACCAAGCACCAAACACCAAACATCAAGCACCTAACACCAGATACCAAGCACCAAGCACCAAGCACCAAACACCAAACACCAAGCACCAAGCGCCAAACACCAAACAACAAGCACCAGGCACCAAGCTCCAAACACCAAACACCAAGCACCAAGCACCAAACACCAAACACCAAGCATGCAGCATCAAACACCAAAAACAAAACACCAAGCACCAAGCACCAAGCAGCAAACACCAAGCATCAAACACCAAACACCAAACACCAAGCACCAAACACCAAGCACCAAGCACCAAACACCAAACACCAAGCACCAAACACCAAACATCAAGCACCAAACACCAGATACCAAGCACCAAGCACCAAGCACCAAACACCAAACACCAAGCACCAAGCGCCAAACACCAAACAACAAGCACCAGGCACCAAGCTCCAAACACCAAACACCAAGCACCAAGCACCAAACACCAAACACCAAGCACGCAGCATCAAACACCAAGCACCAAACACCAAGCACCAAGCACCAAGCACCAAACACCAACCACCAAGCACCAAGCACACAACACCAAACACCAAGCACCAAGGACCAAACATCAAACACCAAGCACCAAGCACCAAACACCAAACACCAAGCACCAAGCACCAAGCACCAAGCACCGAACACCAAGTACCAAACACCAAACACCAAACACCAAGCATCAAACACCAAACACCAAGCACCAGGCACCAAGCACCAAACACCAAGCACCAAACACCAAGCACCAAGCACCAAACACTAATCACCAAGCACCAAGCACCATACAACAAGCACCAGGCACCAAGCACCAAACACCAAACACCAAGCACGAAGCACCAAATACCAAGCACCAAGCACCAAACGCCAAACACCAAGCACCAAGCACCAAGCACCAAACACCAAACACCAAACACCAAACACCAAACACCAAACACCAAACAGCAAAAACCAAATACGAAACAGCAAACACCATACAGCAAACACCAAACACCAAACACCAAACACCAAACACCAAGCACCAAGCACCAACCACCAAACCCCAAGCACCAAGCAACAAACACTAATCACGAAGCACCAAGCACCAAACACCAAGCACCAAGCACCAATCACGAAGCACCAAGCACCAAGCACCAAACAACAAGCACCACGCACCAAGCACCAAACACCAAGCACCAAGCACCAAACACCAACCACCCAGCACCAAGCACCAAGCACCATACACCAAGCACCAAACACGAAACACCAAACACCAGGCACCAAGCACCAAGCACCAACTACCAAGCCCCAAGCAGAAGCACCAAACACCAAGCACCAAGCACCAAACACCAAGCCCCAAGCACCAAGCACCAAACACAAAACACCAAGCACCAAGCACCAAACACCAAACACCAAACACCAAACACCAAACACCAAACACCAAGCACCAAGGACCCAACATCAAACACCAAGCACCAAGCACCAAACACCAAACACCAAGCCCCAAGCACCAAGCACCAAGCACCGAACACCAAGCCCCAAACACCAAGCACCAAACACCAAGCACCAAACAGCAAGCACCAAGCACCAAACACCAAGCACCAAGCACCAAGCCCCTAGCACCAAACACCAAACACCAAGCACCAAGCACAAAACACCAAGCACCAATCACCAAGCACCAAACACCAAGCAGCAAGCAGCAAGCACCAAACACCAAACACCAAGCACCAAGCAACAAACACCAAACACCAAGCACCAAGGACCAAACATCAAACACCAAGCACCAAGCACCAAACACCTAACACCAAGCACCAAGCACCAAGCACCAAACACCAAACACCAAGCACCAAACACCAAGCACCAAGCACCAGACACCAAGCACCAAGCACCAAACACCAAGCACCAAGCACCAAGCACCAAACACCAAGCACCAAGCACCAAACACCAAACCCCAAGCACCAAACATCAAACCGCAAGCACCAAGCACCAAACACTAATCACCAAGCACCAAGCACCAAACAACAAGCACCAAGCACCAAACACAAAACACCAAGCACCAAGCACCAAGCAGCAAACACCAAGCATCAAACACCAAACACCAAACACCAAGCACCAAACACCAAGCACCAAGCACCAAACACCAAACACCAAGCACCAAGCACCAAGCAGCAAACACCAAACATCAAGCACCAAACACCAGATACCAAGCACCAAGCACCAAGCACCAAGCACCAAACACCAAACAACAAGCAGCAGGCACCAAGCTCCAAACACCAAACACCAAGCACCAAGCACCAAACACCAAACACCAAGCACACAGCATCAAACACCAAGCACCAAACACCAGGCACCAAGCACCAAGTACCAAACACCAAACACCAAGCACCAAACACCAAACACCAAGCACCAAGCACCAAGCACGAAACACCAGGCACCGAGCACCAAGCACCAAACTCCAAACACCAAGCACCAAGCACCAGCCACCAAACACCAAGCACTAAGCACCAAACAACAAGCACCAGGCACCAAGCACCAAACACCAAACACCAAGCACGCAGCACCAAACACCAAGCACCAAGCAACAAGCACCAAACACCAAGCACCAAGCACCAAGCACCAAACACCAAACACCAAACACCAAGCACCAAGAACCAAACACCAAACACCAAACAGCAAGCACCAAGCACCAAACACCAAGCACCAAACAGCAAACCCCAAGCACCAATCACCAAACACTAATCACCAAGCACCAAGCACCAAACACCAAGCACCAAGCAGCAATCACCAAACACCAAGCACCAAGCACCAAGAACCAAGCACCAAACACCAAGCACCAAGCACCAAACACCACAACCCAAGCACCAAAGACCAAGCACCATGCACCAAGGACCAAACACCAAGCACCAAGCACCAAGCACCAAACACCAAGCACCAAGCACCAAACACCCAGCACCAAGCACCAAACACCAAGCACCAAGCACCAAGCACCGAACACCAAACACCAAGCACCAAGCACCAAACAGCAAGCACCAAACACCAAAAACCAAACAGCAAACACCAAACAGCAAACACCAAACACCAAACAGCAAACAGCAAACGCCAAACACCAAACACCAAGCACCAAGCACCAAACACCAAGCACCAAACACCAAGCACCAAGCACCAAGCACCAAACACCAAGCACCAAGCACCAAACACCAAACCCCAAGGACCAAACACCAAACCGCAAGCACCAAGCACCAAACACTAATCACCAAGCACCAAGCACCAAACAACAAGCACCAAGCACCAAGCACCAGGCACCAAGCACCAAGCACCAAACACCAATCACCAAGCACCAAGCCCCTAGCACCAAACACCAAGCAGCAAGCAGCAAGCAGCAAACACCAAGCATCAATCACCAAACACCAAACACCAAGCACCAAACACCAAGCACCAAGCACCAAAAACCAAACACCAAGCACCAAACACCAAACATCAAGCACCAAACACCAGATACCAAGCACCAAGTACAAAGCACCAAACACCAAACACCAAGCACCAAGCGCCAAACACCAAACAACAAGCACCAGTCACCAAGCTCCAAACACCAAACACCAAGCACCACGCACCAAACACCAAACACCAAGCACGCAGCATCAAACACCAAACACAAAACACCAAGCACCAAGCACCAAGCAGCAAACACCAAGCATCAAACACCAAACACCAAACACCAAGCACCAAACACCAAGCACCAAGCACCAAACACCAAACACCAAGCACCAAACACCAAACATCAAGCACCAAACACCAGATACCAAGCACCAAGCACCATGCACCAAACACCAAACACCAAGCACCAAGCGCAAAACACCAAACAACAAGCACCAGGCACCAAGCTCCAAACACCAAACACCAAGCACCAAGCACCAAACACCAAACACCAAGCACGCAGCATCAAACACCAAGCACCAAACACCAAGCACCAAGCACCAAGCACCAAGTACCAAACACCAAACACCAAGCACCAAACACCAAACACCAAGCACCAAGCACCAAGCACGAAACACCAGGCACCAAGCACCAAGCACCGAACTCCAAACACCAAGCACCAAACACCAGCCACCAAGCACCAAGCACCAAACACCAAACACCAAGCACTAAGCACCAAACACCAAACAACAAGCACCAGGCCCCAAGCACCAAACACCAAACACCAAGCCCGCAGCACCAAACACCAAGCCCCAAGCACCAAGCACCAAATACCAAGCACCAAGCACCAAGCACCAAACACCAAACACCAAACACCAAGCACCAAGAACCAAACACCAAACACCAAACAGCAAGCACCAAGCACCAAACACCAAGCCCCAAACACCAAACCCCAAGCACCAATCACCAAACACTAATCACCAAGCACCAAGCACCAAACACCAAGCACCAAGCAGCAAGCACCAAACACCAAGCACCAAGCACCAAGCACCAAGCACCAAACACCAAGCACCAAGCACCAAACACCAAAACCCAAGCACCAAACACCAAGCACCAAGCACCAAGGACCAAACACCAAGCACCAAGCACCAAGCACCAAACACCAAGCACCAAGCACCAAACACCCAGCACCAAGCACCAAGCACCAAACACCAAGCACCAAACACCAAACACCAAGCACCAAGCACCAAACAGCAAGCACCAAACACCAAACACCAAACAGCAAACACCAAACAGCAAACACCAAACACCAAACAGCAAACAGCAAACGCCAAACACCAAGCACCAAGCACCAAGCACCAAACACCAAGCACCAAGCACCAAGCACACAACACCAAACACCAAGCACCAAGGACCAAACATCAAACACCAAGCACCAAGCACCAAGCACCAAACACCAAACACCAAGCACCAAGCACCAAGCACCGAACACCAAGTACCAAACACCAAGCACCAAACACCAAGCACCAAACACCAAACACCAATCACCAGGCACCAAGCACCAAACACCAAGCACCAAACACCAAGCACCAAACACCAAGCCCCTAGCACCAAACACCAAGCAGCAAGCAGCAGGCACCAAACACCAAACACCAAGCACCAAGCACCAAATACCAAACACCAAGCACCAAGGACCAAACATCAAACAACAAGCACCAAGCCCCTAGCACCAAACACCAAGCAACAAGCAGCAAGCACCAAACACCAAACACCAAGCACCAAGCACCAAATACCAAACACCAAGCACCAAGGACCAAACATCAAACACCAAGCACCAAGCACCAAACGCCTAACACCAAGCACCAAGCACCATGCACCAAGCACCAAACACCAAGCACCAATCACCAAACACCAAACACCAAGCACCAAACACCAAGCACCAGGCACCAAACACCAAACACCAAGCACCAAGCACCAAACACCAATCACCAAACTCCAAACACAAAACACCAAGCACCAAGCAGCAAGCACCAAACACCAAACACCAAGCACCAAGCACCAAACACCAAGCACCAAGCACCAAACACCAAGCACCAAGCACCAAGCACCAAACACCAAGCACCAAGCACCAAACACCAAACCCCAAGCACCAAACACCAAACCGCAAGCACCAAGCACCAAACACTAATCACCAAGCACCAAGCACCAAACAACAAGCACCAAGCACCAAGCACCAGGCACCAAGCACCAAGCACCAAACACCAAGCACCAAGCACCAAGCCCCTAGCACCAAACACCAAGCAGCAAGCAGCCAGCAGCAAACACCAAGCATCAAACACCAAACACCAAACACCAAGCACCAAACACCAAGCACCATGCACCAAACACCAAACACCAAGCACCAAACACCAAACATCAAGCACCTAACACCAGATACCAAGCACCAAGCACCAAGCACCAAACACCAAACACCAAGCACCAAGCGCCAAACACCAAACAACAAGCACCAGGCACCAAGCTCCAAACACCAAACACCAAGCACCAAGCACCAAACACCAAACACCAAGCATGCAGCATCAAACACCAAAAACAAAACACCAAGCACCAAGCACCAAGCAGCAAACACCAAGCATCAAACACCAAACACCAAACACCAAGCACCAAACACCAAGCACCAAGCACCAAACACCAAACACCAAGCACCAAACACCAAACATCAAGCACCAAACACCAGATACCAAGCACCAAGCACCAAGCACCAAACACCAAACACCAAGCACCAGGCGCCAAACACCAAACAACAAGCACCAGGCACCAAGCTCCAAACACCAAACACCAAGCACCAAGCACCAAACACCAAACACCAAGCACGCAGCATCAAACACCAAGCACCAAACACCAAGCACCAAGCACCAAGCACCAAACACCAACCACCAAGCACCAAGCACACAACACCAAACACCAAGCACCAAGGACCAAACATCAAACACCAAGCACCAAGCACCAAACACCAAACACCAAGCACCAAGCACCAAGCACCAAGCACCGAACACCAAGTACCAAACACCAAACACCAAACACCAAGCATCAAACACCAAACACCAAGCACCAGGCACCAAGCACCAAACACCAAGCACCAAACACCAAGCACCAAGCACCAAACACTAATCACCAAGCACCAAGCACCATACAACAAGCACCAGGCACCAAGCACCAAACACCAAACACCAAGCACGAAGCACCAAATACCAAGCACCAAGCACCAAACGCCAAACACCAAGCACCAAGCACCAAGCACCAAACACCAAACACCAAACACCAAACACCAAATACCAAACACCAAACAGCAAAAACCAAATACGAAACAGCAAACACCATACAGCAAACACCAAACACCAAACACCAAACACCAAACACCAAGCACCAAGCACCAACCACCAAACCCCAAGCACCAAGCAACAAACACTAATCACCAAGCACCAAGCACCAAACACCAAGCACCAAGCACCAATCACGAAGCACCAAGCACCAAGCACCAAACAACAAGCACCAAGCACCAAGCACCAAACACCAAGCACCAAGCACCAAACACCAACCACCCAGCACCAAGCACCAAGCACCATACACCAAGCACCAAACACGAAACACCAAACACCAGGCACCAAGCACCAAGCACCAACTACCAAGCCCCAAGCAGAAGCACCAAACACCAAGCACCAAGCACCAAACACCAAGCCCCAAGCACCAAGCACCAAACACAAAACACCAAGCACCAAGCACCAAACACCAAACACCAAACACCAAACACCAAACACCAAACACCAAGCACCAAGGACCCAACATCAAACACCAAGCACCAAGCACCAAACACCAAACACCAAGCCCCAAGCACCAAGCACCAAGCACCGAACACCAAGCCCCAAACACCAAGCACCAAACACCAAGCACCAAACAGCAAGCACCAAGCACCAAACACCAAGCACCAAGCACCAAGCCCCTAGCACCAAACACCAAACACCAAGCACCAAGCACAAAACACCAAGCACCAATCACCAAGCACCAAACACCAAGCAGCAAGCAGCAAGCACCAAACACCAAACACCAAGCACCAAGCAACAAACACCAAACACCAAGCACCAAGGACCAAACATCAAACACCAAGCACCAAGCACCAAACACCTAACACCAAGCACCAAGCACCAAGCACCAAACACCAAACACCAAGCACCAAACACCAAGCACCAAGCACCAGACACCAAGCACCAAGCACCAAACACCAAGCACCAAGCACCAAGCACCAAACACCAAGCACCAAGCACCAAACACCAAACCCCAAGCACCAAACATCAAACCGCAAGCACCAAGCACCAAACACTAATCACCAAGCACCAAGCACCAAACAACAAGCACCAAGCACCAAACACAAAACACCAAGCACCAAGCACCAAGCAGCAAACACCAAGCATCAAACACCAAACACCAAACACCAAGCACCAAACACCAAGCACCAAGCACCAAACACCAAACACCAAGCACCAAGCACCAAGCACCAAACACCAAACATCAAGCACCAAACACCAGATACCAAGCACCAAGCACCAAGCACCAAGCACCAAACACCAAACAACAAGCAGCAGGCACCAAGCTCCAAACACCAAACACCAAGCACCAAGCACCAAACACCAAACACTAAGCACACAGCATCAAACACCAAGCACCAAACACCAGGCACCAAGCACCAAGTACCAAACACCAAACACCAAGCACCAAACACCAAACACCAAGCACCAAGCACCAAGCACGAAACACCAGGCACCGAGCACCAAGCACCAAACTCCAAACACCAAGCACCAAGCACCAGCCACCAAGCACCAAGCACCAAACACCAAACACCAAGCACTAAGCACCAAACAACAAGCACCAGGCACCAAGCACCAAACACCAAACACCAAGCACGCAGCACCAAACACCAAGCACCAAGCAACAAGCACCAAACACCAAGCACCAAGCACCAAGCACCAAACACCAAACACCAAACACCAAGCACCAAGAACCAAACACCAAACACCAAACAGCAAGCACCAAGCACCAAACACCAAGCACCAAACAGCAAACCCCAAGCACCAATCACCAAACACTAATCACCAAGCACCAAGCACCAAACACCAAGCACCAAGCAGCAATCACCAAACACCAAGCACCAAGCACCAAGAACCAAGCACCAAACACCAAGCACCAAGCACCAAACACCACAACCCAAGCACCAAAGACCAAGCACCATGCACCAAGGACCAAACACCAAGCACCAAGCACCAAGCACCAAACACCAAGCACCAAGCACCAAACACCCAGCACCAAGCACCAAACACCAAGCACCAAGCACCAAGCACCGAACACCAAACACCAAGCACCAAGCACCAAACAGCAAGCACCAAACACCAAAAACCAAACAGCAAACACCAAACAGCAAACACCAAACACCAAACAGCAAACAGCAAACGCCAAACACCAAACACCAAGCACCAAGCACCAAACACCAAGCACCAAACACCAAGCACCAAGCACCAAGCACCAAACACCAAGCACCAAGCACCAAACACCAAACCCCAAGCACCAAACACCAAACCGCAAGCACCAAGCACCAAACACTAATCACCAAGCACCAAGCACCAAACAACAAGCACCAAGCACCAAGCACCAGGCACCAAGCACCAAGCACCAAACACCAATCACCAAGCACCAAGCCCCTAGCACCAAACACCAAGCAGCAAGCAGCAAGCAGCAAACACCAAGCATCAATCACCAAACACCAAACACCAAGCACCAAACACCAAGCACCAAGCACCAAAAACCAAACACCAAGCACCAAACACCAAACATCAAGCACCAAACACCAGATACCAAGCACCAAGTACAAAGCACCAAACACCAAACACCAAGCACCAAGCGCCAAACACCAAACAACAAGCACCAGTCACCAAGCTCCAAACACCAAACACCAAGCACCACGCACCAAACACCAAACACCAAGCACGCAGCATCAAACACCAAACACAAAACACCAAGCACCAAGCACCAAGCAGCAAACACCAAGCATCAAACACCAAACACCAAACACCAAGCACCAAACACCAAGCACCAAGCACCAAACACCAAACACCAAGCACCAAACACCAAACATCAAGCACCAAACACCAGATACCAAGCACCAAGCACCATGCACCAAACACCAAACACCAAGCACCAAGCGCAAAACACCAAACAACAAGCACCAGGCACCAAGCTCCAAACACCAAACACCAAGCACCAAGCACCAAACACCAAACACCAAGCACGCAGCATCAAACACCAAGCACCAAACACCAAGCACCAAGCACCAAGCACCAAGTACCAAACACCAAACACCAAGCACCAAACACCAAACACCAAGCACCAAGCACCAAGCACGAAACACCAGGCACCAAGCACCAAGCACCGAACTCCAAACACCAAGCACCAAACACCAGCCACCAAGCACCAAGCACCAAACACCAAACACCAAGCACTAAGCACCAAACACCAAACAACAAGCACCAGGCACCAAGCACCAAACACCAAACACCAAGCCCGCAGCACCAAACACCAAGCCCCAAGCACCAAGCACCAAACACCAAGCACCAAGCACCAAGCACCAAACACCAAACACCAAACACCAAGCACCAAGAACCAAACACCAAACACCAAACAGCAAGCACCAAGCACCAAACACCAAGCCCCAAACACCAAACCCCAAGCACCAATCACCAAACACTAATCACCAAGCACCAAGCACCAAACACCAAGCACCAAGCAGCAAGCACCAAACACCAAGCACCAAGCACCAAGCACCAAGCACCAAACACCAAGCACCAAGCACCAAACACCAAAACCCAAGCACCAAACACCAAGCACCAAGCACCAAGGACCAAACACCAAGCACCAAGCACCAAGCACCAAACACCAAGCACCAAGCACCAAACACCCAGCACCAAGCACCAAGCACCAAACACCAAGCACCAAACACCAAACACCAAGCACCAAGCACCAAACAGCAAGCACCAAACACCAAACACCAAACAGCAAACACCAAACAGCAAACACCAAACACCAAACAGCAAACAGCAAACGCCAAACACCAAGCACCAAGCACCAAGCACCAAACACCAAGCACCAAGCACCAAGCACACAACACCAAACACCAAGCACCAAGGACCAAACATCAAACACCAAGCACCAAGCACCAAGCACCAAACACCAAACACCAAGCACCAAGCACCAAGCACCGAACACCAAGTACCAAACACCAAGCACCAAACACCAAGCACCAAACACCAAACACCAATCACCAGGCACCAAGCACCAAACACCAAGCACCAAACACCAAGCACCAAACACCAAGCCCCTAGCACCAAACACCAAGCAGCAAGCAGCAGGCACCAAACACCAAACACCAAGCACCAAGCACCAAATACCAAACACCAAGCACCAAGGACCAAACATCAAACACCAAGCACCAAGCCCCTAGCACCAAACACCAAGCAACAAGCAGCAAGCACCAAACACCAAACACCAAGCACCAAGCACCAAATACCAAACACCAAGCACCAAGGACCAAACATCAAACACCAAGCACCAAGCACCAAACGCCTAACACCAAGCACCAAGCACCATGCACCAAGCACCAAACACCAAGCACCAATCACCAAACACCAAACACCAAGCACCAAACACCAAGCACCAGGCACCAAACACCAAACACCAAGCACCAAGCACCAAACACCAATCACCAAACTCCAAACACAAAACACCAAGCACCAAGCAGCAAGCACCAAACACCAAACACCAAGCACCAAGCACCAAACACCAAACACCAAGCACCAAGAACCTAACATCAAACACCAATCACCAAGCACCAAACACCTAACACCAAGCACCAAGCACCAAGCACCAAGCACCAAAGACCAAGCACCAAACACAAAGCACCAAGCACCAAACACCAAGCACCAAGCACCAAACACCATGCACCAAGCACCAAACACCAAACCCCAAGCACCAAACACCAAACCCCAAGCACCAAACACCAAACACCAAGCACCAAGCGCCAAACACCAAGCACCAAACACCAAACACCAAGCACCAAGCACCAAACACCAAGCACCAAGCGCCAAACACCAAACAACAAGCACCAGGCACCAAGCTCCAAACACCAAACACCAAGCACCAAGCACCAAACACCAAACACCAAGCACGCAGCATCAAACACTAGGCACCAAACACCAAGCACCAAGCACCAAGCACCAAACACCAACCACCAAGCACCAAGCACACAACACCAAACACCAAGCACCAAGGACCAAACATCAAACACCAAGCACCAAGCACCAAACACCAAACACCAAGCACCAAGCACCAAGCACCAAGCACCGAACACCAAGTACCAAACACCAAACACCAAACACCAAGCATCAAACAACAAACACCAAGCACCAGGCACCAAGCACCAAACACCAAGCACCAAACACCAAGCACCAAGCACCAAACACTAATCACCAAGCACCAAGCACCAAACAACAAGCACCAAGCACCAAGCACCAGTCACCAAGCACCAAGCACCAAACACAAAACACCAAGCACCAAGCACCACACACCAAGCATCAAACACCAAACACCAAATACCAAGCACCAAACACCAAACACCAAGCACTAAGCACCAAGCACCAAACTCCATGCACCCAGCACCAAACACCAAACACCAAGCACCAAGCACCAAACACCAAACACCAAGCACCAAGCACCAAGCACCAAACACCAAACACCAAGCACCAAACACCAGACACCAAGCAGCAAACACCAAACACCAAGCACCAAGCACCAAACACCATACAACAAGCACCAGGCACCAAGCACCAAACACCAAACACCAAGCACGAAGCACCAAACACCAAGCACCAAGCACCAAACGCCAAACACCAAGCACCAAGCACCAAGCACCAAACACCAAACACCAAACACCAAACAGCAAACACCAAACACCAAACAGCAAAAACCAAATACGAAACACCAAACACCATACAGCAAACACCAAACACCAAACATCAAACACCAAACACCAAGCACCAAGCACCAACCACCAAACCCCAAGCACCAAGCAACAAACACTAATCACCAAGCACCAAGCACCAAACACCAAGCACCAAGCACCAATCACGAAGCACCAAGCACCAAGCGCCAAACACCAAACACCATGCACCAAAGACCAAGCACCAAGCACCAAGCACCAAACAACAAGCACCAAGCACCAAGCACCAAACACCAAGCACCAAGCACCAAACACCAACCACCCAGCACCAAGCACCAAGCACCATACACCAAGCACCAAACACGAAACACCAAACACCAGGCACCAAGCACCAAGCACCAACTACCAAGCCCCAAGCAGAAGCACCAAACACCAAGCACCAAGCACCAAACACCAAGCCCCAAGCACCAAGCACCAAACACCAAACACCAAGCACCAAGCACCAAACACCAAACACCAAACACCAAACACCAAACACCAAGCACCAAGGAACCAACATCAAACACCAAGCACCAAGCACCAAACACCAAACACCAAGCCCCAAGCACCAAGCACCAAGCACCGAACACCAAGCCCCAAACACCAATCACCAAACACCAAGCACCAAACAGCAAGCACCAAGCACCAAACACCAAGCACCAAGCACCAAGCCCCTAGCACCAAACACCAAACACCAAGCACCAAGCACAAAACACCAAGCACCAATCACCAAGCACCAAACACCAAGCAGCAAGCAGCAAGCACCAAACACCAAACACCAAGCACCAAGCAACAAACACCAAACACCAAGCACCAAGGACCAAACATCAAACACCAAGCACCAAGCACCAAACACCTAACACCAAGCACCAAGCACCAAGCACCAAACACCAAACACCAAGCACCAAACACCAAGCACCAAGCACCAGACACCAAGCACCAAGCACCAAACACCAAGCACCAAGCACCAAGCACCAAACACCAAGCACCAAGCACCAAACACCAAACCCCAAGCACCAAACATCAAACCGCAAGCACCAAGCACCAAACACTAATCACCAAGCACCAAGCACCAAACAACAAGCACCAAGCACCAAACACAAAACACCAAGCACCAAGCACCAAGCAGCAAACACCAAGCATCAAACACCAAACACCAAACACCAAGCACCAAACACCAAGCACCAAGCACCAAACACCAAACACCAAGCACCAAGCACCAAGCACCAAACACCAAACATCAAGCACCAAACACCAGATACCAAGCACCAAGCACCAAGCACCAAACACCAAACAACAAGCAGCAGGCACCAAGCTCCAAACACCAAACACCAAGCACCAAGCACCAAACACCAAACACCAAGCACGCAGCATCAAACACCAAGCACCAAACACCAAGCACCAAGCACCAAGTACCAAACACCAAACACCAAGCACCAAACACCAAA
The DNA here is from genome assembly GCA_964016885.1 of Eledone cirrhosa. Lineage (NCBI taxonomy): Eukaryota > Metazoa > Mollusca > Cephalopoda > Octopoda > Eledonidae > Eledone > Eledone cirrhosa. Next base: position 139,156,056 of record OZ024743.1, on the reverse strand, counting down.
CACCAAGCACCAAGCACCAAGCACGAAACACCAGGCACCGAGCACCAAGCACCAAACTCCAAACACCAAGCACCAAGCACCAGCCACCAAGCACCAAGCACCAAACACCAAACACCAAGCACTAAGCACCAAACAACAAGCACCAGGCACCAAGCACCAGACACCAAACACCAAGCACGCAGCACCAAACACCAAGCACCAAGCAACAAGCACCAAACACCAAGCACCAAGCACCAAGCACCAAATACCAAACACCAAACACCAAGCACCAAGAACCAAACACCAAACACCAAACAGCAAGCACCAAGCACCAAACACCAAGCACCAAACAGCAAACCCCAAGCACCAATCACCAAACACTAATCACCAAGCACCAAACACCAAGCACCAAGCAGCAATCACCAAACACCAAGCACCAAGCACCAAGAACCAAGCACCAAACACCAAGCACCAAGCACCAAACACCACAAACCAAGCACCAAAGACCAAGCACCATGCACCAAGGACCAAACACCAAGCACCAAGCACCAAGCACCAAACACCAAGCACCAAGCACCAAACACCCAGCACCAAGCACCAAGCACCAAACACCAAGCACCAAGCACCAAGCACCGCACACCAAACACCAAGCACCAAGCACCAAACAGCAAGCACCAAACACCAAAAACCAAACAGCAAACACCAAACAGCAAACACCAAACACCAAACAGCAAACAGCAAACGCCAAACACCAAACACCAAGCACCAAGCACCAAACACCAAGCACCAAACACCAAGCACCAAGCACCAAGCACCAAACACCAAGCACCAAGCACCAAACACCAAACCCCAAGCACCAAACACCAAACCGCAAGCACCAAGCACCAAACACTAATCACCAAGCACCAAGCACCAAACAACAAGCACCAAGCACCAAGCACCAGGCACCAAGCACCAAGCACCAAACACCAAGCACCAAGCACCAAGCCCCTAGCACCAAACACCAAGCAGCAAGCAGCAAGCAGCAAACACCAAGCATCAATCACCAAACACCAAACACCAAGCACCAAACACCAAGCACCAAGCACCAAACACCAAACACCAAGCACCAAACACCAAACATCAAGCACCAGGCACCAAGCTCCAAACACCAAACACCAAGCACCACGCACCAAACACCAAACACCAAGCACGCAGCATCAAACACCAAACACAAAACACCAAGCACCAAGCACCAAGCAGCAAACACCAAGCATCAAACACCAAACACCAAACACCAAGCACCAAACACCAAGCACCAAGCACCAAACACCAAACACCAAGCACCAAACACCAAACATCAAGCACCAAACACCAGATACCAAGCACCAAGCACCATGCACCAAACACCAAACACCAAGCACCAAGCGCCAAACACCAAACAACAAGCACCAGGCACCAAGCTCCAAACACCAAACACCAAGCACCAAGCACCAAACACCAAACACCAAGCACGCAGCATCAAACACCAAGCACCAAACACCAAGCACCAAGCACCAAGCACCAAGTACCAAACACCAAACACCAAGCACCAAACACCAAACACCAAGCACCAAGCACCAAGCACGAAACACCAGGCACCAAGCACCAAGCACCGAACTCCAAACACCAAGCACCAAACACCAGCCACCAAGCACCAAGCACCAAACACCAAACACCAAGCACTAAGCACCAAACACCAAACAACAAGCACCAGGCACCAAGCACCAAACACAAAACACCAAGCCCGCAGCACCAAACACCAAGCACCAAGCACCAAGCACCAAACACCAAGCACCAAGCACCAAGCACCAAACACCAAACACCAAACACCAAGCACCAAGAACCAAACACCAAACACCAAACAGCAAGCACCAAGCACCAAACACCAAGCCCCAAACACCAAACCCCAAGCACCAATCACCAAACACTAATCACCAAGCACCAAGCACCAAACACCAAGCACCAAGCAGCAAGCACCAAACACCAAGCACCAAGCACCAAGCACCAAGCACCAAACACCAAGCACCAAGCACCAAACACCAAAACCCAAGCAACAAACACCAAGCACCAAGCACCAAGGACCAAACACCAAGCACCAAGCACCAAGCACCAAACACCAAACACCAAGCACCAAGCACCAAACACCCAGCACCAAGCACCAAGCACCAAACACCAAGCACCAAACACCAAACACCAAGCACCAAGCACCAAACAGCAAGCACCAAACACCAAACACCAAACAGCAAACACCAAACAGCAAACACCAAACACCAAACAGCAAACAGCAAACGCCAAACACCAAGCACCAAGCACCAAGCACCAAACACCAAGCACCAAGCACCAAGCACACAACACCAAACACCAAGCACCAAGGACCAAACATCAAACACCAAGCACCAAGCACCAAGCACCAAACACCAAACACCAAGCACCAAGCACCAAGCACCGAACACCAAGTACCAAACACCAAGCACCAAACACCAAGCACCAAACACCAAACACCAAGCACCAGGTACCAAGCACCAAACACCAAGCACCAAACACCAAGCACCAAACACCAAGCCCCTAGCACCAAACACCAAGCAGCAAGCACCAAACACCAAACACCAAGCGCCAAGAACCTAACATCAAACACCAATCACCAAGCACCAAACAGCTAACACCAAGCACCAAGCACCAAGCACCAAGCACCAAACACCAAGCACCAAAAACAAAGCACCAAGCACCAAACACCAAGCACCAAGCACCAAACACCATGCACCAAGCACCAAACACCAAACCCCAAGCACCAAACACCAAACCCCAAGCACCAAGCACCAAACACTAATCACCAAGCACCAAGCACCAAACAACAAGCACCAAGCACCAAGCACCAGGCACCAAGCACCAAGCACCAAACACTAATCACCAAGCACCAAGCACCAAGCACCAAACACCAAGCACCAAGCACCAAGCGCCAAACACCAAGCACCAAGCACCAAACACCAAACACCAAGCACCAAAGACCAAGCACCAAGCACCAAGCACCAAACACCAAACCCCAAGCACCAAACACCAAACCGCAAGCACCAAGCACCAAACACTAATCACCAAGCACCAAGCACCAAACAACAAGCACCAAACACCATACACCAAACACCAAGCACCAAGCACCAAGCACCAAACACCAAGCACCAAACACTAAGCACCAAACACCAAGCCCCAAGCACCAAGCACCAAACACCAAACACCAAGCACCAAGCACCAAACACCAAGCACAAAACACCAAGCACCAAACACCAAACACTAAGTCCCACGCACCAAGCACCAAACACCAAACAGCAAGCACCAAGCACCAAACATCAAGCATCAAGCACCAAGTCCCTAGCACCAAACACCAAACACCAAGCACCAAGCATAAAACACCAAGCACCAATCACCAGGCACCAAACACCAAGCAGCAAGCAGCAAGCACCAAACACCAAACACCAAGCACCAAGCACCAAACACCAAACAACAAGCACCAAGGACCAAACATCAAACACCAAGCACCAAGCACCAAACACCTAACACCAAGCACCAAGAACCAAGCACCAAACACCAAGCACCAAACACCAAGCACCAAACACCAAACACCAAGCACCAAGCACCAAGCACGAAACACCAGACACCAAGCACCAAGCACCAAACTCCAAACACCAAGCACCAAGCACCAGCCACCAAGCACCAAGCACCAAACACCAAACACCAAGCACTAAGCACCAAACACCAAACAACAAGCCCCAGGCACCAAGCACCAAACACCAAACACCAAGCACGCAGCACCAAACACCAAGCACCAAGCACCAAGCACCAAACACCAAGCACCAAGCACCAAGCACCAACCACCAAACACCAAACACCAAGCACCAAGAACCAAACACCAAACACCAAACAGCAAGCACCAAGCACCAAACACCAAGCCCCAAACACCAAACCCCAAGCACCAATCACCAAACACTAATCACCAAGCACCAAGCACCAAACACCAAGCACCAAGCAGCAAGCACCAAACACCAAGCACCAAGCCCCAAGCACCAAGCACCAAACACCAAGCACCAAGCACCAAACACCAAAACCCAAGCACCAAACACCAAGCACCAAGCACCAAGGACCAAACACCAAGCACCAAGCACCAAGCACCAAACACCAAGCACCAAGCACCAAACACCCAGCACCAAGCACCAAGCACCAAACACCAAGCACCAAACACCAAACACCAAGCACCAAGCACCAAACAGCAAGCACCAAACACCAAACACCAAACAGCAAACACCAAACAGCAAACACCAAACACCAAACAGCAAACAGCAAACGCCAAACACCAAGCACCAAGCACCAAGCACCAAACACCAAGCACCAAGCCCCAAGCACACAACACCAAACACCAAGCACCAAGGACCAAACATCAAACACCAAGCACCAAGCACCAAGCACCAAGCACCAAACACCAAGCACCAAGCACCAAGCACCGAACACCAAGTACCAAACACCAAGCACCAAACACCAAGCACCAAACACCAAACACCAAGCACCAGGCACCAAGCACCAAACACCAAGCACCAAACACCAAGCACCAAACACCAAGCCCCTAGCACCAAACACCAAGCAGCAAGCAGCAAGCACCAAACACCAAACACCAAGCACCAAGCACCAAATACCAAACACCAAGCACCAAGGACCAAACATCAAACACCAAGCACCAAGCCCCTAGCACCAAACACCAAGCAGCAAGCAGCAAGCACCAAACACCAAACACCAAGCACCAAGCACCAAATACCAATCACCAAGCACCAAGGACCAAACATCAAACACCAAGCACCAAGCACCAAACGCCTAACACCAAGCACCAAGCACCATGCACCAAGCACCAAACACCAAGCACCAATCACCAAACACCAAACACCAAGCACCAAACACCAAGCACCAGGCACCAAACACCAAACACCAAGCACCAAGCAGCAAACACCAAGCACCAAACTCCAAACACAAAACACCAAGCACCAAGCAGCAAGCACCAAACACCAAACACCAAGCACCAAGCACCAAACACCAAACACCAAGCACCAAGAACCTAACATCAAACACCAATCACCAAGCACCAAACACCTAACACCAAGCACCAAGCACCAAGCACCAAGCACCAAACACCAAGCACCAAACACAAAGCACCAAGCACCAAACACCAAGCACCAAGCACCAAACACCATGCACCAAGCACCAAACACCAAACCCCAAGCACCAAACACCAAACCCCAAGCACCAAGCACCAAACACTAATCACCAAGCACCAAGCACCAAACAACAAGCACCAAGCACCAAGCACCAGGCACCAAGCACCAAGCACCAAACACTAATCACCAAGCACCAAGCACCAAGCACCAAACACCAAGCACCAAGCACCAAGCGCCAAACACCAAGCACCAAGCACCAAACACCAAACACCAAGCACCAAAGACCAAGCACCAAGCACCAAGCACCAAACACCAAACCCCAAGCACCAAACACCAAACCGCAAGCACCAAGCACCAAACACTAATCACCAAGCACCAAGCACCAAACACCAAGCACCAAGCACCAAGCACCAAACACCAAGCACCAAACACTAAGCACCAAACACCAAGCCCCAAGCACCAAGCACCAAACACCAAACACCAAGCACCAAGCACCAAACACCAAGCACAAAACACCAAGCACCAAACACCAAACACTAAGTCCCACGCACCAAGCACCAAACACCAAACAGCAAGCACCAAGCACCAAACATCAAGCATCAAGCACCAAGTCCCTAGCACCAAACACCAAACACCAAGCACCAAGCATAAAACACCAAGCACCAATCACCAAGCACCAAACACCAAGCAGCAAGCAGCAAGCACCAAACACCAAACACCAATCACCAAGCACCAAACACCAAACAACAAGCACCAAGGACCAAACATCAAACACCAAGCACCAAGCACCAAACACCTAACACCAAGCACCAAGAACCAAGCACCAAACACCAAGCACCAAACACCAAGCACCAAACACCAAACACCAAGCACCAAGCACCAAGCACGAAACACCAGACACCAAGCACCAAGCACCAAACTCCAAACACCAAGCACCAAGCACCAGCCACTAAGCACCAAGCACCAAACACCAAACACCAAGCACTAAGCACCAAACACCAAACAACAAGCCCCAGGCACCAAGCACCAAACACCAAACACCAAGCACGCAGCACCAAACACCAAGCACCAAGCACCAAGCACCAAACACCAAGCACCAAGCACCAAGCACCAAACACCAAATACCAAACACCAAGCACCAAGAACCAAACACCAAACACCAAACAGCAAGCACCAAGCACCAAACACCAAGCCCCAAACACCAAACCCCAAGCACCAATCACCAAACACTAATCACCAAGCACCAAGCACCAAACACCAAGCACCAAGCAGCAAGCACCAAACACCAAGCACCAAGCACCAAGCACCAAACACCAAGCACCAAGCACCAAACACCAAAACCCAAGCACCAAAGACCAAGCACCAAGCACCAAGGACCAAACACCAAGCACCAAGCACCAAGCACCAAACACCAAGCACCAAGCACCAAACACCCAGCACCAAGCACCAAGCACCAAACACCAAGCACCAAACACCAAACACCAAGCACCAAGCACCAAACAGCAAGCACCAAACACCAAACACCAAACAGCAAACACCAAACAGCAAACACCAACCACCAAACAGCAAACAGCAAACACCAAACACCAACACCAAGCACCAAGCACCAAACACCAAGCACCAAGCACCAAGCACACAACACCAAACACCAAGCACCAAGGACCAAACATCAAACACCAAGCACCAAGCACCAAACACCAAACACCAAGCACCAAGCACCAAGCACCAAGCACCGAACACCAAACACCAAACAACAAGCACCAAACACCAAGCACCAAACACCAAACACCAAGCACCAGGCACCAAGCACCAAGCACCGAACACCAAACACCAAACAACAAGCACCAAACACCAAGCACCAAACACCAAGCACCAAACACCAAGTCCCACGCACCAAGCACCAAACACCAAACACCAAGCACCAAGCACCAAACACGAAACACCAAGCACCAAGCCCCTAGCACCAAACACCAAGCAGCAAGCAGCAAGCACCAAACACCAAACACCAAGCACCAAGCACCAAACACCAAACACCAAGCACCAAAGACCAAGCACCAAGCACCAAGCACCAAACACCAAACCCCAAGCACCAAACACCAAACCGCAAGCACCAAGCACCAAACACTAATCACCAAGCACCAAGCACCAAACAACAAGCACCAAACACCATACACCAAACACCAAGCACCAAGCACCAAGCACCAAACACCAAGCACCAAACACTAAGCACCAAACACCAAGCCCGAAGCACCAAGCACCAGACACCAAACACCAAGCACCAAGCACCAAACACCAAGCACAAAACACCAAGCACCAAACACCAAACACTAAGTCCCACGCACCAAGCACCAAACACCAAACAGCACGCACCAAGCACCAAACATCAAGCATCAAGCACCAAGCCCCTAGCACCAAACACCAAACACCAAGCACCAAGCATAAAACACCAAGCACCAATCACCAAGCACCAAACACCAAGCAGCAAGCAGCAAGCACCAAACACCAAACACCAAGCACCAAGCACCAAACACCAAACAACAAGCACCAAGGACCAAACATCAAACACCAAGCACCAAGCACCAAACACCTAACACCAAGCACCAAGAACCAAGCACCAAACACCAAGCACCAAACACCAAGCACCAAACACCAAACACCAAGCACCAAGCACCAAGCACGAAACACCAGACACCAAGCACCAAGCACCAAACTCCAAACACCAAGCACCAAGCACCAGCCACCAAGCACCAAGCACCAAACACCAAACACCAAGCACTAAGCACCAAACACCAAACAACAAGCCCCAGGCACCAAGCACCAAACACCAAACACCAAGCACGCAGCACCAAACACCAAGCACCAAGCACCAAGCACCAAACACCAAGCACCAAGCACCAAGCACCAAACACCAAATACCAAACACCAAGCACCAAGAACCAAACACCAAACACCAAACAGCAAGCACCAAGCACCAAACACCAAGCCCCAAACACCAAACCCCAAGCACCAATCACCAAACACTAATCACCAAGCACCAAGCACCAAACACCAAGCACCAAGCAGCAAGCACCAAACACCAAGCACCAAGCACCAAGCACCAAACACCAAGCACCAAGCACCAAACACCAAAACCCAAGCACCAAAGACCAAGCACCAAGCACCAAGGACCAAACACCAAGCACCAAGCACCAAGCACCAAACACCAAGCACCAAGCACCAAACACCCAGCACCAAGCACCAAGCACCAAACACCAAGCACCAAACACCAAACACCAAGCACCAAGCACCAAACAGCAAGCACCAAACACCAAACACCAAACAGCAAACACCAAACAGCAAACACCAACCACCAAACAGCAAACAGCAAACGCCAAACACCAAGCACCAAGCACACAACACCAAACACCAAGCACCAAGGACCAAACATCAAACACCAAGCACCAAGCACCAAACACCAAACACCAAGCACCAAGCACCAAGCACCAAGCACCGAACACCAAGCACCAAATAACAAGCACCAAACACCAAGCACCAAACACCAAACACCAAGCACCAGGCACCAAGCACCAAACACCAAGCACCAAACACCAAGCACCAAACACCAAGTCCCACGCACCAAGCACCAAACACCAAACACCAAGCACGAAACACCAAGCACCAAGCCCCTAGCACCAAACACCAAGCAGCAAGCAGCAAGCACCAAACACCAAGCAGCAAGCAGCAAGCACCAAACACCAAACACCAAGCACCAAACACCAAGCACCAAGCACAAAATACCAAACACCAAGCACAATGGACCAAACAACAAACACCAAGCACCAAGGACCAAACGCCTAACACCAAGCACCAAGCACCAAGCACCAAGCACCAAACAACAAGCACCAATCACCAAACACCAAACACCAAGCACCGAACACCAAGCACCAGGCACCAAACACCAAACACCAAGCACCAAGCACCAAACACCAAACACCAAGACCGAAGCACCAAACACCAAGCACCAAAATCCAAACACAAAACACCAAGCACCAAGCAGCAAGCACCAAACACCAAACACCTAGCACCAAGCACCAAACACCAAACACCAATCACCAAGAACCTAACATCAAACACCAATCATCAAGCACCAAACACCTAACACCAAGCACCAAGCACCAAGCACCAAGCACCAAACACCAAGCACCAAACACAAAGCACCAAGCACCAAACACCAAGCACCAAGCACCAAACACCAAGCACCAAGCACCAAACACTAATCACCAAGCACCAAGCACCAAACATCAAGCACCAAGCACCAAGCACCAGGCACCAAGCACCAAGCACCAAACACTAATCACCAAGCACCAAACACCAAGCACCAAACACCAAGCACCAAGCACCAAGCGCCAAACACCAGGCACCAAGCACCAAACACCAAACACCAAGCACCAAAGACCAAGCACCAAGCACCAAGCACCAAGCACCAAACAATAAGCACCAAGCACCAAGCACCAAACACCAAACACCAACCACCCAGCACCAAGCACCAAGCGCCAAACACCAAGCACCAAACACCAAACACCAAACACCAGGCACCAAGCACCAAGCACCAAACACCAAGCACCAAACACTAAGCACCAAAGACCAAGCCCCAAGCACCAAGCACCAAACACCAAACACCAAGCACCAAGCACCAAACACCAAGCACCAAACACCAAGCACCAAACACCAAACACTAAGTCCCACGCACCAAGCACCAAACACCAAACAGCAAGCACCAAGCACCACACACCAAGCATCAAGCACCAAGCCCCTAGCAGCAAACACCAAACACCAAGCACCAAGCACAAAACACCAAGCACCAATCACCAAGCACCAAACACCAAGCAGCAAGCAGCAAGCACCAAACACCAAACACCAAGCACGAAGCACCAAACACCAAACAACAAGCACCAAGGACCAAACATCAAACACCAAGCACCAAGCACCAAGCACCAAGCACCAAACACCAAGCACCAAACACCAAGCACCAAGCACCAAGTACCAAACACCAAACACCAAGCACCAAACACCAAACACCAAGCACCAAGCACCAAGCACGAAACACCAGGCACCAAGCACCAAGCACCAAACTGCAAACACCAAGCACCAAGCACCAGCCACCAAGCACCAAGCACCAAACACCAAACACCAAGCACTAAGCACCAAACACCAAACAACAAGCCCCAGGCACCAAGCACCAAACACCAAACACCAAGACCGAAGCACCAAACACCAAGCACCAAACTGCAAACACAAAACACCAAGCACCAAGCAGCAAGCACCAAACACCAAACACCAAGCACCAAGCACCAAACACCAAACACCAAGCACCAAGAACCTAACATCAAACACCAATCACCAAGCACCAAACACCTAACACCAAGAACCAAGCACCAAGCACCAAGCACCAAACACCAAGCACCAAACACAAAGCACCAAGAACCAAACACCAAGCACCAAGCACCAAACACCAAGCACCAAGCACCAAACACCAAACCCCAAGCACCAAACACCAAACCCAAAGCACCAAGCACCAAACACTAATCACCAAGCACCAAGCACCAAACATCAAGCACCAAGCACCAAGCACCAGGCACCAAGCACCAAGCACCAAACACTAATCACCAAGCACCAAACACCAAGCACCAAACACCAAGCACCAGGCACCAAGCGCCAAACACCAGGCCCCAAGTACCAAACACCAAACACCAAGCACCAAAGACCAAGCACCAAGCACCAAGCACCAAGCACCAAACAATAAGCACCAAGCACCAAGCACCAAACACCAAACACCAACCACCCAGCACCAAGCACAAGCACCAAACACCAAGCACCAAACAACAAGCACCAAGCACCAAGCACCAGGCACCAAGCACCAAGCTCCAAACACTAATCACCAAGCACCAAGCACCAAGCACCAAGCACCAAACACCAAGCACCAAGCACCAAGCGCCAAACACCAAGCACCAAGCACCAAACACCAAACACCAAGCACCAAACACCAAGCCCCAAGCACTAAGCACCAAACACCAAACACCAAGCACCAAGCACCAAACACCAAGCACCAAACACCAAGCACCAAACACCAAACACTAAGTCCCACGCACCAAGCACCAAACACCAAACAGCAAGCACCAAGCACCAAACACCAAGCATCAAGCACCAAGCCCCTAGCACCAAACACCAAACGCCAAGCACCAAGCACAAAACACCAAACAACAAGCACCAAGGACCAAACACCTAACACCAAGCACCAAGCACCAAGCACCAAGCACCAATCACCAAACACCAAGCACCAAACACCAAGCACCAAGCACCAAGTACCAAACACCAAACACGAAACACCAAACACCAAACACCAAGCACCAATCACCAAGCACGAAACACCAGGCACCAAGCACCAAGCACCAAACTCCAAACACCAAGCACCAAGCACCAGCCACCAAGCACCAAGCACCAAACACCAAACACCAAGCACTAAGCGCCAAACACCAAACAACAAGCCCCAGGCACCAAGCACCAAACACCAAACAGCAAGCACCAAGCACCAAACACCAAGCATCAAGCACCAAGCCCCTAGCACCAAACACCAAACGCCAAGCACCAAGCACAAAACACCAAACAACAAGCACCAAGGACCAAACACCTAACACCAAGCACCAAGCACCAAGCACCAAGCACCAATCACCAAACACCAAGCACCAAGCACCAAGCACCAAGCACCAAACACCAAGCACCAAACACCAAGCACGCAGCACCAAACACCAAGCACCAAGCACCAAGCACCAAACACCAAGCACCAAGCACCAAGCACCAAACACGAAACACCAAACACCAAGCACCAAGAACCAAACACCAAACAGCAAGCACCAAGCACCAAACACCAAGCACCAAACACCAAACCCCAAGCACCAATCACCAAACACTAATCACCAAGCACCAAGCACCAAACACCAAGCACCAAGCACCAAGCACCAAACACCAAACACCAAACACCAAGCACCAAGAACCAAACACCAAACACCAAACAGCAAGCACCAAGTACCAAGCACCAAGCACCAAGGACCAAACACCAGGCACCAAGCACCAAGCACCAAACACCAAGCACCAAGCACCAAACACCAAGCACCAAGCACAAAATACCAAACACCAAGCACAATGGACCAAACAACAAACACCAAGCACCAAGGACCAAACGCCTAACACCAAGCACCAAGCACCAAGCACCAAGCACCAAACAACAAGCACCAATCACCAAACACCAAACACCAAGCACCGAACACCAAGCACCAGGCACCAAACACCAAACACCAAGCACCAAGCACCAAACACCAAACACCAAGACCGAAGCACCAAACACCAAGCACCAAAATCCAAACACAAAACACCAAGCACCAAGCAGCAAGCACCAAACACCAAACACCAAGCACCAAGCACCAAACACCAAACACCAATCACCAAGAACCTAACATCAAACACCAATCATCAAGCACCAAACACCTAACACCAAGCACCAAGCACCAAGCACCAAGCACCAAACACCAAGCACCAAACACAAAGCACCAAGCACCAAACACCAAGCACCAAGCACCAAACACCAAGCACCAAGCACCAAACACTAATCACCAAGCACCAAGCACCAAACATCAAGCACCAAGCACCAAGCACCAGGCACCAAGCACCAAGCACCAAACACTAATCACCAAGCACCAAACACCAAGCACCAAACACCAAGCACCAAGCACCAAGCGCCAAACACCAGGCACCAAGCACCAAACACCAAACACCAAGCACCAAAGACCAAGCACCAAGCACCAAGCACCAAGCACCAAACAATAAGCACCAAGCACCAAGCACCAAACACCAAACACCAACCACCCAGCACCAAGCACCAAGCACCAAACACCAAGCACCAAACACCAAACACCAAACACCAGGCACCAAGCACCAAGCACCAAACACCAAGCACCAAACACTAAGCACCAAAGACCAAGCCCCAAGCACCAAGCACCAAACACCAAACACCAAGCACCAAGCACCAAACACCAAGCAACAAACACCAAACACTAAGTCCCACGCACAAGCACCAAACACCAAACAGCAAGCACCAAGCACCACACACCAAGCATCAAGCACCAAGCCCCTAGCGGCAAACACCAAACACCAAGCACCAAGCACAAAACACCAAGCACCAATCACCAAGCACCAAACACCAAGCAGCAAGCAGCAAGCACCAAACACCAAACACCAAGCACGAAGCACCAAACACCAAACAACAAGCACCAAGGACCAAACATCAAACACCAAGCACCAAGCACCAAGCACCAAGCACCAAACACCAAGCACCAAACACCAAGCACCAAGCACCAAGTACCAAACACCAAACACCAAGCACCAAACACCAAACACCAAGCACCAAGCACCAAGCACGAAACACCAGGCACCAAGCACCAAGCACCAAACTGCAAACACCAAGCACCAAGCACCAGCCACCAAGCACCAAGCACCAAACACCAAACACCAAGCACTAAGCACCAAACACCAAACAACAAGCCCCAGGCACCAAGCACCAAACACCAAACACCAAGACCGAAGCACCAAACACCAAGCACCAAACTGCAAACACAAAACACCAAGCACCAAGCAGCAAGCACCAAACACCAAGCACCAAGCACCAAACACCAAACACCAAGCACCAAGAACCTAACATCAAACACCAATCACCAAGCACCAAACACCTAACACCAAGAACCAAGCACCAATCACCAAGCACCAAACACCAAGCACCAAACACAAAGCACCAAGCACCAAACACCAAGCACCAAGCACCAAACACCAAGCACCAAGCACCAAACACCAAACCCCAAGCACCAAACACCAAACCCAATGCACCAAGCACCAAACACTAATCACCAAGCACCAAGCACCAAACATCAAGCACCAAGCACCAAGCACCAGGCACCAAGCACCAAGCACCAAACACTAATCACCAAGCACCAAACACCAAGCACCAAACACCAAGCACCAAGCACCAAGCGCCAAACACCAGGCCCCAAGTACCAAACACCAAACACCAAGCACCAAAGACCAAGCACCAAGCACCAAGCACCAAGATCCAAACAATAAGCACCAAGCACCAAGCACCAAACACCAAACACCAACCACCCAGCACCAAGCACCAAGCACCAAACACCAAGCACCAAACAACAAGCACCAAGCACCAAGCACCAGGCACCAAGCACCAAGCACCAAACACTAATCACCAAGCACCAAGCACCAAGCACCAAGCACCAAACACCAAGCACCAAGCACCAAGCGCCAAACACCAAGCACCAAGCACCAAACACCAAACACCAAGCACCAAACACCAAGCCCCAAGCACTAAGCACCAAACACCAAACACCAAGCACCAAGCACCAAACACCAAGCACCAAACACCAAGCACCAAACACCAAACACTAAGTCCCACGCACCAAGCACCAAACACCAAACAGCAAGCACCAAGCACCAAACACCAAGCATCAAGCACCAAGCCTCTAGCACCAAACACCAAACGCCAAGCACCAAGCACAAAACACCAAACAACAAGCACCAAGGACCAAACACCTAACACCAAGCACCAAGCACCAAGCACCAAGCACCAATCACCAAACACCAAGCACCAAACACCAAGCACCAAGCACCAAGTACCAAACACCAAACACCAAACACCAAACACCAAACACCAAGCACCAATCACCAAGCACGAAACACCAGGCACCAAGCACGAAGCACCAAACTCCAAACACCAAGCACCAAGCACCAGCCACCAAGCACCAAGCACCAAACACCAAACACCAAGCACTAAGCACCAAACACCAAACAACAAGCCCCAGGCACCAAGCACCAAACACCAAACAGCAAGCACCAAGCACCAAACACCAAGCATCAAGCACCAAGCCCCTAGCACCAAACACCAAACGCCAAGCACCAAGCACCAAGCACCAAGCACCAAACACCAAGCACCAAACACCAAGCACGCAGCACCAAACACCAAGCACCAAGCACCAAGCACCAAACACCAAGCACCAAGCACCAAGCACCAAACACCAAACACCAAACACCAAGCACCAAGAACCAAACACCAAACAGCAAGCACCAAACACCAAGCACCAAACACCAAGCACCAAACACCAAACCCCAAGCACCAAACACCAAGCACCAAACACCAAACCCCAAGCACCAATCACCAAACACTAATCACCAAGCACCAAGCACCAAACACCAAGCACCAAGCACCAGGCACCAAACACCAAACACCAAACACCAAGCACCAAGAACCAAACACCAAACACCAAACAGCAAGCACCAAGCACCAAGCACCAAGCACCAAGGACCAAACACCAGGCACCAAGCACCAAGCACCAAACACCAAGCACCAAGCACCAAACACCCAGCACCAAGCACCAAGCACCAAACACCAGGCCCCAAGTACCAAACACCAAACACCAAGCACCAAAGACCAAGCACCAAGCACCAAGCACCAAGATCCAAACAATAAGCACCAAGCACCAAGCACCAAACACCAAACACCAACCACCCAGCACCAAGCACCAAGCACCAAACACCAAGCACCAAACAACAAGCACCAAGCACCAAGCACCAGGCACCAAGCACCAAGCACCAAACACTAATCACCAAGCACCAAGCACCAAGCACCAAGCACCAAACACCAAGCACCAAGCACCAAGCGCCAAACACCAAGCACCAAGCACCAAACACCAAACACCAAGCACCAAACACCAAGCCCCAAGCACTAAGCACCAAACACCAAACACCAAGCACCAAGCACCAAACACCAAGCACCAAACACCAAGCACCAAACACCAAACACTAAGTCCCACGCACCAAGCACCAAACACCAAACAGCAAGCACCAAGCACCAAACACCAAGCATCAAGCACCAAGCCTCTAGCACCAAACACCAAACGCCAAGCACCAAGCACAAAACACCAAACAACAAGCACCAAGGACCAAACACCTAACACCAAGCACCAAGCACCAAGCACCAAGCACCAATCACCAAACACCAAGCACCAAACACCAAGCACCAAGCACCAAGTACCAAACACCAAACACCAAACACCAAACACCAAACACCAAGCACCAATCACCAAGCACGAAACACCAGGCACCAAGCACGAAGCACCAAACTCCAAACACCAAGCACCAAGCACCAGCCACCAAGCACCAAGCACCAAACACCAAACACCAAGCACTAAGCACCAAACACCAAACAACAAGCCCCAGGCACCAAGCACCAAACACCAAACAGCAAGCACCAAGCACCAAACACCAAGCATCAAGCACCAAGCCCCTAGCACCAAACACCAAACGCCAAGCACCAAGCACAAAACACCAAACAACAAGCACCAAGGACCAAACACCTAACACCAAGCACCAAGCACCAAGCACCAATCACCAAACACCAAGCACCAAGCACCAAGCACCAAGCACCAAACACCAAGCACCAAACACCAAGCACGCAGCACCAAACATCAAGCACCAAGCACCAAGCACCAAACACCAAGCACCAAGCACCAAGCACCAAACACCAAACACCAAACACCAAGCACCAAGAACCAAACACCAAACAGCAAGCACCAAACACCAAGCACCAAACACCAAGCACCAAACACCAAACCCCAAGCACCAAACACCAAGCACCAAACACCAAACCCCAAGCACCAATCACCAAACACTAATCACCAAGCACCAAGCACCAAACACCAAGCACCAAGCACCAGGCACCAAACACCAAACACCAAACACCAAGCACCAAGAACCAAACACCAAACACCAAACAGCAAGCACCAAGCACCAAGCACCAAGCACCAAGGACCAAACACCAGGCACCAAGCACCAAGCACCAAACACCAAGCACCAAGCACCAAACACCCAGCACCAAGCACCAAGCACCAAACACCAAGCACCAAACACCAAGCACCAAACACCAAACCCCAAGCACCAATCACCAAACACTAATCACCAAGCACCAAGCACCAAACACCAAGCACCAAGCACCAGGCACCAAACACCAAACACCAAACACCAAGCACCAAGAACCAAACACCAAACACCAAACAGCAAGCACCAAGCACCAAGCACCAAGCACCAAGGACCAAACACCAGGCACCAAGCACCAAGCACCAAACACCAAGCACCAAGCACCAAACACCCAGCACCAAGCACCAAGCACCAAACACCAAGCACCAAGCACCAAACACCAAACACCAAACACCAAGCACCAAGCACCAAACAGCAAGCACCAAACACCAAACACCAAACAGCAAACACCAAACAGCAAACACCAAACACCAAACAGCAAACAGCAAACGCCAAACACCAAACACCAAGCACCAAGCACCAATCACCAAGCACCAAGCACCAAACACCAAGCACCAAGCACCAAGCACCAAACACCAAGCACCAAGCACCAAACACCAAACCCCAAGCACCAAACACCAAACCGCAAGCACCAAGCACCAAACACTAATCACCAAGCACCAAGCACCAAACAACAAGCACCAAGCACCAAGCAGCAGGCACCAAGCACCAAGCACCAAACACAAAACACCAAGCACCAAGCACCAAGCAGCAAACACCAAGCATCAAACACCAAACACCAAACACCAAGCACCAAACACCAAGCACCAAGCACCAAACACCAAACACCAAGCACCAAGCACCAAACACCAAACATCAAGCACCAAACACCAGATACCAAGCACCAAGCACCAAACGCCAAACACCAAACACCAAGCACCAAGCACCAAACACCAAACAACAAGCACCAGGCACCAAGCTCCAAATACCAAACACCAAGCACCAAGCACCAAACACCAAACACCAAGCACGCAGCATCAAACACCAAGCACCAAACACCAAGCACCAAGCACCAAGCACCAAGTACCAAACACCAAACACCAAGCACCAAACACCAGACACCAAGCACCAAGCACCAAGCACGAAACACCAGGCACCAAGCACCAAACACCAAACTCCAAACACCAAGCACCAAACACCAGCCACCAAGCACCAAGCACCAAACACCAAACACCAACCACTAAGCACCAAACACCAAACAACAAGCACCAGGCACCAAGCACCAAGCACCAAACTCCAAACACCAAGCACCAAGCACCAAACTCCAAGCACCAAGCACCAAACACCAAACCCCAAGCACCAAACACCAAACACCAAGCACCAAGCACCAAACACCAGACACCAAGCACCAAGCACCAAACACCAAACACCAAGCACCAAGAACCAAACACCAAACACCAAACAGCAAGCACCAAGCACCAAGCACCAAGCACCAAGGACCAAACACCAGACACCAAGCACCAAGCACCAAACACCAAGCACCAAGCACCAAACACCCAGCACCAAGCACCAAGCACCAAACACCAAGCACCAAGCACCAAACACCAAACACCAAACACCAAGCACCAAGCACCAAACAGCAAGCACCAAACACCAAACACCAAACAGCAAACACCAAACAGCAAACACCAAACACCAAACAGCAAACAGCAAACGCCAAACACCAAACACCAAGCACCAAGCACCAATCACCAAGCACCAAGCACCAAACACCAAGCACCAAGCACCAAGCACCAAACACCAAGCACCAAGCACCAAACACCAAACCCCAAGCACCAAACACCAAACCGCAAGCACCAAGCACCAAACACTAATCACCAAGCACCAAGCACCAAACAACAAGCACCAAGCACCAAGCAGCAGGCACCAAGCACCAAGCACCAAACACAAAACACCAAGCACCAAGCACCAAGCAGCAAACACCAAGCATCAAACACCAAACACCAAACACCAAGCACCAAACACCAAGCACCAAGCACCAAACACCAAACACCAAGCACCAAGCACCAAACACCAAACATCAAGCACCAAACACCAGATACCAAGCACCAAGCACCAAACGCCAAACACCAAACACCAAGCACCAAGCACCAAACACCAAACAACAAGCACCAGGCACCAAGCTCCAAATACCAAACACCAAGCACCAAGCACCAAACACCAAACACCAAGCACGCAGCATCAAACACCAAGCACCAAACACCAAGCACCAAGCACCAAGCACCAAGTACCAAACACCAAACACCAAGCACCAAACACCAGACACCAAGCACCAAGCACCAAGCACGAAACACCAGGCACCAAGCACCAAACACCAAACTCCAAACACCAAGCACCAAACACCAGCCACCAAGCACCAAGCACCAAACACCAAACACCAACCACTAAGCACCAAACACCAAACAACAAGCACCAGGCACCAAGCACCAAGCACCAAACTCCAAACACCAAGCACCAAGCACCAAACTCCAAGCACCAAGCACCAAACACCAAACCCCAAGCACCAAACACCAAACACCAAGCACCAAGCACCAAACACCAGACACCAAGCACCAAGCACCAAACACCAAACACCAAGCACCAAGAACCAAACACCAAACACCAAACAGCAAGCACCAAGCACCAAGCACCAAGCACCAAGGACCAAACACCAGGCACCAAGCACCAAGCACCAAACACCAAGCACCAAGCACCAAACACCCAGCACCAAGCACCAAGCACCAAACACCAAGCACCAAGCACCAAACACCAAACACCAAACACCAAGCACCAAGCACCAAACAGCAAGCACCAAACACCAAACACCAAACAGCAAACACCAAACAGCAAACACCAAACACCAAACAGCAAACAGCAAACGCCAAACACCAAACACCAAGCACCAAGCACCAATCACCAAGCACCAAGCACCAAACACCAAGCACCAAGCACCAAGCACCAAACACCAAGCACCAAGCACCAAACACCAAACCCCAAGCACCAAACACCAAACCGCAAGCACCAAGCACCAAACACTAATCACCAAGCACCAAGCACCAAACAACAAGCACCAAGCACCAAGCAGCAGGCACCAAGCACCAAGCACCAAACACAAAACACCAAGCACCAAGCACCAAGCAGCAAACACCAAGCATCAAACACCAAACACCAAACACCAAGCACCAAACACCAAAGACCAAAACCCAAGCACCAAAGACCAAGCACCAAGCACCAAGGACCAAACACCAAGCACCAAGCACCAAGCACCAAACACCAAGCACCAAGCACCAAACACCCAGCACCAAGCACCAAGCACCAAACACCAAGCACCAAACACCAAACACCAAGCACCAAGCACCAAACAGCAAGCACCAAACACCAAACACCAAACAGCAAACACCAAACAGCAAACACCAACCACCAAACAGCAAACAGCAAACGCCAAACACCAAGCACCAAGAACCAAGCACCAAACACCAAGCACCAATCACCAAGCACACAACACCAAACACCAAGCACCAAGGACCAAACATCAAACACCAATCACCAAGCACCAAACACCAAACACCAAGCACCAAGCACCAAGCACCAAGCACCGAACACCAAGCACCAAACAACAAGCACCAAACACCAAGCACCAAACACCAAACCCCAAGCACCAATCACCAAACACTAATCACCAAGCACCAAGCACCAAACACCAAGCACCAAGCACCAGGCACCAAACACCAAACACCAAACACCAAGAACCAAGAACCAAACACCAAACACCAAACAGCAAGCACCAAGCACCAAGCACCAAGCACCAAGGACCAAACACCAGGCACCAAGCACCAAGCACCAAACACCAAGCACCAAGCACCAAACACCAAGCACCAAGCACCAAGCACCAAACACCAAGCACCAAGCACCAAACACCAAACACCAAACACCAAGCACCAAGCACCAAACAGCAAGCACCAAACACCAAACACCAAACAGCAAACACCAAACAGCAAACACCAAACACCAAACAGCAAACAGCAAACGCCAAACACCAAACACCAAGCACCAAGCACCAATCACCAAGCACCAAGCACCAAACACCAAGCACCAAGCACCAAGCACCAAACACCAAGCACCAAGCACCAAACACCAAACCCCAAGCACCAAACACCAAACCGCAAGCACCAAGCACCAAACACTAATCACCAAGCACCAAGCACCAAACAACAAGCACCAAGCACCAAGCAGCAGGCACCAAGCACCAAGCACCAAACACAAAACACCAAGCACCAAGCACCAAGCAGCAAACACCAAGCATCAAACACCAAACACCAAACACCAAGCACCAAACACCAAGCACCAAGCACCAAACACCAAACACCAAGCACCAAGAACCAAACACCAAACATCAAGCACCAAACACCAGATACCAAGCACCAAGCACCAAACGCCAAACACCAAACACCAAGCACCAAGCACCAAACACCAAACAACAAGCACCAGGCACCAA
Organism: Eledone cirrhosa; assembly: GCA_964016885.1. Taxonomy (NCBI): domain Eukaryota; kingdom Metazoa; phylum Mollusca; class Cephalopoda; order Octopoda; family Eledonidae; genus Eledone; species Eledone cirrhosa. Next base: position 139,134,444 of record OZ024743.1, on the reverse strand, counting down.
GCTCCAAATACCAAACACCAAGCACCAAGCACCAAACACCAAACACCAAGCACGCAGCATCAAACACCAAGCACCAAACACCAAGCACCAAGCACCAAGCACCAAGTACCAAACACCAAACACCAAGCACCAAACACCAGACACCAAGCACCAAGCACCAAGCACGAAACACCAGGCACCAAGCACCAAACACCAAACTCCAAACACCAAGCACCAAACACCAGCCACCAAGCACCAAGCACCAAACACCAAACACCAACCACTAAGCACCAAACACCAAACAACAAGCACCAGGCACCAAGCACCAAGCACCAAACTCCAAACACCAAGCACCAAGCACCAAACTCCAAGCACCAAGCACCAAACACCAAACCCCAAGCACCAAACACCAAACACCAAGCACCAAGCACCAAACACCAGACACCAAGCACCAAGCACCAAACACCAAACACCAAGCACCAAGAACCAAACACCAAACACCAAACAGCAAGCACCAAGCACCAAGCACCAAGCACCAAGGACCAAACACCAGGCACCGAGCACCAAGCACCAAACACCAAGCACCAAGCACCAAACACCCAGCACCAAGCACCAAGCACCAAACATCAAGCACCAAGCACCAAAGACCAAACACCAAACACCAAGCACCAAGCACCAAACAGCAAGCACCAAACACCAAACACCAAACAGCAAACACCAAACAGCAAACACCAAACACCAAACAGCAAACAGCAAACGCCAAACACCAAACACCAAGCACCAAGCACCAATCACCAAGCACCAAGCACCAAACACCAAGCACCAAGCACCAAGCACCAAACACCAAGCACCAAGCACCAAACACCAAACCCCAAGCACCAAACACCAAACCGCAAGCACCAAGCACCAAACACTAATCACCAAGCACCAAGCACCAAACAACAAGCACCAAGCACCAAGCAGCAGGCACCAAGCACCAAGCACCAAACACAAAACACCAAGCACCAAGCACCAAGCAGCAAACACCAAGCATCAAACACCAAACACCAAACACCAAGCACCAAACACCAAGCACCAAGCACCAAACACCAAACACCAAGCACCAAGCACCAAACACCAAACATCAAGCACCAAACACCAGATACCAAGCACCAAGCACCAAACGCCAAACACCAAACACCAAGCACCAAGCACCAAACACCAAACAACAAGCACCAGGCACCAAGCTCCAAATACCAAACACCAAGCACCAAGCACCAAACACCAAACACCAAGCACGCAGCATCAAACACCAAGCACCAAACACCAAGCACCAAGCACCAAGCACCAAGTACCAAACACCAAACACCAAGCACCAAACACCAGACACCAAGCACCAAGCACCAAGCACGAAACACCAGGCACCAAGCACCAAACACCAAACTCCAAACACCAAGCACCAAACACCAGCCACCAAGCACCAAGCACCAAACACCAAACACCAACCACTAAGCACCAAACACCAAACAACAAGCACCAGGCACCAAGCACCAAGCACCAAACTCCAAACACCAAGCACCAAGCACCAAACTCCAAGCACCAAGCACCAAACACCAAACCCCAAGCACCAAACACCAAACACCAAGCACCAAGCACCAAACACCAGACACCAAGCACCAAGCACCAAGCACGAAACACCAGGCACCAAGCACCAAACACCAAACTCCAAACACCAAGCACCAAACACCAGCCACCAAACACCAAGCACCAAACACCAAACACCAACCACTAAGCACCAAACACCAAACAACAAGCACCAGGCACCAAGCACCAAGCACCAAACTCCAAACACCAAGCACCAAGCACCAAACTCCAAGCACCAAGCACCAAACACCAAACCCCAAGCACCAAACACCAAACACCAAGCACCAAGCACCAAACACCAAGCACCAAGCAGCAAGCACCAAGCACCAAACACCAAACCCCAAGCACCAAACACCAAACCGCAAGCACCAAGCACCAAACACTAATCACCAAGTACCAAGCACCAAACACAAAACACCAAGCACCAAGCACCAAGCACCAAACACCAAGCACCAAGCACCAAGCACCAAACACCAAATACCAAACACCAAACACCAAGAACCAAACACCAAACACCAAACAGCATGCACCAAGCACCAAACACCAAGCACCAAACACCAAACCCCAAGCACCAAACACCAAGCACCAAGCACCAAGCACCAAACACCAAACACCAAACACCAAGCACCAAGAACCAAACACCAAACACCAAACAGCAAGCACCAAGCACCAAGCACCAAGCACCAAACACCAAGCACCAAGCACCAAGCACCAAGCACCAAAGACCAAGCACCAAGCACCTAACACCCAGCACCAAACACCAAACAGCAAGCACCAAGCACCAACACCAAGCCCTAAACACCAAACCCCAAGCACCAATCACCAAACACTAATCACCAAGCACCAAGCACCAAACACCAAGCACCAAGCAGCAAGCACCAAACACCAAGCACCAAGCACCAAGCACCAAACACCAAGCACCAAGCACCAAAGACCAAAACCCAAGCACCAAAAACCAAGCACCAAGCACCAAGGACCAAACACCAAGCACCAAGCACCAAGCACCAAACACCAAGCACCAAGTACCAAACACCCAGCACCAAGCACCAAGCACCAAACACCAAGCACCAAACACCAAACACCAAGCACCAAGCACCAAACAGCAAGCACCAAACACCAAACACCAAACAGCAAACACCAAACAGCAAACACCAACCACCAAACAGCAAACAGCAAACGCCAAACACCAAGCACCAAGAACCAAGCACCAAACACCAAGCACCAATCACCAAGCACACAACACCAAACACCAAGCACCAAGGACCAAACATCAAACACCAATCACCAAGCACCAAACACCAAACACCAAGCACCAAGCACCAAGCACCAAGCACCGAACACCAAGCACCAAACAACAAGCACCAAACACCAAGCACCAAACACCAAACACCAAGCACCCGGCACCAAGCACCAAACACCAAGCACCAAACACCAAGCACCAAAGACCAAGTCCCACGCACCAAGCACCAAACACCAAACACCAAGCACCAAGCACCAAATACGAAACACCAAGCACCAAGCCCCTAGCACCAAACACCAAGCAGCAAGCAGCAAGCACCAAACACCAAACACCAAGCACCAAGCACCAAACACCAAACACCAAGCACCAAGCACAAAATACCAAACACCAAGCACAATGGACCAAACATCAAACACCAAGCACCAAGCACCAAACGCCTAACACCAAGCACCAAGCACCAAGCACCAAGCACCAAACACCAAGCACCAATCACCAAACACCAAACACCAAGCACCGAACACCAAGCACCAGGCACCAAACACCAAACACCAAGCACCAAGCACCAAACACCAAACACCAAGACCGAAGCACCAAACACCAAGCACCAAAATCCAAACACAAAACACCAAGCACCAAGCAGCAAGCACCAAACACCAAACACCAAGCACCAAGCACCAAGCACCAAACACCAAGCACCAAGAACCTAACATCAAACACCAATCATCAAGCACCAAACACCTAACACCAAGCACCAAGCACCAAGCACCAAGCACCAAACACCAAGCACCAAACACAAAGCACCAAGCACCAAACACCAAGCACCAAGCACCAAACACCAAGCACCAAGCACCAAACACCAAACCCCAAGCACCAAACACCAAACCCAAAGCACCAAGCACCAAACACTAATCACCAAGCACCAAACATCAAGCACCAAGCACCAAGCACCAGGCACCAAGCACCAAGCACCAAACACTAATCACCAAGCACCAAACACCAAGCACCAAACACCAAGCACCAAGCACCAAGCGCCAAACACCAGGCACCAAGCACCAAACACCAAACACCAAGCACCAAAGACCAAGCACCAAGCACCAAGCACCAAGCACCAAACAATAAGCACCAAGCACCAAGCACCAAACACCAAACACCAACCACCCAGCACCAAGCAACAAGCACCAAACACCAAGCACCAAACACCAAACACCAAACACCAAGCACCAAGCACCAAGCACCAAACACCAAGCACCAAACACTAAGCACCAAACACCAAGCACCAAGCACCAAACACCAAGCACCAAACACCAAACACTAAGTCCCACGCACCAAGCACCAAACACCAAACAGCAAGCACCAAGCACCAAACACCAAGCATCAAGCACCAAGCCCCTAGCAGCAAACACCAAACACCAAGCACCAAGCACAAAACACCAAGCACCAATCACCAAGCACCAAACACCAAGCAGCAAGCAGCAAGCACCAAACACCAAACACCAAGCACGAAGCACCAAACACCAAACAACAAGCACCAAGGACCAAACATCAAACACCAAGCACCAAGCACCAAACAACTGACACCAAGCACCAAGCACCAAGCACCAAGCACCAAACACCAAGCACCAAACACCAAGCACCAAGCACCAAGTACCAAACACCAAACACCAAGCACCAAACACCAAACACCAAGCACCAAGCACCAAGCACGAAACACCAGGCACCAAGCACCAAGCACCAAACTGCAAACACCAAGCACCAAGCACCAGCCACCAAGCACCAAGCACCAAACACCAAACACCAAGCACTAAGCACCAAACACCAAACAACAAGCCCCAGGCACCAAGCACCAAACACCAAACACCAAGACCGAAGCACCAAACACCAAGCACCAAACTCCAAACACAAAACACCAAGCACCAAGCAGCAAGCACTAAACACCAAGCACCAAGAACCTAACATCAAACACCAATCACCAAGCACCAAACACCTAACACCAAGAACCAAGCACCAAGCACCAAGCACCAAACACCAAGCACCAAACACAAAGCACCAAGCACCAAACACCAAGCACCAAGCACCAAACACCAAGCACCAAGCACCAAACACCAAACCCCAAGCACCAAACACCAAACCCAAAGCACCAAGCACCAAACACTAATCACCAAGCACCAAGCACCAAACATCAAGCACCAAGCACCAAGCACCAGGCACCAAGCACCAAGCACCAAACACTAATCACCAAGCACCAAACACCAAGCACCAAACACCAAGCACCAAGCACCAAGCGCCAAACACCAGGCACCAAGTACCAAACACCAAACACCAAGCACCAAAGACCAAGCACCAAGCACCAAGCACCAAGCACCAAACAATAAGCACGAAGCACCAAGCACCAAACACCAAACACCAACCACCCAGCACCAAGCACCAAGCACCAAACACCAAGCACCAAACACCAAACACCAAACACCAAGCACCAAGCACCAAGCACCAAACACCAAGCACCAAACACTAAGCACCAAAGACCAAGCCCCAAGCACCAAACACCAAACACCAAGCACCAAGCACCAAACACCAAGCACCAAACACCAAGCACCAAACAACAAGCACCAAGCACCAAGCACCAGGCACCAAGCACCAAGCACCAAACACTAATCACCAAGCACCAAGCACCAAGCACCAAGCACCAAACACCAAGCACCAAGCACCAAGCGCCAAACACCAAGCACCAAGCACCAAACACCAAACACCAAGCACCAAACACCAAGCCCCAAGCACTAAGCACCAAACACCAAACACCAAGCACCAAGCACCAAACACCAAGCACCAAACACCAAACACCAAACACCAAACACTAAGTCCCACGCACCAAGCACCAAACACCAAGCATCAAGCACCAAGCCCCTAGCGCCAAAAACCAAACGCCAAGCACCAAGCACAAAACACCAAACAACAAGCACCAAGGACCAAACACCTAACACCAAGCACCAAGCACCAAGCACCAAGCACCAATCACCAAACACCAAGCACCAAACACCAAGCACCAAGCACCAAGTACCAAACACCAAACACCAAACACCAAACACCAAACACCAAGCACCAAGCACCAAGCACGAAACACGAGGCACCAAGCACCAAGCACCAAACTCCAAACACCAAGCACCAAGCACCAGCCACCAAGCACCAAGCACCAAACACCAAACACCAAGCACTAAGCACCAAACACCAAACAACAAGCCCCAGGCACCAAGCACCAAACACCAAACACCAAGCACGCAGCACCAAACACCAAGCACCAAGCACCAAGCACCAAACACCAAGCACCAAGCACCAAGCACCAAACACCAAACACCAAACACCAAGCACCAAGAACCAAACACCAAACACCAAACAGCAAGCACCAAGCACCAAACACCAAGCACCAAACACCAAACCCCAAGCACCAATCACCAAACACTAATCACCAAGCACCAAGCACCAAACACCAAGCACCAAGCACCAAGCACCAAACACCAAACACCAAACACCAAGCACCAAGAACCAAACACCAAACACCAAACAGCAAGCACCAAGCACCAAGCACCAAGCACCAAGGACCAAACAACAGGCACCAAGCACCAAGCACCAAACACCAAGCACCAAGCACCAAACACCCTGCACCAAGCACCAAGCACCAAACACCAAGCACCAAGCACCAAACACCAAACACCAAGCACCAAACAGCAAGCACCAAACACCAAGCAGAAAACACCAAACAGCAAACACCAAACACCAAACAGCAAACAGCAAACGCCAAACACCAAACACCAAGCACCAAGCACCAAACACCAAGCACCAAGCACCAAACACCAAGCACCAAGCACCAAGCACCAAACACCAAGCACCAAGCACCAAATACCAAACCCCAAGCACCAAACACCAAACCGCAAGCACCAAGCACCAAACACTAATCACCAAGCACCAAGCACCAAACAACAAGCACCAAGCACCAAACACCAAACACCAAGCACCAAGCACCAAGCACCAAACACCAAACATCAAGCACCAAAAACCAGATACCAAGCACCAAGCACCAAACGCCAAACACCAAACACCAAGCACCAAGCACAAAACACCAAACAACAAGCACCAGGCACCAAGCTCCAAATACCAAACACCAAGCACCAAGCACCAAACACCAAACACCAAGCACGCAGCATCAAACACCAAGCACCAAACACCAAGCACCAAGCACCAAGCACCAAGTACCAAACACCAAACACCAAGCACCAAACACCAGACACCAAGCACCAAGCACCAAGCACGAAACACCAGGCACCAAGCACCAAACACCAAACTCCAAACACCAAGCACCAAACACCAGCCACCAAGCATCAAGCACCAAACACCAAACACCAACCACTAAGCACCAAACACCAAACAACAAGCACCAGGCACCAAGCACCAAGCACCAAACTCCAAACACCAAGCACCAAGCACCAAACTCCAAGCACCAAGCACCAAACACCAAACCCCAAGCACCAAACACCAAACACCAAGCACCAAGCACCAAACACCAAGCACCAAGCAGCAAGCACCAAGCACCAAACACCAAACCCCAAGCACCAAACACCAAACCGCAAGCACCAAGCACCAAACACTAATCACCAAGTACCAAGCACCAAACACAAAACACCAAGCACCAAGCACCAAGCAGCAAACACCAAGCATCAAACACCAAACACCAAACACCAAGCACCAAACACCAAACACCAAGCACCAAGTACCAAGCACCAAACACCAAACATCAAGCACGCAGCATCAAACACCAAGCACCAAACACCAAGCACCAAGCACCAAGCACCAAGTACCAAACACCAAACACCAAGCACCAAACACCAAACACCAAGCACCAAGCCCCAAGCACGAAACACCAAGCACCAAGCACCAGCCACCAAGCACCAAACACCAAACACCAAGCACTAAGCACCAAACACCAAACAACAAGCACCAGGCACCAAGCACCAAACACCAAACACCAAGCACGCAGCACCAAACACCAAGAACCAAGCACCAAACACCAAACATCAAACACCAAGCACCAAAACCAAACACCAAACACCAAACAGCAAGCACCAAGCACCAAACACCATGCACCAAACACCAAACCCCAAGCACCAATCACCAAACACGAATCACCAAGCACCAAGCACCAAAGAGCAAGCACCAAACAGCAAGCACCAAACACCAAAACCCAAGCACCAAGCACCAAGAACCAAACACCAAGCAACAAGCACCAAGCACCAAACACCAAGCACCAAGCACCAAACACCCAGCACCAAGCACCAAGCACCAAACACCAAGCACCAAGCACCAAACACCAAACACCAAACGCCAAGCACCAAGCACCAAACTTCAAGCACCAAACAGCAAACACCAAACAGCAAACAGCAAACAGCAAACACCAAAAAGCAAACAGCAAACAGCAAATGCCAAACACCAAACACCAAGCACCAAGCACCAAACTCCAAGCACCAAGCACCAAACACCAAGCACCAAGCACAAAGCACCAAACACCAAGCACCAAGCAGCAAACACCAAACCCCAAGCACCAAACACCAAACCGCAAGCACCAAGCACCAAACACTAATCACCAAGCACCAAGCACCAAACAACAAGCACCAAGCACCAAGCACCAGGTACCAAACACCAAACACCAAACACAAAACAACAAACACCAAGCACCAAACACCAAGCACCAAGCACCAAACACCAAACACCAAGCGCCAAGCAGCAAGCACCAAACACCAAACATCAAGCACCAAACACCAGATACCAAGCACCAAGCACCAAGCACCAAAAACCAATCACCAAGCACCAAGCACCAAACACCAAACAACAAGCACCAGGCACCAAGCTCCAAACACCAAACACCAAGCACCAAGCACCAAACACCAAACACCAAGCACGCAGCATCAAACACCAAGCACCAAACACCAAGCACCAAGCACCAAGCACCAAGCACCAAACACCAAGCACCAAACACGAAACACCAAGCACCAAGCACCAAGCACGAAACACCAGGCACCAAGCACCAAGCAGCAAACTCCAAACACCAAGCACCAAACACCAGCCACCAAGCACCAAGCACCAAACACCAAACACCAAGCATTAAGCACCAAACACCAAACAACAAGCACCAGGCACCAAGCACCAAACACCAAACACCAAGCACACAGCACCAAGCACCATGCACCAAGCACCAAACACCAAGCACCAAGCACCAAGCACCAAACACCAAACACCAAACACCAAGCACCAAGAACCAAACACCAAACATCAAGCACCAAGCACCAAACACCAAGCAACAAACACCAAGCACCAAGCACCAAGGACCCAACATCAAACACCAAGCACCAAGCACCAAACACCAAACACCAAGCCCCAAGCACCAGGCACCAAGCACCGAACACCAAGCCCCAAACACCAAGCACTAAGCCCCTAGCACCAAACAACAAACACCAAGCATCAAGCACAAAACACCAAGCACCAAACACCAAGCAGCAAGCAGCAAGCACCAAACACCAAACAACAAGCACCAAGCACCAAACACCAAACACCAAGCACCAAGGACCAAACATCAAACACCAAGCACCAAGCACCAAACACCTAACGCCAAGAACCAAGCATCAAGCACCAATCACCAAACACCAAGCACCAATCACCAAACACCAAGCTCCAAGCACCAAACACCAAGCACCAGGCACCAAGCACCAAACACCAAGCACCAAACACCAAACACCAAGCACCAAGCACCAAGCACGAAACACCAGGCACCAAGCACCAAGCACCAAACTCCAGACACCAAACACCAAGCACGCAGTACCAAACACCAAGCACCAAGCACCAAGCACCAAGCACCAAACACCAAACACCAAACACCAAGCACCAAGCGCAAAACACCAAGCACCAATCACCAAGCACCAAAACCCATGCAGCAGGCAGCAAGCACCAAACACCAAGCACCAAGCACCAAACACCAAACACCAAACACCAAGCACCAAACACCAAACACCAAGCACCAAGGACCAAACATCAAACACCAAGCACCAAGCACCAAACACCTAACACCAAGCACCAGGCACCAAGCACCAAGCACCAAACACCAAGCACCAATCACCAAACACCAAGCACCAAGCACCAAACACCAAGCACCAGGCACCAAGCACCAAACACCAAGCACCAAGCACCAAACACCAAGCACCAAGCCCGAAGCACCAAACACCAAGCACCAAACTCCAAACACAAAACACCAAACACCAAGCACCAACCACCAAACACCAAACACCAAGCACCAAGGACCAAACATCAAACACCAAGCACCAAGCACCAAACACCTAACACCAAGCACCAAGCACCAAGCACCAAGCACCAAACACCAAGCACCAAGCACCAAACATCAAGCACCAAGCACCAAGCACCAAACACCAAGCACCAAGCACCAAACACCAAACAACAAGCACCAGGCACCAAACAACAAGCACCAGGCACCAAGCTCCAATCACCAAACACCAAGCACCAAGCACCAAACACCAAACACCAAGCACGCAGCATTAAACACCAAGCACCAAGCACCAACCACCAAACACCAAGCACCAAGCACCAAGCACCAAATACCAAACACCAAACACCAAGCACCAAGCACCAAGGACCAAAATCCAAACACCAAGCGCCGAACACCAGCCACCAAGCACCAAGCACCAAACACCAAACAGCAAACACCAAACAGCAAACACCAAACACCAAACAGCAAACAGCAAACGCCAAACACCAAGCACCAAGCACCAAGCACCAAACACCAAGCACCAAGCACCAAGCACCAAACACCAAACAGCAAACACGAAACACAAAACAGCAAACACCATACAGCAAACACCAAACACCAAAAAGCAGACACCAAACCGCATACACCAAACAGCAAACACAAAACACCAAACCCCAAGCACCAATCACCAAACACTAATCACCAAGCACCAAGCACCAAGCACCAAACACCAAGCGTTAAGCACCTAGCACCAAACACCAAGCACCAAGCACCAAGCACAAACACCAAACACCAAACACCAAACACCAAGCACCAAAGACCAAGCACCAAGCACCAAGCACCAAGCACCAAACAATAAGCACCAAGCACCAAGCACCAAACACCAAGCACCAAGCACCAAACATCAACCACCCAGCACCAAGCACCAAGCACCAAACACCAAGCACCAAACACCAAACAACAAACACCAAGCAGCAAGCACCAAACACCAAGCAGCAAGCACCAAACACCAAGCCCCAAGCACCAAGCATCAAACACCAAACACCAAGCACCAAGCACCAAACACCAAGCACCAAGCACCTAGCACCAAACACCAAACACCAAGCACCAACCACCAAGCACCAAACACCAAGCACCAATCACCAAGCACCAAACACCAAGCAGCAAGCAGCAAGCACCAAACACGAAACACCAAGCACCAAGCACCAAGCACCAAACACCAAACACCAAGCACCAAGGACCAAACATCAAACACCAAGCCCCAAGCACCAAAAACCTAACACCAAGTACCAAGCACCTAGCACCAAGCACCGAACACCAAGCACCAAGCACCAAGCACCAAACACCAAGCACCAAGCACCAAACACCAAACACCAAGCACCAAGCACCAAGCACCAAACACCAAGCACCAGGCACCAAGCCCCAAACATCAAGCACCATGCACCAAACACCAAGCACCAAGCACGAAGCACCAAACACCAAGCACCAAGCACCAAACACTTAACACCAAGCACCAAGCACCAAGCACCAAACACCAAACACCAAACACCAAACACCAAGCACCAAGTACCAAACACCAAGCACCAAGCACCAAACACCAAGCACCAAGCACCAAGCACCAAACACCAAGCACCAAGCACTAAGCCCCTAGCACCAAACAACAAACACCAAGCATCAAGCACAAAACACCAAGCACCAAACACCAAGCAGCAAGCAGCAAGCACCAAACACCAAACAACAAGCACCAAGCACCAAACACCAAACACCAAGCACCAAGGACCAAACATCAAACACCAAGCACCAAGCACCAAACACCTAACGCCAAGAACCAAGCATCAAGCACCAATCACCAAACACCAAGCACCAATCACCAAACACCAAGCTCCAAGCACCAAACACCAAGCACCAGGCACCAAGCACCAAACACCAAGCACCAAACACCAAACACCAAGCACCAAGCACCAAGCACGAAACACCAGGCACCAAGCACCAAGCACCAAACTCCAGACACCAAACACCAAGCACGCAGCACCAAACACCAAGCACCAAGCACCAAGCACCAAGCACCAAACACCAAACACCAAACACCAAGCACCAAGCGCAAAACACCAAGCACCAATCACCAAGCACCAAAACCCATGCAGCAGGCAGCAAGCACCAAACACCAAGCACCAAGCACCAAACACCAAACACCAAACACCAAGCACCAAACACCAAACACCAAGCACCAAGGACCAAACATCAAACACCAAGCACCAAGCACCAAACACCTAACACCAAGCACCAGGCACCAAGCACCAAGCACCAAACACCAAGCACCAATCACCAAACACCAAGCACCAAGCACCAAACACCAAGCACCAGGCACCAAGCACCAAACACCAAGCACCAAGCACCAAACACCAAGCACCAAGCCCGAAGCACCAAACACCAAGCACCAAACTCCAAACACAAAACACCAAACACCAAGCACCAACCACCAAACACCAAACACCAAGCACCAAGGACCAAACATCAAACACCAAGCACCAAGCACCAAACACCTAACACCAAGCACCAAGCACCAAGCACCAAGCACCAAACACCAAGCACCAAGCACCAAACATCAAGCACCAAGCACCAAGCACCAAACACCAAGCACCAAGCACCAAACACCAAACAACAAGCACCAGGCACCAAACAACAAGCACCAGGCACCAAGCTCCAATCACCAAACACCAAGCACCAAGCACCAAACACCAAACACCAAGCACGCAGCATTAAACACCAAGCACCAAGCACCAACCACCAAACACCAAGCACCAAGCACCAAGCACCAAATACCAAACACCAAACACCAAGCACCAAGCACCAAGGACCAAAATCCAAACACCAAGCGCCGAACACCAGCCACCAAGCACCAAGCACCAAACACCAAACAGCAAACACCAAACAGCAAACACCAAACACCAAACAGCAAACAGCAAACGCCAAACACCAAGCACCAAGCACCAAGCACCAAACACCAAGCACCAAGCACCAAGCACCAAACACCAAACAGCAAACACGAAACACAAAACAGCAAACACCATACAGCAAACACCAAACACCAAAAAGCAGACACCAAACCGCATACACCAAACAGCAAACACAAAACACCAAACCCCAAGCACCAATCACCAAACACTAATCACCAAGCACCAAGCACCAAGCACCAAACACCAAGCGTTAAGCACCTAGCACCAAACACCAAGCACCAAGCACCAAGCACAAACACCAAACACCAAACACCAAACACCAAGCACCAAAGACCAAGCACCAAGCACCAAGCACCAAGCACCAAACAATAAGCACCAAGCACCAAGCACCAAACACCAAGCACCAAGCACCAAACATCAACCACCCAGCACCAAGCACCAAGCACCAAACACCAAGCACCAAACACCAAACAACAAACACCAAGCAGCAAGCACCAAACACCAAGCAGCAAGCACCAAACACCAAGCCCCAAGCACCAAGCATCAAACACCAAACACCAAGCACCAAGCACCAAACACCAAGCACCAAGCACCTAGCACCAAACACCAAACACCAAGCACCAACCACCAAGCACCAAACACCAAGCACCAATCACCAAGCACCAAACACCAAGCAGCAAGCAGCAAGCACCAAACACGAAACACCAAGCACCAAGCACCAAGCACCAAACACCAAACACCAAGCACCAAGGACCAAACATCAAACACCAAGCCCCAAGCACCAAAAACCTAACACCAAGTACCAAGCACCTAGCACCAAGCACCGAACACCAAGCACCAAGCACCAAGCACCAAACACCAAGCACCAAGCACCAAACACCAAACACCAAGCACCAAGCACCAAGCACCAAACACCAAGCACCAGGCACCAAGCCCCAAACATCAAGCACCATGCACCAAACACCAAGCACCAAGCACGAAGCACCAAACACCAAGCACCAAGCACCAAACACTTAACACCAAGCACCAAGCACCAAGCACCAAACACCAAACACCAAACACCAAACACCAAGCACCAAGTACCAAACACCAAGCACCAAGCACCAAACACCAAGCACCAAGCACCAAGCACCAAACACCAAGAACCAAGCACCAAACACCAAGCACCAAGCACCAAGTACATACACCAAGCACCAAACACCAAGCTCCAAACACCAAGCACCAAGCACCAAACACCAAACACCAAACACCAAACACCAAGCACCAAGCACCAAACACTAAACACCAAACAGCAAGCACCAAGCACCAAACACCAAGCACCAAGCACCAAACAACAAACACCAAGCACCATGCACCAAACACTAATCACCAAGCACCAAGCACCAAACACCAAGCACCAAGCAGCAAGCACCAAACACCAAACACCAAGCACCAAGCACCAAGCACCAAACACCAAGCACCAAGCACCAAACACCAAACCCCAAGTACCAAAGACCAAGCACCAAGCACCAAGGACCAAACACCAAGCACCAAGCATCAAGCACCAAGCACCAAACACCAAGCACCAAGCACCAAACACCCAGCACCAAGCACCAAGCACCAAGCACCAAACACCAAGCACCAAGCACCAAACACCAAAGACCAAACACCAAGCACCAAGCACCAAACAGCAAGCACCAAACACCAAACACCAAACACCAAACACCAAACAGCAAGCACCAAACACCAAACAGCAAAGAGCAAACGCCAAACACCAAGCACCAAGCACCAAGCACCAAACACCAAGCACCAAGCACCAAGCATTAAACACCAAACAGCAAACACCAAACACGAAACAGCAAACACCATACAGCAAACACCAAACACCAAGCACCAAGCACCAAACACCAAACCCCAAGCACCAAGCACCAAACACTAATAACCAAGCACCAAGCACCAAGCACCAAACACCAAGCACCAAGCACCTAGCACCAAACACAAAGCACCAGGCACCAAGCGCCAAACACCAAGCACCATGCACCAAACACCAAGCACCAAGCACGAAGCACCAAACACCAAGCACCAAGCACCAAACACTTAACACCACACACCAAGCACCAAACACCAAACACCAAGCACCAAGCACCAAATAGCAAGCACCAAACACCAAACACCAAACACCAAACACCAAACAGCAAGCACCAAACACCAAACAGCAAAGAGCAAACGCCAAACACCAAGCACCAAGCACCAAGCACCAAACACCAAGCACCAAGCACCAAGCATTAAACACCAAACAGCAAACACCAAACACGAAACAGCAAACACCATACAGCAAACACCAAACACAAAGCACCAAGCACCAAACACCAAACCCCAAGCACCAAGCACCAAACACTAATAACCAAGCACCAAGCACCAAGCACCAAACACCAAGCACCAAGCACCAAGCACCAAACACCGAAGACCAAGCACCAAGCACCTAGCACCAAACACAAAGCACCAGGCACCAAGCCCCAAACACCAAGCACCATCCACCAAACACCAAGCACCAAGCACGAAGCACCAAACACCAAGCACCAAGCACCAAACACTTAACACCAAGCACCAAGCACCAAGTACCAAACACCAAGCACCAAACACCAAACACCAAGCACCAAACACCAAGCACCAAGCACCAAACACCAAGCACCAAGCACCAAGCACCAAGAACCAAGCACCAAACACCAAGCACCAAGCACCAAGTACATACACCAAGCACCAAACACCAAACACAAAACATCAAGCACCAAGCAACAAGCATCAAACACCAAGCATCAAACACCAAACACCAAGTACCAAGCACCAAACACCAAACACCAAGCACCAAGCACCAAGCACCAAACACCATACACCCAGCACCAAACAGCAAGCACAAAGCACCAAGCACCAAATACCAAGCACCAAACGCCAAACACCAAGCACCGAGCACAAACACCAAACACTAAGCACCAAGCACCAAACACCAAAACCCAAACACTAGACACCAAGCACGAAACACTAAACACCAAACACCAAGCACCAAGCACCAAACACTAATCACCAAGCACCAAGCACCAAACAACAAGCACCAAGCACCAAGCACCAGGCACCAAGCACCAAGCACCAAACACAGAACACCAAGCACCAAGCACCAAGCAACAAGCAGCAAAAACCAAGCATCAAACACCAAACACCAAACAGCAAGCACCAAACACCAAACACCAAGCACTAAGCACCAAACACCAAGCACCAAACTCCAAGCACCCAGCACCAAACACCAAACACCAAGCACCAAGCAGCAAACACCAAACACCAACACCAAGCACCAAGCACCAAACACCAAACACCAAGCACCAAACACCAGACACCAAGCACCAAACACCAAACACCAAGCACCAAGCACCAAACACCAAACAACAAGCACCAGGCACCAAGCACCAAACACCAAACACCAAGCACCAAGCACCAAACACCAAGCACCAAGCACCAAACGCCAAACACCAAGCACCAAGCACCAAACACCAAGCACCAAATACGAAACAGCAAACACCATACAGCAAACACTAAATACCAAAAAGCAGACACCAAACAGCAAACACCAAACACCAAACACCATGCACCAAGCACCAACCACCAAACTCCAAGCACCAAAGACCAAGCACCAAGCACCAAACACCAAGCACCAAGCACCAAACACCAACCACCCAGCACCAAGCACCAAGCACCAAACACCAAGCACCAAACACCAAACACTAAACACCAAGCACAAAGCACCAAGCACCAAACACCAAGCCCCAAGCACCAAGCACCAAACACCAAACACCAAGCACCAAGCACCAAACACCAAGCCCCAAGCACCAAGCACCAAACACCAACACCAAGCACCAAGCACCAAACACCAAACACCAAGCACCAAACACCAAACACCAAGCACCAAGGACCCAACATCAAACACCAAGCACCAAGCACCAAACACCAAACCCCAAGCACCAAGCACCAAACACTAATAACCAAGCACCAAGCACCAAGCACCAAACACCAAGCACCAAGCACCTAGCACCAAACACAAAGCACCAGGCACCAAGCGCCAAACCCCAAGCACCATGCACCAAACACCAAGCACCAAGCACGAAGCACCAAACACCAAGCACCAAGCACCAAACACTTAACACCACACACCAAGCACCAAACACCAAACACCAAGCACCAAGCACCAAATAGCAAGCACCAAACACCAAACACCAAACACCAAACACCAAACAGCAAGCACCAAACACCAAACAGCAAAGAGCAAACGCCAAACACCAAGCACCAAGCACCAAGCACCAAACACCAAGCACCAAGCACCAAGCATTAAACACCAAACAGCAAACACCAAACACGAAACAGCAAACACCATACAGCAAACACCAAACACAAAGCACCAAGCACCAAACACCAAACCCCAAGCACCAAGCACCAAACACTAATAACCAAGCACCAAGCACCAAGCACCAAACACCAAGCACCAAGCACCAAGCACCAAACACCGAAGACCAAGCACCAAGCACCTAGCACCAAACACAAAGCACCAGGCACCAAGCCCCAAACACCAAGCACCATCCACCAAACACCAAGCACCAAGCACGAAGCACCAAACACCAAGCACCAAGCACCAAACACTTAACACCAAGCACCAAGCACCAAGTACCAAACACCAAGCACCAAACACCAAACACCAAGCACCAAACACCAAGCACCAAGCACCAAACACCAAGCACCAAGCACCAAGCACCAAGAACCAAGCACCAAACACCAAGCACCAAGCACCAAGTACATACACCAAGCACCAAACACCAAACACAAAACATCAAGCACCAAGCAACAAGCATCAAACACCAAGCATCAAACACCAAACACCAAGTACCAAGCACCAAACACCAAACACCAAGCACCAAGCACCAAGCACCAAACACCATACACCCAGCACCAAACAGCAAGCACAAAGCACCAAGCACCAAATACCAAGCACCAAACACCAAACACCAAGCACCGAGCACAAACACCAAACACTAAGCACCAAGCACCAAACACCAAAACCCAAACACTAGACACCAAGCACGAAACACGAAACACCAAACACCAAGCACCAAGCACCTAAACACTAATCACCAAGCACCAAGCACCAAACAACAAGCACCAAGCACCAAGCACCAGGCACCAAGCACCAAACACAGAACACCAAGCACCAAGCACCAAGCAACAAGCAGCAAAAACCAAGCATCAAACACCAAACACCAAACAGCAAGCACCAAACACCAAACACCAAGCACTAAGCACCAAACACCAAGCGCCAAACTCCAAGCACCCAGCACCAAACACCAAACACCAAGCACCAAGCAGCAAACACCAAACACCAACACCAAGCACCAAGCACCAAACACCAAACACCAAGCACCAAACACCAGACACCAAGCACCAAACACCAAACACCAAGCACCAAGCACCAAACACCAAACAACAAGCACCAGGCACCAAGCACCAAACACCAAACACCAAGCACCAAGCACCAAACACCAAGCACCAAGCACCAAACGCCAAACACCAAGCACCAAGCACCAAACACCAAGCACCAAATACGAAACAGCAAACACCATACAGCAAACACTAAATACCAAAAAGCAGACACCAAACAGCAAACACCAAACACCAAACACCATGCACCAAGCACCAACCACCAAACTCCAAGCACCAAAGACCAAGCACCAAGCACCAAGCACCAAGCACCAAACACCAAGCACCAAGCACCAAACACCAACCACCCAGCACCAAGCACCAAGCACCAAACACCAAGCACCAAACACCAAACACTAAACACCAAGCACAAAGCACCAAGCACCAAACACCAAGCCCCAAGCACCAAGCACCAAACACCAAACACCAAGCACCAAGCACCAAACACCAAGCCCCAAGCACCAAGCACCAAACACCAACACCAAGCACCAAGCACCAAACACCAAACACCAAGCACCAAACACCAAACACCAAGCACCAAGGACCCAACATCAAACACCAAGCACCAAGCACCAAACACCAAACACCAAGCCCCAAGCACCAGGCACCAAGCACCGAACACCAAGCCCCAAACACCAAGCACCAAACACCAAGCACCAAACACCAAGCACCAAACACCAAGCACCAAGCACTAAGCCCCTAGCACCAAACAACAAACACCAAGCATCAAGCACAAAACACCAAGAAACAAACACCAGGCAGCAAGCAGCAAGCACCAAACACCAAACAACAAGCACCAAGCACCAAACACCAAACACCAAGCACCAAGGACCAAACATCAAACACCAAGCACCAAGCACCTAACACCTAACACCAAGCACCAAGCATCAAGCACCAATCACCAAACACCAAGCACCAATCACCAAACACCAAGCACCAAGCACCAAACACCAAGCACCAGGCACCAAGCACCAAACACCAAGTACCAAGTACCAAACACCAAACACCAAGCACCAAACACCAAGCACTAAGCACCAAGCACGAAACACCAGGCAACAAGCACCAAGCACCAAACTCCAGACACCAAACACCAAGCACGCAGCACCAAACACCAAGCACCAAGCACCAAGCACCAAGCACCAAACACCAAACACCAAACACCAAGCACCAAGCGCAAAACACCAAGCATCAATCACCAAGCACCAAAACCCAAGCAGCAAGCAGCAAGCACCAAACACCAAGCACCAAGCACCAAACAACAAACACCACACACCAAGCACCAAACACCAAGCACCAAGCACCAAACACTTAACACCAAGCACCAAGCACCAAGCACCAAACACCAAGCACCAAACACCAAACACCAAGCACCAAGTACCAAACACCAAGCACCAAGCACCAAACACCAAGCACCAAGCACCAAGCACCAAACACCAAGAACCAAGCACCAAACACCAAGCACCAAGCACCAAGCACCAAGCACCAAACACCAAGCACCAAGCACCAAACACCAAACACCAAATACCAAACACCAAACACCAAGCACCAAGCACCAAACACCAAACACCAAACAGCAAGCACCAAGCACCAAACACCAAGCACCAAGCACCAAACAACAAACACCAAGCACCATGCACCAAACACTAATCACCAAGCATCAAGCACCAAACACCAAGCACCAAGCAGCAAGCACCAAACACCAAACACCAAGCACCAAGCACCAAGCACCAAACACCAAGCACCAAGCACCAAACACCAAACCCCAAGCACCAAAGACCAAGCACCAAGCACCAAGGACCAAACACCAAGCACCAAGCATCAAGCACCAAGCACCAAACACCAAGCACCAAGCACCAAACACCCAGCACCAAGCACCAAGCCCCAAACGCCAAGCACCAAGCACCAAACACCAAAGACCAAACACCAAGCACAAAGCACCAAACAGCAAGCACCAAACACCAAACACCAAACACCAAACACCAAACAGCAAGCACCAAACACCAAACAGCAAAGAGCAAACGACAAGCACCAAGCACCAAGCACCAAGCACCAAACACCAAGCACCAAGCACCAAGCACCAAGCACCAAGCACCAAACACCAAAGACCAAGCACCAAGCACCTAGCACCAAACACAAAGCACCAGGCACCAAGCCCCAAACACCAAGCACCATCCACCAAACACCAAGCACCAAGCACGAAGCACCAAACACCAAGCCCCAAACACTTAACACCAAGCACCAAGCACCAAGTACTAAACACCAAGCACCAAACACCAAACACCAAGCACCAAACACCAAGCACCAAGCACCAAACACCAAGCAGCAAGCACCAAGCACCAAGCACCAAGAACCAAACACCAAACACCAAGCACCAAGCACCAAGTACATACACCAAGCACCAAACACCAAACACAAAACATCAAGCACCAAGCAACAAGCATCAAACACCATACACCAAACACCAAACACCAAACACCAAGCACCAAGCACCAAACACCATACACCTAGCACCAAACAGCAGGCACAAAGCACCAAGCACCAAACACCAAGCACCAAACACCAAACACCAAGCACCAAGCACAAACACCAAACACTAAGCACCAAGCACCAAACACCAAAACCCAAACACTAGACACCAAGCACGAAACACCAAACACCAAACACCAAGCACCAAGCACCAAACACTAATCACCAAGCACGAAGCACCAAACAACAAGCACCAAGCACCAAGCACCAGGCACCAAGCACCAAGCACCAACCACAGAACACCAAGCACCAAGCACCAAGCAACAAGCAGCAAAAACCAAGCGTCAAACACCAAACACCAAACACCAAGCACCAAACACCAAACACCAAGCACTAAGCACCAAACACCAAGCACCAAACTCCAAGCACCCAGCACCAAACACCAAACACCAAGCACCAAGCACCAAACACCAAACACCAACACCAAGCACCAAGCACCAAACACCAAACACCAAGCACCAAACACCAGACACCAAGCACTAAACACCAAACAACAAGCACCAAGCACCAAACACCAAACAACAAGCACCAGGCACCAAGCACCAAACACCAAACACCAAGCACCAAGCACCAAACACCAAGCACCAAGCACCAAACGCCAAACACCAAGCACCAAGCACCAAACACCAAGCACCAAACACCAAACACCAAACACCATACAGCAAACACTAAATACCAAAAAGCAGACACCAAACAGCAAACACCAAACACCAAACACCAAGCACCAAGCACCAACCACCAAACTCCAAGCACCAAAGACCAAGCACCAAGCACCAAGCACCAAACAACAAGCACCAAGCACCAAGCACCAAACACCAAGCACCAAGCACCAAACACCAACCACCCAGCACCAAGCACCAAGCACCAAACACCAAGCACCAAACACCAAACACTAAACACCAAGCACAAAGCACCAAGCACCAAACACCAAGCCCCAAGCACCAAGCACCAAACACCAAACACCAAGCACCAAGCACCAAACACCAAGCCCCAAGCACCAAGCACCAAACACCAACACCAAGCACCAAGCACCAAACACCAAACACCAAGCACCAAACACCAAACACCAAGCACCAAGGACCCAACATCAAACACCAAGCACCAAGCACCAAACACCAAACACCAAGCCCCAAGCACCAGGCACCAAGCACCGAACACCAAGCCCCAAACACCAAGCACCAAACACCAAGCACCAAACACCAAGCACCAAACACCAAACACTAAGTCCCACGCAGCAAGCACCAAACACCAAACAGCAAGCACCATCCACCAAACACCAAGCACCAAGCACGAAGCACCAAACACCAAGCACCAAGCACCAAACACTTAACACCAAGCACCAAGCACCAAGTACCAAACACCAAGCACCAAACACCAAACACCAAGCACCAAACACCAAGCACCAAGCACCAAACACCAAGCACCAAGCACCAAGCACCAAGAACCAAGCACGAAACACCAAGCACCAAGCACCAAGTACATACACCAAGCACCAAACACCAAACACAAAACATCAAGCACCAAGCAACAAGCATCAAACACCAAGCATCAAACACCAAACACCAAGTACCAAGCACCAAACACCAAACACCAAGCACCAAGCACCAAGCACCAAACACCATACACCCAGCACCAAACAGCAAGCACAAAGCACCAAGCACCAAATACCAAGCACCAAACGCCAAACACCAAGCACCGAGCACAAACACCAAACACTAAGCACCAAGCACCAAACACCAAAACCCAAACACTAGACACCAAGCACGAAACACGAAACACCAAACACCAAGCACCAAGCACCAAACACTAATCACCAAGCACCAAGCACCAAACAACAAGCACCAAGCACCACGCACCAGGCACCAAGCACCAAGCACCAAACACAGAACACCAAGCACCAAGCACCAAGCAACAAGCAGCAAAAACCAAGCATCAAACACCAAACACCAAACAGCAAGCACCAAACACCAAACACCAAGCACTAAGCACCAAACACCAAGCACCAAACTCCAAGCACCCAGCACCAAACACCAAACACCAAGCACCAAGCAGCAAACACCAAACACCAACACCAAGCACCAAGCACCAAACACCAAACACCAAGCACCAAACACCAGACACCAAGCACCAAACACCAAACACCAAGCACCAAGCACCAAACACCAAACAACAAGCACCAGGCACCAAGCACCAAACACCAAACACCAAGCACCAAGCACCAAACACCAAGCACCAAGCACCAAACGCCAAACACCAAGCACCAAGCACCAAACACCAAGCACCAAATACGAAACAGCAAACACCATACAGCAAACACTAAATACCAAAAAGCAGACACCAAACAGCAAACACCAAACACCAAACACCATGCACCAAGCACCAACCACCAAACTCCAAGCACCAAAGACCAAGCACCAAGCACCAAGCACCAAGCACCAAACACCAAGCACCAAGCACCAAACACCAACCACCCAGCACCAAGCACCAAGCACCAAACACCAAGCACCAAACACCAAACACTAAACACCAAGCACAAAGCACCAAGCACCAAACACCAAGCCCCAAGCACCAAGCACCAAACACCAAACACCAAGCACCAAGCACCAAACACCAAGCCCCAAGCACCAAGCACCAAACACCAACACCAAGCACCAAGCACCAAACACCAAACACCAAGCACCAAACACCAAACACCAAGCACCAAGGACCCAACATCAAACACCAAGCACCAAGCACCAAACACCAAACCCCAAGCACCAAGCACCAAACACTAATAACCAAGCACCAAGCACCAAGCACCAAACACCAAGCACCAAGCACCTAGCACCAAACACAAAGCACCAGGCACCAAGCGCCAAACACCAAGCACCATGCACCAAACACCAAGCACCAAGCACGAAGCACCAAACACCAAGCACCAAGCACCAAACACTTAACACCACACACCAAGCACCAAACACCAAACACCAAGCACCAAGCACCAAATAGCAAGCACCAAACACCAAACACCAAACACCAAACACCAAACAGCAAGCACCAAACACCAAACAGCAAAGAGCAAACGCCAAACACCAAGCACCAAGCACCAAGCACCAAACACCAAGCACCAAGCACCAAGCATTAAACACCAAACAGCAAACACCAAACACGAAACAGCAAACACCATACAGCAAACACCAAACACAAAGCACCAAGCACCAAACACCAAACCCCAAGCACCAAGCACCAAACACTAATAACCAAGCACCAAGCACCAAGCACCAAACACCAAGCACCAAGCACCAAGCACCAAACACCGAAGACCAAGCACCAAGCACCTAGCACCAAACACAAAGCACCAGGCACCAAGCCCCAAACACCAAGCACCATCCACCAAACACCAAGCACCAAGCACGAAGCACCAAACACCAAGCACCAAGCACCAAACACTTAACACCAAGCACCAAGCACCAAGTACCAAACACCAAGCACCAAACACCAAACACCAAGCACCAAACACCAAGCACCAAGCACCAAACACCAAGCACCAAGCACCAAGCACCAAGAACCAAGCACCAAACACCAAGCACCAAGCACCAAGTACATACACCAAGCACCAAACACCAAACACAAAACATCAAGCACCAAGCAACAAGCATCAAACACCAAGCATCAAACACCAAACACCAAGTACCAAGCACCAAACACCAAACACCAAGCACCAAGCACCAAGCACCAAACACCATACACCCAGCACCAAACAGCAAGCACAAAGCACCAAGCACCAAATACCAAGCACCAAACACCAAACACCAAGCACCGAGCACAAACACCAAACACTAAGCACCAAGCACCAAACACCAAAACCCAAACACTAGACACCAAGCACGAAACACGAAACACCAAACACCAAGCACCAAGCACCTAAACACTAATCACCAAGCACCAAGCACCAAACAACAAGCACCAAGCACCAAGCACCAGGCACCAAGCACCAAGCACCAAACACAGAACACCAAGCACCAAGCACCAAGCAACAAGCAGCAAAAACCAAGCATCAAACACCAAACACCAAACAGCAAGCACCAAACACCAAACACCAAGCACTAAGCACCAAACACCAAGCACCAAACTCCAAGCACCCAGCACCAAACACCAAACACCAAGCACCAAGCAGCAAACACCAAACACCAACACCAAGCACCAAGCACCAAACACCAAACACCAAGCACCAAACACCAGACACCAAGCACCAAACACCAAACACCAAGCACCAAGCACCAAACACCAAACAACAAGCACCAGGCACCAAGCACCAAACACCAAACACCAAGCACCAAGCACCAAACACCAAGCACCAAGCACCAAACGCCAAAGACCAAGCACCAAGCACCAAACACCAAGCACCAAATACGAAACAGCAAACACCATACAGCAAACACTAAATAGCAAAAAGCAGACACCAAACAGCAAACACCAAACACCAAACACCATGCACCAAGCACCAACCACCAAACTCCAAGCACCAAAGACCAAGCACCAAGCACCAAGCACCAAGCACCAAACACCAAGCACCAAGCACCAAACACCAACCACCCAGCACCAAGCACCAAGCACCAAACACCAAGCACCAAACACCAAACACTAAACACCAAGCACAAAGCACCAAGCACCAAACACCAAGCCCCAAGCACCAAGCACCAAACACCAAACACCAAGCACCAAGCACCAAACACCAAGCCCCAAGCACCAAGCACCAAACACCAACACCAAGCACCAAGCACCAAACACCAAACACCAAGCACCAAACACCAAACACCAAGCACCAAGGACCCAACATCAAACACCAAGCACCAAGCACCAAACACCAAACACCAAGCCCCAAGCACCAGGCACCAAGCACCGAACACCAAGCCCCAAACACCAAGCACCAAACACCAAGCACCAAACACCAAGCACCAAACACCAAGCACCAAGCACTAAGCCCCTAGCACCAAACAACAAACACCAAGCATCAAGCACAAAACACCAAGAAACAAACACCAGGCAGCAAGCAGCAAGCACCAAACACCAAACAACAAGCACCAAGCACCAAACACCAAACACCAAGCACCAAGGACCAAACATCAAACACCAAGCACCAAGCACCTAACACCTAACACCAAGCACCAAGCATCAAGCACCAATCACCAAACACCAAGCACCAATCACCAAACACCAAGCACCAAGCACCAAACACCAAGCACCAGGCACCAAGCACCAAACACCAAGTACCAAGTACCAAACACCAAACACCAAGCACCAAACACCAAGCACTAAGCACCAAGCACGAAACACCAGGCAACAAGCACCAAGCACCAAACTCCAGACACCAAACACCAAGCACGCAGCACCAAACACCAAGCACCAAGCACCAAGCACCAAGCACCAAACACCAAACACCAAACACCAAGCACCAAGCGCAAAACACCAAGCATCAATCACCAAGCACCAAAACCCAAGCAGCAAGCAGCAAGCACCAAACACCAAGCACCAAGCACCAAACAACAAACACCACACACCAAGCACCAAACACCAAGCACCAAGCACCAAACACTTAACACCAAGCACCAAGCACCAAGCACCAAACACCAAGCACCAAACACCAAACACCAAGCACCAAGTACCAAACACCAAGCACCAAGCACCAAACACCAAGCACCAAGCACCAAGCACCAAACACCAAGAACCAAGCACCAAACACCAAGCACCAAGCACCAAGCACCAAGCACCAAACACCAAGCACCAAGCACCAAACACCAAACACCAAATACCAAACACCAAACACCAAGCACCAAGCACCAAACACCAAACACCAAACAGCAAGCACCAAGCACCAAACACCAAGCACCAAGCACCAAACAACAAACACCAAGCACCATGCACCAAACACTAATCACCAAGCATCAAGCACCAAACACCAAGCACCAAGCAGCAAGCACCAAACACCAAACACCAAGCACCAAGCACCAAGCACCAAACACCAAGCACCAAGCACCAAACACCAAACCCCAAGCACCAAAGACCAAGCACCAAGCACCAAGGACCAAACACCAAGCACCAAGCATCAAGCACCAAGCACCAAACACCAAGCACCAAGCACCAAACACCCAGCACCAAGCACCAAGCCCCAAACGCCAAGCACCAAGCACCAAACACCAAAGACCAAACACCAAGCACAAAGCACCAAACAGCAAGCACCAAACACCAAACACCAAACACCAAACACCAAACAGCAAGCACCAAACACCAAACAGCAAAGAGCAAACGACAAGCACCAAGCACCAAGCACCAAGCACCAAACACCAAGCACCAAGCACCAAGCACCAAGCACCAAGCACCAAACACCAAAGACCAAGCACCAAGCACCTAGCACCAAACACAAAGCACCAGGCACCAAGCCCCAAACACCAAGCACCATCCACCAAACACCAAGCACCA
Source organism: Eledone cirrhosa (assembly GCA_964016885.1). Taxonomy (NCBI): domain Eukaryota; kingdom Metazoa; phylum Mollusca; class Cephalopoda; order Octopoda; family Eledonidae; genus Eledone; species Eledone cirrhosa. The sequence continues at coordinate 139,106,867 of OZ024743.1, read as the reverse complement.
AGCACGAAGCACCAAACACCAAGCACCAAACACTTAACACCAATCACCAAGCACCAAGTACTAAACACCAAGCACCAAACACCAAACACCAGGCACCAAACACCAAGCACCAAGCACCAAACACCAAGCAGCAAGCACCAAGCACCAAGCACCAAGAACCAAACACCAAACACCAAGCACCAAGCACCAAGTACATACACCAAGCACCAAACACCAAACACAAAACATCAAGCACCAAGCAACAAGCATCAAACACCATACACCAAACACCAAACACCAAACACCAAGCACCAAGCACCAAACACCATACACCTAGCACCAAACAGCAGGCACAAAGCACCAAGCACCAAACACCAAGCACCAAACACCAAACACCAAGCACCAAGCACAAACACCAAACACTAAGCACCAAGCACCAAACACCAAAACCCAAACACTAGACACCAAGCACGAAACACCAAACACCAAACACCAAGCACCAAGCACCAAACACTAATCACCAAGCACCAAGCACCAAACAACAAGCACCAAGCACCAAGCACCAGGCACCAAGCACCAAGCACCAACCACAGAACACCAAGCACCAAGCACCAAGCAACAAGCAGCAAAAACCAAGCGTCAAACACCAAACACCAAACACCAAGCACCAAACACCAAACACCAAGCACTAAGCACCAAACACCAAGCACCAAACTCCAAGCACCCAGCACCAAACACCAAACACCAAGCACCAAGCACCAAACACCAAACACCAACACCAAGCACCAAGCACCAAACACCAAACACCAAGCACCAAACACCAGACACCAAGCACTAAACACCAAACACCAAGCACCAAGCACCAAACACCAAACAACAAGCACCAGGCACCAAGCACCAAACACCAAACACCAAGCACCAAGCACCAAACACCAAGCACCAAGCACCAAACGCCAAACACCAAGCACCAAGCACCAAACACCAAGCACCAAACACCAAACACCAAACACCATACAGCAAACACTAAATACCAAAAAGCAGACACCAAACAGCAAACACCAAACACCAAACACCAAGCACCAAGCACCAACCACCAAACTCCAAGCACCAAAGACCAAGCACCAAGCACCAAGCACCAAACAACAAGCACCAAGCACCAAGCACCAAACACCAAGCACCAAGCACCAAACACCAACCACCCAGCACCAAGCACCAAGCACCAAACACCAAGCACCAAACACCAAACACTAAACACCAAGCACAAAGCACCAAGCACCAAACACCAAGCCCCAAGCACCAAGCACCAAACACCAAACACCAAGCACCAAGCACCAAACACCAAGCCCCAAGCACCAAGCACCAAACACCAACACCAAGCACCAAGCACCAAACACCAAACACCAAGCACCAAACACCAAACACCAAGCACCAAGGACCCAACATCAAACACCAAGCACCAAGCACCAAACACCAAACACCAAGCCCCAAGCACCAGGCACCAAGCACCGAACACCAAGCCCCAAACACCAAGCACCAAACACCAAGCACCAAACACCAAGCACCAAACACCAAACACTAAGTCCCACGCAGCAAGCACCAAACACCAAACAGCAAGCACCAAGCACCAAACACCAAGCACCAAGCACTAAGCCCCTAGCACCAAACAACAAACACCAAGCATCAAGCACAAAACACCAAGCAACAAACACCAAGCAGCAAGCAGCAAGCACCAAACACCAAACAACAAGCACCAAGCACCAAACACCAAACACCAAGCACCAAGGACCAAACATCAAACACCAAGCACCAAGCACCAAACACCTAACACCAAGCACCAAGCATCAAGCACCAATCACCAAACACCAAGCACCAATCACCAAACACTAAGCACCAAGCACCAAACACCAAGCACCAGGCACCAAGCACCAAACACCAAGTACAAAACACCAAACACCAAGCACCAAACACCAAACACCAAGCACCAAGCACCAAGCACGAAACACCAGGCACCAAGCACCAAGCACCAAACTCCAGACACCAAACACCAAGCACGCAGCACCAAACACCAAGCACCAAGCACCAAGCACCAAGCACCAAACACCTAACACCAAACACCCAGCACCAAGCGCAAAACACCAAGCACCAATCACCAAGCACCAAAACCCAAGCATCAAGCGGCAAGCACCAAACACCAAGCACCAAGCACCAAACACCAAACACCAAACACCAAGCACCAAACACCAAACACCAAGCACCAAGGACCAAACATCAAACACTAAGGAGCAAGCACCAAACACCTAACACCAAGCACCAGGCACCAAGCACCAAGCACCAAACACCAAGCACCAAACACCAAGCACCAAGACCGAAGCACCAAACACCAAGCACCAAACTCCAAACACAAAACACCAAGCACCAAGCAGCAAGCAACAAACACCAAACACCAAGCACCAAGCACCAAACACCAAACACCAGGCACCAAGGACCAAACATCAAACACCAAGCACCAAGCACCAAACACCTAACACCAAGCACCAAGCACCAAGCACCAAGCACCAAACACCAAGCCCCAAGCACCAAAAACCTAAAACCAAGTACCAAGCACCAAGCACCAAGCACCGAACACCAAGCACCAAACACCAAGCACCAAACACCAAGCACCAAGCAGCAAACACCAAACACCAAGCACCAAGCACCAAGCACCAAACACCAAGCACCAGGCACCAAGCCCCAAACATCAAGCACCATGCACCAAACACCAAGCACCAAGCACGAAGCACCAAACACCAAGCACCAAGCACCAAACACTTAACACCAAGCACCAAGCACCAAGCACCAAACACCAAGCACCAAACACCAAACACCAAGCACCAAGTACCAAACACCAAGCACCAAGCACCAAACACCAAGCACCAAGCACCAAGCACCAAACACCAAGAACCAAGCACCAAACACCAAGCACCAAGCACCAAGTACATACACCAAGCACCAAACACCAAGCTCCAAACACCAAGCACCAAGCACCAAACACCAAACAACAAACACCAAGCACCATGCACCAAACACTAATCACCAAGTGCCAAGCACCAAACACCAAGCACCAAGCAGCAAGCACCAAACACCAAACACCAAACACCAAACACCAAACACCAAGCACCAAGCACCAAACACCAAACACCAAACAGCAAGCACCAAGCACCAAACACCAAGCACCAAGCACCAAACAACAAACACCAAGCACCATGCACCAAACACTAATCACCAAGTGCCAAGCACCAAACACCAAGCACCAAGCAGCAAGCACCAAACACCAAACACCAAGCACCAAACACCAAGCACCAAACACCAAGCACCAAGCACCAAACACCAAACCCCAAGCACCAAAGACCAAGCACCAAGCACCAAGGACCAAACACCAAGCACCAAGCATCAAGCACCAAGCACCAAACACCAAGCACCAAGCACCAAACACCCAGCACCAAGCACCAAACACCAAGCACCAAGCACCAAACACCAAAGACCAAACACCAAGCACCAAACATCAAGCACCAAACACCAAACAGCAAAGAGCAAACGCCAAGCACCAAGCACCAAGCACCAAGCACCAAACACCAAGCTCCAAGCACCAAGCATTAAACACCAAAGAGCAAACACCAAACACGAAACAGCAAACACCATACAGCAAACACCAAACACAAAGCACCAAGCACCAAACACCAAACCCCAAGCACCAAGCACCAAACACTAATAACCAAGCACCAAGCACCAAGCACCAAACACCAAGCACCAAGCACCAAGCACCAAACACCAAAGACCAAGCACCAAGCACCTAGCACCAAACACAAAGCACCAGGCACCAAGCCCCAAACACCAAGCACCAGCCACCAAACACCAAGCACCAAGCACGAAGCACCAAACACCAAGCACCAAACACTTAACACCAAGCACCAAGCACTAAGTACCAAACACCAAGCACCAAACACCAAACACCAAGCACCAAACACCAAGCACCAAGCACCAAACACCAAGCACCAAGCACCAAGCTCCAAGAACCAAGCACCAAACACCAAGCACCAAGCACCAAGTACATACACCAAGCACCAAACACCAAACACAAAACATCAAGCACCAAGCAACAAGCATCAAACACCAAGCACCAAACACCAAACACCAAGCACCAAGCACCAAGCACCAAACACCATACACCCAGCACCAAACAGCAGGCACAATGCACCAAGCACCAAACACCAAGCACCAAACACCAAACACCAACCACCAAGCACAAACACCAAACACTAAGCACCAAGCACCAAACACCAAAACCCAAACACTAGACACCAAGCACGAAACACCAAGCACCAAATACGAAACAGCAAACACCATACAGCAAACACTAAATACCAAAAAGCAGACACCAAACAGCAAACACCAAACACCAAACACCAAGCACCAAGCACCAACCACCAAACTCCAAGCACCAAAGACCAAGCACCAAGCACCAAGCACCAAACAACAAGCACCAAGCACCAAGCACCAAACACCAAGCACCAAGCACCAAACACCAACCACCCAGCACCAAGCACCAAGCACCAAACACCAAGCACCAAACACCAAACACTAAACACCAAGCACAAAGCACCAAGCACCAAACACCAAGCCCCAAGCACCAAGCACCAAACACCAAACACCAAGCACCAAGCACCAAACACCAATCCCCAAGCACCAAGCACCAAACACCAACACCAAGCACCAAGCACCAAACACCAAACACCAAGCACCAAACACCAAACACCAAGCACCAAGCACCCAACATCAAACACCAAGCACCAAGCACCAAACACCAAACACCAAGCCCCAAGCACCAGGCACCAAGCACCGAACACCAAGCCCCAAACACCAAGCACCAAACACCAAGCACCAAACACCAAGCACCAAACACCAAACACTAAGTCCCACGCACCAAGCACCAAACACCAATCAGCAAGCACCAAGCACCAAACACCAAGCACCAAGCACTAAGCCCCTAGCACCAAACAACAAACACCAAGCATCAAGCACAAAACACCAAGCAACAAACACCAAGCAGCAAGCAGCAAGCACCAAACACCAAACAACAAGCACCAAGCACCAAACACCAAACACCAAGCACCAAGGACCAAACATCAAACACCAAGCACCAAGCACCAAACACCTAACACCAAGCACCAAGCATCAAGCACCAATCACCAAACACCAAGCACCAATCACCAAACACCAAGCACCAAGCACCAAACACCAAGCACCAGGCACCAAGCACCAAACACCAAGTACCAAACACCAAACACCAAGCACCAAACACCAAACACCAAGCACCAAGCACCAAGCACGAAACACCAGGCACCAAGCACCAAGCACCAAACTCCAGACACCAAACACCAAGCACGCAGCACCAAACACCAAGCACCAAGCACCAAGCACCAAGCACCAAACACCAAACACCAAACACCAAGCACCAAGCGCAAAACACCAAGCACCAATCACCAAGCACCAAAACCCAAGCAGCAAGCAGCAAGCACCAAACACCAAGCACCAAGCACCAAACACCAAACACCAAACACCAAGCACCAAACACCAAGCACCAAGCAGCAAGCACCAAACACCAAACACCAAGCACCAAGCACCAAACACCAAACACCAAGCACCAAGGACCAAACATCAAACACCAAGCACCAAGCACCAAACACCTAACACCAAGCACCAAGCACCAAGCACCAAGCACCAAACACCAAGCACCAAGCACCAAACACCAAGCACCAAGCACCAAGCACCAAACACCAAGCACCAAGCACCAAACACCAAACAACAAGCACCAGGCACCAAACAACAAGCACCAGGCACCAAGCTCCAATCACCAAACACCAAGCACCAAGCACCAAACACCAAACACCAAGCACGCAGCATCAAACACCAAGCACCAAGCACCAAGCACCAAACACCATACACCCAGCACCAAACAGCAGGCACAATGCACCAAGCACCAAACACCAAGCACCAAACACCAAACACCAACCACCAAGCACAAACACCAAACACTAAGCACCAAGCACCAAACACCAAAACCCAAACACTAGACACCAAGCACGAAACACCAAGCACCAAATACGAAACAGCAAACACCAAACAGCAAACACCAAACACCAAACACCAAGCACCAAGCACCAACCACCAAACTCCAAGCACCAAAGACCAAGCACCAAGCACCAAGCACCAAACAACAAGCACCAAGCACCAAGCACCAAACACCAAGCACCAAGCACCAAACACCAACCACCCAGCACCAAGCACCAAGCACCAAACACCAAGCACCAAACACCAAACACTAAACACCAAGCACAAAGCACCAAGCACCAAACACCAAGCCACAAGCACCAAGCACCAAACACCAAACACCAAGCACCAAGCACCAAACACCAATCCCCAAGCACCAAGCACCAAACACCAACACCAAGCACCAAGCACCAAACACCAAACACCAAGCACCAACCACCAAACACCAAGCACCAAGCACCCAACATCAAACACCAAGCACCAAGCACCAAACACCAAACACCAAGCCCCAAGCACCAGGCACCAAGCATCGAACACCAAGCCCCAAACACCAAGCACCAAACACCAAGCACCAAACACCAAGCACCAAACACCAAACACTAAGTCCCACGCACCAAGCACCAAACACCAAACAGCAAGCACCAAGCACCAAACACCAAGCACCAAGCACTAAGCCCCTAGCACCAAACAACAAACACCAAGCATCAAGCACAAAACACCAAGCACCAAACACCAAGCACCAGGCACCAAGCACCAAACACCAAGTACCAAACACCAAACACCAAGCACCAAACACCAAACACCAAGCACCAAGCACCAAGCACGAAACACCAGGCACCAAGCACCAAGCACCAAACTCCAGACACCAAACACCAAGCACGCAGCACCAAACACCAAGCACCAAGCACCAAGCACCAAGCACCAAACACCAAACACCAAACACCAAGCACCAAGCGCAAAACACCAAGCACCAATCACCAAGCACCAAAACCCAAGCAGCAAGCAGCAAGCACCAAACACCAAGCACCAAGCACCAAACACCAAACACCAAACACCAAGCACCAAACACCAAGCACCAAGCAGCAAGCACCAAACACCAAACACCAAGCACCAAGCACCAAACAACAAACACCAAGCACCAAAGACCAAACATCAAACACCAAGCACCAAGCACCAAACACCTAACACCAAGCACCAAGCACCAAGCACCAAGCACCAAACACCAAGCACCAAGCACCAAACACCAAGCACCAAGCACCAAGCACCAAACACCAAGCACCAAGCACCAAACACCAAACAACAAGCACCAGGCACCAAACAACAAGCACCAGGCACCAAGCTCCAATCACCAAACACCAAGCACCAAGCACCAAACACCAAACACCAAGCACGCAGCATCAAACACCAAGCACCAAGCACCAAGCACCAAACACCAAGCACCAAGCACCAAGCACCAAATACCAAACACCAAACACCAAGCACCAAACACCAAACACCAAGCACCAAGCACCAAGCACGAAACACCAGGCACCAAGCACCAAGGACCAAAATCCAAACACCAAGCACCAAACACCAGCCACCAAGCACCAAGCACCAAACACCAAACAGCAAACACCAAACAGCAAACACCAAACAGCAAACAGCAAACAGCAAACGCCAAACACCAAGCACCAAGCACCAAGCACCAAACACCAAGCACCAAGCACCAAGCACCAAACACCAAACAGCAAACACGAAACACAAAACTGCAAACACCATACAGCAAACACCAAACACCAAAAAGCAGACACCAAACCGCATACACCAAACAGCAAACACAAAACACCAAACCCCAAGCACCAAGCACCAAACACTAATCACCAAGCACCAAGCACCAAGCACCAAACACCAAGCGTTAAGCACCTAGCACCAAACACCAAGCACCAAGCACCAAGCACAAACACCAAACACCAAACACCAAACACCAAGCACCAAAGACCAAGCACCAAGCACCAAGCACCAAGCACCAAACAATAAGCACCAAGCACCAAGCACCAAACACCAAGCACCAAGCACCAAACATCAACCACCCAGCACCAAGCACCAAGCACCAAACAGCAAGCACCAAACACCAAACACCAAACACCAAGCAGCAAGCACCAAACACCAAGCAGCAAGCACCAAACACCAAGCCCCAAGCACCAAGCACCAAACACCAAACACCAAGCACCAAGCACCAAACACCAAGCACCAAGCACCTAGCACCAAACACCAAACACCAAGCACCAACCACCAAGCCCCAAACACCAAGCACCAATCACCAAGCACCAAACAGCAAGCACCAAACACCAAACACCAAACACCAAACACCAAACAGCAAGCACCAAACACCAAACAGCAAGCACCAAACACCAAACACCAAGCACCAAGTACCAAACACCAAGCACCAAGCACCAAACACCAAGCACCAAGCACCAAACACCCAGCACCAAGCACCAAGCACCAAACACCAAGCACCAAGAACCAAACACCAAAGACCAAACACCAAGCACCAAGCACCAAACAGCAAGCACCAAACACCAAACACCAAACACCAAACACCAAACAGCAAGCACCAAACACCAAACAGCAAAGAGCAAACGCCAAGCACCAAGCACCAAGCACCAAGCACCAAACACCAAGAACCAAGCACCAAGCATTAAACACCAAACAGCAAACACCAAACACGAAACAGCAAACACCATACAGCAAACACCAAACACCAAGCACCAAGCCCCAAACACCAAACCCCAAGCACCAAGCACCAAACACTAATAACCAAGCACCAAGCACCAAGCACCAAACACCAAGCACCAAGCACCAAGCACCAAACACCAAAGACCAAGCACCAAGCACCTAGCACCAAACACAAAGCACCAGGCACCAAGCCTCAAACACCAAGCACGATGCACCAAACACCAAGCACCAAGCACGAAGCACCAAACACCAAGCACCAAGCACCAAACACTTAACACCAAGCACCAAGCACCAAGTACCAAACACCAAGCACCAAACACCAAACACCAAGCACCAAACACCAAGCACCAAGCACCAAACACCAAGCACCAAGCACGAAGCACCAAACACCAAGAACCAAGCACCAAACACCAAGCACCAAGCACCAAACACCAAGCACCAAGCACGAAGCACCAAACACCAAGAACCAAGCACCAAACACCAAGCACCAAGCACCAAGCACCAAGTACATACACCAAGTACCAAGCACCAAGCACCAAGCACCGAACACCAAGCACCAAACACCAAGCACCAAACACCAAGCACCAGGCACCAAGCCCCAAACATCAACACCATGCACCAAACACCAAGCACCAAGCACGAAGCACCAAACACCAAACACCAAGCACCAAGCACCAGCACCAAATACCAAACACCAAACACCAAGCACCAAACACCAAACACCAAGCACCAAGCACCAAGCACGAAACACCAGGCACCAAGCACCAAGGACCAAAATCCAAACACCAAGCACCGAACACCAGCCACCAAGCACCAAGCACCAAACACCAAACAGCAAACACCAAACAGCAAACACCAAACAGCAAACAGCAAACAGCAAACGCCAAACACCAAGCACCAAGCACCAAGCACCAAACACCAAGCACCAAGCACCAAGCACCAAACACCAAACAGCAAACACGAAACACAAAACTGCAAACACCATACAGCAAACACCAAACACCAAAAAGCAGACACCAAACCGCATACACAAAACAGCAAACACAAAACACCAAACCCCAAGCACCAAGCACCAAACACTAATCACCAAGCACCAAGCACCAAGCACCAAACACCAAGCGTTAAGCACCTAGCACCAAACACCAAGCACCAAGCACCAAGCACAAACACCAAACACCAAACACCAAACACCAAGCACCAAAGACCAAGCACCAAGCACCAAGCACCAAGCACCAAACAATAAGCACCAAGCACCAAGCACCAAACACCAAGCACCAAGCACCAAACATCAACCACCCAGCACCAAGCACCAAGCACCAAACACCAAGCACCAAACCCCAAACACCAAACACCAAGCAGCAAGCACCAAACACCAAGCAGCAAGCACCAAACACCAAGCCCCAAGCCCCAAGCACCAAACACCAAACACCAAGCACCAAGCACCAAACACCAAGCACCAAGCACCTAGCACCAAACACCAAACACCAAGCACCAACCACCAAGCACCAAACACCAAGCACCAATCACCAAGCACCAAACACCAAGCAGCAAGCAGCAAGCACCAAACACGAAACACCAAGCACCAAGCAGCAAACACCAAACACCAAGCACCAAGGACCAAACATCAAACACCAAGCCCCAAGCACCAAAAACCTAACACCAAGTACCAAGCACCAAGCACCAAGCACCGAACACCAAGCACCAAACACCAAGCACCAAACACCAAGCACCAATCACCAAACACCAAACACCAAGCACCAAGCACCAAGCACCAAACACCAAGCACCAGGCACCAAGCCCCAAACATCAAGCACCATGCACCAAACACCAAGCACCAAGCACGAAGCACCAACCACCAAGCACCAAGCACCAAACACTTAACACCAAGCACCAAGCACCAAGCACCAAACACCAAGCACCAAACACCAAACACCAAACACCAAGCAGCAAGCACCAAACACCAAGCAGCAAGCACCAAACACCAAGCCCCAAGCACCAAGCACCAAACACCAAACACCAAGCACCAAGCACCAAACACCAAGCACCAAGCACCTAGCACCAAACACCAAACACCAAGCACCAATCACCAAGCACCAAACACCAAGCACCAATCACCAAGCACCAAACACCAAGCAGCAAGCAGCAAGCACCAAACACGAAACACCAAGCACCAAGCACCAAACACCAAACACCAAGCACCAAGGACCAAACATGAAACACCAAGCCCCAAGCACCAAAAACCTAACACCAAGTACCAAGCACCAAGCACCAAGCACCGAACACCAAGCACCAAACACCAAGCACCAAACACCAAGCACCAAGCACCAAACACCAAACACCAAGCACCAAGCACCAAGCACCAAACACCAAGCACCAGGCACCAAGCCCCAAACATCAAGCACCATGCACCAAACACCAAGCACCAAGCACGAAGCACCAAACACCAAGCACCAAGCACCAAACACTTAACACCAAGCATCAAACACCAAGCACCAAGCACCAAACACCAAGAACCAAGCACCAAACACCAAGCACCAAGCACCAAGTACATACACCAAGCACCAAACACCAAGCACCAAACACCAAGCACCAAGCACCAAACACCAAACACCAAGCACCAAGCACCAAGCACCAAACACCAAGCACCAGGCACCAAGCCCCAAACACCAAGCACCAAGCACGAAGCACCAAACACCAAACACCAAGCACCAAGTACCAAACACCAAGCACCAAGCACCAAACACCAAGCACCAAGCACCAAGCACCAAACACCAAGAACCAAGCACCAAACACCAAGCACCAAGCACCAAGTACATACACCAAGTACCAAACACCAAGCACCAAACAGCAAGCACCAAACACCAAACACCAAACACCAAACACCAAACACCAAGCACCAAGTACCAAACACCAAGCACCAAGCACCAAACACCAAGCACCAAGCACCAAACACCAAAGACCAAACACCAAGCACCAAGCACCAAACAGCAAGAACCAAACACCAAACAGCAAGCACCAAACACCAAACACCAAGCACCAAGTACCAAACACCAAGCACCAAGCACCAAACACCAAGCACCAAGCACCAAACACCCAGCACCAAGCACCAAGCACCAAACACCAAGCACCAAGAACCAAACACCAAAGACCAAACACCAAGCACCAAGCACCAAACAGCAAGCACCAAACACCAAACACCAAACACCAAACACCAAACAGCAAGCTCCAAACACCAAACAGCAAAGAGCAAACGCCAAGCACCAAGCACCAAGCACCAAGCACCAAACACCAAGAACCAAGCACCAAGCATTAAACACCAAACAGCAAACACCAAACACGAAACAGCAAACACCATACAGCAAACACCAAACACCAAGCACCAAGCCCCAAACACCAAACCCCAAGCACCAAGCACCAAACACTAATAACCAAGCACCAAGCACCAAGCACCAAACACCAAGCACCAAGCACCAAGCACCAAACACCAAAGACCAAGCACCAAGCACCTAGCACCAAACACAAAGCACCAGGCACCAAGCCTCAAACACCAAGCACCATGCACCAAACACCAAGCACCAAGCACGAAGCACCAAACACCAAGCACCAAGCACCAAACACTTAACACCAAGCACCAAGCACCAAGTACCAAACACCAAGCACCAAACACCAAACACCAAGCACCAAACACCAAGCACCAAACACCAAGCACCAAGCACGAAGCACCAAACACCAAGAACCAAGCACCAAACACCAAGCACCAAGCACCAAACACCAAGCACCAAGCACGAAGCACCAAACACCAAGAACCAAGCACCAAACACCAAGCACCAAGCACCAAGTACATACACCAAGTACCAAGCACCAAGCACCAAGCACCGAACACCAAGCACCAAACACCAAGCACCAAACACCAAGCACCAGGCACCAAGCCCCAAACATCAAGCACCATGCACCAAACACCAAGCACCAAGCACGAAGCACCAAACACCAAACACCAAGCACCAAGCACCAAGCACCAAATACCAAACACCAAACACCAAGCACCAAACACCAAACACCAAGCACCAAGCACCAAGCACGAAACACCAGGCACCAAGCACCAAGGACCAAAATCCAAACACCAAGCACCGAACACCAGCCACCAAGCACCAAGCACCAAACACCAAACAGCAAACACCAAACAGCAAACACCAAACAGCAAACAGCAAACAGCAAACGCCAAACACCAAGCACCAAGCACCAAGCACCAAACACCAAGCACCAAGCACCAAGCACCAAACACCAAACAGCAAACACGAAACACAAAACTGCAAACACCATACACCAAACACCAAACACCAAAAAGCAGACACCAAACCGCATACACCAAACAGCAAACACAAAACACCAAACCCCAAGCACCAAGCACCAAACACTAATCACCAAGCACCAAGCACCAAGCACCAAACACCAAGCGTTAAGCACCTAGCACCAAACACCAAGCACCAAGCACCAAGCACAAACACCAAACACCAAACACCAAACACCAAGCACCAAAGACCAAGCACCAAGCACCAAGCACCAAGCACCAAACAATAAGCACCAAGCACCAAGCACCAAACACCAAGCACCAAGCACCAAACATCAACCACCCAGCACCAAGCACCAAGCACCAAACAGCAAGCACCAAACACCAAACACCAAACACCAAGCAGCAAGCACCAAACACCAAGCAGCAAGCACCAAACACCAAGCCCCAAGCACCAAGCACCAAACACCAAACACCAAGCACCAAGCACCAAACACCAAGCACCAAGCACCTAGCACCAAACACCAAACACCAAGCACCAACCACCAAGCCCCAAACACCAAGCACCAATCACCAAGCACCAAACACCAAGCAGCAAGCAGCAAGCACCAAACACGAAACACCAAGCACCAAGCACCAAACATCAAACACCAAGCCCCAAGCACCAAAAACCTAACACCAAGTACCAAGCACCAAGCACCAAGCACCGAACACCAAGCACCAAACACCAAGCACCAAACACCAAGCACCAATCACCAAACACCAAACACCAAGCACCAAGCACCAAGCACCAAACACCAAGCACCAGGCACCAAGCCCCAAACATCAAGCACCATGCACCAAACACCAAGCACCAAGCACGAAGCACCAACCACCAAGCACCAAGCACCAAACACTTAACACCAAGCACCAAGCACCAAGCACCAAACACCAAGCACCAAACACCAAACACCAAACACCAAGCAGCAAGCACCAAACACCAAGCAGCAAGCACCAAACACCAAGCCCCAAGCACCAAGCACCAAACACCAAACACCAAGCACCAAGCACCAAACACCAAGCACCAAGCACCTAGCACCAAACACCAAACACCAAGCACCAATCACCAAGCACCAAACACCAAGCACCAATCACCAAGCACCAAACACCAAGCAGCAAGCAGCAAGCACCAAACACGAAACACCAAGCACCAAGCACCAAACACCAAACACCAAGCACCAAGGACCAAACATGAAACACCAAGCCCCAAGCACCAAAAACCTAACACCAAGTACCAAGCACCAAGCACCAAGCACCGAACACCAAGCACCAAACACCAAGCACCAAACACCAAGCACCAAGCACCAAACACCAAACACCAAGCACCAAGCACCAAGCACCAAACACCAAGCACCAGGCACCAAGCCCCAAACATCAAGCACCATGCACCAAACACCAAGCACCAAGCACGAAGCACCAAACACCAAACACCAAGCACCAAGCACCAAACACTTAACACCAAGCACCAAACACCAAGCACCAAGCACCAAGCACCAAGCACCAAACACCAAGAACCAAGCACCAAACACCAAGCACCAAGCACCAAGTACATACACCAAGCACCAAACACCAAGCACCAAACACCAAGCACCAAGCACCAAACACCAAACACCAAGCACCAAGCACCAAGCACCAAACACCAAGCACCAGGCACCAAGCCCCAAACACCAAGCACCAAGCACGAAGCACCAAACACCAAACACCAAGCACCAAGTACCAAACACCAAGCACCAAGCACCAAACACCAAGCACCAAGCACCAAGCACCAAACACCAAGAACCAAGCACCAAACACCAAGCACCAAGCACCAAGTACATACACCAAGCACCAAACACCAAGCACCAAACAGCAAGCACCAAACACCAAACACCAAACACCAAACACCAAACAGCAAGCACCAAACACCAAACAGCAAGCACCAAACACCAAACACCAAGCACCAAGTACCAAACACCAAGCACCAAGCACCAAACACCAAGCACCAAGCACCAAACACCCAGCACCAAGCACCAAGCACCAAACACCAAGCACCAAGAACCAAACACCAAAGACCAAACACCAAGCACCAAGCACCAAACAGCAAGCACCAAACACCAAACACCAAACACCAAACACCAAACAGCAAGCACCAAACACCAAACAGCAAAGAGCAAACGCCAAGCACCAAGCACCAAGCACCAAGCACCAAACACCAAGAACCAAGCACCAAGCATTAAACACCAAACAGCAAACACCAAACACGAAACAGCAAACACCATACAGCAAACACCAAACACCAAGCACCAAGCCCCAAACACCAAACCCCAAGCACCAAGCACCAAACACTAATAACCAAGCACCAAGCACCAAGCACCAAACACCAAGCACCAAGCACCAAGCACCAAACACCAAAGACCAAGCACCAAGCACCTAGCACCAAACACAAAGCACCAGGCACCAAGCCTCAAACACCAAGCACGATGCACCAAACACCAAGCACCAAGCACGAAGCACCAAACACCAAGCACCAAGCACCAAACACTTAACACCAAGCACCAAGCACCAAGTACCAAACACCAAGCACCAAACACCAAACACCAAGCACCAAACACCAAGCACCAAGCACCAAACACCAAGCACCAAGCACGAAGCACCAAACACCAAGAACCAAGCACCAAACACCAAGCACCAAGCACCAAACACCAAGCACCAAGCACGAAGCACCAAACACCAAGAACCAAGCACCAAACACCAAGCACCAAGCACCAAGCACCAAGTACATACACCAAGTACCAAGCACCAAGCACCAAGCACCGAACACCAAGCACCAAACACCAAGCACCAAACACCAAGCACCAGGCACCAAGCCCCAAACATCAACACCATGCACCAAACACCAAGCACCAAGCACGAAGCACCAAACACCAAACACCAAGCACCAAGCACCAGCACCAAATACCAAACACCAAACACCAAGCACCAAACACCAAACACCAAGCACCAAGCACCAAGCACGAAACACCAGGCACCAAGCACCAAGGACCAAAATCCAAACACCAAGCACCGAACACCAGCCACCAAGCACCAAGCACCAAACACCAAACAGCAAACACCAAACAGCAAACACCAAACAGCAAACAGCAAACAGCAAACGCCAAACACCAAGCACCAAGCACCAAGCACCAAACACCAAGCACCAAGCACCAAGCACCAAACACCAAACAGCAAACACGAAACACAAAACTGCAAACACCATACAGCAAACACCAAACACCAAAAAGCAGACACCAAACCGCATACACAAAACAGCAAACACAAAACACCAAACCCCAAGCACCAAGCACCAAACACAAACACCAAACACCAAACACCAAACACCAAGCACCAAAGACCAAGCACCAAGCACCAAGCACCAAGCACCAAACAATAAGCACCAAGCACCAAGCACCAAACACCAAGCACCAAGCACCAAACATCAACCACCCAGCACCAAGCACCAAGCACCAAACACCAAGCACCAAACCCCAAACACCAAACACCAAGCAGCAAGCACCAAACACCAAGCAGCAAGCACCAAACACCAAGCCCCAAGCCCCAAGCACCAAACACCAAACACCAAGCACCAAGCACCAAACACCAAGCACCAAGCACCTAGCACCAAACACCAAACACCAAGCACCAACCACCAAGCACCAAACACCAAGCACCAATCACCAAGCACCAAACACCAAGCAGCAAGCAGCAAGCACCAAACACGAAACACCAAGCACCAAGCAGCAAACACCAAACACCAAGCACCAAGGACCAAACATCAAACACCAAGCCCCAAGCACCAAAAACCTAACACCAAGTACCAAGCACCAAGCACCAAGCACCGAACACCAAGCACCAAACACCAAGCACCAAACACCAAGCACCAATCACCAAACACCAAACACCAAGCACCAAGCACCAAGCACCAAACACCAAGCACCAGGCACCAAGCCCCAAACATCAAGCACCATGCACCAAACACCAAGCACCAAGCACGAAGCACCAACCACCAAGCACCAAGCACCAAACACTTAACACCAAGCACCAAGCACCAAGCACCAAACACCAAGCACCAAACACCAAACACCAAACACCAAGCAGCAAGCACCAAACACCAAGCAGCAAGCACCAAACACCAAGCCCCAAGCACCAAGCACCAAACACCAAACACCAAGCACCAAGCACCAAACACCAAGCACCAAGCACCTAGCACCAAACACCAAACACCAAGCACCAATCACCAAGCACCAAACACCAAGCACCAATCACCAAGCACCAAACACCAAGCAGCAAGCAGCAAGCACCAAACACGAAACACCAAGCACCAAGCACCAAACACCAAACACCAAGCACCAAGGACCAAACATGAAACACCAAGCCCCAAGCACCAAAAACCTAACACCAAGTACCAAGCACCAAGCACCAAGCACCGAACACCAAGCACCAAACACCAAGCACCAAACACCAAGCACCAAGCACCAAACACCAAACACCAAGCACCAAGCACCAAGCACCAAACACCAAGCACCAGGCACCAAGCCCCAAACATCAAGCACCATGCACCAAACACCAAGCACCAAGCACGAAGCACCAAACACCAAGCACCAAGCACCAAACACTTAACACCAAGCACCAAACACCAAGCACCAAGCACCAAACACCAAGAACCAAGCACCAAACACCAAGCACCAAGCACCAAGTACATACACCAAGCACCAAACACCAAGCACCAAACACCAAGCACCAAGCACCAAACACCAAACACCAAGCACCAAGCACCAAGCACCAAACACCAAGCACCAGGCACCAAGCCCCAAACACCAAGCACCAAGCACGAAGCACCAAACACCAAACACCAAGCACCAAGTACCAAACACCAAGCACCAAGCACCAAACACCAAGCACCAAGCACCAAGCACCAAACACCAAGAACCAAGCACCAAACACCAAGCACCAAGCACCAAGTACATACACCAAGCACCAAACACCAAGCACCAAACAGCAAGCACCAAACACCAAACACCAAACACCAAACACCAAACACCAAGCACCAAGTACCAAACACCAAGCACCAAGCACCAAACACCAAGCACCAAGCACCAAACACCAAAGACCAAACACCAAGCACCAAGCACCAAACAGCAAGAACCAAACACCAAACAGCAAGCACCAAACACCAAACACCAAGCACCAAGTACCAAACACCAAGCACCAAGCACCAAACACCAAGCACCAAGCACCAAACACCCAGCACCAAGCACCAAGCACCAAACACCAAGCACCAAGAACCAAACACCAAAGACCAAACACCAAGCACCAAGCACCAAACAGCAAGCACCAAACACCAAACACCAAACACCAAACACCAAACAGCAAGCTCCAAACACCAAACAGCAAAGAGCAAACGCCAAGCACCAAGCACCAAGCACCAAGCACCAAACACCAAGAACCAAGCACCAAGCATTAAACACGAAACAGCAAACACCATACAGCAAACACCAAACACCAAGCACCAAGCCCCAAACACCAAACCCCAAGCACCAAGCACCAAACACTAATAACCAAGCACCAAGCACCAAGCACCAAACACCAAGCACCAAGCACCAAGCACCAAACACCAAAGACCAAGCACCAAGCACCTAGCACCAAACACAAAGCACCAGGCACCAAGCCTCAAACACCAAGCACCATGCACCAAACACCAAGCACCAAGCACGAAGCACCAAACACCAAGCACCAAGCACCAAACACTTAACACCAAGCACCAAGCACCAAGTACCAAACACCAAGCACCAAACACCAAACACCAAGCACCAAACACCAAGCACCAAGCACCAAACACCAAGCACCAAGCACGAAGCACCAAACACCAAGAACCAAGCACCAAACACCAAGCACCAAGCACCAAACACCAAGCACCAAGCACGAAGCACCAAACACCAAGAACCAAGCACCAAACACCAAGCACCAAGCACCAAGTACATACACCAAGTACCAAGCACCAAGCACCAAGCACCGAACACCAAGCACCAAACACCAAGCACCAAACACCAAGCACCAGGCACCAAGCCCCAAACATCAAGCACCATGCACCAAACACCAAGCACCAAGCACGAAGCACCAAACACCAAACACCAAGCACCAAGCACCAAGCACCAAATACCAAACACCAAACACCAAGCACCAAACACCAAACACCAAGCACCAAGCACCAAGCACGAAACACCAGGCACCAAGCACCAAGGACCAAAATCCAAACACCAAGCACCGAACACCAGCCACCAAGCACCAAGCACCAAACACCAAACAGCAAACACCAAACAGCAAACACCAAACAGCAAACAGCAAACAGCAAACGCCAAACACCAAGCACCAAGCACCAAGCACCAAACACCAAGCACCAAGCACCAAGCACCAAACACCAAACAGCAAACACGAAACACAAAACTGCAAACACCATACAGCAAACACCAAACACCAAAAAGCAGACACCAAACCGCATACACCAAACAGCAAACACAAAACACCAAACCCCAAGCACCAAGCACCAAACACTAATCACCAAGCACCAAGCACCAAGCACCAAACACCAAGCGTTAAGCACCTAGCACCAAACACCAAGCACCAAGCACCAAGCACAAACACCAAACACCAAACACCAAACACCGAGCACCAAAGACCAAGCACCAAGCACCAAGCACCAAGCACCAAACAATAAGCACCAAGCACCAAGCACCAAACACCAAGCACCAAGCACCAAACATCAACCACCCAGCACCAAGCACCAAGCACCAAACACCAAGCACCAAACACCAAACACCAAACACCAAGCAGCAAGCACCAAACACCAAGCAGCAAGCACCAAACACCAAGCCCCAAGCCCCAAGCACCAAACACCAAACACCAAGCACCAAGCACCAAACACCAAGCACCAAGCACCTAGCACCAAACACCAAACACCAAGCACCAACCACCAAGCACCAAACACCAAGCACCAATCACCAAGCACCAAACACCAAGCAGCAAGCAGCAAGCACCAAACACGAAACACCAAGCACCAAGCACCAAACACCAAACACCAAGCACCAAGGACCAAACATCAAACACCAAGCCCCAAGCACCAAAAACCTAACACCAAGTACCAAGCACCAAGCACCAAGCACCGAACACCAAGCACCAAACACCAAGCACCAAACACCAAGCACCAATCACCAAACACCAAACACCAAGCACCAAGCACCAAGCAGCAAACACCAAGCACCAGGCACCAAGCCCCAAACATCAAGCACCATGCACCAAACACCAAGCACCAAGCACGAAGCACCAACCACCAAGCACCAAGCACCAAACACTTAACACCAAGCACCAAGCACCAAGCACCAAACACCAAGCACCAAACACCAAACACCAAACACCAAGCAGCAAGCACCAAACACCAAGCAGCAAGCACCAAACACCAAGCCCCAAGCACCAAGCACCAAACACCAAACACCAAGCACCAAGCACCAAACACCAAGCACCAAGCACCTAGCACCAAACACCAAACACCAAGCACCAATCACCAAGCACCAAACACCAAGCACCAATCACCAAGCACCAAACACCAAGCAGCAAGCAGCAAGCACCAAACACGAAACACCAAGCACCAAGCACCAAACACCAAACACCAAGCACCAAGGACCAAACATGAAACACCAAGCCCCAAGCACCAAAAACCTAACACCAAGTACCAAGCACCAAGCACCAAGCACCGAACACCAAGCACCAAGCACCAAGCACCAAACACCAAGCACCAAGCACCAAACACCAAACACCAAGCACCAAGCACCAAGCACCAAACACCAAGCACCAGGCACCAAGCCCCAAACATCAAGCACCATGCACCAAACACCAAGCACCAAGCACGAAGCACCAAACACCAAGCACCAAGCACCAAACACTTAACACCAAGCACCAAACACCAAGCACCAAGTACCAAACACCAAGAACCAAGAACCAAACACCAAGCACCAAGCACCAAGTACATACACCAAGCACCAAACACCAAGCACCAAACACCAAGCACCAAGCACCAAACACCAAACACCAAGCACCAAGCACCAAGCACCAAACACCAAGCACCAGGCACCAAGCCCCAAACACCAAGCACCAAGCACGAAGCACCAAACACCAAACACCAAGCACCAAGTACCAAACACCAAGCACCAAGCACCAAACACCAAGCACCAAGCACCAAGCACCAAACACCAAGAACCAAGCACCAAACACCAAGCACCAAGCACCAAGTACATACACCAAGCACCAAACACCAAGCACCAAACAGCAAGCACCAAACACCAAACACCAAACACCAAACACCAAACAGCAAGCACCAAACACCAAACAGCAAGCACCAAACACCAAACACCAAGCACCAAGTACCAAACACCAAGCACCAAGCACCAAACACCAAGCACCAAGCACCAAACACCCAGCACCAAGCACCAAGCACCAAACACCAAGCACCAAGAACCAAACACCAAAGACCAAACACCAAGCACCAAGCACCAAACAGCAAGCACCAAACACCATACACCAAACACCAAACACCAAACAGCAAGCACCAAACACCAAACAGCATAGAGCAAACGCCAAGCACCAAGCACCAAGCACCAAGCACCAAACACCAAAGACCAAGCACCAAGCACCTAGCACCAAACACAAAGCACCAGGCACCAAGCCTCAAATACCAAGCACCATGCACCAAACACCAAGCACCAAGCACGAAGCACCAAACACCAAGCACCAAGCACCAAACACTTAACACCAAGCACCAAGCACCAAGTACCAAACACCAAGCACCAAACACCAAACACCAAGCACCAAACACCAAGCACCAAGCACCAAACACCAAGCACCAAGCACGAAGCACCAAACACCAAGAACCAAGCACCAAACACCAAGCACCAAGCACCAAACACCAAGCACCAAGCACGAAGCACCAAACACCAAGAACCAAGCACCAAACACCAAGCACCAAGCACCAAACACCAAGCACCAAGCACGAAGCACCAAGCACCGAACACCAAGCACCAAACACCAAGCACCAAACACCAAGCACCAGGCACCAAGCCCCAAACATCAAGCACCATGCACCAAACACCAAGCACCAAGCACGAAGCACCAAACACCAAGCACCAAGCACCAAACACTTAACACCAAGCCCCAAGCACCAAGCACCAAACACTAAGCACCAAGCACCAAACACCAAACCCCAAGCACCAAAGACCAAGCACCAAGCACCAATGACCAAACACCAAGCACCAAGCACCAAGTACCAAACACCAAGCACCAAGCACCAAACACCAAGCACCAAGCACCAAGCACCAAACACCAAGAACCAAGCACCAAACACCAAGCACCAAGCACCAAGTACATACACCAAGCACCAAACACCAAGCACCAAACACCAAGCACCAAGCACCAAACACCAAACACCAAACACCAAACACCAAACACCAAGCACCAAGCACCAAACACCAAACACCAAACAGCAAGCACCAAGCACCAAACACCAAGCACCAAGCACCAAACAACAAACACCAAGCACCATGCACCAAACACTAATCACCAAGCACCAAGCACCAAATACCATACACCAAGCAGAAAGCACCAAACACCAAACACCAAGCACCAAGCACCAAGCACCAAACACTAAGCACCAAGCACCAAACACCAAACCCCAAGCACCAAAGACCAAGCACCAAGCACCAATGACCAAACACCAAGCACCAAGCATCAAGCACCAAGCACCAAGCACCAAGAACCAAACACCCAGCACCAAGCACCAAGCACCAAACACGAAGCACCAAACACCAAACACCAAACACCAAGCACCAAGCACCAAGCAGCAAGCACCAAACACCAAACACCAAGCAGCAAGCACCAAACACCAAACACCAAACACCAAACACCAAACACCAAACAGCAAAGAGCAAACGCCAAACAGCAAGCACCAAGCACCAAGCACCAAACACCAAGCACCAAGCACCAAGCATTAAACACCAAACAGCAAACACCAAACACGAAACAGCAAACACCATACAGCAAACACCAAACACCAAGCACCAAGCACCAAACACCAAACCCCAAGCACCAAGCACCAAACACTAATAACCAAGCACCAAGCACCAAGCACCAAACACCAAGCACCAAGCACCAAGCACCAAACACCAAAGACCAAGCACCAAGCACCTAGCACCAAACACAAAGCACCAGGCACCAAGCCCCAAACACCAAGCACCATGCACCAAACACCAAGCACCAAGCACGAAGCACCAAACACCAAGCACCAAGCACCAAACACTTAACACCAAGCACCAAGCATCAAGTACCAAACACCAAGCACCAAACACCAAACACCAAGCACCAAACACCAAGCACCAAGCACCAAGGACCAAACATCAAACACCAAGCACCAAGCACCAAACACCTAACACCAAGCACCAAGCACCAAGCACCAAGCACCAAACACCAAGCAACAAACACCAAGCACCAAGCACCAAACACCAAGCACCAAGCACCAAACACCAAGCACCAAGCACCAAGCACCAAACACCAAGCACCAAGCACCAAACACCAAACAATAAGCACCAAGCACCAAGCACCAAACACCAAGCACCAAGCACCAAACATCAACAACCCAGCACCAAGCACCAAGCACCAAACACCAAGCACCAAACACCAAACACCAAACACCAAGCACCAAGCACCAAGCACCAAACACCAGGCAGAAGCACCAAACACCAAGCCCCAAGCCCCAAGCACCAAACAGCAAACACCAAGCACCAAGCACCAAACACCAAGCACCAAACGCCTAGCACCAAACACCAAACACCAAGCACCAACCACCAAGCACCAAACACCAAGCACCAATCACCAAGCACCAAACACCAAGCGGCAAGCAGCAAGCACCAAACACGAAACACCGAGCACCAAGCACCAAACACCAAACACCAAGCACCAAGGACCAAACATCAAACACCAAGCCCCAAGCACCAAAAACCTAACACCAAGTACCAAGCACCAAGCACCAAGCACCGAACACCAAGCACCAAACACAAAGCACCAGGCACCAAGCCCCAAACACCAAGCACCATGCACCAAACACCAAGCACCAAGCACCAAGCACCAAACACCAAGCACCAAGCACCAAACACTTAACACCAAGCACCAAGCACCAAGTACCAAACACCAAGCACCAAACACCAAACACCAAGCACCAAACACCAAGCACCAAGCACCAAACACCAAGAACCAAGCACCAGACACCAAGCACCAAGCACCAAGTACATACACCAAGCACCAAACACCAAACACAAAACAGCAAGCACCAAGCAACAAGCATCAAACACCAAGCATCAAACACCAAACACCAAGTACCAAGCACCAAACACCAACCACCAAGCACCAAGCACCAAGCACCAAACACCATACACCCAGCCCCAAACACCAAGCACAAAGCACCAAGCACCAAACACCAAGCACCAAACACCAAACACCAAGCACCAAGCACCAGACACCAAACACTAAGCACCAAGCACCAAACACCAAAACCCAAACACTAGACACCAAGCACGAAACACGAAACACCAAGCACCAAGCACCAAAGACTAATCACCAAGCACGAAGCACCAAGCACCAGGCACCAAGCACCAAGCACCAAACACAGAACACCAAGCACCAAGCACCAAGCACCAAGCAGCAAAAACCAAGCATCAAACACCAAACACCAAACACCAAGCACCAATCACCAAACACCAAGCACCAAGCACCAAACACTAAAGACCAGGCACCAAGCACCAAACACCAAGCACCAAGCACCAAACACCAAACACCAAGCACCAAAGACCAAGCACCAAGCACCAAACAACAAACACCAAGCCCCAAGCACCAAGCACCAAGCACCGAACACCAAGCCCCAAACACCAAGCACCAAACACCAAGCACCAAACACCAAACACTAAGTCCCACGCACCAAGCACCAAACACCAAACAGCAAGCACCAAGCACCAAACACCAACCACCAAGCACTAAGCCCCTAGCACCAAACACCAAAAACCAAGCACCAAGCACAAAACACCAAGCACCAATCACCAAGCACCAAACACCAAGCAGCAAGCAGCAAGCACCAAACACCAAACACCAAGCACCAAGCACCAAACACCAAACACCAAGCACCAAGGACCAAACATCAAACACCAAGCTCCAAGCACCAAACACCTAACACCAAGCACCAAGCATCAAGCACCAATCACCAAACACCAAGCACCAATCACCAAACACCAGGCACCAAGCACCAAACACCAAGCACCAGGCACCAAGCACCAAACACCAAGTACCAAACACCAAACACCAAGCACCAAGCACCAAACACCAAGCACCAAGCACCAAGCACGAAACACCAGGCACCAAGCACCAAGCACCAAACTCCAGACACCAAACACCAAGCACGCAGCACCAAACACCAAGCACCAATCACCAAGCACCAAACACCAAGCACCAAGCACCAAGCACCAAACACCAAACACCAAACACCAAGCACCAAGCACAAAACACCAAGCACCAATCACCAAGCACCAAAACCCAAGCAGCAAGCAGCAAGCACCAAACACCAAGCACCAAGCACCAAACACCAAACACCAAGCACCAAGCACCAAACACCAAACACCAAGCACCAAGGATCAAACATCGAACACCAAGCACCAAGCACGAAACACCTAACACCAAGCACCAAGCACCAAGCACCAAACACCAAACACCAATCACCAAACACCAAGCACCAAGCACCAAACACCAAGCACCAGGCACCAAGCACCAAACACCAAGCACCAAGCACCAAACACCAAGCACCAAGACCGAAGCACCAAACACCAAGCACCAAGCACCAAGCAGCAAGCACCAAACACCAAACACCAAGCACCAAGCACCAAACACCAAACACCAAGCACCAAGGACCAAACATCAAACACCAAGCACCAAGCACCAAACACCTAACACCAAGCACCAAGCACCAAGCACCAAGCACCAAACACCAAGCACCAAACACCAAGCACCAAGCACCAAACACCAAGCACCAAGCACCAAACACCAAGCACCAAGCACCAAGCACCAAACACCAAGCACCAAGCACCAAACACCAAACAACAAGCACCAGGCACCAAACAACAAGCACCAGGCACCAAGCTCCAAACACCAAACACCAAGCACCAAGCACCAAACACCAAACACCAAGCACGCAGCATCAAACACCAAGCACCAAGCACCAAGCACCAAACACCAAGCACCAAGCACCAAGCACCAAGCACCAAAATCCAAACACCAAGCACCAAACACCAGCCACCAAGCACCAAGCACCAAACACCAAACAGCAAACACCAAACAGCAAATACCAAACAGCAAACAGCAAACAGCAAACGCCAAACACCAAGCACCAAGCACCAAGCACCAAATACCAAGCACCAAGCACCAAGCACCAAACACCAAACAGCAAACACGAAACACAAAACAGCAAACACCATACAGCAAACACCAAACACCAAAAAGCAGACACCAAACCGCAAACACCAAACAGCAAACACCAAACACCAAACCCCAAGCACCAAGCACCAAACACTAATCACCAAGCACCAAGCACCAAGCACCAAACACACTGCGTCAAGCACCTAGCACCAAACACCAAGCACCAAGCACCAAGCACAAACACCAAACACCAAACACCAAGCACCAAAGACCAAGCACCAAGCACCAAGCACCAAGCACCAAACAATAAGCACCAAGCACCAAGCACCAAACACCAAGCACCAAGCACCAAACACCAAGCACCAGGCACCAAGCACCAAACACCAAGCACCAAGCACCAAACACCAAGAACCAAGACCGAAGCACCAAACACCAAGCACCAAGCACCAAGCAGCAAGCACCAAACACCAAACACCAAGCACCAAGCACCAAACACCAAACACCAAGCACCAAGGACCAAACATCAAACACCAAGCACCAAGCACCAAACACCTAACACCAAGCACCAAGCACCAAGCACCAAGCACCAAACACCAAGCACCAAACACCAAGCACCAAGCACCAAACACCAAGCACCAAGCACCAAACACCAAGCACCAAGCACCAAGCACCAAACACCAAGCACCAAGCACCAAACACCAAACAACAAGCACCAGGCACCAAACAACAAGCACCAGGCACCAAGCTCCAAACACCAAACACCAAGCACCAAGCACCAAACACCAAACACCAAGCACGCAGCATCAAACACCAAGCACCAAGCACCAAGCACCAAACACCAAGCACCAAGCACCAAGCACCAAATACCAAACACCAAACACCAAGCACCAAACACCAAACACCAAGCACCAAGCACCAAGCACGAAACACCAGGCACCAAGCACCAAGCACCAAAATCCAAACACCAAGCACCAAACACCAGACACCAAGCACCAAGCACCAAACACCAAACAGCAAACACCAAACAGCAAACACCAAACACCAAACAGCAAACAGCAAATGCCAAACACCAAACACCAAGCACCAAGCACCAAACACCAAGCACCAAGCACCAAGCAGCAAGCACCAAACACCAAACACCAAGCACCAAGCACCAAACACCAAACACCAAGCACCAAGGACCAAACATCAAACACCAAGCACCAAGCACCAAACACCTAACACCAAGCACCAAGCACCAAGCACCAAGCACCAAACACCAAGCACCAAACACCAAGCACCAAGCACCAAACACCAAGCACCAAGCACCAAACACCAAGCACCAAGCACCAAGCACCAAACACCAAGCACCAAGCACCAAACACCAAACAATAAGCACCAAGCACCAAGCACCAAACACCAAGCACCAAGCACCAAACATCAACCACCCAGCACCAAGCACCAAGCACCAAACACCAAGCACCAAACACCAAACACCAAACACCAAGCACCAAGCACCAAGCAACAAACACCAGGCAGCAAGCACCAAACACCAAGCCCCAAGCCCCAAGCACCAAACAGCAAACACCAAGCACCAAGCACCAAACACCAAGCACCAAACGCCTAGCACCAAACACCAAACACCAAGCACCAACCACCAAGCACCAAACACCAAGCACCAATCACCAAGCACCAAACACCAAGCGGCAAGCAGCAAGCACCAAACACGAAACACCGAGCACCAAGCACCAAACACCAAACACCAAGCACCAAGGACCAAACATCAAACACCAAGCCCCAAGCACCAAAAACCTAACACCAAGTACCAAGCACCAAGTACCAAGCACCGAACACCAAGCACCAAACACCAAACACCAAGCCCCAAGCACCAAGCACCAAACAACAAGCACCAGGCACCAAGCCCCAAACATCAAGCACCATGCACCAAACACCAAGCACCAAGCACGAAGCACCAAACACCAAGCACCAAGCACCAAACACTTAACACCAAGCACCAAACACCAAGCACCAAGTACCAAACACCAAGAACCAAGAACCAAACACCAAGCACCAAGCACCAAGTACATACACCAAGCACCAAACACCAAGCACCAAACACCAAGCACCAAGCACCAAACACCAAACACCAAGCACCAAGCACCAAGCACCAAACACCAAGCACCAGGCACCAAGCCCCAAACACCAAGCACCAAGCACGAAGCACCAAACACCAAACACCAAGCACCAAGTACCAAACACCAAGCACCAAGCACCAAACACCAAGCACCAAGCACCAAGCACCAAACACCAAGAACCAAGCACCAAACACCAAGCACCAAGCACCAAGTACATACACCAAGCACCAAACACCAAGCACCAAACAGCAAGCACCAAACACCAAACACCAAACACCAAACACCAAACAGCAAGCACCAAACACCAAACAGCAAGCACCAAACACCAAACACCAAGCACCAAGTACCAAACACCAAGCACCAAGCACCAAACACCAAGCACCAAGCACCAAACACCCAGCACCAAGCACCAAGCACCAAACACCAAGCACCAAGAACCAAACACCAAAGACCAAACACCAAGCACCAAGCACCAAACAGCAAGCACCAAACACCATACACCAAACACCAAACACCAAACAGCAAGCACCAAACACCAAACAGCATAGAGCAAACGCCAAGCACCAAGCACCAAGCACCAAGCACCAAACACCAAAGACCAAGCACCAAGCACCTAGCACCAAACACAAAGCACCAGGCACCAAGCCTCAAATACCAAGCACCATGCACCAAACACCAAGCACCAAGCACGAAGCACCAAACACCAAGCACCAAGCACCAAACACTTAACACCAAGCACCAAGCACCAAGTACCAAACACCAAGCACCAAACACCAAACACCAAGCACCAAACACCAAGCACCAAGCACCAAACACCAAGCACCAAGCACGAAGCACCAAACACCAAGAACCAAGCACCAAACACCAAGCACCAAGCACCAAACACCAAGCACCAAGCACGAAGCACCAAACACCAAGAACCAAGCACCAAACACCAAGCACCAAGCACCAAACACCAAGCACCAAGCACGAAGCACCAAGCACCGAACACCAAGCACCAAACACCAAGCACCAAACACCAAGCACCAGGCACCAAGCCCCAAACATCAAGCACCATGCACCAAACACCAAGCACCAAGCACGAAGCACCAAACACCAAGCACCAAGCACCAAACACTTAACACCAAGCCCCAAGCACCAAGCACCAAACACTAAGCACCAAGCACCAAACACCAAACCCCAAGCACCAAAGACCAAGCACCAAGCACCAATGACCAAACACCAAGCACCAAGCACCAAGTACCAAACACCAAGCACCAAGCACCAAACACCAAGCACCAAGCACCAAGCACCAAACACCAAGAACCAAGCACCAAACACCAAGCACCAAGCACCAAGTACATACACCAAGCACCAAACACCAAGCACCAAACACCAAGCACCAAGCACCAAACACCAAACACCAAACACCAAACACCAAACACCAAGCACCAAGCACCAAACACCAAACACCAAACAGCAAGCACCAAGCACCAAACACCAAGCACCAAGCACCAAACAACAAACACCAAGCACCATGCACCAAACACTAATCACCAAGCACCAAGCACCAAATACCATACACCAAGCAGAAAGCACCAAACACCAAACACCAAGCACCAAGCACCAAGCACCAAACACTAAGCACCAAGCACCAAACACCAAACCCCAAGCACCAAAGACCAAGCACCAAGCACCAATGACCAAACACCAAGCACCAAGCATCAAGCACCAAGCACCAAGCACCAAGAACCAAACACCCAGCACCAAGCACCAAGCACCAAACACGAAGCACCAAACACCAAACACCAAACACCAAGCACCAAGCACCAAGCAGCAAGCACCAAACACCAAACACCAAGCAGCAAGCACCAAACACCAAACACCAAACACCAAACACCAAACACCAAACAGCAAAGAGCAAACGCCAAACAGCAAGCACCAAGCACCAAGCACCAAACACCAAGCACCAAGCACCAAGCATTAAACACCAAACAGCAAACACCAAACACGAAACAGCAAACACCATACAGCAAACACCAAACACCAAGCACCAAGCACCAAACACCAAACCCCAAGCACCAAGCACCAAACACTAATAACCAAGCACCAAGCACCAAGCACCAAACACCAAGCACCAAGCACCAAGCACCAAACACCAAAGACCAAGCACCAAGCACCTAGCACCAAACACAAAGCACCAGGCACCAAGCCCCAAACACCAAGCACCATGCACCAAACACCAAGCACCAAGCACGAAGCACCAAACACCAAGCACCAAGCACCAAACACTTAACACCAAGCACCAAGCATCAAGTACCAAACACCAAGCACCAAACACCAAACACCAAGCACCAAACACCAAGCACCAAGCACCAAGGACCAAACATCAAACACCAAGCACCAAGCACCAAACACCTAACACCAAGCACCAAGCACCAAGCACCAAGCACCAAACACCAAGCAACAAACACCAAGCACCAAGCACCAAACACCAAGCACCAAGCACCAAACACCAAGCACCAAGCACCAAGCACCAAACACCAAGCACCAAGCACCAAACACCAAACAATAAGCACCAAGCACCAAGCACCAAACACCAAGCACCAAGCACCAAACATCAACAACCCAGCACCAAGCACCAAGCACCAAACACCAAGCACCAAACACCAAACACCAAACACCAAGCACCAAGCACCAAGCACCAAACACCAGGCAGAAGCACCAAACACCAAGCCCCAAGCCCCAAGCACCAAACAGCAAACACCAAGCACCAAGCACCAAACACCAAGCACCAAACGCCTAGCACCAAACACCAAACACCAAGCACCAACCACCAAGCACCAAACACCAAGCACCAATCACCAAGCACCAAACACCAAGCGGCAAGCAGCAAGCACCAAACACGAAACACCGAGCACCAAGCACCAAACACCAAACACCAAGCACCAAGGACCAAACATCAAACACCAAGCCCCAAGCACCAAAAACCTAACACCAAGTACCAAGCACCAAGCACCAAGCACCGAACACCAAGCACCAAACACAAAGCACCAGGCACCAAGCCCCAAACACCAAGCACCATGCACCAAACACCAAGCACCAAGCACCAAGCACCAAACACCAAGCACCAAGCACCAAACACTTAACACCAAGCACCAAGCACCAAGTACCAAACACCAAGCACCAAACACCAAACACCAAGCACCAAACACCAAGCACCAAGCACCAAACACCAAGAACCAAGCACCAGACACCAAGCACCAAGCACCAAGTACATACACCAAGCACCAAACACCAAACACAAAACAGCAAGCACCAAGCAACAAGCATCAAACACCAAGCATCAAACACCAAACACCAAGTACCAAGCACCAAACACCAACCACCAAGCACCAAGCACCAAGCACCAAACACCATACACCCAGCCCCAAACACCAAGCACAAAGCACCAAGCACCAAACACCAAGCACCAAACACCAAACACCAAGCACCAAGCACCAGACACCAAACACTAAGCACCAAGCACCAAACACCAAAACCCAAACACTAGACACCAAGCACGAAACACGAAACACCAAGCACCAAGCACCAAAGACTAATCACCAAGCACGAAGCACCAAGCACCAGGCACCAAGCACCAAGCACCAAACACAGAACACCAAGCACCAAGCACCAAGCACCAAGCAGCAAAAACCAAGCATCAAACACCAAACACCAAACACCAAGCACCAATCACCAAACACCAAGCACCAAGCACCAAACACTAAAGACCAGGCACCAAGCACCAAACACCAAGCACCAAGCACCAAACACCAAACACCAAGCACCAAAGACCAAGCACCAAGCACCAAACAACAAACACCAAGCCCCAAGCACCAAGCACCAAGCACCGAACACCAAGCCCCAAACACCAAGCACCAAACACCAAGCACCAAACACCAAACACTAAGTCCCACGCACCAAGCACCAAACACCAAACAGCAAGCACCAAGCACCAAACACCAACCACCAAGCACTAAGCCCCTAGCACCAAACACCAAAAACCAAGCACCAAGCACAAAACACCAAGCACCAATCACCAAGCACCAAACACCAAGCAGCAAGCAGCAAGCACCAAACACCAAACACCAAGCACCAAGCACCAAACACCAAACACCAAGCACCAAGGACCAAACATCAAACACCAAGCTCCAAGCACCAAACACCTAACACCAAGCACCAAGCATCAAGCACCAATCACCAAACACCAAGCACCAATCACCAAACACCAGGCACCAAGCACCAAACACCAAGCACCAGGCACCAAGCACCAAACACCAAGTACCAAACACCAAACACCAAGCACCAAGCACCAAACACCAAGCACCAAGCACCAAGCACGAAACACCAGGCACCAAGCACCAAGCACCAAACTCCAGACACCAAACACCAAGCACGCAGCACCAAACACCAAGCACCAATCACCAAGCACCAAACACCAAGCACCAAGCACCAAGCACCAAACACCAAACACCAAACACCAAGCACCAAGCACAAAACACCAAGCACCAATCACCAAGCACCAAAACCCAAGCAGCAAGCAGCAAGCACCAAACACCAAGCACCAAGCACCAAACACCAAACACCAAGCACCAAGCACCAAACACCAAACACCAAGCACCAAGGATCAAACATCGAACACCAAGCACCAAGCACGAAACACCTAACACCAAGCACCAAGCACCAAGCACCAAACACCAAACACCAATCACCAAACACCAAGCACCAAGCACCAAACACCAAGCACCAGGCACCAAGCACCAAACACCAAGCACCAAGCACCAAACACCAAGCACCAAGACCGAAGCACCAAACACCAAGCACCAAGCACCAAGCAGCAAGCACCAAACACCAAACACCAAGCACCAAGCACCAAACACCAAACACCAAGCACCAAGGACCAAACATCAAACACCAAGCACCAAGCACCAAACACCTAACACCAAGCACCAAGCACCAAGCACCAAGCACCAAACACCAAGCACCAAACACCAAGCACCAAGCACCAAACACCAAGCACCAAGCACCAAACACCAAGCACCAAGCACCAAGCACCAAACACCAAGCACCAAGCACCAAACACCAAACAACAAGCACCAGGCACCAAACAACAAGCACCAGGCACCAAGCTCCAAACACCAAACACCAAGCACCAAGCACCAAACACCAAACACCAAGCACGCAGCATCAAACACCAAGCACCAAGCACCAAGCACCAAACACCAAGCACCAAGCACCAAGCACCAAGCACCAAAATCCAAACACCAAGCACCAAACACCAGCCACCAAGCACCAAGCACCAAACACCAAACAGCAAACACCAAACAGCAAATACCAAACAGCAAACAGCAAACAGCAAACGCCAAACACCAAGCACCAAGCACCAAGCACCAAATACCAAGCACCAAGCACCAAGCACCAAACACCAAACAGCAAACACGAAACACAAAACAGCAAACACCATACAGCAAACACCAAACACCAAAAAGCAGACACCAAACCGCAAACACCAAACAGCAAACACCAAACACCAAACCCCAAGCACCAAGCACCAAACACTAATCACCAAGCACCAAGCACCAAGCACCAAACACACTGCGTCAAGCACCTAGCACCAAACACCAAGCACCAAGCACCAAGCACAAACACCAAACACCAAACACCAAGCACCAAAGACCAAGCACCAAGCACCAAGCACCAAGCACCAAACAATAAGCACCAAGCACCAAGCACCAAACACCAAGCACCAAGCACCAAACACCAAGCACCAGGCACCAAGCACCAAACACCAAGCACCAAGCACCAAACACCAAGAACCAAGACCGAAGCACCAAACACCAAGCACCAAGCACCAAGCAGCAAGCACCAAACACCAAACACCAAGCACCAAGCACCAAACACCAAACACCAAGCACCAAGGACCAAACATCAAACACCAAGCACCAAGCACCAAACACCTAACACCAAGCACCAAGCACCAAGCACCAAGCACCAAACACCAAGCACCAAACACCAAGCACCAAGCACCAAACACCAAGCACCAAGCACCAAACACCAAGCACCAAGCACCAAGCACCAAACACCAAGCACCAAGCACCAAACACCAAACAACAAGCACCAGGCACCAAACAACAAGCACCAGGCACCAAGCTCCAAACACCAAACACCAAGCACCAAGCACCAAACACCAAACACCAAGCACGCAGCATCAAACACCAAGCACCAAGCACCAAGCACCAAACACCAAGCACCAAGCACCAAGCACCAAATACCAAACACCAAACACCAAGCACCAAACACCAAACACCAAGCACCAAGCACCAAGCACGAAACACCAGGCACCAAGCACCAAGCACCAAAATCCAAACACCAAGCACCAAACACCAGACACCAAGCACCAAGCACCAAACACCAAACAGCAAACACCAAACAGCAAACACCAAACACCAAACAGCAAACAGCAAATGCCAAACACCAAACACCAAGCACCAAGCACCAAACACCAAGCACCAAGCACCAAGCAGCAAGCACCAAACACCAAACACCAAGCACCAAGCACCAAACACCAAACACCAAGCACCAAGGACCAAACATCAAACACCAAGCACCAAGCACCAAACACCTAACACCAAGCACCAAGCACCAAGCACCAAGCACCAAACACCAAGCACCAAACACCAAGCACCAAGCACCAAACACCAAGCACCAAGCACCAAACACCAAGCACCAAGCACCAAGCACCAAACACCAAGCACCAAGCACCAAACACCAAACAATAAGCACCAAGCACCAAGCACCAAACACCAAGCACCAAGCACCAAACATCAACCACCCAGCACCAAGCACCAAGCACCAAACACCAAGCACCAAACACCAAACACCAAACACCAAGCACCAAGCACCAAGCAACAAACACCAGGCAGCAAGCACCAAACACCAAGCCCCAAGCCCCAAGCACCAAACAGCAAACACCAAGCACCAAGCACCAAACACCAAGCACCAAACGCCTAGCACCAAACACCAAACACCAAGCACCAACCACCAAGCACCAAACACCAAGCACCAATCACCAAGCACCAAACACCAAGCGGCAAGCAGCAAGCACCAAACACGAAACACCGAGCACCAAGCACCAAACACCAAACACCAAGCACCAAGGACCAAACATCAAACA
Source organism: Eledone cirrhosa (assembly GCA_964016885.1). Taxonomy (NCBI): domain Eukaryota; kingdom Metazoa; phylum Mollusca; class Cephalopoda; order Octopoda; family Eledonidae; genus Eledone; species Eledone cirrhosa. The sequence goes on along the minus strand of OZ024743.1, from coordinate 139,070,938 downwards.
CCAAGCCCCAAGCACCAAAAACCTAACACCAAGTACCAAGCACCAAGTACCAAGCACCGAACACCAAGCACCAAACACCAAACACCAAGCCCCAAGCACCAAGCACCAAACAACAAGCACCAGGCACCAAGCCCCAAACATCAAGCACCATGCACCAAACACCAAGCACCAAGCACGAAGCACCAAACACCAGCACCAAGCACCAAACACTTAACACCAAGCACCAAGCACCAAGCACCAAACACCAAGCACCAAACACCAAACACCAAGCACCAAGTACCAAATACCAAGCACCAAGCACCAAAAACCAAGCACCAAGCACCAAGCACCAAACACCAAGAACCAAGCACCAAACACCAAGCACCAAGCACCAAGTACATACACCAAGCACCAAACACCAAGCACCAAACACCAAGCACCAAGCACCAAACACCAAACACCAAACACCAAACACCAAACACCAAACACCAAACACCAAGCACCAAGCACCAAACACCACCAACAAACAGCAAGCACCAAGCACCAAACACCAAGCAGCAAGCACCAAACACCAAACACCAAGCACCATGCACCAAACACTAATCACCAAGCACCAAGCACCAAACACCAAACCCCAAGCACCAAAGACCAAGCACCAAGCACCAAGGACCAAACACCAAGCACCAAGCATCAAGCACCAAGCACCAAACACCAAGCAACAAGCACCAAACACCCAGCACCAAGCACCAAGCACCAAACACCAAGCATCCAAGCACCAAACACCAAACACCAAACACCAAGCACCAAGCACCAAACAGCAAGCACCAAACACCAAACACCAAACACCAAACAGCAAGCACCAAACACCAAATAGCAAAGAGCAAACGCCAAGCACCAAGCACCAAGCACCAAGCACCAAACACCAAGCACCAAGCACCAAGCATTAAACACCAAACAGCAAACACCAAACACGAAACAGCAAACACCATACAGCAAACACCAAACACCAAGCACCAAGCACCAAACACCAAACCCCAAGCACCAAGCACCAAACACTAATAACCAAGCACCAAGCACCAAGCACCAAACACCAAACACCAAGCACCAAGCACCAAGCACCAAACACCAAAGACCAAGCACCAAGCACCTAGCACCAAACACAAAGCACCAGGCACCAAGCCTCAAACACCAAGCACCATGCACCAAACACCAAGCACCAAGCACGAAGCACCAAACACGAAACAGCAAACACCATACAGCAAACACCAAACACCAAAACCCAAACACTAGACACCAAGCACGAAACACCAAACACCAAGCACCAAGCACCAAAGACTAATAACCAAGCACCAAGCACCAAACAACAAGCACCAAGCACCAAGCACCAGGCACCAAGCACCAAGCACCAAACACAGAACACCAAGCACCAAGCACCAAGCACCAAGCAGCAAAAACCAAGCATCAAACACCAAACACCAAACACCAAGCACCAAACACCAAACATCAAGCACTAAGCACCAAGCACCAAGCACCAATCACCAAACACCAAGCACCAAGCACCAAACACTAAACACCAGGCACCAAGCACCAAACACCAAGCTCCAAGCACCAAACACCAAACACCAAGCACCAAAGACCAAGCACCAAGCACCAAACAACAAGCACCAAACACCAAGCACCAAACACCAAGCACCAAGCACCAAGCACCAAAAACCAAGCACCAAGCACCAAGCACCAAACAGCAAACACCAACCACCAAAGACCAAGCACCAAGCACCAAACAACAAACACCAAGCCCCAAGCACCAAGCACCAAGCACCGAACACCAAGCCCCAAACACCAAGCACCAAACACCAAGCACCAAACACCAAACACTATGTCCCACGCACCAAGCACCAAACACCAAACAGCAAGCACCAAGCACCAAACACCAAGCACCAAGCACTAAGCCCCTAGCACCAAACACCAAACACCAAGCACCAAGCACAAAACACCAAGCACCAATCACAAAGCACCAAACACCAAGCAGCAAGCAGCAAGCACCAAACACCAAACACCAAGCACCAAGCACCAAACACCAAACACCAAGCACCAAGGACCAAACATCAAACACCAAGCACCAAACACCTAACACCAAGCACCAAGCATCAAGCACCAATCACCAAACACCAAGCACCAATCACCAAACACCAAGCACCAAGCACCAAACACCAAGCACCAGGCACCAAGCACCAAACACCAAGTACCAAACACCAAACACCAAGCACCAAACACCAAACACCAAGCACCAAGCACCAAGCACGAAACACCAGGCACCAAGCACCAAGCACCAAACTCCAGACACCAAACACCAAGCACGCAGCACCAAACACCAAGCACCAAGCACCAAGCACCAAGCACCAAGCACCAAACACCAAACACCAAACACCAAGCACCAAGCACAAAACACCAAGCACCAATCACCAAGCACCAAAACCCAAGCAGCAAGCAGCAAGCACCAAACACCAAGCACCAAGCACCAAACACCAAACACCAAGCACCAAGCACCAAACACCAAACACCAAGCGCCAAGGACCAAACATCAAACACCAAGCACCAAGCACCAAACACCTAACACCAAGCACCAAGCACCAAGCACCAAACACCAAGCACCAATCATCAAACACCAAGCACCAAGCACCAAACAACAAGCACCAGGCAACAAGCACCAAACACCAAGCACCAAGCACCAAACACCAAGCACCTAGACCGAAGCACCAAACACCAAGCACCAAACTTCAAACACAAAACACCAAGCACCAAGCACCAAGCACCAAACACCAAACACCAAGCACCAAGCACCAAACACCAAACACCAAGCACCAAGGACCAAACATCAAACACCAAGCACCAAGCACCAAACACCTAACACCAAGCACCAAGCACCAAGCACCAAGCACCAAACACCAAGCACCAAACACCAAGCACCAAGCACCAAACACCAAGCACCAAGCACCAAACACCAAGCACCAAGCACCAAGCACCAAACACCAAGCACCAAGCACCAAACACCAAACAACAAGCACGAGGCACCAAACAACAAGCACCAGGCACCAAGCTCCAAACAACAAACACCAAGCATCAAGCACCAAACACCAAACACCAAGCACGCAGCATCAAACACCAAGCACCAAGCACCAAGCACCAAACACCAAGCACCAAGCACCAAGCACCAAATACCAAACACCAAGCACCAAACACCAAACACCAAGCACCAAGCACCAAGCACGAAACACCAGGCACCAAGCACCAAGCACCAAAATTCAAACACCAAGCACCAAACACCAGCCACCAAGCACCAAGCACCAAACACCAAACAGCAAACACCAAACAGCAAACACCAAACACCAAACAGCAAACAGCAAACGCCAAACACCAAGCACCAAGCACCAAGCACGAAAAACCAAACACCAAGCACCAAGCACCAAACACCAAACCCCAAGCACCAAAGACCAAGCACCAAGCACCAAGGACCAAACACCAGGCACCAAGCATCAAGCACCAAGCACCAAACACCAAGCAACAAGCACCAAACACCCAGCACCAAGCACCAAGCACCAAACACCAAGCACCAAGCACCAAACACCAAACACCAAACACCAAGCACCAAGCACCAAACAGCAAGCACCAAACACCAAACACCAAACACCAAACACCAAACACCAAACACCAAACACCAAACACCAAGCACCAAGCACCAAACACCACCAACAAACAGCAAGCACCAAGCAACAAACACCAAGCACCAAGCACCAAACAACAAACACCAAGCACCATGCACCAAACACTAATCACCAAGCACCAAGCACCAAACACCAAGCACCAAGCAGCAAGCACCAAACACCAAACACCAAGCACCAAGCACCAAGCACCAAACACCAAGCACCAAGCACCAAACACCAAACCCCAAGCACCAAAGACCAAGCACCAAGCACCAAGGACCAAACACCAAGCACCAAGCATCAAGCACCAAGCACCAAACACCAAGCAACAAGCACCAAACACCCAGCACCAAGCACCAAGCACCAAACACCAAGCACCAAGCACCAAACACCAAACACCAAACACCAAGCACCAAGCACCAAACAGCAAGCACCAAACACCAAACACCAAACACCAAACAGCAAGCACCAAACACCAAACAGCAAAGAGCAAACGCCAAGCACCAAGCACCAAGCACCAAGCACCAAACACCAAGCACCAAGCACCAAGCATTAAACACCAAACAGCAAACACCAAACACGAAACAGCAAACACCATACAGCAAACACCAAACACCAAGCACCAAGCACCAAACACCAAACCCCAAGCACCAAGCACCAAACACTAATAACCAAGCACCAAGCACCAAGCACCAAACACCAAGCACCAAGCACCAAGCACCAAACACCAAAGACCAAGCACCAAGCACCTAGCACCAAACACAAAGCACCAGGCACCAAGCCTCAAACACCAAGCACCATGCACCAAACACCAAGCACCAAGCACGAAGCACCAAACACGAAACAGCAAACACCATACAGCAAACACCAAACACCAAAACCCAAACACTAGACACCAAGCACGAAACACCAAACACCAAGCACCAAGCACCAAAGACTAATAACCAAGCACCAAGCACCAAACAACAAGCACCAAGCACCAAGCACCAGGCACCAAGCACCAAGCACCAAACACAGAACACCAAGCACCAAGCACCAAGCACCAAGCAGCAAAAACCAAGCATCAAACACCAAACACCAAACACCAAGTACCAAACACCAAACACCAAGCACTAAGCACCAAGCACCAAGCACCAATCACCAAACACCAAGCACCAAGCACCAAACACTAAACACCAGGCACCAAGCACCAAACACCAAGCTCCAAGCACCAAACACCAAACACCAAGCACCAAAGACCAAGCACCAAGCACCAAACAACTAGCACCAAGCACCAAGCACCAAACACCAAGCACCAAGCACCAAGCACCAAAAACCAAGCACCAAGCACCAAGCACCAAACAGCAAACACCAACCACCAAAGACCAAGCACCAAGCACCAAACAACAAACACCAAGCCCCAAGCACCAAGCACCAAGCACCGAACACCAAGCCCCAAACACCAAGCACCAAACACCAAGCACCAAACACCAAACACTAAGTCCCACGCACCAAGCACCAAACACCAAACAGCAAGCACCAAGCACCAAACACCAAGCACCAAGCACTAAGCCCCTAGCACCAAACACCAAACACCAAGCACCAAGCACAAAACACCAAGCACCAATCACCAAGCACCAAACACCAAGCAGCAAGCAGCAAGCACCAAACACCAAACACCAAGCACCAAGCACCAAACACCAAACACCAAGCACCAAGGACCAAACATCAAACACCAAGCACCAAGCACCAAACACCTAACACCAAGCACCAAGCATCAAGCACCAATCACCAAACACCAAGCACCAATCACCAAACACCAAGCACCAAGCACCAAACACCAAGCACCAGGCACCAAGCACCAAACACCAAGTACCAAACACCAAACACCAAGCACCAAACACCAAACACCAAGCACCAAGCACCAAGCACGAAACACCAGGCACCAAGCACCAAGCACCAAACTCCAGACACCAAACACCAAGCACGCAGCACCAAACACCAAGCACCAAGCACCAAGCACCAAGCACCAAGCACCAAACACCAAACACCAAACACCAAGCACCAAGCACAAAACACCAAGCACCAATCACCAAGCACCAAAACCCAAGCAGCAAGCAGCAAGCACCAAACACCAAGCACCAAGCACCAAACACCAAACACCAAGCACCAAGCACCAAACACCAAACACCAAGCGCCAAGGACCAAACATCAAACACCAAGCACCAAGCACCAAACACCTAACACCAAGCACCAAGCACCAAGCACCAAACACCAAGCACCAATCATCAAACACCAAGCACCAAGCACCAAACAACAAGCACCAGGCAACAAGCACCAAACACCAAGCACCAAGCACCAAACACCAAGCACCAAGACCGAAGCACCAAACACCAAGCACCAAACTTCAAACACAAAACACCAAGCACCAAGCACCAAGCACCAAACACCAAACACCAAGCACCAAGCACCAAACACCAAACACCAAGCACCAAGGACCAAACATCAAACACCAAGCACCAAGCACCAAACACCTAACACCAAGCACCAAGCACCAAGCACCAAGCACCAAGCACCAAACACCAAGCACCAAGCACCAAGCACCAAACACCAAGCACCAAGCACCAAACACCAAACAACAAGCACGAGGCACCAAACAACAAGCACCAGGCACCAAGCTCCAAACAACAAACACCAAGCATCAAGCACCAAACACCAAACACCAAGCACGCAGCATCAAACACCAAGCACCAAGCACCAAGCACCAAACACCAAGCACCAAGCACCAAGCACCAAATACCAAACACCAAGCACCAAACACCAAACACCAAGCACCAAGCACCAAGCACGAAACACCAGGCACCAAGCACCAAGCACCAAAATTCAAACACCAAGCACCAAACACCAGCCACCAAGCACCAAGCACCAAACACCAAACAGCAAACACCAAACAGCAAACACCAAACACCAAACAGCAAACAGCAAACGCCAAACACCAAGCACCAAGCACCAAGCACGAAACAGCAAACACCAAGCACCAAGCACCAAACACCAAACCCCAAGCACCAAAGACCAAGCACCAAGCACCAAGGACCAAACACCAAGCACCAAGCATCAAGCACCAAGCACCAAACACCAAGCAACAAGCACGAAACACCCAGCACCAAGCACCAAGCACCAAACACCAAGCACCAAGCACCAAACACCAAACACCAAACACCAAGCACCAAGCACCAAACAGCAAGCACCAAACACCAAACACCAAACACCAAACACCAAACAGCAAGCACCAAACACCAAACAGCAAAGAGCAAACGCCAAGCACCAAGCACCAAGCACCAAGCACCAAACACCAAGCACGAAGCACCAAGCATTAAACACCAAACAGCAAACACCAAACACGAAACAGCAAACACCATACAGCAAACACCAAACACCAAGCACCAAGCACCAAACACCAAACCCCAAGCACCAAGCACCAAACACTAATAACCAAGCACCAAGCACCAAGCACCAAACACCAAGCACCAAGCACCAAGCACCAAACACCAAAGACCAAGCACCAAGCACCTAGCACCAAACACAAAGCACCAGGCACCAAGCCTCAAACACCAAGCACCATGCACCAAACACCAAGCACCAAGCACGAAGCACCAAACACGAAACAGCAAACACCATACAGCAAACACCAAACACCAAAACCCAAACACTAGACACGAAGCACGAAACACCAAACACCAAGCACCAAGCACCAAAGACTAATAACCAAGCACCAAGCACCAAACAACAAGCACCAAGCACCAAGCACCAGGCACCAAGCACCAAGCAGCAAAAACCAAGCATCAAACACCAAACACCAAACACCAAGCACCAAACACCAAACACCAAGCACCAAAGACCAAGCACCAAGCACCAAACAACAAGCACCAAGCACCAAGCACCAAACACCAAGCACCAAGCACCAAGCACCAAAAACCAAGCACCAAGCACCAAGCACCAAACACCAAACACCAAGCACCAAAGACCAAGCACCAAGCACCAAACAACAAACACCAAGCCCCAAGCACCAAGCACCAAGCACCGAACACCAAGCCCCAAACACCAAGCACCAAACACCAAGCACCAAACACCAAACACTAAGTCCCACGCACCAAGCACCAAACACCAAACAGCAAGCACCAAGCACCAAACACCAAGCACCAAGCACTAAGCCCCTAGCACCAAACACCAAACACCAAGCACCAAGCACAAAACACCAAGCACCAATCACCAAGCACCAAACACCAAGCAGCAAGCAGCAAGCACCAAACACCAAACACCAAGCACCAAGCACCAAACACCAAACACCAAGCACCAAGGACCAAACATCAAACACCAAGCACCAAGCACCAAACACCTAACACCAAGCACCAAGCATCAAGCACCAATCACCAAACACCAAGCACCAATCACCAAACACCAAGCACCAAGCACCAAACACCAAGCACCAAAAACCAAGCACCAAACACCAAGTACCAAACACCAAACACCAAGCACCAAACACCAAACACCAAGCACCAAGCACCAAGCACGAAACACCAGGCACCAAGCACCAAGCACCAAACTCCAGACACCAAACACCAAGCACGCAGCACCAAACACCAAGCACCAAGCACCAAGCACCAAGCACCAAGCACCAAACACCAAACACCAAACACCAAGCACCAAGCACAAAACACCAAGCACCAATCACCAAGCACCAAAACCCAAGCAGCAAGCAGCAAGCACCAAACACCAAGCACCAAGCACCAAACACCAAACACCAAGCACCAAGCACCAAACACCAAACACCAAGCACCAAGGACCAAACATCAAACACCAAGCACCAAGCACCAAACACCTAACACCAAGCACCAAGCACCAAGCACCAAGCACCAAACACCAAGCACCAATCATCAAACACCAAGCACCAAGCACCAAGCACCAAGCACCAAGCACCAAACACCAAGCACCAAGCACCAAGCACCAAACACCAAGCACCAAGCACCAAACACCAAACAACAAGCACGAGGCACCAAACAACAAGCACCAGGCACCAAGCACCAAGCACCAAGCACCAAGCACCAAGCACCAAACACCAAGCACCAAGCACCAAACACCAAACACCAAGCATGCAGCATCAAACACCAAGCACCAAGCACCAAGCACCAAACACCAAGCACCAAGCACCAAGCACCAAATACCAAACACCAAGCACCAAACACCAAACACCAAGCACCAAGCCCCAAGCACGAAACACCAGGCACCAAGCACCAAGCACCAAAATTCAAACACCAAGCACCAAACACCAGCCACCAAGCACCAAGCACCAAACACCAAACAGCAAACACCAAACAGCAAACAGCAAACACCAAACAGCAAACAGCAAACGCCAAACACCAAGCACCAAGCACCAAGCACGAAACACCAAACACCAAGCACCAAGCACCAAACACCAAACCCCAAGCACCAAAGACCAAGCACCAAGCACCAAGGACCAAACACCAAGCACCAAGCATCAAGCACCAAGCACCAAGCACCAAGCACCAAACACCAAACACCAAACACCAAGCACCAAGCACCAAACAGCAAGCACCAAACACCAAACACCAAACACCAAACACCAAACAGCAAGCACCAAACACCAAACAGCAAAGAGCAAACGCCAAGCACCAAGCACCAAGCACCAAGCACCAAACACCAAGCACGAAGCACCAAGCATTAAACACCAAACACCAAACACCAAACACGAAACAGCAAACACCATACAGCAAACACCAAACACCAAGCACCAAGCACCAAACACCAAACACTAATAACCAAGCACCAAGCACCAAGCACCAAACACCAAGCACCAAGCACCAAGCACCAAACACCAATGACCAAGCACCAAGCACCTAGCACCAAACACAAAGCACCAGGCACCAAGCCTCAAACACCAAGCACCATGCACCAAACACCAAGCACCAAGCACGAAGCACCAAACACGAAACAGCAAACACCATACAGCAAACACCAAACACCAAAACCCAAACACTAGACACGAAGCACCAAGCAGCAAAAACCAAGCATCAAACACCAAACACCAAACACCAAGCACCAAACACCAAACACCAAGCACTAAGCACCAAGCACCAAGCACCAATCACCAAACACCAAGCACCAAGCACCAAACACTAAACACCAGGCACCAAGCACCAAACACCAAGCACCAAGCACCAAACACCAAACACCAAGCACCAAAGACCAAGCACCAAGCACCAAACAACAAGCACCAAGCACCAAGCACCAAACACCAAGCACCAAGCACCAAGCACCAAAAACCAAGCACCAAGCACCAAGCACCAAACACCAAACACCAAGCACCAAAGACCAAGCACCAAGCACCAAACAACAAACACCAAGCCCCAAGCACCAAGCACCAAGCACCGAACACCAAGCCCCAAACACCAAGCACCAAACACCAAGCACCAAACACCAAACACTAAGTCCCACGCACCAAGCACCAAACACCAAACAGCAAGCACCAAGCACCAAACACCAAGCACCAAGCACTAAGCCCCTAGCACCAAACACCAAACACCAAGCACCAAGCACAAAACACCAAGCACCAATCACCAAGCACCAAACACCAAGCAGCAAGCAGCAAGCACCAAACACCAAACACCAAGCACCAAGCACCAAACACCAAACACCAAGCACCAAGGACCAAACATCAAACACCAAGCACCAAGCACCAAACACCTAACACCAAGCACCAAGCATCAAGCACCAATCACCAAACACCAAGCACCAATCACCAAACACCAAGCACCAAGCACCAAACACCAAACACCAAGCACCAGGCACCAAGCACCAAACACCAAGTACCAAACACCAAACACCAAGCACCAAACACCAAACACCAAGCACCAAGCACCAAGCACGAAACACCAGGCACCAAGCACCAAGCACCAAACTCCAGACACCAAACACCAAGCACGCAGCACCAAACACCAAGCACCAAGCACCAAGCACCAAGCACCAAGCACCAAACACCAAACACCAAACACCAAGCACCAAGCACAAAACACCAAGCACCAATCACCAAGCACCAAAACCCAAGCAGCAAGCAGCAAGCACCAAACACCAAGCACCAAGCACCAAACACCAAACACCAAGCACCAAGCACCAAACACCAAACACCAAGCACCAAGGACCAAACATCAAACACCAAGCACCAAGCACCAAACACCTAACACCAAGCACCAAGCACCAAGCACCAAGCACCAAACACCAAGCACCAATCATCAAACACCAAGCACCAAGCACCAAACAACAAGCACCAGGCACCAAGCACCAAACACCAAGCACCAAGCACCAAACACCAAGCACCAAGACCGAAGCACCAAACACCAAACACCAAACTCCAAACACAAAACACCAAGCACCAAGCAGCAAGCACCAAACACCAAACACCAAGCACCAAGCACCAAACACCAAACACCAAGCACCAAGGACCAAACATCAAACACCAAGCACCAAGCACCAAACACCTAACACCAAGCACCAAGCACCAAGCACCAAGCACCGAACACCAAGCACCAAGCACCAAACACCAAGCACCAAGCACCGAACACCAAGCACCAAGCACCAAGCACCAAACACCAAGCACCAAGCACCAAACACCAAACAACAAGCACGAGGCACCAAACAACAAGCACCAGGCACCAAGCTCCAAACAACAAACACCAAGCATCAAGCACCAAACACCAAACACCAAGCACACAGCATCAAACACCAAGCACCAAGCACCAAGCACCAAACACCAAGCACCAAGCACCAAGCACCAAATACCAAACACCAAGCACCAAACACCAAACACCAAGCACCAAGCACCAAGCACGAAACACCAGGCACCAAGCACCAAGCACCAAAATCCAAACACCAAGCACCAAACACCAGCCACCAAGCACCAAGCACCAAACACCAAACAGCAAACACCAAACAGCAAACACCAAACACCAAACAGGAAACAGCAAACGCCAAACACCAAGCACCAAGCACCAAGCACGAAACACCAAGCACTAAGCACCAAGCACCAAACACCAAACAGCAAACACGAAACACAAAACAGCAAACACCATACAGCAAACACCAAACAGCAAATACCAAACACCAAACCCCAAGCACCAAGTACCAAACACTAATCACCAAGCACCAAGCACCAAGCACCAAACGCCAAGCGTCAAGCACCTAGCACCAAACACCAAGCACCAAGCACCAAGCACAAACACCAAACACCAAACAGCAAACACCAAGCACCAAAGGCCAAGCCCCAAGCACCAAGCACCAAGCACCAAACAATAAGCACCAAGCACCAAGCACCAAACACCAAGCACCAAGCACCAAACATCAACCACCCAGCACCAAGCACCAAGCACCAAACACTAAGCACCAAACACCAAACACCAAACACCAAGCACCAAGCACCAAGCACCAAACACCAAGCAGCAAGCACCAAACACCACCCCCAAGCACCAAGCACCAAACACCAAGCACCAAGCACCAAACACCAAGCACCAAGCTCCTAGCACCAAACACCAAACACCAAGCACGAAGCACCAAACACCAAGCACCAAGCACCAAACACTTAATACCAAGCACCAAGCACCAAGCACCAAACACCAAGCACCAAACACCAAACACCAAGCACCAAGTACCAAACACCAAGCACCAAGCACCAAACACCAAGCACCAAGCACCAAACACCAAGCACCAAGCACGAAGCACCAAACACCAAGCACCAAGCACCAAACACTTAACACCAAGCACCAAGCACCAAGCACCAAACACCAAGCACCAAACACCAAACACCAAGCACCAAGTACCAAACACCAAGCACCAAGCACCAAACACCAAGCACCAAGCACCAAGCACCAAACACCAAGAACCAAGCACCAAACACCAAGCACCAAGCACCAAGTACATACACCAAGCACCAAACACCAAGCACCAAACACCAAGCACCAAGCACCAAACACCAAACACCAAACACCAAACACCAAGCACCAAGCACCAAACACCAAACACCAAACACCAAGCACCAAGCACCAAACACCAAGCACCAAGCACCAAACAACAAACACCAAGCACCATGCAACAAACACTAATCACCAAGCACCAAGCACCAAACACCAAGCACCAAGCAGCAAGCACCAAACACCAAACACCAAGCACCAAGCACCAAGCACCAAACACCAAGCACCAAGCACCAAACACCAAACCCCAAGCACCAAAGACCAAGCACCAAGCACCAAGGACCAAACACCAAGCACCAAACATCAAGCACCAAGCACCAAACACCAAGCAACAAGCACCAAACACCCGGCACCAAGCACCAAGCACCAAACACCAAGCACCAAGCACCAAACACCAAACACCAAACACCAAGCACCAAGCACCAAACAGCAAGCACCAAACACCAAACACCAAACACCAAACACCAAACAGCAAGCACCAAACACCAAAAAGCAAAGAGCAAACGCCAAGCACCAAGCACCAAGCACCAAGCACCAAACACCAAGCACCAAGCACCAAGCATTAAACACCAAACAGCAAACACCAAACACGAAACAGCAAACACCATACAGCAAACACCAAACACTTAACACCAAGCACCAAGCACCAAGCACCAAACACCAAGCACCAAACACCAAACACCAAGCACCAAGTACCAAACACCAAGCACCAAGCACCAAACACCAAGCACCAAACACCAAGCACCAAACACCAAGAACCAAGCACCAAGCACCAAGGACCAAGCACATACACCAAGCACCAAACACCAAGCACCAAACACCAAGCACCAAGCACCAAACACCAAACACCAAAGACCAAAGACCAAGCACCAAGCACCAAATACCAAACACCAAACAGCAAGCACCAAGCACCAAACACCAAGCACCAAGCACCAAACAACAAACACCAAGCACCATGCACCAAACACTAATCACCAAGCACCAAGCACCAAACACCAAGCACCAAGCAGCAAGCACCAAACACCAAACACCAAGCACCACGCACCAAGCACCAAACACCAAGCAACAAGCACCAAACACCCAGCACCAAGCAACAAGCACCAAACACCAAGCACCAAGCACCAAACACCAAACACCAAACACCAAGCACCAAGCACCAAACAGCAAGCACCAAACACCAAACACCAAACACCAAACACCAAACAGCAAGCACCAAACACCAAAAAGCAAAGAGCAAACGCCAAGCACCAAGCACCAAGCACCAAGCACCAAACACCAAGCACCAAGCACCAAGCATTAAACACCAAACAGCAAACACCAAACACGAAACAGCAAACACCATACAGCAAACACCAAACACCAAGCACCAAGCACCAAACACCAAACCCCAAGCACCAAGCACCAAACACTAATAACCAAGCACCAAGCACCAAGCACCAAACACCAAGCACCAAGCACCAAGCACCAAACACCAAAGACCAAGCACCAAGCACCTAGCACCAAACACAAAGCACCAGGCACCAAGCCTCAAACACCAAGCACCATGCACCAAACACCAAGCACCAAGCACGAAGCACCAAACACGAAACAGCAAACACCATACAGCAAACACCAAACACCAAAACCCAAACACTAGACACGAAGCACGAAACACCAAACACCAAGCACCAAGCACCAAAGACTAATAACCAAGCACCAAGCACCAAACAACAAGCACCAAGCACCAAGCACCAGGCACCAAGCACCAAGCAGCAAAAACCAAGCATCAAACACCAAACACCAAACACCAAGCACCAAACACCAAACACCAAGCACTAAGCACCAAGCACCAAGCACCAATCACCAAACACCAAGAACCAAGCACCAAACACTAAACACCTAGCACCAAGCACCAAACACCAAGCACCAAGCACCAAACACCAAACACCAAGCACCAAAGACCAAGCACCAAGCACCAAACAACAAGCACCAAGCACCAAGCACCAAACACCAAGCACCAAGCACCAAGCACCAAAAACCAAGCACCAAGCACCAAGCACCAAACACCAAACACCAAGCACCAAAGACCAAGCACCAAGCACCAAACAACAAACACCAAGCCCCAAGCACCAAGCACCAAGCACCGAACACCAAGCCCCAAACACCAAGCACCAAACACCAAGCACCAAACACCAAACACTAAGTCCCACGCACCAAGCACCAAACACCAAACAGCAAGCACCAAGCACCAAACACCAAGCACCAAGCACTAAGCCCCTAGCACCAAACACCAAACACCAAGCACCAAGCACAAAACACCAAGCACCAATCACCAAGCACCAAACACCAAGCAGCAAGCAGCAAGCACCAAACACCAAACACCAAGCACCAAGCACCAAACACCAAACACCAAGCACCAAGGACCAAACATCAAACACCAAGCACCAAGCAACAAACACCTAACACCAAGCACCAAGCATCAAGCACCAATCACCAAACACCAAGCACCAATCACCAAACACCAAGCACCAAGCACCAAACACCAAGCACCAGGCACCAAGCACCAAACACCAAGTACCAAACACCAAACACCAAGCACCAAACACCAAACACCAAGCACCAAGCACCAAGCACGAAACACCAGGCACCAAGCACCAAGCACCAAACTCCAGACACCAAACACCAAGCACGCAGCACCAAACACCAAGCACCAAGCACCAAGCACCAAACACCAAACACCAAACACCTAGCACCAAGCACAAAACACCAAGCACCAATCACCAAGCACCAAAACCCAAGCAGCAAGCAGCAAGCACCAAACACCAAGCACCAAGCACCAAACACCAAACACCAAGCACGAAGCACCAAACACCAAACACCAAGCACCAAGGACCAAACATCAAACACCAAGCACCAAGCTCCAAACACCTAACACCAAGCACCAAGCACCAAGCACCAAGCACCAAACACCAAGCACCAATCATCAAACACCAAGCACCAAGCACCAAACAACAAGTACCAGGCACCAAGCACCAAACACCAAGCACCAAGCACCAAACACCAAGCACCAAGACCGAAGCACCAAACACCAAACACCAAACTCCAAACACAAAACACCAAGCACCAAGCAGCAAGCACCAAACACCAAACACCAAGCACCAAGCACCAAACACCAAACACCAAGCACCAAACACCAAACACCAAGCACCAAGCACCAAACACCAAACACCAAGCACCAAGGACCAAACATCAAACACAAAGCACCAAGCACCAAACACCTAACACCAAGCACCAAGCACCAAGCACCAAGCACCAAACACCAAGCACCAAACACCAAGCACCAAGCACCAAACACCAAGCACCAAGCACCAAACACCAAGCACCAAGCACCAAGCACCAAACATCAAGCACCAAGCACCAAACACCAAACAACAAGCACGAGGCACCAAACAACAAGCACCAGGCACCAAGCTCCAAACAACAAACACCAAGCATCAAGCACCAAACACCAAACACCAAGCACGCAGCATCAAACACCAAGCACCAAGCACCAAGCACCAAACACCAAGCACCAAGCACCAAGCACCAAATACCAAACACCAAGCACCAAACACCAAACACCAAGCACCAAGCACCAAGCACGAAACACCAGGCACCAAGCACCAAGCACCAAAATCCAAACACCAAGCACCAAACACCAGCCACCAAGCACCAAGCACCAAACACCAAACAGCAAACACCAAACAGCAAACACCAAACACCAAACAGCAAACAGCAAACGCCAAACACCAAGCACCAAGCACCAAGCACGAAACACCAAGCACCAAGCACCAAGCACCAAACACCAAACAGCAAACACGAAACAGAAAACAGCAAACACCATACAGCAAACACCAAACAGCAAATACCAAACACCAAACCCCAAGCACCAAGCACCAAACACTAATCACCAAGCACCAAGCACCAAGCACCAAACGCCAAGCGTCAAGCACCTAGCACCAAACACCAAGCACCAAGCACCAAGCACAAACACCAAACACCAAACAGCAAACACCAAGCACCAAAGGCCAAGCACCAAGCACCAAGCACCAAACACCAAACAATAAGCACCAAGCACCAAGCACCAAACACCAAGCACCAAGCACCTAGCACCAAACACCAAACACCAAGCACGAAGCACCAAACACCAAGCACCAAGCACCAAACACTTAACACCAAGCACCAAGCACCAAGCACCAAACACCAAGCACCAAACACCAAACACCAAGCACCAAGTACCAAACACCAAGCACCAAGCACCAAACACCAAGCACCAAGCACCAAACACCAAGCACCAAGCACGAAGCACCAAACACCAAGCACTAAGCACCAAACACTTAACACCAAGCACCAAGCACCAAGCACCAAACACCAAGCACCAAACACCAAACACCAAGCACCAAGTACCAAACACCAAGCACCAAGCACCAAACACCAAGCACCAAGCACCAA
The DNA here is from genome assembly GCA_964016885.1 of Eledone cirrhosa. Classification (NCBI taxonomy): domain Eukaryota; kingdom Metazoa; phylum Mollusca; class Cephalopoda; order Octopoda; family Eledonidae; genus Eledone; species Eledone cirrhosa. Next base: position 139,053,771 of record OZ024743.1, on the reverse strand, counting down.
GCACCAAACACCAAGAACCAAGCACCAAACACCAAGCACCAAGCACCAAGTACATACACCAAGCACCAAATACCAAGCACCAAACACCAAGCACCAAGCACCAAACACCAAACACCAAACAACAAACACCAAACACCAAGCACCAAGCACCAAACACCAAACACCAAACAGCAAGCACCAAGCACCAAACACCAAGCACCAAGCACCAAACAACAAACACCAAGCACCATGCAACAAACACTAATCACCAAGCACCAAGCACCAAACACCAAGCACCAAGCAGCAAGCACCAAACACCAAACACCAAGCACCAAGCACCAAGCACCAAACACCAAGCACCAAGCACCAAACACCAAACCCCAAGCACCAAAGACCAAGCACCAAGCACCAAGGACCAAACACCAAGCACCAAACATCAAGCACCAAGCACCAAACACCAAGCAACAAGCACCAAACACCCAGCACAAAGCACCAAGCACCAAACACCAAGCACCAAGCACCAAACACCAAACACCAAGCACCAAGCACCAAACAGCAAGCACCAAACACCAAAAAGCAAAGAGCAAACGCCAAACACCAAGCACCAAGCACCAAGCACCAAACACCAAGCACCAAGCACCAAGCATTAAACACCAAACAGCAAACACCAAACACGAAACAGCAAACACCATACAGCAAACACCAAACACCAAGCACCAAGCACCAAACACCAAACCCCAAGCACCAAGCACCAAACACTAATAACCAAGCACCAAGCACCAAGCACCAAACACCAAGCACCAAGCACCAAGCACAAAACACCAAAGACCAAGCACCAAGCACCTAGCACCAAACACAAAGCACCAGGCACCAAGCCTCAAACACCAAGCACCAAGCACGAAGCACCAAACACCAAGCACCAAGCACCAAACACTTAACACCAAGCACCAAGCACCAAGTACCAAACACCAAGCACCAAACACCAAACACCAAGCACCAAACACCAAGCACCAAGCACCAAACACCAAGCACCAAGCACCAAGCACCAAACACCAAGAACCAAGCACCAAACACCAAGCACCAAGCACCAAGTACATACACCAAGCACCAAACACCAAACACAAAACACCAAGCACCAATCAACAAGCATCAAACACCAAGCATCAAACACCAAACACCAAGTACCAAGCACCAAACACCAAACACCAAGCACCAAGCACCAAGCACCAAACACCATACACCCAGCACCAAACACCAAGCACCAAACACCAAACACCAAGCACCAAGCACCAAACACCAAACACCAAGCCCCAAGCACCAAAAACCTAACACCAAGTACCAAGCACCAAGCACCAAGCACCGAACACCAAGCACCAAACACCAAGCACCAAACACCAAGCACCAAGCACCAAACACCAAACACCAAGCACCAAGCACCAAGCACCAAACTCCAAGCACCAGGCACCAAGCCCCAAACATCAAGCACCATGCACCAAACACTAAGCACCAAGCACGAAGCACCAAACACCAAGCACCAAGCACCAAACACTTAACACCAAGCACCAAGCACCAAGCACCAAACACCAAGCACCAAACACCAAACACCAAGCACCAAGTACCAAACACCAAGCACCAAGCACCAAACACCAAGCACCAAACACCAAGCACCAAACACCAAGAACCAAGCACCAAGCACCAAGCACCAAGCACATACACCAAGCACCAAACACCAAGCACCAAACACCAAGCACCAAGCACCAAACACCAAACACCAAACACCAAAGACCAAGAACCAAGCACCAAACACCAAACACCAAACAGCAAGCACCAAGCACCAAACACCAAGCACCAAGCACCAAACAACAAACACCAAGCACCATGCACCAAACACTAATCACCAAGCACCAAGCACCAAACACCAAGCACCAAGCAGCAAGCACCAAACACCAAACACCAAGCACCACGCACCAAGCACCAAACACCGAGCACCATGCACCAAACACCAAATCCCAAGCACCAAAGACCAAGCACCAAGCCCCAAGCACCAAACACCAAGCACCAAGCACCAAACACCAAACACCAAACACCAAGCACCAAGCACCAAACAGCAAGCACCAAACACCAAACACCAAACACCAAACACCAAACACCAAACAGCAAACACCAAACACCAAACAGCAAACACCATACAGCAAACACCAAACACCAAGCACCAAGCACCAAACACCAAACCCCAAGCAACAAGCACCAAACACTAATAACCAAGCACCAAGCACCAATCACCAAGCACCAAACACCAAGCACCAAGCACCAACACCAAACACCAAAGACCAAGCACCAAGCACCTAGCACCAAACACAAAGCACCAGGCACCAAGCCTCAAACACCAAGCACCATGCACCAAACACCAAGCACCAAGCACGAAGCACCAAACACCAAGCACCAAGCACCAAACACTTAACACCAAGCACCAAGCACCAAGTACCAAACACCAAGCACCAAACACCAAACACCAAGCACCAAACACCAAGCACCAAGCACCAAACACCAAGCACCAAACACCAAACACAAAACACCAAGCACCAAGCAACAAGCATCAAACACCAAGCATCAAACACCAAACACCAAGTACCAAGCACCAAACACCAAACACCAAGCACCAAGCACCAAGCACCAAACACCATACACCCAGCACCAAACACCAAGCACAAAGCACCAAGCACCAAACACCAAGCACCAAACACCAAACACCAAGCACCAAGCACCAAACACCAAACACCAAGCCCCAAGCACCAAAAACCTAACACCAAGTACCAAGCACCAACCACCAAGCACCGAACACCAATCACCAAACACCAAGCACCAAACACCAAGCACCAAGCACCAAACACCAAACACCAAGCACCAAGCACCAAGCACCAAACACCAAGCACCAGGCACCAAGCCCCAAACATCAAGCACCATGCACCAAACACCAAGCACCAAGAACGAAGCACCAAACACCAAGCACCATGCACCAAACACTTAACACCAAGCACCAAGCACCAAGCACCAAACACCAAGCACCAAACACCAAACACCAAGCACCAAGTACCAAACACCAAGCACCAAGCACCAAACACCAAAGACCAAGCACCAAGCACCTAGCACCAAACACAAAGCACCAGGCACCAAGCCTCAAACACCAAGCACCAAGCACGAAGCACCAAACACCAAGCACCAAGCACCAAACACTTAACACCAAGCACCAAGCACCAAGTACCAAACACCAAGCACCAAACACCAAACACCAAGCACCAAACACCAAGCACCAAGCACCAAACACCAAGCACCAAGCACCAAGCACCAAACACCAAGAACCAAGCACCAAACACCAAGCACCAAGCACCAAGTACATACACCAAGCACCAAACACCAAACACAAAACACCAAGCAGCAATCAACAAGCATCAAACACCAAGCATCAAACACCAAACACCAAGTACCAAGCACCAAACACCAAACACAAAGCACCAAGCACCAAGCACCAAACACCATACACCCAGCACCAAACACCAAGCACAAAGCACCAAGCACCAAACACCAAGCACCAAACACCAAACACCAAGCACCAAGCACCAAACACCAAACACCAAGCCCCAAGCACCAAAAACCTAACACCAAGTACCAAGCACCAAGCACCAAGCACCGAACACCAAGCACCAAACACCAAGCACCAAACACCAAGCACCAAGCACCAAACACCAAACACCAAGCACCAAGCACCAAGCACCAAACTCCAAGCACCAGGCACCAAGCCCCAAACATCAAGCACCATGCACCAAACACTAAGCACCAAGCACGAAGCACCAAACACCAAGCACCAAGCACCAAACACTTAACACCAAGCACCAAGCACCAAGTAACAAACACCAAGCACCAAACACCAAACACCAAGCACCAAGTACCAAACACCAAGCACCAAGCACCAAACACCAAGCACCAAACACCAAGCACCAAACACCAAGAACCAAGCACCAAGCACCAAGCACCAAGCACATACACCAAGCACCGAACACCAAGCACCAAACACCAAGCACCAAGCACCAAACACCAAACACCAAACACCAAAGACCAAGCACCAAGCACCAAACACCAAACACCAAACAGCAAGCACCAAGCACCAAACACCAAGCACCAAGCACCAAACAACAAACACCAAGCACCATGCACCAAACACTAATCACCAAGCACCAAGCACCAAACACCAAGCACCAAGCAGCAAGCACCAAACACCAAACACCAAGCACCACGCACCAAGCACCAAACACCGAGCACCATGCACCAAACACCAAATCCCAAGCACCAAAGACCAAGCACCAAGCCCCAAGGACCAAACACCAAGCACCAAGCATCAAGCACCAAGCACCAAACACCAAGCACCAAGCACCAAACACCCAGCACCAAGCACCAAGCACCAAACACCAAGCACCAAGCACCAAACACCAAACACCAAACACCAAGCACCAAGCACCAAACACCAAAAAGCAAAGAGCAAACGCCAAACACCAAGCACCAAGCACCAAGCACCAAACACCAAGCACCAAGCACCAAGCATTAAACACCAAACAGCAAACACCAAACACGAAACAGCAAACACCATACAGCAAACACCAAACACCAAGCACCAAGCACCAAACACCAAACCCCAAGCACCAAGCACCAAACACTAATAACCAAGCACCAAGCACCAAGCACCAAACACCAAGCACCAAGCACCAAGCACAAAACACCAAAGACCAAGCACCAAGCACCTAGCACCAAACACAAAGCACCAGGCACCAAGCCTCAAACACCAAGCACCAAGCACGAAGCACCAAACACCAAGCACCAAGCACCAAACACTTAACACCAAGCACCAAGCACCAAGTACCAAACACCAAGCACCAAACACCAAACACCAAGCACCAAACACCAAGCACCAAGCACCAAACACCAAGCACCAAGCACCAAGCACCAAACACCAAGAACCAAGCACCAAACACCAAGCACCAAGCACCAAGTACATACACCAAGCACCAAACACCAAACACAAAACACCAAGCACCAATCAACAAGCATCAAACACCAAGCATCAAACACCAAACACCAAGTACCAAGCACCAAACACCAAACACCAAGCACCAAGCACCAAGCACCAAACACCATACACCCAGCACCAAACACCAAGCACCAAACACCAAACACCAAGCACCAAGCACCAAACACCAAACACCAAGCCCCAAGCACCAAAAACCTAACACCAAGTACCAAGCACCAAGCACCAAGCACCGAACACCAAGCACCAAACACCAAGCACCAAACACCAAGCACCAAGCACCAAACACCAAACACCAAGCACCAAGCACCAAGCACCAAACTCCAAGCACCAGGCACCAAGCCCCAAACATCAAGCACCATGCACCAAACACTAAGCACCAAGCACGAAGCACCAAACACCAAGCACCAAGCACCAAACACTTAACACCAAGCACCAAGCACCAAGCACCAAACACCAAGCACCAAACACCAAACACCAAGCACCAAGTACCAAACACCAAGCACCAAGCACCAAACACCAAGCACCAAACACCAAGCACCAAACACCAAGAACCAAGCACCAAGCACCAAGCACCAAGCACATACACCAAGCACCAAACACCAAGCACCAAACACCAAGCACCAAGCACCAAACACCAAACACCAAACACCAAAGACCAAGAACCAAGCACCAAACACCAAACACCAAACAGCAAGCACCAAGCACCAAACACCAAGCACCAAGCACCAAACAACAAACACCAAGCACCATGCACCAAACACTAATCACCAAGCACCAAGCACCAAACACCAAGCACCAAGCAGCAAGCACCAAACACCAAACACCAAGCACCACGCACCAAGCACCAAACACCGAGCACCATGCACCAAACACCAAATCCCAAGCACCAAAGACCAAGCACCAAGCCCCAAGCACCAAACACCAAGCACCAAGCACCAAACACCAAACACCAAACACCAAGCACCAAGCACCAAACAGCAAGCACCAAACACCAAACACCAAACACCAAACACCAAACACCAAACAGCAAACACCAAACACCAAACAGCAAACACCATACAGCAAACACCAAACACCAAGCACCAAGCACCAAACACCAAACCCCAAGCAACAAGCACCAAACACTAATAACCAAGCACCAAGCACCAATCACCAAGCACCAAACACCAAGCACCAAGCACCAACACCAAACACCAAAGACCAAGCACCAAGCACCTAGCACCAAACACAAAGCACCAGGCACCAAGCCTCAAACACCAAGCACCATGCACCAAACACCAAGCACCAAGCACGAAGCACCAAACACCAAGCACCAAGCACCAAACACTTAACACCAAGCACCAAGCACCAAGTACCAAACACCAAGCACCAAACACCAAACACCAAGCACCAAACACCAAGCACCAAGCACCAAACACCAAGCACCAAACACCAAACACAAAACACCAAGCACCAAGCAACAAGCATCAAACACCAAGCATCAAACACCAAACACCAAGTACCAAGCACCAAACACCAAACACCAAGCACCAAGCACCAAGCACCAAACACCATACACCCAGCACCAAACACCAAGCACAAAGCACCAAGCACCAAACACCAAGCACCAAACACCAAACACCAAGCACCAAGCACCAAACACCAAACACCAAGCCCCAAGCACCAAAAACCTAACACCAAGTACCAAGCACCAACCACCAAGCACCGAACACCAATCACCAAACACCAAGCACCAAACACCAAGCACCAAGCACCAAACACCAAACACCAAGCACCAAGCACCAAGCACCAAACACCAAGCACCAGGCACCAAGCCCCAAACATCAAGCACCATGCACCAAACACCAAGCACCAAGAACGAAGCACCAAACACCAAGCACCATGCACCAAACACTTAACACCAAGCACCAAGCACCAAGCACCAAACACCAAGCACCAAACACCAAACACCAAGCACCAAGTACCAAACACCAAGCACCAAGCACCAAACACCAAAGACCAAGCACCAAGCACCTAGCACCAAACACAAAGCACCAGGCACCAAGCCTCAAACACCAAGCACCAAGCACGAAGCACCAAACACCAAGCACCAAGCACCAAACACTTAACACCAAGCACCAAGCACCAAGTACCAAACACCAAGCACCAAACACCAAACACCAAGCACCAAACACCAAGCACCAAGCACCAAACACCAAGCACCAAGCACCAAGCACCAAACACCAAGAACCAAGCACCAAACACCAAGCACCAAGCACCAAGTACATACACCAAGCACCAAACACCAAACACAAAACACCAAGCAGCAATCAACAAGCATCAAACACCAAGCATCAAACACCAAACACCAAGTACCAAGCACCAAACACCAAACACAAAGCACCAAGCACCAAGCACCAAACACCATACACCCAGCACCAAACACCAAGCACAAAGCACCAAGCACCAAACACCAAGCACCAAACACCAAACACCAAGCACCAAGCACCAAACACCAAACACCAAGCCCCAAGCACCAAAAACCTAACACCAAGTACCAAGCACCAAGCACCAAGCACCGAACACCAAGCACCAAACACCAAGCACCAAACACCAAGCACCAAGCACCAAACACCAAACACCAAGCACCAAGCACCAAGCACCAAACTCCAAGCACCAGGCACCAAGCCCCAAACATCAAGCACCATGCACCAAACACTAAGCACCAAGCACGAAGCACCAAACACCAAGCACCAAGCACCAAACACTTAACACCAAGCACCAAGCACCAAGTAACAAACACCAAGCACCAAACACCAAACACCAAGCACCAAGTACCAAACACCAAGCACCAAGCACCAAACACCAAGCACCAAACACCAAGCACCAAACACCAAGAACCAAGCACCAAGCACCAAGCACCAAGCACATACACCAAGCACCGAACACCAAGCACCAAACACCAAGCACCAAGCACCAAACACCAAACACCAAACACCAAAGACCAAGCACCAAGCACCAAACACCAAACACCAAACAGCAAGCACCAAGCACCAAACACCAAGCACCAAGCACCAAACAACAAACACCAAGCACCATGCACCAAACACTAATCACCAAGCACCAAGCACCAAACACCAAGCACCAAGCAGCAAGCACCAAACACCAAACACCAAGCACCACGCACCAAGCACCAAACACCGAGCACCATGCACCAAACACCAAATCCCAAGCACCAAAGACCAAGCACCAAGCCCCAAGGACCAAACACCAAGCACCAAGCATCAAGCACCAAGCACCAAACACCAAGCACCAAGCACCAAACACCCAGCACCAAGCACCAAGCACCAAACACCAAGCACCAAGCACCAAACACCAAACACCAAACACCAAGCACCAAGCACCAAACAGCAAGCACCAAACACCAAACACCAAACACCAAACACCAAACAGCAAGCACCAAACACCAAACAGCAAAGAGCAAACGCCAAACACCAAGCACCAAGCACCAAGCACCAAACACCATGCACCAAGCACCAAGCATTAAACACCAAACAGCAAACACCAAACACGAAACAGCAAACACCATACAGCAAACACCAAACACCAAGCACCAAGCACCAAACACCAAACCCCAAGCAACAAGCACCAAACACTAATAACCAAGCACCAAGCACCAATCACCAAGCACCAAACACCAAGCACCAAGCACCAACACCAAACACCAAAGACCAAGCACCAAGCACCTAGCACCAAACACAAAGCACCAGGCACCAAGCCTCAAACACCAAGCACCATGCACCAAACACCAAGCACCAAGCACGAAGCACCAAACACCAAGCACCAAGCACCAAACACTTAACACCAAGCACCAAGCACCAAGTACCAAACACCAAGCACCAAACACCAAACACCAAGCACCAAACACCAAGCACCAAGCACTAAACACCAAGCACCAAACACCAAACACAAAACACCAAGCACCAAGCAACAAGCATCAAACACCAAGCATCAAACACCAAACACCAAGTACCAAGCACCAAACACCAAACACCAAGCACCAAGCACCAAGCACCAAACACCATACACCCAGCACCAAACACCAAGCACAAAGCACCAAGCACCAAACACCAAGCACCAAACACCAAACACCAAGCACCGAGCACCAAACACCAAACACCAAGCCCCAAGCACCAAAAACCTAACACCAAGTACCAAGCACCAACCACCAAGCACCGAACACCAAGCACCAAACACCAAGCACCAAACACCAAGAACCAAGCACCAAACACCAAGCACCAAGCACCAAGTACATACACCAAGAACCAAACACCAAGCACCAAACACCAAGCACCAAGCACCAAACACCAAATACCAAACAGCAAGCACCAAGCACCAAACACCAAGCACCAAGCACCAAACAACAAACACCAAGCACCATGCACCAAACACTAATCACCAAGGACCAAGCACCAAACACCAAGCACCAAGCAGCAAGCACCAAACACCAAACACCAAGCACCAAGCACCAACCACCAAACACCGAGCACCATGCACCAAACACCAAATCCCAAGCACCAAAGACCAAGCACCAAGCCCCAAGGACCAAACACCAAGCACCAAGCATCAAGCACCAAGCACCAAACACCCAGCACCAAGCACCAAGCACCAAACAGCAAGCACCAAACACCAAACACCAAACACCAAACACCAAACAGCAAGCACCAAACACCAAACAGCAAAGAGCAAACGCCAAACACCAAGCACCAAGCACCAAACACCAAACCCCAAGCACCAAGCACCAAACACTAATAACCAAGCACCAAGCACCAAGCACCAAACACCAAGCACCAAGCACCAAGCACCAAACACCAAAGACCAAGCACCAAGCACCTAGCACCAAACACAAAGCACCAGGCACCAAGCCCCAAACACCAAGCACCATGTACCAAACACCAAGAACCAAGCACGAAGCACCAAACACCAAGCACCAAGCACCAAACACTTAACACCAAGCACCAAGCACCAAGTACCAAACACCAAGCACCAAACACCAAACACCAAGCACCAAACACCAAGCACCAAGCACCAAACACCAAGAACCAAGCACCAAACACCAAGCACCAAGCACCAAGTACATACACCAAGTACCAAACACCAAACACAAAACACCAAGCACCAAGCAACAAGCATCAAACACCAAGCATCAAACACCAAACACCAAGTACCAAGCACCAAACACCAAACACCAAGCACCAAGCACCAAGCACCAAACACCATACACCCAGCACCAAACACCAAGCACAAAGCACCCAGCACCAAACACCAAGCACCAAACACCAAACACCAAGCACCAAGCACCAAACACCAAACACTAAGCACCAAGCGCCAAACACCAAAACCCAAACACTAGACACCAAGCACGAAACACCAAACACCAAACACCAAACACCAAGCACCAAGCACCAAAGACCAAGCACCAAGCACCAAACAACAAGCACCAAGCACCAAGCACCAAACACCAAGCACCAAGCACCAAACACCAACCACCCAGCACCAAGCACCAAGCACCAAACACCAAGCACCAAACAGCAACCACCAAACAGCAAGCACCAAGCACCAGGCACCAAACACTAATCACCAAGTACCAAGCACCAAACAACAAGCACCAAGCACCAGGCACCAAGCACCAAGCACCAAACACTAATCACCAAGCACCAAGCACCAAACAACAAGCACCAAGCACCAAGCACAAGGCACCAAGCACCAAGCACCAAACACTAATCACCAAGCACCAAGCACCAAGCACCAAACACCAAACACCAAGCAGCAATCACCAAGCACCAAACACCAAGCCCCAAGCACCAAACACCAAGCACCAAGCACCAAACACCAAACACCAAGCACCAAAGACCAAGCACCAAGCACCAAGCACCAAGCACCAAGCACCAAGCAACAAGCACCAAACACCCAGCACCAAGCACCAACCACCAAACACCAAGCACCAAGCACCAAACACCAAACACCAAACACCAAGCACCAAGCACCAAACAGCAAGCACCAAACACCAAACACCAAACACCAACCACCAAACAGCAAGCACCAAACACCAAACAGCAAAGAGCAAACGCCAAACACCAAGCACCAAGCACCAACCACCAAACACCAAGCACCAAGCACCAAGCACTAAACACCAAACAGCAAACACCAAACACCAAACAGCAAACACCATACAGCAAACACCAAACACCAAGCACCAAGCACCAAACACCAAACCCCAAGCACCAAGCACCAAACACTAATAACCAAGCACCAAGCACCAAGCACCAAACACCAAGCACCAAGCACCAAGCACCAAGCACCAAAGTCCAAGCACCAAGCTCCTAGCACCAAACACAAAGCACCAGGCACCAAGCCCCAAACACCAAGCACCATGCACCAAACACCAAGCACCAAGCACGAAGCACCAAACACCAAGCACCAAGCACCAAACACCAAGCACCAAGCACCAAGCACCAAACACCAAAGACCAAGCACCAAGCACCTAGCACCAAACACAAAGCACCAGGCACCAAGCCTCAAACACCAAGCACCAAGCACGAAGCACCAAACACCAAGCACCAAGCACCAAACACTTAACACCAAGCACCAAGCACCAAGTACCAAACACCAAGCACCAAACACCAAACACCAAGCACCAAACACCAAGCACCAAGCACCAAACACCAAGCACCAAGCACCAAGCACCAAACACCAAGAACCAAGCACCAAACACCAAGCACCAAGCACCAAGTACATACACCAAGCACCAAACACCAAACACAAAACACCAAGCACCAATCAACAAGCATCAAACACCAAGCATCAAACACCAAACACCAAGTACCAAGCACCAAACACCAAACACCAAGCACCAAGCACCAAGCACCAAACACCATACACCCAGCACCAAACACCAAGCACAAAGCACCAAGCACCAAACACCAAGCACCAAACACCAAACACCAAGCACCAAGCACCAAACACCAAACACCAAGCCCCAAGCACCAAAAACCTAACACCAAGTACCAAGCACCAAGCACCAAGCACCGAACACCAAGCACCAAACACCAAGCACCAAACACCAAGCACCAAGCACCAAACACCAAACACCAAGCACCAAGCACCAAGCACCAAACTCCAAGCACCAGGCACCAAGCCCCAAACATCAAGCACCATGCACCAAACACTAAGCACCAAGCACGAAGCACCAAACACCAAGCACCAAGCACCAAACACTTAACACCAAGCACCAAGCACCAAGTAACAAACACCAAGCACCAAACACCAAACACCAAGCACCAAGAACCAAACACCAAGCACCAAGCACCAAACACCAAGCACCAAACACCAAGCACCAAACACCAAGAACCAAGCACCAAGCACCAAGCACCAAGCACATACACCAAGCACCAAACACCAAGCACCAAACACCAAGCACCAAGCACCAAACACCAAACACCAAACACCAAAGACCAAGCACCAAGCACCAAACACCAAACACCAAACAGCAAGCACCAAGCACCAAACACCAAGCACCAAGCACCAAACAACAAACACCAAGCACCATGCACCAAACACTAATCACCAAGCACCAAACACCAAGCACCAAGCAGCAAGCACCAAACACCAAACACCAAGCACCACGCACCAAGCACCAAACACCGAGCACCATGCACCAAACACCAAATCCCAAGCACCAAAGACCAAGCACCAAGCCCCAAGGACCAAACACCAAGCACCAAGCATCAAGCACCAAGCACCAAACACCAAGCACCAAGCACCAAACACCCAGCACCAAGCACCAAGCACCAAACACCAAGCACCAAGCACCAAACACCAAACACCAAACACCAAGCACCAAGCACCAAACAGCAAGCACCAAACACCAAACACCAAACACCAAACACCAAACAGCAAGCACCAAACACCAAACAGCAAAGAGCAAACGCCAAACACCAAGCACCAAGCACCAAGCACCAAACACCATGCACCAAGCACCAAGCATTAAACACCAAACAGCAAACACCAAACACGAAACAGCAAACACCATACAGCAAACACCAAACACCAAGCACCAAGCACCAAACACCAAACCCCAAGCAACAAGCACCAAACACTAATAACCAAGCACCAAGCACCAATCACCAAGCACCAAACACCAAGCACCAAGCACCAACACCAAACACCAAAGACCAAGCACCAAGCACCTAGCACCAAACACAAAGCACCAGGCACCAAGCCTCAAACACCAAGCACCATGCACCAAACACCAAGCACCAAGCACGAAGCACCAAACACCAAGCACCAAGCACCAAACACTTAACACCAAGCACCAAGCACCAAGTACCAAACACCAAGCACCAAACACCAAACACCAAGCACCAAACACCAAGCACCAAGCACTAAACACCAAGCACCAAACACCAAACACAAAACACCAAGCACCAAGCAACAAGCATCAAACACCAAGCATCAAACACCAAACACCAAGTACCAAGCACCAAACACCAAACACCAAGCACCAAGCACCAAGCACCAAACACCATACACCCAGCACCAAACACCAAGCACAAAGCACCAAGCACCAAACACCAAGCACCAAACACCAAACACCAAGCACCGAGCACCAAACACCAAACACCAAGCCCCAAGCACCAAAAACCTAACACCAAGTACCAAGCACCAACCACCAAGCACCGAACACCAATCACCAAACACCAAGCACCAAACACCAAGCACCAAGCACCAAACTCCAAACACCAAGCACCAAGCACCAAGCACCAAACTCCAAGCACCAGGCACCAAGCCCCAAACATCAAGCACCATGCACCAAACACTAAGCACCAAGCACGAAGCACCAAACACCAAGCACCAAGCACCAAACACTTAACACCAAGCACCAAGCACCAAGTAACAAACACCAAGCACCAAACACCAAACACCAAGCACCAAGAACCAAACACCAAGCACCAAGCACCAAACACCAAGCACCAAACACCAAGCACCAAACACCAAGAACCAAGCACCAAGCACCAAGCACCAAGCACATACACCAAGCACCAAACACCAAGCACCAAACACCAAGCACCAAGCACCAAACACCAAACACCAAACACCAAAGACCAAGCACCAAGCACCAAACACCAAACACCAAACAGCAAGCACCAAGCACCAAACACCAAGCACCAAGCACCAAACAACAAACACCAAGCACCATGCACCAAACACTAATCACCAAGCACCAAACACCAAGCACCAAGCAGCAAGCACCAAACACCAAACACCAAGCACCACGCACCAAGCACCAAACACCGAGCACCATGCACCAAACACCAAATCCCAAGCACCAAAGACCAAGCACCAAGCCCCAAGGACCAAACACCAAGCACCAAGCATCAAGCACCAAGCACCAAACACCAAGCACCAAGCACCAAACACCCAGCACCAAGCACCAAGCACCAAACACCAAGCACCAAGCACCAAACACCAAACACCAAACACCAAGCACCAAGCACCAAACAGCAAGCACCAAACACCAAACACCAAACACCAAACACCAAACAGCAAGCACCAAACACCAAACAGCAAAGAGCAAACGCCAAACACCAAGCACCAAGCACCAAGCACCAAACACCATGCACCAAGCACCAAGCATTAAACACCAAACAGCAAACACCAAACACGAAACAGCAAACACCATACAGCAAACACCAAACACCAAGCACCAAGCACCAAACACCAAACCCCAAGCAACAAGCACCAAACACTAATAACCAAGCACCAAGCACCAATCACCAAGCACCAAACACCAAGCACCAAGCACCAACACCAAACACCAAAGACCAAGCACCAAGCACCTAGCACCAAACACAAAGCACCAGGCACCAAGCCTCAAACACCAAGCACCATGCACCAAACACCAAGCACCAAGCACGAAGCACCAAACACCAAGCACCAAGCACCAAACACTTAACACCAAGCACCAAGCACCAAGTACCAAACACCAAGCACCAAACACCAAACACCAAGCACCAAACACCAAGCACCAAGCACTAAACACCAAGCACCAAACACCAAACACAAAACACCAAGCACCAAGCAACAAGCATCAAACACCAAGCATCAAACACCAAACACCAAGTACCAAGCACCAAACACCAAACACCAAGCACCAAGCACCAAGCACCAAACACCATACACCCAGCACCAAACACCAAGCACAAAGCACCAAGCACCAAACACCAAGCACCAAACACCAAACACCAAGCACCGAGCACCAAACACCAAACACCAAGCCCCAAGCACCAAAAACCTAACACCAAGTACCAAGCACCAACCACCAAGCACCGAACACCAATCACCAAACACCAAGCACCAAACACCAAGCACCAAGCACCAAACACCAAACACCAAGCACCAAGCACCAAGCACCAAACACCAAGCACCAGGCACCAAGCCCCAAACATCAAGCACCATGCACCAAACACCAACCACCAAGCACGAAGCACCAAACACCAAGCACCATGCACCAAACACTTAACACCAAGCACCAAGCACCAAGCACCAAACACCAAGCACCAAACACCAAACACCAAGCACCAAGTACCAAACACCAAGCACCAAGCACCAAACACCAAGCACCAAACACCAAGCACCAAACACCAAGAACCAAGCACCAAACACCAAGCACCAAGCACCAAGTACATACACCAAGAACCAAACACCAAGCACCAAACACCAAGCACCAAGCACCAAACACCAAATACCAAACAGCAAGCACCAAGCACCAAACACCAAGCACCAAGCACCAAACAACAAACACCAAGCACCATGCACCAAACACTAATCACCAAGGACCAAGCACCAAACACCAAGCACCAAGCAGCAAGCACCAAACACCAAACACCAAGCACCAAGCACCAACCACCAAACACCGAGCACCATGCACCAAACACCAAATCCCAAGCACCAAAGACCAAGCACCAAGCCCCAAGGACCAAACACCAAGCACCAAGCATCAAGCACCAAGCACCAAACACCCAGCACCAAGCACCAAGCACCAAACAGCAAGCACCAAACACCAAACACCAAACACCAAACACCAAACAGCAAGCACCAAACACCAAACAGCAAAGAGCAAACGCCAAACACCAAGCACCAAGCACCAAACACCAAACCCCAAGCACCAAGCACCAAACACTAATAACCAAGCACCAAGCACCAAGCACCAAACACCAAGCACCAAGCACCAAGCACCAAACACCAAAGACCAAGCACCAAGCACCTAGCACCAAACACAAAGCACCAGGCACCAAGCCCCAAACACCAAGCACCATGCACCAAACACCAAGAACCAAGCACGAAGCACCAAACACCAAGCACCAAGCACCAAACACTTAACACCAAGCACCAAGCACCAAGTACCAAACACCAAGCACCAAACACCAAACACCAAGCACCAAACACCAAGCACCAAGCACCAAACACCAAGAACCAAGCACCAAACACCAAGCACCAAGCACCAAGTACATACACCAAGTACCAAACACCAAACACAAAACACCAAGCACCAAGCAACAAGCATCAAACACCAAGCATCAAACACCAAACACCAAGTACCAAGCACCAAACACCAAACACCAAGCACCAAGCACCAAGCACCAAACACCATACACCCAGCACCAAACACCAAGCACAAAGCACCCAGCACCAAACACCAAGCACCAAACACCAAACACCAAGCACCAAGCACCAAACACCAAACACTAAGCACCAAGCGCCAAACACCAAAACCCAAACACTAGACACCAAGCACGAAACACCAAACACCAAACACCAAACACCAAGCACCAAGCACCAAAGACCAAGCACCAAGCACCAAACAACAAGCACCAAGCACCAAGCACCAAACACCAAGCACCAAGCACCAAACACCAACCACCCAGCACCAAGCACCAAGCACCAAACACCAAGCACCAAACAGCAACCACCAAACAGCAAGCACCAAGCACCAGGCACCAAACACTAATCACCAAGCACCAAGCACCAAACAACAAGCACCAAGCACCAGGCACCAAGCACCAAGCACCAAACACTAATCACCAAGCACCAAGCACCAAACAACAAGCACCAAGCACCAAGCACAAGGCACCAAGCACCAAGCACCAAACACTAATCACCAAGCACCAAGCACCAAGCACCAAACACCAAACACCAAGCAGCAATCACCAAGCACCAAACACCAAGCCCCAAGCACCAAACACCAAGCACCAAGCACCAAACACCAAACACCAAGCACCAAAGACCAAGCACCAAGCACCAAGCACCAAGCACCAAGCAACAAGCACCAAACACCCAGCACCAAGCACCAACCACCAAACACCAAGCACCAAGCACCAAACACCAAACACCAAACACCAAGCACCAAGCACCAAACAGCAAGCACCAAACACCAAACACCAAACACCAACCACCAAACAGCAAGCACCAAACACCAAACAGCAAAGAGCAAACGCCAAACACCAAGCACCAAGCACCAACCACCAAACACCAA
Organism: Eledone cirrhosa; assembly: GCA_964016885.1. Lineage (NCBI taxonomy): Eukaryota > Metazoa > Mollusca > Cephalopoda > Octopoda > Eledonidae > Eledone > Eledone cirrhosa. Next base: position 139,036,138 of record OZ024743.1, on the reverse strand, counting down.
GCACCAAGCACCAAGCACTAAACACCAAACAGCAAACACCAAACACCAAACAGCAAACACCATACATCAAACACCAAACACCAAGCACCAAGCACCAAACACCAAACCCCAAGCACCAAGCACCAAACACTAATAACCAAGCACCAAGCACCAAGCACCAAACACCAAGCACCAAGCACCAAGCACCAAGCACCAAAGACCAAGCACCAAGCTCCTAGCACCAAACACAAAGCACCAGGCACCAAGCCCCAAACACCAAGCACCATGCACCAAACACCAAGCACCAAGCACGAAGCACCAAACACCAAGCACCAAGCACTAAACACTTAAAACCAAGCACCAAGCACCAAGTACCAAACACCAAGCACCAAACACCAAACACCAAGCACCAAACACCAAGCACCAAGCACCAAACACCAAGCACCAAGCACCAAGCACCAAACACCAAGAACCAAGCACCAAACACCAAACACAAAACACCAAGCACCAAGCAACAAGCATCAAACACCAAGCATCAAACACCAAACACCAAGTACCAAGCACCAAACACCAAACACCAAGCACCAAGCACCAAGCACCAAACACCATACACCCAGCACCAAACACCAAGCACAAAGCACCAAACACCAAACACCAAGCACCAAACACCAAATACCAAGCACCAAGCACCAAACACCAAACACCAAGCCCCAAGCACCAAAAACCTAACACCAAGTACCAAGCACCAAGCACCAAGCACCGAACACCAAGCACCAAACACCAAGCACCAAACACCAAGCACCTAGCACCAAACACCAAACACCAAACACCAAAGACCAAGCACCAAGCACCAAACACCAAACACCAAACAGCAAGCACCAAGCACCAAACACCAAGCACCAAGCACCAAACAACAAACACCAAGCACCAAGCATCAAGCACCAAGCACCAAACACCAAGCACCAAGCACCAAACACCCAGCACCAAGCACCAAGCACCAAACACCAAGCACCAAGCACCAAACACCAAACACCAAACACCAAGCACCAAGCACCAAACAGCAAGCACCAAACACCAAACACCAAACACCAAACACCAAACACCATGCACCAAGCATTAAACACCAAACAGCAAACACCAAACACGAAACAGCAAACACCATACAGCAAACACCAAACACCAAGCACCAAGCACCAAACACCAAACCACAAGCACCAAGCACCAAACACTAATAACCAAGCACCAAGCACCAATCACCAAGCACCAAACACCAAGCACCAAGCACCAACACCAAACACCAAAGACCAAGCACCAAGCACCTAGCACCAAACACAAAGCACCAGGTACCAAGCCTCAAACACCAAGCACCATGCACCAGACACCAAGCACCAAGCACGAAGCACCAAACACCAAGCACCAAGCACCAAACACTTAAAACCAAGCACCAAGCACCAAGTAACAAACACCAAGCACCAAACACCAAACACCAAGCACCAAACACCAAGCACCAAGCACCAAACACCAAGCACCAAACACCAAACACAAAACACCAAGCACCAAGCAACAAGCATCAAACACCAAGCATCAAACACCAAACACCAAGTACCAAGCACCAAACACCAAACACCAAGCACCAAGCACCAAGCACCAAACACCATACACCCAGCACCAAACACCAAGCACAAAGCACCAAGCACCAAACACCAAGCACCAAACACCAAACACCAAGCACCAAGCACCAAACACCAAACACCAAGCCCCAAGCACCAAAAACCTAACACCAAGTACCAAGCACCAAGCACCAAGCACCGAACACCAAGCACCAAACACCAAGCACCAAACACCAAGCACCAAGCACCAAACACCAAACACCAAGCACCAAGCACCAAGCACCAAACACCAAGCACCAGGCACCAAGCCCCAAACATCAAGCACCATGCACCAAACACCAAGCACCAAGCACGAAGCACCAAACACCAAGCACCATGCACCAAACACTTAACACCAAGCACCAAGCACCAAGCACCAAACACCAAGCACCAAACACCAAACACCAAGCACCAAACACCAAGAACCAAGCACCAAACACCAAGCACCAAGCACCAAGTACATACACCAAGAACCAAACACCAAGCACCAAACACCAAGCACCAAGCACCAAACACCAAACACCAAACAGCAAGCACCAAGCACCAATCACCAAGCACCAAGCACCAAACAACAAACACCAAGCACCATGCACCAAACACTAATCACCAAGCACCAAGTACCAAACACCAAGCACCAAGCACCAAACACCAAGCACCAAACACCAAGCACCAAACACCAAGAACCAAGCACCAAACACCAAGCACCAAGCACCAAGTACATACACCAAGAACCAAACACCAAGCACCAAACACCAAGCACCAAGCACCAAACACCAAACACCAAACAGCAAGCACCAAGCACCAAACACCAAGCACCAAGCACCAAACAACAAACACCAAACACCAAGCACCAAACACCAAGCACCAAGCACCAAACACCAAGCACCAAGCACCAAGCACCAAACACCAAGAACCAAGAACCAAACACCAAGCACCAAGCACCAAGTACATACACCAAGCACCAAACACCAAACACAAAACACCAAGCACCAATCAACAAGCATCAAACACCAAGCATCAAACACCAAACACCAAGTACCAAGCACCAAACACCAAACACCAAGCACCAAGCACCAAGCACCAAACACCATACACCCAGCACCAAACACCAAGCACAAAGCACCAAGCACCAAACACCAAGCACCAAACACCAAACACCAAGCACCAAGCACCAAACACCAAACACCAAGCCCCAAGCACCAAAAACCTAACACCAAGTACCAAGCACCAAGCACCAAGCACCGAACACCAAGCACCAAACACCAAGCACCAAACACCAAGCACCAAGCACCAAACACCAAACACCAAGCACCAAGCACCAAGCACCAAACTCCAAGCACCAGGCACCAAGCCCCAAACATCAAGCACCATGCACCAAACACTAAGCACCAAGCACGAAGCACCAAACACCAAGCACCAAGCACCAAACACTTAACACCAAGCACCAAGCACCAAGTAACAAACACCAAGCACCAAACACCAAACACCAAGCACCAAGAACCAAACACCAAGCACCAAGCACCAAACACCAAGCACCAAACACCAAGCACCAAACACCAAGAACCAAGCACCAAGCACCAAGCACCAAGCACATACACCAAGCACCAAACACCAAGCACCAAACACCAAGCACCAAGCACCAAACACCAAACACCAAACACCAAAGACCAAGCACCAAGCACCAAACACCAAACACCAAACAGCAAGCACCAAGCACCAAACACCAAGCACCAAGCACCAAACAACAAACACCAAGCACCATGCACCAAACACTAATCACCAAGCACCAAACACCAAGCACCAAGCAGCAAGCACCAAACACCAAACACCAAGCACCACGCACCAAGCACCAAACACCGAGCACCATGCACCAAACACCAAATCCCAAGCACCAAAGACCAAGCACCAAGCCCCAAGGACCAAACACCAAGCACCAAGCATCAAGCACCAAGCACCAAACACCAAGCACCAAGCACCAAACACCCAGCACCAAGCACCAAGCACCAAACACCAAGCACCAAGCACCAAACACCAAACACCAAACACCAAGCACCAAGCACCAAACAGCAAGCACCAAACACCAAACACCAAACACCAAACACCAAACAGCAAGCACCAAACACCAAACAGCAAAGAGCAAACGCCAAACACCAAGCACCAAGCACCAAGCACCAAACACCATGCACCAAGCACCAAGCATTAAACACCAAACAGCAAACACCAAACACGAAACAGCAAACACCATACAGCAAACACCAAACACCAAGCACCAAGCACCAAACACCAAACCCCAAGCAACAAGCACCAAACACTAATAACCAAGCACCAAGCACCAATCACCAAGCACCAAACACCAAGCACCAAGCACCAACACCAAACACCAAAGACCAAGCACCAAGCACCTAGCACCAAACACAAAGCACCAGGCACCAAGCCTCAAACACCAAGCACCATGCACCAAACACCAAGCACCAAGCACGAAGCACCAAACACCAAGCACCAAGCACCAAACACTTAACACCAAGCACCAAGCACCAAGTACCAAACACCAAGCACCAAACACCAAACACCAAGCACCAAACACCAAGCACCAAGCACTAAACACCAAGCACCAAACACCAAACACAAAACACCAAGCACCAAGCAACAAGCATCAAACACCAAGCATCAAACACCAAACACCAAGTACCAAGCACCAAACACCAAACACCAAGCACCAAGCACCAAGCACCAAACACCATACACCCAGCACCAAACACCAAGCACAAAGCACCAAGCACCAAACACCAAGCACCAAACACCAAACACCAAGCACCGAGCACCAAACACCAAACACCAAGCCCCAAGCACCAAAAACCTAACACCAAGTACCAAGCACCAACCACCAAGCACCGAACACCAATCACCAAACACCAAGCACCAAACACCAAGCACCAAGCACCAAACACCAAACACCAAGCACCAAGCACCAAGCACCAAACACCAAGCACCAGGCACCAAGCCCCAAACATCAAGCACCATGCACCAAACACCAACCACCAAGCACGAAGCACCAAACACCAAGCACCATGCACCAAACACTTAACACCAAGCACCAAGCACCAAGCACCAAACACCAAGCACCAAACACCAAACACCAAGCACCAAGTACCAAACACCAAGCACCAAGCACCAAACACCAAGCACCAAACACCAAGCACCAAACACCAAGAACCAAGCACCAAACACCAAGCACCAAGCACCAAGTACATACACCAAGAACCAAACACCAAGCACCTAACACCAAGCACCAAGCACCAAACACCAAATACCAAACAGCAAGCACCAAGCAACAAACACCAAGCACCAAGCACCAAACAACAAACACCAAGCACCATGCACCAAACACTAATCACCAAGGACCAAGCACCAAACACCAAGCACCAAGCAGCAAGCACCAAACACCAAACACCAAGCACCAAGCACCAACCACCAAACACCGAGCACCATGCACCAAACACCAAATCCCAAGCACCAAAGACCAAGCACCAAGCCCCAAGGACCAAACACCAAGCACCAAGCATCAAGCACCAAGCACCAAACACCCAGCACCAAGCACCAAGCACCAAACAGCAAGCACCAAACACCAAACACCAAACACCAAACACCAAACAGCAAGCACCAAACACCAAACAGCAAAGAGCAAACGCCAAACACCAAGCACCAAGCACCAAACACCAAACCCCAAGCACCAAGCACCAAACACTAATAACCAAGCACCAAGCACCAAGCACCAAACACCAAGCACCAAGCACCAAGCACCAAACACCAAAGACCAAGCACCAAGCACCTAGCACCAAACACAGAGCACCAGGCACCAAGCCCCAAACACCAAGCACCATGCACCAAACACCAAGAACCAAGCACGAAGCACCAAACACCAAGCACCAAGCACCAAACACTTAACACCAAGCACCAAGCACCAAGTACCAAACACCAAGCACCAAACACCAAACACCAAGCACCAAACACCAAGCACCAAGCACCAAACACCAAGAACCAAGCACCAAACACCAAGCACCAAGCACCAAGTACATACACCAAGTACCAAACACCAAACACAAAACACCAAGCACCAAGCAACAAGCATCAAACACCAAGCATCAAACACCAAACACCAAGTACCAAGCACCAAACACCAAACACCAAGCACCAAGCACCAAGCACCAAACACCATACACCCAGCACCAAACACCAAGCACAAAGCACCCAGCACCAAACACCAAGCACCAAACACCAAACACCAAGCACCAAGCACCAAACACCAAACACTAAGCACCAAGCGCCAAACACCAAAACCCAAACACTAGACACCAAGCACGAAACACCAAACACCAAACACCAAACACCAAGCACCAAGCACCAAAGACCAAGCACCAAGCACCAAACAACAAGCACCAAGCACCAAGCACCAAACACCAAGCACCAAGCACCAAACACCAACCACCCAGCACCAAGCACCAAGCACCAAACACCAAGCACCAAACAGCAACCACCAAACAGCAAGCACCAAGCACCAGGCACCAAACACTAATCACCAAGCACCAAGCACCAAACAACAAGCACCAAGCACCAGGCACCAAGCACCAAGCACCAAACACTAATCACCAAGCACCAAGCACCAAACAACAAGCACCAAGCACCAAGCACAAGGCACCAAGCACCAAGCACCAAACACTAATCACCAAGCACCAAGCACCAAGCACCAAACACCAAACACCAAGCAGCAATCACCAAGCACCAAACACCAAGCCCCAAGCACCAAACACCAAGCACCAAGCACCAAACACCAAACACCAAGCACCAAAGACCAAGCACCAAGCACCAAGCACCAAGCACCAAGCAACAAGCACCAAACACCCAGCACCAAGCACCAACCACCAAACACCAAGCACCAAGCACCAAACACCAAACACCAAACACCAAACACCAACCACCAAACAGCAAGCACCAAACACCAAACAGCAAAGAGCAAACGCCAAACACCAAGCACCAAGCACCAACCACCAAACACCAAGCACCAAGCACCAAGCACTAAACACCAAACAGCAAACACCAAACACCAAACAGCAAACACCATACAGCAAACACCAAACACCAAGCACCAAGCACCAAACACCAAACCCCAAGCACCAAGCACCAAACACTAATAACCAAGCACCAAGCACCAAGCACCAAACACCAAGCACCAAGCACCAAGCACCAAGCACCAAAGACCAAGCACCAAGCTCCTAGCACCAAACACAAAGCACCAGGCACCAAGCCCCAAACACCAAGCACCATGCACCAAACACCAAGCACCAAGCACGAAGCACCAAACACCAAGCACCAAGCACTAAACACTTAAAACCAAGCACCAAGCACCAAGTACCAAACACCAAGCACTAAACACCAAACACCAAGCACCAAACACCAAGCACCATGCACCAAACACCAAGCACCAAGCACCAAGCACCAAACACCAAGAACCAAGCACCAAACACCAAGCACCAAGCACCAAGTACATACACCAAGCACCAAACACCAAACACAAAACACCAAGCACCAAGCAACAAGCATCAAACACCAAGCATCAAACACCAAACACCAAGTACCAAGCACCAAACACCAAACACCAAGCACCAAGCACCAAGCACCAAACACCATACACCCAGCACCAAACACCAAGCACAAAGCACCAAACACCAAACACCAAGCACCAAACACCAAATACCAAGCACCAAGCACCAAACACCAAACACCAAGCCCCAAGCACCAAAAACCTAACACCAAGTACCAAGCACCAAGCACCAAGCACCGAACACCAAGCACCAAACACCAAGCACCAAACACCAAGCACCTAGCACCAAACACCAAACACCAAACACCAAAGACCAAGCACCAAGCACCAAACACCAAACACCAAGCAGCAAGCACCAAGCACCAAACACCAAGCACCAAGCACCAAACACCCAGCACCAAGCACCAAGCACCAAACACCAAGCACCAAGCACCAAACACCAAACACCAAACACCAAGCACCAAGCACCAAACAGCAAGCACCAAACACCAAACACCAAACACCAAACACCAAACACCATGCACCAAGCATTAAACACCAAACAGCAAACACCAAACACGAAACAGCAAACACCATACAGCAAACACCAAACACCAAGCACCAAGCACCAAACACCAAACCACAAGCACCAAGCACCAAACACTAATAACCAAGCACCAAGCACCAATCACCAAGCACCAAACACCAAGCACCAAGCACCAACACCAAACACCAAAGACCAAGCACCAAGCACCTAGCACCAAACACAAAGCACCAGGTACCAAGCCTCAAACACCAAGCACCATGCACCAGACACCAAGCACCAAGCACGAAGCACCAAACACCAAGCACCAAGCACCAAACACTTAACACCAAGCACCAAGCACCAAGTAACAAACACCAAGCACCAAACACCAAACACCAAGCACCAAACACCAAGCACCAAGCACCAAACACCAAGCACCAAACACCAAACACAAAACACCAAGCACCAAGCAACAAGCATCAAACACCAAGCATCAAACACCAAACATCAAGTACCAAGCACCAAACACCAAACACCAAGCACCAAGCACCAAGCACCAAACACCATACACCCAGCACCAAACACCAAGCACAAAGCACCAAGCACCAAACACCAAGCACCAAACACCAAACACCAAGCACCAAGCACCAAACACCAAACACCAAGCCCCAAGCACCAAAAACCTAACACCAAGTACCAAGCACCAAGCACCAAGCACCGAACACCAAGCACCAAACACCAAGCACCAAACACCAAGCACCAAGCACCAAACACCAAACACCAAGCACCAAGCACCAAGCACCAAACACCAAGCACCAGGCACCAAGCCCCAAACATCAAGCACCATGCACCAAACACCAAGCACCAAGCACGAAGCACCAAACACCAAGCACCATGCACCAAACACTTAACACCAAGCACCAAGCACCAAGCACCAAACACCAAGCACCAAACACCAAACACCAAGCACCAAACACCAAGAACCAAGCACCAAACACCAAGCACCAAGCACCAAGTACATACACCAAGAACCAAACACCAAGCACCAAACACCAAGCACCAAGCACCAAACACCAAACACCAAACAGCAAGCACCAAGCACCAATCACCAAGCACCAAGCACCAAACAACAAACACCAAGCACCATGCACCAAACACTAATCACCAAGCACCAAGTACCAAACACCAAGCACCAAGCACCAAACACCAAGCACCAAACACCAAGCACCAAACACCAAGAACCAAGCACCAAACACCAAGCACCAAGCACCAAGTACATACACCAAGAACCAAACACCAAGCACCAAACACCAAGCACCAAGCACCAAACACCAAACACCAAACAGCAAGCACCAAGCACCAAACACCAAGCACCAAGCACCAAACAACAAACACCAAGCACCATGCACCAAACACTAATCACCAAGGACCAAGCACCAAACACCAAGCACCAAGCAGCAAGCACCAAACACCAAACACCAAGCACCAAGCACCAAGCACCAAACACCGAGCACCAAGCACCAAACACCAAACCCCAAGCACCAAAGACCAAGCACCAAGCACCAAGGACCAAACACCAAGCACCAAGCACCAAACACCCAGCACCAAGCACCAAACACCCAGCACCAAGCACCAAGCACCAAACAGCAAGCACCAAACACCAAACACCAAACACCAAACACCAAACAGCAAGCACCAAACACCAAACAGCAAAGAGCAAACGCCAAACACCAAGCACCAAGCACCAAGCACCAAACACCAAGCACCAAGCACCAAGCATTAAACACCAAACAGCAAACACCAAACACGAAACAGCAAACACCATACAACAAACACCAAACACCAAGCACCAAGCACCAAACACCAAACCCCAAGCACCAAGCACCAAACATTAATAACCAAGCACCAAGCACCAAGCACCAAACACCAAGCACCAAGCACCAAGCACCAAACACCAAAGACCAAGCACCAAGCACCTAGCACCAAACACAAAGCACCAGGCACCAAGCCCCAAACACCAAGCACCATGCACCAAACACCAAGAACCAAGCACGAAGCACCAAACACCAAGCACCAAGCACCAAACACTTAACACCAAGCACCAAGCACCAAGTACCAAACACCAAGCACCAAACACCAAACACCAAGCACCAAACACCAAGCACCAAGCACCAAACACAAAGAACCAAGCACCAAACACCAAGCACCAAGCACCAAGTACATACACCAAGCACCAAACACCAAACACAAAACACCAAGCACCAAGCAACAAGCATCAAACACCAAGCATCAAACACCAAACACCAAGTACCAAGCACCAAACACCAAACACCAAGCACCAAGCACCAAGCACCAAACACCATACACCCAGCACCAAACACCAAGCACAAAGCACCCAGCACCAAACACCAAGCACCAAACACCAAACACCAAGCACCAAGCACCAAACACCAAACACTAAGCACAAAGCACCAAACACCAAAACCCAAACACTAGACACCAAGCACGAAACACCAAACACCAAACACCAAACACCAAACACCAAGCACTAAGCACCAAGCACCAAGCACCAATCAGCAAACACCAAGCACCAAGCACCAAACACCAAACACCAGGCACCAAGCACCAAACACCAAGCACCAAGCACCAAACACCAAACAACAAGCACCAAGCACCAAGCACCAAACACCAAGCACCAAGCACCAAGCACCAAAAACCAAGCACCAAGCACCAAGCACCACACACCAAACACCAAGCACCAAAGACCAAGCACCAAGCACCAAACAACAAGCACCAAGCACCAAGCACCAAACACCAAGCACCAAGCACCAAACACCAACCACCCAGCACCAAGCACCAAGCACCAAACACCAAGCACCAAACAGCAACCACCAAACAGCAAGCACCAAGCACCAGGCACCAAACATTAATCACCAAGCACCAAGCACCAAACAACAAGCACCAAGCACCAGGCACCAAGCACCAAGCACCAAACACTAATCACCAAGCTCCAAGCACCAAACAACAAGCACCAAGCACCAAGCACAAGGCACCAAGCACCAAGCACCAAACACTAATCACCAAGCACCAAGCACCAAGCACCAAACACCAAACACCAAGCAGCAATCACCAAGCACCAAACACCAAGCCCCAAGCACCAAACACCAAGCACCAAGCACCAAACACCAAACACCAAGCACCAAAGACTAAGCACCAAGCACCAAGCACCAAGCACCAAACACCAAGCACCAAGCACCAAACACCCAGCACCAAGCACCAACCACCAAACACCAAGCACCAAGCACCAAACACCAAACACCAAACACCAAGCACCAAGCACCAAACAGCAAGCACCAAACACCAAACACCAAACACCAAACACCAAACAGCAAGCACCAAACACCAAACAGCAAAGAGCAAACGCCAAACACCAAGCACCAAGCACCAAGCACCAAACACCAAGCACCAAGCACCAAGCATTAAACACCAAACAGCAAACACCAAACACGAAACAGCAAACACCATACAGCAAACACCAAACACCAAGCACCAAGCACCAAACACCAAACCCCAAGCACCAAGCACCAAACACTAATAACCAAGCACCAAGCACCAAGCACCAAACACCAAGCACCAAGCACCAAGCACCAAACACCAAGCACCAAGCACCAAACACTTAACACCAAGCACCAAGCACCAAGTACCAAACACCAAGCACCAAACACCAAACACCAAGCACCAAACACCAAGCACCAAGCACCAAACACCAAGAACCAAGCACCAAACACCAAGCACCAAGCACCAAGTACATACACCAAGTACCAAACACCAAACACAAAACACCAAGCACCAAGCAACAAGCATCAAACACCAAGCATCAAACACCAAACACCAAGTACCAAGCACCAAACACCAAACACCAAGCACCAAGCACCAAGCACCAAACACCATACACCCAGCACCAAACACCAAGCACAAAGCACCCAGCACCAAACACCAAGCACCAAACACCAAACACCAAGCACCAAGCACCAAACACCAAACACTAAGCACCAAGCGCCAAACACCAAAACCCAAACACTAGACACCAAGCACGAAACACCAAACACCAAACACCAAACACCAAGCACCAAGCACCAAAGACCAAGCACCAAGCACCAAACAACAAGCACCAAGCACCAAGCACCAAACACCAAGCACCAAGCACCAAACACCAACCACCCAGCACCAAGCACCAAGCACCAAACACCAAGCACCAAACAGCAACCACCAAACAGCAAGCACCAAGCACCAGGCACCAAACACTAATCACCAAGCACCAAGCACCAAACAACAAGCACCAAGCACCAGGCACCAAGCACCAAGCACCAAACACTAATCACCAAGCACCAAGCACCAAACAACAAGCACCAAGCACCAAGCACAAGGCACCAAGCACCAAGCACCAAACACTAATCACCAAGCACCAAGCACCAAGCACCAAACACCAAACACCAAGCAGCAATCACCAAGCACCAAACACCAAGCCCCAAGCACCAAACACCAAGCACCAAGCACCAAACACCAAACACCAAGCACCAAAGACCAAGCACCAAGCACCAAGCACCAAGCACCAAGCACCAAGCAACAAGCACCAAACACCCAGCACCAAGCACCAACCACCAAACACCAAGCACCAAGCACCAAACACCAAACACCAAACACCAAGCACCAAGCACCAAACAGCAAGCACCAAACACCAAACACCAAACACCAACCACCAAACAGCAAGCACCAAACACCAAACAGCAAAGAGCAAACGCCAAACACCAAGCACCAAGCACCAACCACCAAACACCAAGCACCAAGCACCAAGCACTAAACACCAAACAGCAAACACCAAACACCAAACAGCAAACACCATACAGCAAACACCAAACACCAAGCACCAAGCACCAAACACCAAACCCCAAGCACCAAGCACCAAACACTAATAACCAAGCACCAAGCACCAAGCACCAAACACCAAGCACCAAGCACCAAGCACCAAGCACCAAAGACCAAGCACCAAGCTCCTAGCACCAAACACAAAGCACCAGGCACCAAGCCCCAAACACCAAGCACCATGCACCAAACACCAAGCACCAAGCACGAAGCACCAAACACCAAGCACCAAGCACTAAACACTTAAAACCAAGCACCAAGCACCAAGTACCAAACACCAAGCACCAAACACCAAACACCAAGCACCAAACACCAAGCACCAAGCACCAAACACCAAGCACCAAGCACCAAGCACCAAACACCAAGAACCAAGCACCAAACACCAAGCACCAAGCACCAAGTACATACACCAAGCACCAAACACCAAACACAAAACACCAAGCACCAAGCAACAAGCATCAAACACCAAGCATCAAACACCAAACACCAAGTACCAAGCACCAAACACCAAACACCAAGCACCAAGCACCAAGCACCAAACACCATACACCCAGCACCAAACACCAAGCACAAAGCACCAAACACCAAACACCAAGCACCAAACACCAAATACCAAGCACCAAGCACCAAACACCAAACACCAAGCCCCAAGCACCAAAAACCTAACACCAAGTACCAAGCACCAAGCACCAAGCACCGAACACCAAGCACCAAACACCAAGCACCAAACACCAAGCACCTAGCACCAAACACCAAACACCAAACACCAAAGACCAAGCACCAAGCACCAAACACCAAACACCAAACAGCAAGCACCAAGCACCAAACACCAAGCACCAAGCACCAAACAACAAACACCAAGCACCAAGCATCAAGCACCAAGCACCAAACACCAAGCACCAAGCACCAAACACCCAGCACCAAGCACCAAGCACCAAACACCAAGCACCAAGCACCAAACACCAAACACCAAACACCAAGCACCAAGCACCAAACAGCAAGCACCAAACACCAAACACCAAACACCAAACACCAAACACCATGCACCAAGCATTAAACACCAAACAGCAAACACCAAACACGAAACAGCAAACACCATACAGCAAACACCAAACACCAAGCACCAAGCACCAAACACCAAACCACAAGCACCAAGCACCAAACACTAATAACCAAGCACCAAGCACCAATCACCAAGCACCAAACACCAAGCACCAAGCACCAACACCAAACACCAAAGACCAAGCACCAAGCACCTAGCACCAAACACAAAGCACCAGGTACCAAGCCTCAAACACCAAGCACCATGCACCAGACACCAAGCACCAAGCACGAAGCACCAAACACCAAGCACCAAGCACCAAACACTTAACACCAAGCACCAAGCACCAAGTAACAAACACCAAGCACCAAACACCAAACACCAAGCACCAAACACCAAGCACCAAGCACCAAACACCAAGCACCAAACACCAAACACAAAACACCAAGCACCAAGCAACAAGCATCAAACACCAAGCATCAAACACCAAACACCAAGTACCAAGCACCAAACACCAAACACCAAGCACCAAGCACCAAGCACCAAACACCATACACCCAGCACCAAACACCAAGCACAAAGCACCAAGCACCAAACACCAAGCACCAAACACCAAACACCAAGCACCAAGCACCAAACACCAAACACCAAGCCCCAAGCACCAAAAACCTAACACCAAGTACCAAGCACCAAGCACCAAGCACCGAACACCAAGCACCAAACACCAAGCACCAAACACCAAGCACCAAGCACCAAACACCAAACACCAAGCACCAAGCACCAAGCACCAAACACCAAGCACCAGGCACCAAGCCCCAAACATCAAGCACCATGCACCAAACACCAAGCACCAAGCACGAAGCACCAAACACCAAGCACCATGCACCAAACACTTAACACCAAGCACCAAGCACCAAGCACCAAACACCAAGCACCAAACACCAAACACCAAGCACCAAACACCAAGAACCAAGCACCAAACACCAAGCACCAAGCACCAAGTACATACACCAAGAACCAAACACCAAGCACCAAACACCAAGCACCAAGCACCAAACACCAAACACCAAACAGCAAGCACCAAGCACCAATCACCAAGCACCAAGCACCAAACAACAAACACCAAGCACCATGCACCAAACACTAATCACCAAGCACCAAGTACCAAACACCAAGCACCAAGCACCAAACACCAAGCACCAAACACCAAGCACCAAACACCAAGAACCAAGCACCAAACACCAAGCACCAAGCACCAAGTACATACACCAAGAACCAAACACCAAGCACCAAACACCAAGCACCAAGCACCAAACACCAAACACCAAACAGCAAGCACCAAGCACCAAACACCAAGCACCAAGCACCAAACAACAAACACCAAGCACCATGCACCAGACACTAATCACCAAGGACCAAGCACCAAACACCAAGCACCAAGCAGCAAGCACCAAACACCAAACACCAAGCACCAAGCACCAAGCACCAAACACCGAGCACCAAGCACCAAACACCAAACCCCAAGCACCAAAGACCAAGCACCAAGCACCAAGGACCAAACACCAAGCACCAAGCACCAAACACCCAGCACCAAGCACCAAACACCCAGCACCAAGCACCAAGCACCAAACAGCAAGCACCAAACACCAAACACCAAACACCAAACACCAAACAGCAAGCACCAAACACCAAACAGCAAAGAGCAAACGCCAAACACCAAGCACCAAGCACCAAGCACCAAACACCAAGCACCAAGCACCAAGCATTAAACACCAAACAGCAAACACCAAACACGAAACAGCAAACACCATACAACAAACACCAAACACCAAGCACCAAGCACCAAACACCAAACCCCAAGCACCAAGCACCAAACATTAATAACCAAGCACCAAGCACCAAGCACCAAACACCAAGCACCAAGCACCAAGCACCAAACACCAAAGACCAAGCACCAAGCACCTAGCACCAAACACAAAGCACCAGGCACCAAGCCCCAAACACCAAGCACCATGCACCAAACACCAAGAACCAAGCACGAAGCACCAAACACCAAGCACCAAGCACCAAACACTTAACACCAAGCACCAAGCACCAAGTACCAAACACCAAGCACCAAACACCAAACACCAAGCACCAAACACCAAGCACCAAGCACCAAACACAAAGAACCAAGCACCAAACACCAAGCACCAAGCACCAAGTACATACACCAAGCACCAAACACCAAACACAAAACACCAAGCACCAAGCAACAAGCATCAAACACCAAGCATCAAACACCAAACACCAAGTACCAAGCACCAAACACCAAACACCAAGCACCAAGCACCAAGCACCAAACACCATACACCCAGCACCAAACACCAAGCACAAAGCACCCAGCACCAAACACCAAGCACCAAACACCAAACACCAAGCACCAAGCACCAAACACCAAACACTAAGCACAAAGCACCAAACACCAAAACCCAAACACTAGACACCAAGCACGAAACACCAAACACCAAGCACCAAACACCAAACACCAAGCACTAAGCACCAAGCACCAAGCACCAATCAGCAAACACCAAGCACCAAGCACCAAACACCAAACACCAGGCACCAAGCACCAAACACCAAGCACCAAGCACCAAACACCAAACAACAAGCACCAAGCACCAAGCACCAAACACCAAGCACCAAGCACCAAGCACCAAAAACCAAGCACCAAGCACCAAGCACCACACACCAAACACCAAGCACCAAAGACCAAGCACCAAGCACCAAACAACAAGCACCAAGCACCAAGCACCAAACACCAAGCACCAAGCACCAAACACCAACCACCCAGCACCAAGCACCAAGCACCAAACACCAAGCACCAAACAGCAACCACCAAACAGCAAGCACCAAGCACCAGGCACCAAACATTAATCACCAAGCACCAAGCACCAAACAACAAGCACCAAGCACCAGGCACCAAGCACCAAGCACCAAACACTAATCACCAAGCTCCAAGCACCAAACAACAAGCACCAAGCACCAAGCACAAGGCACCAAGCACCAAGCACCAAACACTAATCACCAAGCACCAAGCACCAAGCACCAAACACCAAACACCAAGCAGCAATCACCAAGCACCAAACACCAAGCCCCAAGCACCAAACACCAAGCACCAAGCACCAAACACCAAACACCAAGCACCAAAGACTAAGCACCAAGCACCAAGCACCAAGCACCAAACACCAAGCACCAAGCACCAAACACCCAGCACCAAGCACCAACCACCAAACACCAAGCACCAAGCACCAAACACCAAACACCAAACACCAAGCACCAAGCACCAAACAGCAAGCACCAAACACCAAACACCAAACACCAAACACCAAACAGCAAGCACCAAACACCAAACAGCAAAGAGCAAACGCCAAACACCAAGCACCAAGCACCAAGCACCAAACACCAAGCACCAAGCACCAAGCATTAAACACCAAACAGCAAACACCAAACACGAAACAGCAAACACCATACAGCAAACACCAAACACCAAGCACCAAGCACCAAACACCAAACCCCAAGCACCAAGCACCAAACACTAATAACCAAGCACCAAGCACCAAGCACCAAACACCAAGCACCAAGCACCAAGCACCAAGCACCAAAGACCAAGCACCAAGCACCTAGCACCAAACACAAAGCACCAGGCACCAAGCCCCAAACACCAAGCACCATGCTCCAAACACCAAGCACGAAGCTCCAAACACCAAGCACCAAGCACTAAACACTTAAAACAAAGCACCAAGCACCAAGTACCAAACACCAAGCACCAAACACCAAACACCAAGCACCAAACACCAAGCACCAAGCACCAAGTACATACACCAAGCACCAAACACCAAACACAAAACACCAAGCACCAAGCAACAAGCATCAAACACCAAGCATCAAACACCAAACACCAAGTACCAAGCACCAAACACCAAACACCAAGCACCAAGCACCAAGCACCAAACACCATACACCCAGCACCAAACACCAAGCACAAAGCACCAAACACCAAACACCAAGCACCAAACACCAAACACCAAGCACCAAGCACCAAACACCAAACACCAAGCCCCAAGCACCAAAAACCTAACACCAAGTACCAAGCACCAAGCACCAAGCACCGAACACCAAGCACCAAACACCAAGCACCAAACACCAAGCACCAAGCACCAAACACCAAACACCAAGCACCAAGCACCAAGCACCAAACACCAAGCACCAGGCACCAAGCCCCAAACATCAAGCACCATGCACCAAACACCAAGCACCAAGCACGAAGCACCAAACACGAAGCACCAAGCACCAAACACTTAAAACCAAGCACCAAGCACCAAGCACCAAACACCAAGCACCAAACACCAAACACCAAGCACCAAGCACCAAACACCAAACACTAAGCACAAAGCACCAAACACCAAAACCCAAACACTAGACACCAAGCACGAAACACCAAACACCAAGCACCAAACACCAAACACCAAGCACTAAGCACCAAGCACCAAGCACCAATCAGCAAACACCAAGCACCAAGCACCAAACACCAAACACCAGGCACCAAGCACCAAACACCAAGCACCAAGCACCAAACACCAAACAACAAGCACCAAGCACCAAGCACCAAACACCAAGCACCAAGCACCAAGCACCAAAAACCAAGCACCAAGCACCAAGCACCACACACCAAACACCAAGCACCAAAGACCAAGCACCAAGCACCAAACAACAAGCACCAAGCACCAAGCACCAAACACCAAGCACCAAGCACCAAACACCAACCACCCAGCACCAAGCACCAAGCACCAAACACCAAGCACCAAACAGCAACCACCAAACAGCAAGCACCAAGCACCAGGCACCAAACATTAATCACCAAGCACCAAGCACCAAACAACAAGCACCAAGCACCAGGCACCAAGCACCAAGCACCAAACACTAATCACCAAGCTCCAAGCACCAAACAACAAGCACCAAGCACCAAGCACAAGGCACCAAGCACCAAGCACCAAACACTAATCACCAAGCACCAAGCACCAAGCACCAAACACCAAACACCAAGCAGCAATCACCAAGCACCAAACACCAAGCCCCAAGCACCAAACACCAAGCACCAAGCACCAAACACCAAACACCAAGCACCAAAGACTAAGCACCAAGCACCAAGCACCAAGCACCAAACACCAAGCACCAAGCACCAAACACCCAGCACCAAGCACCAACCACCAAACACCAAGCACCAAGCACCAAACACCAAACACCAAACACCAAGCACCAAGCACCAAACAGCAAGCACCAAACACCAAACACCAAACACCAAACACCAAACAGCAAGCACCAAACACCAAACAGCAAAGAGCAAACGCCAAACACCAAGCACCAAGCACCAAGCACCAAACACCAAGCACCAAGCACCAAGCATTAAACACCAAACAGCAAACACCAAACACGAAACAGCAAACACCATACAGCAAACACCAAACACCAAGCACCAAGCACCAAACACCAAACCCCAAGCACCAAGCACCAAACACTAATAACCAAGCACCAAGCACCAAGCACCAAACACCAAGCACCAAGCACCAAGCACCAAGCACCAAAGACCAAGCACCAAGCACCTAGCACCAAACACAAAGCACCAGGCACCAAGCCCCAAACACCAAGCACCATGCACCAAACACCAAGCACGAAGATCCAAACACCAAGCACCAAGCACTAAACACTTAAAACAAAGCACCAAGCACCAAGTACCAAACACCAAGCACCAAACACCAAACACCAAGCACCAAACACCAAGCACCAAGCACCAAGTACATACACCAAGCACCAAACACCAAACACAAAACACCAAGCACCAAGCAACAAGCATCAAACACCAAGCATCAAACACCAAACACCAAGTACCAAGCACAAAACACCAAACACCAAGCACCAAGCACCAAGCACCAAACACCATACACCCAGCACCAAACACCAAGCACAAAGCACCAAACACCAAACACCAAGCACCAAACACCAAACACCAAGCACCAAGCACCAAACACCAAACACCAAGCCCCAAGCACCAAAAACCTAACACCAAGTACCAAGCACCAAGCACCAAGCACCGAACACCAAGCACCAAACACCAAGCACCAAACACCAAGCACCAAGCACCAAACACCAAACACCAAGCACCAAGCACCAAGCACCAAACACCAAGCACCAGGCACCAAGCCCCAAACATCAAGCACCATGCACCAAACACCAAGCACCAAGCACGAAGCACCAAACACGAAGCACCAAGCACCAAACACTTAAAACCAAGCACCAAGCACCAAGCACCAAACACCAAGCACCAAACACCAAACACCAAGCACCAAGTACCAAACACCAAGCACCAAGCTCCAAACACCAAGCAAAAAGCACCAAGCACCAAACACCAAGAACCAAGCACCAAACACCAAGCACCAAGCACCAAGTACATACACCAAGCACCAAACACCAAGCACCAAACACCAAGCACCAAGCAGCAAACACCAAGCACCAAGCACCAAACAACAAACACCAAGCACCATGCACCAAACACTAATCACCAAGCACCAAGCACCAAACACCAAGCACCAAGCAGCAAGCACCAAACACCAAACACCAAGCACCAAGCACCAAGCACCAAACACCAAGCACCAAGCACCAAACACCAAACCCCAAGCACCAAAGACCAAGCACCAAGGACCAAGGACCAAACACCAAGCACCAAGCATCAAGCACCAAGCACCAAACACCAAGCACCAAGCACCAAACACCCAGCACCAAGCACCAAGCACCAAACACCAAGCACCAAGCACCAAACACCAAACACCAAACACCAAACACCAAGCACCAAACACCAAGCACCAAGCACCAAACACCAAGCACCAAACACCAAACACAAAACACCAAGCACCAAGCAACAAGCATCAAACACCAAGCATCATACACCAAACACCAAGTACCAAGCACCAAACACCAAACACCAAGCACCAAGCACCAAGCACCAAACACCATACACCCAGCACCAAACACCAAGCACAAAGCACCAAGCACCAAACACCAAGCACCAAACACCAAACACCAAGCACCAAGCACCAAACGCCAAACACCAAGCCCCAAGCACCAAAAACCTAACACCAAGTACCAAGCACCAAGCACCAAGCACTGAACACCAAGCACCAAACACCAAGCACCAAACACCAAGCAACAAGCACCAAAGACCAAACACCAAGCACCAAGCACCAAGCACCAAACACCAAGCACCAGGCACCAAGCCCCAAACATCAAGCACCATGCACCAAACACCAAGCACCAAGCACGAAGCACCAAACACCAAGCACCATGCACCAAACTCTTAACACCAAGCACCAAGCACCAAGCACCAAACACCAAGCACCAAACACCAAACACCAAGCACCAAACACCAAGAACCAAGCACCAAACACCAAGCACCAAGCACCAAGTACATACACCAAGAACCAAACACCAAGCACCAAACACCAAGCACCAAGCACCAAACACCAAACACCAAACAGGAAGCACCAAGCACCAAACACCAAGCACCAAGCACCAAACAACAAACACCAAGCACCATGCACCAAACACTAATCACCAAGCACCAAGTACCAAACAACAAGCACCAAGCACCAAACACCAAGCACCAAACACCAAGCACCAAACACCAAACACCAAGTACCAAACACCAAGAACCAAGCACCAAACACCAAGCACCAAGCACCAAGTACATACACCACGAACCAAACACCAAGCACCAAACACCAAGCACCAAGCACCAAACACCAAACACCAAACAGCAAGCACCAAGCACCAAACACCAAGCACCAAGCACCAGACAACAAACACCAAGCACCATGCACCAAACACTAATCACCAAGGACCAAGCACCAAACACCAAGCACCAAGCAGCAAGCACCAAACACCAAACACCAAGCACCAAGCACCAAGCACCAAACACCAAGCACCAAGCACCAAACACCAAACCCCAAGCACCAAAGACCAAGCACCAAGCACCAAGGACCAAACACCAAGCACCAAGCACCAAACACCCAGCACCAAGCACCAAACACCCAGCACCAAGCACCAAGCACCAAACAGCAAGCACCAAACACCAAACACCAAACACCAAACACCAAACAGCAAGCACCAAACACCAAACAGCAAAGAGCAAACGCCAAACACCAAGCACCAAGCACCAAGCACCAAACACCAAGCACCAAGCACCAAGCATTAAACACCAAACAGCAAACACCAAACAAGAAACAGCAAACTCCATACAGCAAACACCAAACACCAAGCACCAAGCACCAAACACCAAACCCCAAGCACCAAGCACCAAACACTAATAACCAAGCACCAAGCACCAAGCACCAAACACCAAGCACCAAGCACCAAGCACCAAACACCAAAGACCAAGCACCAATCACCTAGCACCAAACACAAAGCACCAGGCACCAAGCCCCAAACACCAAGCACCATGCACCAAACACCAAGAACCAAGCACGAAGCACCAAACACCAAGCACCAAGCACCAAACACTTAACACCAAGCACCAAGCACCAAGTACCAAACACCAAGCACCAAACACCAAACACCAAGCACCAAATACCAAGCACCAAGCACCAAACACCAAGAACCAAGCACCAAACACCAAGCACCAAGCACCAAGTACATACACCAAGCACCAAACACCAAACACAAAACACCAAGCACCAAGCAACAAGCATCAAACACCAAGCATCAAACACCAAACACCAAGTACCAAGCACCAAACACCAAACACCAAGCACCAAGCACCAAGCACCAAGCACCAAACACCATACACCCAGCACCAAACACCAAGCACAAAGCACCCAGCACCAAACACCAAGCACCAAACACCAAACACCAAGCACCAAGCACCAAACACCAAACACTAAGCACCAAGCACCAAACACCAAAACCCAAACACTAGACACCAAGCACGAAACACCAAACACCAAACACCAAACACCAAGCACTAAGCACCAAGCACCAAGCACCAATCAGCAAACACCAAGCACCAAGCACCAAACACCAAGCACCAGGCACCAAGCACCAAACACCAAGCACCAAGCACCAAACACCAAACAACAAGCACCAAGCACCAAGCACCAAACACCAAGCACCAAGCACCAAGCACCAAAAACCAAGCACCAAGCACCAAGCACCAAACACCAAACACCAAGCACCAAAGACCAATCACCAAGCACCAAACAACACGCACCAAGCACCAAGCACCAAACACCAAGCACCAAGCACCAAACACCAACCACCCAGCACCAAGCACCAAGCACCAAACACCAAGCACCAAACAGCAACCACCAAACAGCAAGCACCAAGCACCAGGCACCAAACACTAATCACCAAGCACCAAGCACCAAACAACAAGCACCAAGCACCAGGCACCAAGCACCAAGCACCAAACACTAATCATCAAGCACCAAGCACCAAACAACAAGCACCAAGCACCAAGCACAAGGCACCAAGCACCAAGCACCAAACACTAATCACCAAGCAACAAGCACCAAGCACCAAACACCAAACACCAAGCAGCAATCACCAAGCACCAAACACCAAGCCCCAAGCACCAAACACCAAGCACCAAGCACCAAACACCAAACACCAAGCACCAAAGACCAAGCACCAAGCACCAAGCACCAAGCACCAAACACCAAGCACCAAGCACCAAACACCCAGCACCAAGCACCAACCACCAAACACCAAGCACCAAGCACCAAACACCAAACACCAAACACCAAGCACCAAGCACCAAACAGCAAGCACCAAACACCAAACACCAAACACCAAACACCAAACAGCAAGCACCAAACACCAAACAGCAAAGAGCAAACGCCAATCACCAAGCACCAAGCACCAACCACCAAACACCAAGCACCAAGCACCAAGCATTAAACACCAAACAGCAAACACCAAACACGAAACAGCAAACACCATACAGCAAACACCAAACACCAAGCACCAAGCACCAAACACCAAACCCCAAGCACCAAGCACCAAACACTAATAACCAAGCTCCAAGCACCAAGCACCAAACACCAAGCACCAAGCACCAAGCACCAATCACCAAAGACCAAGCACCAAGCACCTAGCACCAAACAGAAAGCACCAGGCACCAAGCCCCAAACACCAAGCACCATGCACCAAACACCAAGCACCAAGCACGAGGCACCAAACACCAAGCACCAAGCACTAAACACTTAAAACCAAGCACCAAGCACCAAGTACCAAACACCAAGCACCAAACACCAAGCACCAGGCACCAAGCCCCAAACATCAAGCACCATGCACCAAACACCAAGCACCAAGCACCAAGCACCAAGCACCAAACACGAAGCACCAAGCACCAAACACTTAACACCAAACACCAAGCACCAAGCACCAATCACCAAGCACCAAACACCAAACACCAAGCACCAAGTACCAAACACCAAGCACCAAGCACCAAACACCAAGCACCAAGCACCAAGCACCAAACACCAAGAACCAAGCACCAAACACCAAGCACCAAGCACCAAGTACATACACCAAGCACCAAACACCAAGCACCAAACACCAAGCACCAAGCACCAAACACCAAACACCAAACACCAAGCACCAAGCAGCAAGCACCAAACACCAAACACCAAGCACCAAGCACCAAGCACCAAACACCAAGCACCAAGCACCAAACACCAAACCCCAAGCACCAAAGACCGAGCACCAAGCACCAAGGACCAAACACCAAGCACCAAGCATCAAGCACCAAGCACCAAACACCAAGCACCAAGCACCAAACACCCAGCACCAAGCACCAAGCACCAAACACCAAGCACCAAGCACCAAACACCAAACACCGAACACCAAGCACCAAGCATTAAACACCAAACACCAAACACCAAACACGAAACAGCAAACACCATACAGCAAACACCAAACACCAAGCACCAAGCACCAAACACCAAACCCCAAGCACCAAGCACTAAACACTAATTACCAAGCACCAAGCACCAAGCACCAAACACCAAGCAGCAAGCACCAAGCACCAAACACTAAAGACCATGCACCAAGCACCTAGCACCAAACAGAAAGCACCAGGCACCAAGCCCCAAACACCAAGCACCATGCACCAAACACCAAGCACCAAGCACGAAGCACCAAACACCAAGCACCAAACACTTAACACCAAGCACCAAGCACCAAGTACCAAACACCAAGCACCAAGCATCAAGCACCAAGCACCAAAAACCAAGAACCAAGCACCAAACACCAAGCACCAAGCACCAAGTACCAAACACCAAGCACCAAACACCAAACACCTAACACCAAACACCAAGCACCAAGCACCAAACACCAAGAACCAAGCACCAAACACCAAGCACCAAGCACCAAGTACATACACCAAGCACCAAACACCAAGCACCATGCACCAAACACCAAGCACCAAACACTTAACACCAAGCACCAAGCACCAAGTACCAAACACCAAGCACCAAGCATCAAGCACCAAGCACCAAAAACCAAGAACCAAGCACCAAACACCAAGCACCAAGCACCAAGTACCAAACACCAAGCACCAAACACCAAACACCTAACACCAAACACCAAGCACCAAGCACCAAACACCAAGAACCAAGCACCAAACACCAAGCACCAAGCACCAAGTACATACACCAAGCACCAAACACCAAACACAAAACACCAAGCACCAAGCAACAAGCATCAAACACCAAGCATCAAACACCAAACACCAAGTACCAAGCACCAAACACCAAACACCAAGCACCAAGCACCAAGCACCAAGCACCAAACACCATACACCCAGCACCAAACACCAAGCACAAAGCACCCAGCACCAAACACCAAGCACCAAACACCAAACACCAAGCACCACGCACCAAACACCAAACACTAAGCACCAAGCACCAAACACCAAAACCCAAACACTAGACACCAAGCACGAAACACCAAACACCAAACACCAAACACCAAGCACTAAGCACCAAGCACCAAGCACCAATCAGCAAACACCAAGCACCAAGCACCAAACACCAAGCACCAGGCACCAAGCACCAAACACCAAGCACCAAGCACCAAACACCAAACAACAAGCACCAAGCACCAAGCACCAAACACCAAGCACCAAGCACCAAGCACCAAAAACCAAGCACCAAGCACCAAGCACCAAACACCAAACACCAAGCACCAAAGACCAATCACCAAGCACCAAACAACAAGCACCAAGCACCAAGCACCAAACACCAAGCACCAAGCACCAAACACCAACCACCCAGCACCAAGCACCAAGCACCAAACACCAAGCACCAAACAGCAACCACCAAACAGCAAGCACCAAGCACCAGGCACCAAACACTAATCACCAAGCACCAAGCACCAAACAACAAGCACCAAGCACCAGGCACCAAGCACCAAGCACCAAACACTAATCATCAAGCACCAAGCACCAAACAACAAGCACCAAGCACCAAGCACAAGGCACCAAGCACCAAGCACCAAACACTAATCACCAAGCAACAAGCACCAAGCACCAAACACCAAACACCAAGCAGCAATCACCAAGCACCAAACACCAAGCCCCAAGCACCAAACACCAAGCACCAAGCACCAAACACCAAACACCAAGCACCAAAGACCAAGCACCAAGCACCAAGCACCAAGCACCAAACACCAAGCACCAAGCACCAAACACCCAGCACCAAGCACCAACCACCAAACACCAAGCACCAAGCACCAAACACCAAACACCAAACACCAAGCACCAAGCACCAAACAGCAAGCACCAAACACCAAACACCAAACACCAAACACCAAACAGCAAGCACCAAACACCAAACAGCAAAGAGCAAACGCCAATCACCAAGCACCAAGCACCAACCACCAAACACCAAGCACCAAGCACCAAGCATTAAACACCAAACAGCAAACACCAAACACGAAACAGCAAACACCATACAGCAAACACCAAACACCAAGCACCAAGCACCAAACACCAAACCCCAAGCACCAAGCACCAAACACTAATAACCAAGCTCCAAGCACCAAGCACCAAACACCAAGCACCAAGCACCAAGCACCAATCACCAAAGACCAAGCACCAAGCACCTAGCACCAAACAGAAAGCACCAGGCACCAAGCCCCAAACACCAAGCACCATGCACCAAACACCAAGCACCAAGCACGAGGCACCAAACACCAAGCACCAAGCACTAAACACTTAAAACCAAGCACCAAGCACCAAGTACCAAACACCAAGCACCAAACACCAAACACCAAGCACCAAACACCAAGCACCAAGCACCAAACACCAAACACCAAGCACCAAGCACCAAACACCAAGAACCAAGCACCAAACACCAAGCACCAAGCACCAAGTACATACACCAAGCACCAAACACCAAACACAAAACACCAAGCACCAAGCAACAAGCATCAAACACCAAGCATCAAACACCAAACACCAAGTACCAAGCACCAAACACCAAACACCAAGCACCAAGCACCAGGCACCAAACACCATACACCCAGCACCAAACACCAAGCACAAAGCACCAAACACCAAACACCAAACACCAAACACCAAGCACCAAGCACCAAACAGCAAACACCAAGCCCCAAGCACCAAAAACCTAACACCAAGTACCAAGCACCAAGCACCAAGCACCGAACACCAAGCACCAAGCACCAAACACCAAACACCAAGCACCAAGCACCAAGCACCAAACACCAAGCACCAGGCACCAAGCCCCAAACATCAAGCACCATGCACCAAACACCAAGCACCAAGCACCAAGCACCAAGCACCAAACACGAAGCACCAAGCACCAAACACTTAACACCAAACACCAAGCACCAAGCACCAAACACCAAGCACCAAACACCAAACACCAAGCACCAAGTACCAAACACCAAGCACCAAGCACCAAACACCAAGCACCAAGCACCAAGCACCAAACACCAAGAACCAAGCACCAAACACCAAGCACCAAGCACCAAGTACATACACCAAGCACCAAACACCAAGCACCAAACACCAAGCACCAAGCACCAAACATCAAACACCAAACACCAAGCACCAAGCAGCAAGCACCAAACACCAAACACCAAGCACCAAGCACCAAGAACCAAACACCAAGCACCAAGCACCAAACACCAAACCCCAAGCACCAAAGACCGAGCACCAAGCACCAAGGACCAAACACCAAGCACCAAGCATCAAGCACCAAGCACCAAACACCAAGCACCAAGCACCAAACACCCAGCACCAAGCACCAAGCACCAAACACCAAGCACCAAGCACCAAACACCAAACACCGAACACCAAGCACCAAGCATTAAACACCAAACACCAAACACCAAACACGAAACAGCAAACACCATACAGCAAACACCAAACACCAAGCACCAAGCACCAAACACCAAACCCCAAGCACCAAGCACTAAACACTAATTACCAAGCACCAAGCACCAAGCACCAAACACCAAGCAGCAAGCACCAAGCACCAAACACTAAAGACCATGCACCAAGCACCTAGCACCAAACAGAAAGCACCAGGCACCAAGCCCCAAACACCAAGCACCATGCACCAAACACCAAGCACCAAGCACGAAGCACCAAACACCAAGCACCAAACACTTAACACCAAGCACCAAGCACCAAGTACCAAACACCAAGCACCAAGCATCAAGCACCAAGCACCAAAAACCAAGAACCAAGCACCAAACACCAAGCACCAAGCACCAAGTACCAAACACCAAGCACCAAACACCAAACACCTAACACCAAACACCAAGCACCAAGCACCAAACACCAAGAACCAAGCACCAAACACCAAGCACCAAGCACCAAGTACATACACCAAGCACCAAACACCAAGCACCATGCACCAAACACCAAGCACCAAGCACGAAGCACCAAACACCAAGCACCAAACACTTAACACCAAGCACCAAACACCAAGTACCAAGCACCAAACACCAAGCATCAAGCACCAAGCACCAAAAACCAAGAACCAAGCACCAAACACCAAGCACCAAGCACCAAGTACCAAACACCAAGCACCAAACACCAAACACCTAACACCAAACACCAAGCACCAAGCACCAAACACCAAGAACCAAGCACCAAACACCAAGCACCAAGCACCAAGTACATACACCAAGCACCAAACACCAAACACAAAACACCAAGCACCAAGCAACAAGCATCAAACACCAAGCATCAAACACCAAACACCAAGTACCAAGCACCAAACACCAAACACCAAGCACCAAGCACCAAGCACCAAACACCATACACCCAGCACCAAACACCAAGCTCAAAGCACCAAGCACCAAACACCAAGCACCAAACACCAAACACCAAGCACCAAGCACCAAACACGAAACACTAGACACCAAGCACGAAACACCAAACACCAAACACCAAGCACCAAAGACTAATCACCAAGCACCAAGCACCAAACAACAAGCACCAAGCACCAAGCACCAGGCACCAAGCACCAAGCACCAAATACAGAACACCAAGCACCAAGCACCAAGCACCAAGCAGCAAAAACCAAGCATCAAACACCAAACACCAAACACCAAGCACCAAACACCAAACACCAAGCACTAAGCACCAAGCACCAAGCACCAAGCACCAATCAGCAAACACCAAGCACCAAGCACCAAACACCAAGCACCAGGCACCAAGCACCAAACATCAAGCACCAAGCACCAAACACCAAACACCAAGCACCAAAGACCAAGCACCAAGCACCAAACAACAAGCACCAAGCACCAAGCACCAAACACCAAGCACCAAGCACCAAGCACCAAAAATCAAGCACCAAGCACCAAGCACCAAACACCAAGCACCAAACAGCAACCACCAAACAGCAAGCACCAAGCACCAAGCACCAAACACCAAGCCCCAAGCACCAAGCACCAAACACTAATCACCAAGCACCAAGCACCAAACAACAAGCACCAAGCACCAGGCACCAAGCACCAAGCACCAAACACTAATCACCAAGCACCAAGCACCAAACAACAAGCACCAAACACCAAGCACAAGGCACCAAGCACCAAGCACCAAACACTAATCACCAAGCACCAAGCACCAAGCACCAAACACCAAACACCAAGCAGCAATCACCAAGCACCAAACACCAAGCCCCAAGCACCAAACACCAAGCACCAAGCACCAAGCACCAAACACCAAGCACCAAAGACCAAGCACCAAGCACCAAGCACCAAGCACCAAACACCAAGCACCTAGCACCAAACACCCAGCACCAAGCACCAACCACCAAACACCAAGCACCAAGCACCAAACACCAAACACCAAACACCAAGCACCAAGCACCAAACAGCAAGCACCAAACACCAAACACCAAACACCAAACACCAAACAGCAAGCACCAAACACCAAACAGCAAAGAGCAAACGCCAAACACCAAGCACCAAGCACCAAGCACCAAACACCAAGCACCAAGCACCAAGCATTAAACACCAAACAGCAAACACCAAACACGAAACAGCAAACACCATACAGCAAACACCAAACACCAAGCACCAAGCACCAAACACCAAACCCCAAGCACCAAGCACCAAACACTAATAACCAAGCACCAAGCATCAAGCACCAAACACCAAGCACCGAGCACCAAGCACCAAACACCAAACACCAAGCACCAAGCACCTAGCACCAAACACAAAGCCCCAGGCACCAAGCCCCAAACACCAAGCACCATGCACCAAACACCAAGCACCAAGCACGAAGCACCAAACACCAAGCACCAAGCACCAAACACTTAACACCAAGCACCAAGCACCAAGTACCAAACACCAAGCACCAAGCACCAAACACCAAACACCAAACACCAAGCACCAAGCACCAAACACCAAACACCAAACAGCAAGCACCAAGCACCAAACACCAAGCACCAAGCACCAAACAACAAACACCAAGCACCATGCACCAAACACTAATCACCAAGCACCAAGCACCAAACACCAAGCACCAAGCAGCAAGCACCAAACACCAAGCACCAAGCACCAAGCACCAAGCACCAAACACCAAGCACCAAGCACCAAACACCAAAC
This sequence comes from Eledone cirrhosa, assembly GCA_964016885.1. Taxonomy (NCBI): domain Eukaryota; kingdom Metazoa; phylum Mollusca; class Cephalopoda; order Octopoda; family Eledonidae; genus Eledone; species Eledone cirrhosa. The sequence goes on along the minus strand of OZ024743.1, from coordinate 139,005,263 downwards.
CCCAAGCACCAAAGACCAAGCACCAAGCACCAAGGACCAAACACCAAGCACCAAGCATCAAGCACCAAGCACCAAACACCAAGCACCAAGCACCAAACACCCAGCACCAAGCACCAAGCACCAAACACCAAGCACCAAGCACCAAACACCAAACACCAAACACCAAGCACCAAGCATTAAACACCAAACACCAAACACCAAACACGAAACAGCAAACACCATACAGCAAACACCAAACACCAAGCACCAAACACTAATTACCAAGCACCAAGCACCAAGCACCAAACACCAAGCACCAAGCACCAAACACCAAACCCCAAGCACCAAGCACCAAACACTAATTACCAAGCACCAAGCACCAAGCACCAAACACCAAGCACCAAGCACCAAGCACCAAACACCAAAGACCAAGCACCAAGCACCTAGCACCAAACAGAAAGCACCAGGCACCAAGCCCCAAACACCAAGCACCATGCACCAAACACCAAGCACCAAGCACGAAGCACCAAACACCAAGCACCAAACACTTAACACCAAGCACCAAGCACCAAGTACCAAACACCAAGCACCAAACACCAAACACCAAGCACCAAACACCAAGTACCAAGCACCAAACACCAAGCACCAAGCACCAAGCACCAAAAACCAAGAACCAAGCACCAAACACCAAGCACCAAGCACCAAGTACCAAACACCAAGCACCAAACACCAAACATCAAGCACCAAAGACCAAGCACCAAGCACCAAACACCAAGAACCAAGCACCAAACACCAAGCACCAAGCACCAAGTACATACACCAAGCACCAAACACCAAACACAAAACACCAAGCACCAAGCAACAAGCATCAAACACCAAGCATCAAACACCAAACACCAAGTACCAAGCACCAAACACCAAACACCAAGCACCAAGCACCAAGCACCAAACACCATACACCCAGCACCAAACACCAAGCTCAAAGCACCAAGCACCAAACACCAAGCACCAAACACCAAACACCAAGCACCAATCACCAAACACCAAACACTAAGCACCAAGCACCAAACACCAAAACCCAAACACTAGACACCAAGCACCAAACACCATACACCCAGCACCAAACACCAAGCACCAAGCACCAAGCACCAAACACCAAGCACCAAACACCAAACACCAAGCACCAATCACCAAACACCAAACACCAAGCACCAAGCACCAAAGACTAATCACCAAGCACCAAGCACCAAACAACAAGCACCAAGCACCAAGCACCAGGCACCAAGCACCAAGCACCAAACACAGAACACCAAGCACCAAGCACCAAGCACCAAGCAGCAAAAACCAAGCATCAAACACCAAACACCAAACACCAAGCACCAAACACCAAACACCAAGCACTAAGCACCAAGCACCAAGCACCAAGCACCAATCAGCAAACACCAAGCACCAAGCACCAAACACCAAGCACCAGGCACCAAGCACCAAACACCAAGCACCAAGCACCAAACACCAAACACCAAGCAGCAAAGACCAAGCACCAAGCACCAAACAACAAGCACCAAGCACCAAGCACCAAACACCAAGCACCAAGCACCAAGCACCAAAAACCAAGCACCAAGCACCAAGCACCAAACACCAAGCACCAAACAGCAACCACCAAACAGCAAGCACCAAGCACCAAGCACCAAACACCAAGCCCCAAGCACCAAGCACCAAACACTAATCACCAAGCACCAAGCACCAAACAACAAGCACCAAGCACCAGGCACCAAGCACCAAGCACCAAACACTAATCACCAAGCACCAAGCACCAAACAACAAGCACCAAGCACCAAGCACAAGGCACCAAGCACCAAGCACCAAACACTAATCACCAAGCACCAAGCACCAAGCACCAAACACCAAACACCAAGCAGCAATCACCAAGCACCAAACACCAAGCCCCAAGCACCAAACACCAAGCACCAAGCACCAAGCACCAAACACCAAGCACCAAAGACCAAGCACCAAGCACCAAGCACCAAGCACCAAACACCAAGCACCTAGCACCAAACACCCAGCACCAAGCACCAACCACCAAACACCAAGCACCAAGCACCAAACACCAAACACCAAACACCAAGCACCAAGCACTAAACAGCAAGCACCAAACACCAAACACCAAACACCAAACACCAAACAGCAAGCACCAAACACCAAACAGCAAAGAGCAAACGCCAAACACCAAGCACCAAGCACCAAGCACCAAACACCAACCACCAAGCACCAAGCACCAAGCACCAAACAGCAAACACCAACCACGAAACAGCAAACACCATACAGCAAACACCAAACACCAAGCACCAAGCACCAAACACCAAACCCCAAGCATCAAGCACCAAACACTAATAACCAAGCACCAAGCACCAAGCACCAAACACCAAGCACCAAGCACCAAGCACCAAACACCAAAGACCAAGCACCAAGCACCTAGCACCAAACACAAAGCCCCAGGCACCAAGCCCCAAACACCAAGCACCATGCACCAAACACCAAGCACCAAGCACGAAGCACCAAACACCAAGCACCAAGCACCAAACACTTAACACCAAGCACCAAGCACCAAGTACCAAACACCAAGCACCAAACACCAAACACCAAGCACCAAACACCAAGCACCAAGCACCAAACACCAAGCACCAAGCACCAAGCACCAAACACCAAGAACCAAGCACCAAACACCAAGCACCAAGCACCAAGTACATACATCAAGCACCAAACACCAAACACAAAACACCAAGCACCAAGCAACAAGCATCAAACACCAAGCATCAAACACCAAACACCAAGTACCAAGCACCAAACACCAAACACCAAGCACCAAGCACCAAGCACCAAACACCATACACCCAGCACCAAACACCAAGCACAAAGCACCAAACACCAAACACCAAGCACCAAACACCAAACACCAAGCACCAAGCACCAAACACCAAACACCAAGCCCCAAGCACCAAAAACCTAACACCAAGTACCAAGCACCAAGCACCAAGCACCGAACACCAAGCACCAAACACCAAGCACCAAACACCAAGCACCAAGCACCAAACACCAAACACCAACCACCAAAGACCAAGCACCAAACACCAAGCACCAGGCACCAAGCCCCAAACATCAAGCACCATGCACCAAACACCAAGCACCAAGCACGAAGCACCAAACACGAAGCACCAAGCACCAAACACTTAACACCAAGCACCAAGCACCAAGCACCAAACACCAAGCACCAAACACCAAACACCAAGCACCAAGTACCAAACACCAAGAACCAAGCACCAAACACCAAGCACCAAGCACCAAGCACCAAACACCAAGAACCAAGCACCAAACACCAAGCACCAAGCACCAAGTACATACACCAAGCACCAAACACCAAGCACCAAACACCAAGCACCAAGCACCAAACACCAAAAACCAAACACCAAACACCAAACACCAAGCACCAAGCACCAAACACCAAACACCAAACAGCAAGCACCAAGCACCAAACACCAAGCACCAAGCACCAAGCACCAAACACCAAGCACCAAGCAGCAAGCACCAAACACCAAACACCAAGCACCAAGCACCAAGCACCAAACACCAAGCGCCAAGCACCAAACACCAAACACTAATAACCAAGCACCAAGCACCAAGCACCAAACACCAAGCACCAAGTACTAAGCACCAAACACCAAAGACCAAGCACCAAGCACCTAGCACCAAACACAAAGCACCAGGCACCAAGCCCCAAACACCAAGCACCATGCACCAAACACCAAGCACCAAGCACGAAGCACCAAACACCAAGCACCAAGCACCAAACACTTAACACCAAGCACCAAGCACCAAGTACCAAACACCAAGCACCAAACACCAAACACCAAGCACCAAACACCAAGCACCAAGCACCAAACACCAAGCACCAAGCACCAAGCACCAAACACCAAGAACCAAGCACCAAACACCAAGCACCAAGCACCAAGTACATACACCAAGCACCAAACACTAAACACAAAACACCAAGCACCAAGCAACAAGCATCAAACACCAAGCATCAAACACCAAACACCAAGTACCAAGCACCAAACACCAAACACCAAGCTCTAAGCACCAAGCACCAAGCACCAAGCACCAATCAGCAAACACCAAGCACCAAGCACCAAACACCAAGCACCAGGCCCCAAGCACCAAACACCAAGCACCAAGCACCAAGCACCAAACACCAAGCAGCAAAGACCAAGCACCAAGCACCAAACAACAAGCACCAAGCACCAAGCACCAAACACCAAGCACCAAGCACCAAGCACCAAAAACCAAGCACCAAGCACCAAGCACCAAACACCAAGCACCAAACAGCAACCACCAAACAGCAAGCAACAAGCACCAAGCACCAAACACCAAGCCCCAAGCACCAAGAACCAAACACTAATCACCAAGCACCAAGCACCAAACAACAAGCACCAAGCACCAGGCTCCAAGCACCAAGCACCAAACACTAATCACCAAGCACCAAGCACCAAACAACAAGCACCAAGCACCAAGCACAAGGCACCAAGCACCAAGCACCAAACACTAATCACCAAGCACCAAGCACCAAGCACCAAACACCAAACACCAAGCAGCAATCACCAAGCACCAAACACCAAGCCCCAAGCACCAAACACCAAGCACCAAGCACCAAGCACCAAGCACCAAACACCAAGCACCAAAGACCAAGCACCAAGCACCAAGCACCAAGCACCAAACACCAAGCACCTAGCACCAAACACCCAGCACCAAGCACCAACCACCAAACACCAAGCACCAAGCACCAAACACCAAACACCAAACACCAAGCACCAAGCACCAAACAGCAAGCACCAAACACCAAACACCAAACACCAAACACCAAACAGCAAGCACCAAACACCAAACAGCAAAGAGCAAACGCCAAACACCAAGCACCAAGCACCAAGCACCAAACACCAAGCACCAAGCACCAAGCATTAAACACCAAACAGCAAACACCAACCACGAAACAGCAAACACCATACAGCAAACACCAAACACCAAGCACCAAGCACCAAACACCAAAGCCCAAGCACCAAGCACCAAACACTAATAACCAAGCACCAAGCACCAAGCACCAAACACCAAGCACCAAGCACCAAGCACCAAACACCAAACACCAAGCACCAAGCACCTAGCACCAAACACAAAGCCCCAGGCACCAAGCCCCAAACACCAAGCACCATGCACCAAACACCAAGCACCAAGCACGAAGCACCAAACACCAAGCACCAAGCACCAAACACTTAACACCAAGCACCAAGCATCAAGTACCAAACACCAAGCACCAAACACCAAACACCAAGCACCAAACACCAAGCACCAAGCACCAAACACCAAGCACCAAGCACCAAGCACCAAACACCAAGAACCAAGCACCAAACACCAAGCACCAAGCACCAAGTACATACACCAAGCACCAAACACCAAACACAAAACACCAAGCACCAAGCAACAAGCATCAAACACCAAGCATCAAACACCAAACACCAAGTACCAAGCACCAAACACCAAACACCAAGCACCAAGCACCAAGCACCAAACACCATACACCCAGCACCAAACACCAAGCACAAAGCACCAAACACCAAACACCAAGCACCAAACACCAAACACCAAGCACCAAGCACCAAACACCAAACACCAAGCCCCAAGCACCAAAAACCTAACACCAAGTACCAAGCACCAAGCACCAAGCACCGAACACCAAGCACCAAACACCAAGCACCAAACACCAAGCACCAAGTACCAAACACCAAACACCAACCACCAAAGACCAAGCACCAAACACCAAGCACCAGGCACCAAGCCCCAAACATCAAGCACCATGCACCAAACACCAAGCACCAAGCACGAAGCACCAAACACGAAGCACCAAGCACCAAACACTTAACACCAAGCACCAAGCACCAAGCACCAAACACCAAGCACCAAACACCAAACACCAAGCACCAAGTACCAAACACCAAGCACCAAGCACCAAACACCAAGCACCAAGCACCAAGCACCAAACACCAAGAACCAAGCACCAAACACCAAGCACCAAGCACCAAGTACATACACCAAGCACCAAACACCAAGCACCAAACACCAAGCACCAAGCACCAAACACCAAACACCAAACACCAAACACCAAACACCAAGCACCAAGCACCAAACACCAAACACCAAACAGCAAGCACCAAGCACCAAACACCAAGCACCAAGCACCAAGCACCAAACACCAAGCACCAAGCAGCAAGCACCAAACACCAAACACCAAGCACCAAGCACCAAGCACCAAACACCAAGCGCCAAGCACCAAACACCAAACACTAATAACCAAGCACCAAGCACCAAGCACCAAACACCAAGCACCAAGTACTAAGCACCAAACACCAAAGACCAAGCACCAAGCACCTAGCACCAAACACAAAGCACCAGGCACCAAGCCCCAAACACCAAGCACCATGCACCAAACACCAAGCACCAAGCACGAAGCACCAAACACCAAGCACCAAGCACCAAACACTTAACACCAAGCACCAAGCACCAAGTACCAAACACCAAGCACCAAACACCAAACACCAAGCACCAAACACCAAGCACCAAGCACCAAACACCAAGCACCAAGCACCAAGCACCAAACACCAAGAACCAAGCACCAAACACCAAGCACCAAGCACCAAGTACATACACCAAGCACCAAACACCAAACACAAAACACCAAGCACCAAGCAACAAGCATCAAACACCAAGCATCAAACACCAAACACCAAGTACCAAGCACCAAACAACAAACACCAAGCACCAAGCACCAAGCACCAAACACCATACACCCAGCACCAAACACTAAGCACAAAGCACCAAGCACCAAACACCAAGCACCAAACACCAAACACCAAGCACCAAGCACCAAACACCAAACACTAAGCACCAAGCACCAAACACCAAAACCCAAACACTAGACACCAAGCACGAAACACCAAACACCAAATACCAAGCACCAAGCATCAAAGACTAATCACCAAGCACCAAGCAACAAACAACAAGCACCAAGCACCAAGCACCAAACACAGAACACCATGCACCAAGCACCAAGCACCAAGCACCAAGCATCAAACACCAAACACCAAGCGCCAAACACCAAACACCAAGCACTAAGCACCAAGCACCAAGCACCAATCACCAAACACCAAGCACCAAGCACCAAACACCAAGCACCAGGCACCAAGCACCAAACACCAAGCACCAAGCACCAAACACCAAACACCAAGCACCAAAGACCAAGCACCAAGCACCAAACACCAAGTACAAAGCACCAAGCACCAAACACCAAGAACCAAGCACCAAACACCAAGCACCAAGCACCAAGTACATACACCAAGCACCAAACACCAAGCACCAAACACCAAGCACCAAGCACCAAACACCAAACACCAAACACCAAACACCAAACACCAAGCACCAAGCACCAAACACCAAACACCAAACAGCAAGCACCAAGCACCAAACACCAAGCACCAAGCACCAAACAACAAACACCAAGCACCATGCACCAAACACTAATCACCAAGCACCAAGCACCAAACACCAAGCACCAAGCAGCAAGCACCAAACACCAAACACCAAGCACCAAGCACCAAGCACCAAACACCAAGCACCAAGCACCAAACACCAAACCCCAAGCACCAAAGACCAAGCACCAAGCACCAAGGACCAAACACCAAGCACCAAGCATCAAGCACCAAGCACCAAACACCAAGCACCAAGCACCAAACACCCAGCACCAAGCACCAAGCACCAAACACCAAGCACCAAGCACCAAACATCAAACACCAAACACCAAGCACCAAGCATTAAACAACAAACACCAAACACCAAACACGAAACAGCAAACACCATACAGCAAACACCAAACACCAAGCACCAAGCACCAAACACCAAACCCCAAGCACCAAGCACCAAACACTAATAACCAAGCACCAAGCAACAAGCACCAAACACCAAGCACCAAGCACCAAGCACCAAACACCAAAGACCAAGCACCAAGCACCTAGCACCAAACAGAAAGCACCAGGCACCAAGCCCCAAACACCAAGCACCATGCACCAAACACCAAGCACCAAGCACGAAGCACCAAACACCAAGCACCAAGCACCAAACACTTAACACCAAGCACCAAGCACCAAGTACCAAACACCAAGCACCAAACACCAAACACCAAGCACCAAACACCAAGTACCAAGCACCAAACACCAAGCACCAAGCACCAAGCACCAAACACCAAGAACCAAGCACCAAACACCAAGCACCAAGCACCAAGTACCAAACACCAAGCACCAAACACCAAACACCAAGCACCAAACACCAAGCACCAAGCACCAAGTACATACACCAAGCACCAAACACCAAACACAAAACACCAAGCACCAAGCAACAAGCATCAAACACCAAGCATCAAACACCAAACACCAAGTACCAAGCACCAAACACCAAACACCAAGCACCAAGCACCAAGCACCAAACACCATACACCCAGCACCAAACACCAAGCTCAAAGCACCAAGCACCAAACACCAAGCACCAAACACCAAACACCAAGCACCAAGCACGAAACACCAAACACCAAACACCAAGCTCCAAGCACCAAAGACTAATCACCAAGCACCAAGCACCAAACAACAAGCACCAAGCACCAAGCACCAGGCACCAAGCACCAAGCACCAAACACAGAACACCAAGCACCAAGCACCAAGCACCAAGCACCAAGCAGCAAAAACCAAGCATCAAACACCAAACAACAAACACCAAGCACCAAACACCAAACACCAAGCACTAAGCACCAAACACCAAGCACCAAGCACCAAACACCAAGCACCAGGCACTAAGCACCAAACACGAAGCACCAAGCACCAAACACCAAACACCAAGCACCAAAGACCAAGCACCAAGCACCAAACAACAAGCACCAAGCACCAAGCACCAAACACCAAGCACCAAGCACCAAGCACCAAAAACCAAGCACCAAGCACCAAGCACCAAACACCAAACACCAAGCACCAAAGACCAAGCACCAAGCACCAAACAACAAGCACCAAGCACCAAGCACCAAACACCAAGCACCAAGCACCAAACACCAACCACCCAGCACCAAGCACCAAGCACCAAACACCAAGCACTAAACAGCAACCACCAAACAGCAAGCACCAAGCACCAAACACCAAGCCCCAAGCACCAAGCACCAAACACTAATCACCAAGCACCAAGCACCAAACAACAAGCACCAAGCACCAGGCACCAAGCACCAAGCACCAAACACTAATCACCAAGCACCAAGCACCAAACAACAAGCACCAAGCACCAAGCACAAGGCACCAAGCACCAAGCACCAAACACTAATCACCAAGCACCAAGCACCAAGCACCAAACACCAAACACCAAGCAGCAATCACCAAGCACCAAACACCAAGCCCCAAGCACCAAACACCAAGCACCAAGCACCAAACACCAAACACCAAGCACCAAAGACCAAGCACCAAGCACCAAGCACCAAGCACCAAACACCAAGCACCTAGCACCAAACACCCAGCACCAAGCACCAACCACCAAGCACCAAGCACCAAACACCAAACACCAAACACCAAGCACCAAGCACCAAACAGCAAGCACCAAACACCAAACACCAAACACCAAACACCAAACAGCAAGCACCAAACACCAAACAGCAAAGAGCAAACGCCAAACACCAAGCACCAAGCACCAAGCACCAAACACCAAGCACCAAGCACCAAGTATTAAACACCAAACAGCAAACACCAAACACGAAACAGCAAACACCATACAGCAAACACCAAACACCAAGCACCAAGCACCAAACACCAAACCCCAAGCACCAAGCACCAAACACTAATAACCAAGCACCAAGCACCAAGCACCAAACACCAAGCACCAAGCACCAAGCACCAAACACCAAAGACCAAGCACCAAGCACCTAGCACCAAACACAAAGCACCAGGCACCAAGCCCCAAACACCAAGCACCATGCACCAAACACCAAGCACCAAGCACCAAGCACCAAACACCAAGCACCAAGCACCAAACACTTAACACCAAGCACCAAGCACCAAGTACCAAACACCAAGCACCAAACACCAAACACCAAGCACCAAACACCAAGCACCAAGCACCAAACACCAAGCACCAAGCACCAAGCACCAAAAACCAAGAACCAAGCACCAAACACCAATCACCAAGCACCAAGTACATACACCAAGCACCAAACACCAAACACAAAACACCAAGCACCAAGCAACAAGCATCAAACACCAAGCATCAAACACCAAACACCAAGTACCAAGCACCAAACACCAAACACCAAGCACCAAGCACAAAGCACCAAACACCAAACACCAAGCACCAAACACCAAACACCAAACACCAAGCACCAAACACCAAACACCAAGCCCCAAGCACCAAAAACCTAACACCAAGTACCAAGCACCAAGCACCAAGCACCGAACACCAAGCACCAAACACCAAGCACCAAACACCAAGCACCAAGCACCAAACACCAAACACCAAGCACCAAGCACCAAGCACCAAACACCAAGCACCAGGCACCAAGCCCCAAACATCAAGCACCATGCACCAAACACCAAGCACCAAGCACGAAGCACCAAACACGAAGCACCAAGCACCAAACACTTAACACCAAGCACCAAGCACCAAGCACCAAACACCAAACACCAAACACCAAACACCAAGCACCAAGTACCAAACACCAAGCACCAAGCACCAAACACCAAGCACCAAGCACCAAGCACCAAACACCAAGAACCAAGCACCAAACACCAAGTACCAAGCACCAAGTACATACACCAAGCACCAAACACCAAGCACCAAACACGAAGCACCAAGCACCAAACACCAAACACCAAACACCAAACACCAAACACCAAGCACCAAGCACCAAAGACCAAAGACCAAACAGCAAGCACCAAGCACCAAACACCAAGCACCAAGCACCAAGCACCAAACACCAAGCACCAGCAGCAAGCACCAAACACCAAACACCAAGCACCAAGCACCAAGCACCAAACACCAAGCGCCAAGCACCAAACACCAAACACTAATAACCAAGCACCAAGCACCAAGCACCAAACACCAAGCACCAAGTACCAAGCACCAAACACCAAAGACCAAGCACCAAGCACCTAGCACCAAACACAAAGCACCAGGCACCAAGCCCCAAACAACAAGCACCATGCACCAAACACCAAGCACCAAGCACGAAGCACCAAACACCAAGCACCAAACACTTAACACCAAGCACCAAGCACCAAGTACCAAACACCAAGCACCAAATACCAAACACCAAGCACCAAACACCAAGCACCAAGCACCAAACACCAAGCACCAAGCACCAAGCACCAAACACCAAGAACCAAGCACCAAACACCAAGCACCAAGTACATACACCAAGCACCAAACACCAAACACAAAACACCAAGCACCAAGCAACAAGCATCAAACACCAAGCATCAAACACCAAACACCAAGTACCAAGCACCAAACAACAAACACCAAGCACCAAGCACCAAGCACCAAACACCATACACCCAGCACCAAACACTAAGCACAAAGCACCAAGCACCAAGCACCAAACACCAAACACCAAACACCAAGCACCAAGCACCAAACACCAAACACTAAGCACCAAGCACCAAACACCAAAACCCAAACACTAGACCCCAATCACGAAACACCAAAAACCAAATACCATGCACCAAGCACCAAAGACTAATCACCAAGCACCAAGCACCAAACAACAAGCACCAAGCACCAAGCACCAAACACAGAACACCAAGCACCAAGCACCAAGCACCAAGCACCAAGCATCAAACACCAAACACCAAGCACCAAACACCAAACACCAAGCACTAAGCACCAAGCACCAAGCACCAATCACCAAACACCAAGCACCAAGCACCAAACACCAAGCACCAGGCACCAAGCACCAAACACCAAGCACCAAGCCCCAAACACCAAACACCAAGCACCAAAGACCAAGCACCAAGCACCAAACAACAAGCACCAAGCACCAAGCACCAAACACCAAGCACCAAGCACCATGCACCAAAAACCAAGCACCAAGCACCAAGCACCAAACACCAAAAACCAAGCACCAAAGACCAAGCACCAAGCACCAAACAACAAGCACCAAGCACCAAGCAGCAAGCACCAAACACCAAACACCAAGCACCAAGCACCAAACACCAAGCACCAAGGACCAAACATCAAACACCAAGCACCAAGCACCAAACACCTAACACCAAGCACCAAGCACCAAGCACCAAGCACCGAACACCAAGCACCAAACACCAAGCACCAAGCACCAAGCACCAAACACCAAGCACCAAGCAGCAAGCACCAAGCACCAACACCAAGCGCCAAGCACCAAACACCAAACACTAATAACCAAGCACCAAGCACCAAGCACCAAACACCAGGCACCAAGTACTAAGCACCAAACACCAAAGACCAAGCACCAAGCACCTAGCACCAAACACAAAGCACCAGGCACCAAGCCCCAAACACCAAGCACCATGCACCAAACACCAAGCACCAAGCACGAAGCACCAAACACCAAGCACCAAGCACCAAACACTTAACACCAAGCACCAAGCACCAAGTACCAAACACCAAGCACCAAACACCAAACACCAAGCACCAAACACCAAGCACCAAGCACCAAGCAACAAGCATCAAACACCAAGCATCAAACACCAAACACCAAGTACCGAGCACCAAACAACAAACACCAAGCACCAAGCACCAAGCACCAAACACCATACACCCAGCACCAAACACTAAGCACAAAGCACCAAGCACCAAACACCAAGCACCAAACACCAAACACCAAGCACCAAGCACCAAACACCAAACACTAAGCACCAAGCACCAAACACCAAAACCCAAACACTAGACACCAAGCACGAAACACCAAACACCAAATACCAAGCACCAAGCACCAAAGACTAATCACCAAGCACCAAGCACCAAACAACAAGCACCAAGCACCAAGCACCAAACACAGAACACCATGCACCAAGCACCAAGCACCAAGCACCAAGCATCAAACACCAAACACCAAGCACCAAACACCAAACACCAAGCACTAAGCACCAAGCACCAAGCACCAATCACCAAACACCAAGCACCAAGCACCAACCACCAAGCACCAGGCACCAAGCACCAAACACCAAGCACCAAGCACCAAACACCAAACACCAAGCACCAAAGACCAAGCACCAAGCACCAAACACCAAGTACAAAGCACCAAGCACCAAACACCAAGAACCAAGCACCAAACACCAAGCACCAAGCACCAAGTACATACACCAAGCACCAAACACCAAGCACCAAACACCAAGCACCAAGCACCAAACACCAAACACCAAACACCAAACACCAAACACCAAGCACCAAGCACCAAACACCAAACACCAAACAGCAAGCACCAAGCACCAAACACCAAGCACCAAGCACCAAACAACAAACACCAAGCACCATGCACCAAACACTAATCACCAAGCACCAAGCACCAAACACCAAGCACCAAGCAGCAAGCACCAAACACCAAACACCAAGCACCAAGCACCAAACACCAAACCCCAAGCACCAAAGACCAAGCACCAAGCACCAAGGACCAAACACCAAGCACCAAGCATCAAGCACCAAGCACCAAACACCAAGCACCAAGCACCAAACACCCAGCACCAAGCACTAAGCACCAAACACCAAGCACCAAGCACCAAACACCAAACACCAAACACCAAGCACCAAGCATTAAACACCAAACACCAAACACCAAACACGAAACAGCAAACACCATACAGCAAACACCAAACACCAAGCACCAAGCACCAAACACCAAACCCCAAGCACCAAGCACCAAACACTAATAACCAAGCACCAAGCACCAAGCACCAAACACCAAGCACCAAGCACCAAGCACCAAACACCAAAGACCAAGCACCAAGCACCTAGCACCAAACAGAAAGCACCAGGCACCAAGCCCCAAACACCAAGCACCATGCACCAAACACCAAGCACCAAGCACGAAGCACCAAACACCAAGCACCAAGCACCAAACACTTAACACCAAGCACCAAGCACCAAGTACCAAACACCAAGCACCAAACACCAAACACCAAGCACCAAACACCAAGTACCAAGCACCAAACACCAAGCACCAAGCACCAAGCACCAAACACCAAGAACCAAGCACCAAACACCAAGCACCAAGCACCAAGTACCAAACACCAAGCACCAAACACCAAACACCAAGCACCAAACACCAAGCACCAAGCACCAAGTACATACACCAAGCACCAAACACCAAACACAAAACACCAAGCACCAAGCAACAAGCATCAAACACCAAGCATCAAACACCAAACACCAAGTACCAAGCACCAAACACCAAACACCAAGCACCAAGCACCAAGCACCAAACACCATACACCCAGCACCAAACACCAAGCTCAAAGCACCAAGCACCAAACACCAAGCACCAAACACCAAACACCAAGCACCAAGCACGAAACACCAAACACCAAACACCAAGCACCAAGCACCAAAGACTAATCACCAAGCACCAAGCACCAAACAACAAGCACCAAGCACCAAGCACCAGGCACCAAGCACCAAGCACCAAACACAGAACACCAAGCACCAAGCACCAAGCACCAAGCAGCAAAAACCAAGCATCAAACACCATACACCCAGCACCAAACACTAAGCACAAAGCACCAAGCACCAAGCACCAAACACCAAGCACCAAACACCAAACACCAAGCACCAAGCACCAAACACCAAACACTAAGCACCAAGCACCAAACACCAAAACCCAAACACTAGACACCAAGCACGAAACACCAAACACCAAATACCAAGCACCAAGCACCAAAGACTAATCACCAAGCACCAAGCAACAAACAACAAGCACCAAGCACCAAGCACCAAACACAGAACACCATGCACCAAGCACCAAGCACCAAGCACCAAGCATCAAACACCAAACACCAAGCGCCAAACACCAAACACCAAGCACTAAGCACCAAGCACCAAGCACCAATCACCAAACACCAAGCACCAAGCACCAAACACCAAGCACCAGGCACCAAGCACCAAACACCAAGCACCAAGCACCAAACACCAAACACCAAGCACCAAAGACCAAGCACCAAGCACCAAACACCAAGTACAAAGCACCAAGCACCAAACACCAAGAACCAAGCACCAAACACCAAGCACCAAGCACCAAGTACATACACCAAGCACCAAACACCAAGCACCAAACACCAAGCACCAAGCACCAAACACCAAACACCAAACACCAAACACCAAACACCAAGCACCAAGCACCAAACACCAAACACCAAACAGCAAGCACCAAGCACCAAACACCAAGCACCAAGCACCAAACAACAAACACCAAGCACCATGCACCAAACACTAATCACCAAGCACCAAGCACCAAACACCAAGCACCAAGCAGCAAGCACCAAACACCAAACACCAAGCACCAAGCACCAAGCACCAAACACCAAGCACCAAGCACCAAACACCAAACCCCAAGCACCAAAGACCAAGCACCAAGCACCAAGGACCAAACACCAAGCACCAAGCATCAAGCACCAAGCACCAAACACCAAGCACCAAGCACCAAACACCCAGCACCAAGCACCAAGCACCAAACACCAAGCACCAAGCACCAAACATCAAACACCAAACACCAAGCACCAAGCATTAAACAACAAACACCAAACACCAAACACGTAACAGCAAACACCATACAGCAAACACCAAACACCAAGCACCAAGCACCAAACACCAAACCCCAAGCACCAAGCACCAAACACTAATAACCAAGCACCAAGCAACAAGCACCAAACACCAAGCACCAAGCACCAAGCACCAAACACCAAAGACCAAGCACCAAGCACCTAGCACCAAACAGAAAGCACCAGGCACCAAGCCCCAAACACCAAGCACCATGCACCAAACACCAAGCACCAAGCACGAAGCACCAAACACCAAGCACCAAGCACCAAACACTTAACACCAAGCACCAAGCACCAAGTACCAAACACCAAGCACCAAACACCAAACACCAAGCACCAAACACCAAGTACCAAGCACCAAACACCAAGCACCAAGCACCAAGCACCAAACACCAAGAACCAAGCACCAAACACCAAGCACCAAGCACCAAGTACCAAACACCAAGCACCAAACACCAAACACCAAGCACCAAACACCAAGCACCAAGCACCAAGTACATACACCAAGCACCAAACACCAAACACAAAACACCAAGCACCAAGCAACAAGCATCAAACACCAAGCATCAAACACCAAACACCAAGTACCAAGCACCAAACACCAAACACCAAGCACCAAGCACCAAGCACCAAACACCATACACCCAGCACCAAACACCAAGCTCAAAGCACCAAGCACCAAACACCAAGCACCAAACACCAAACACCAAGCACCAAGCACGAAACACCAAACACCAAACACCAAGCTCCAAGCACCAAAGACTAATCACCAAGCACCAAGCACCAAACAACAAGCACCAAGCACCAAGCACCAGGCACCAAGCACCAAGCACCAAACACAGAACACCAAGCACCAAGCACCAAGCACCAAGCACCAAGCAGCAAAAACCAAGCATCAAACACCAAACAACAAACACCAAGCACCAAACACCAAACACCAAGCACTAAGCACCAAACACCAAGCACCAAGCACCAAACACCAAGCACCAGGCACTAAGCACCAAACACGAAGCACCAAGCACCAAACACCAAACACCAAGCACCAAAGACCAAGCACCAAGCACCAAACAACAAGCACCAAGCACCAAGCACCAAACACCAAGCACCAAGCACCAAGCACCAAAAACCAAGCACCAAGCACCAAGCACCAAACACCAAACACCAAGCACCAAAGACCAAGCACCAAGCACCAAACAACAAGCACCAAGCACCAAGCACCAAACACCAAGCACCAAGCACCAAACACCAACCACCCAGCACCAAGCACCAAGCACCAAACACCAAGCACTAAACAGCAACCACCAAACAGCAAGCACCAAGCACCAAACACCAAGCCCCAAGCACCAAGCACCAAACACTAATCACCAAGCACCAAGCACCAAACAACAAGCACCAAGCACCAGGCACCAAGCACCAAGCACCAAACACTAATCACCAAGCACCAAGCACCAAACAACAAGCACCAAGCACCAAGCACAAGGCACCAAGCACCAAGCACCAAACACTAATCACCAAGCACCAAGCACCAAGCACCAAACACCAAACACCAAGCAGCAATCACCAAGCACCAAACACCAAGCCCCAAGCACCAAACACCAAGCACCAAGCACCAAACACCAAACACCAAGCACCAAAGACCAAGCACCAAGCACCAAGCACCAAGCACCAAACACCAAGCACCTAGCACCAAACACCCAGCACCAAGCACCAACCACCAAGCACCAAGCACCAAACACCAAACACCAAACACCAAGCACCAAGCACCAAACAGCAAGCACCAAACACCAAACACCAAACACCAAACACCAAACAGCAAGCACCAAACACCAAACAGCAAAGAGCAAACGCCAAACACCAAGCACCAAGCACCAAGCACCAAACACCAAGCACCAAGCACCAAGCATTAAACACCAAACAGCAAACACCAAACACGAAACAGCAAACACCATACAGCAAACACCAAACACCAAGCACCAAGCACCAAACACCAAACCCCAAGCACCAAGCACCAAACACTAATAACCAAGCACCAAGCACCAAGCACCAAACACCAAGCACCAAGCACCAAGCACCAAACACCAAAGACCAAGCACCAAGCACCTAGCACCAAACACAAAGCACCAGGCACCAAGCCCCAAACACCAAGCACCATGCACCAAACACCAAGCACCAAGCACCAAGCACCAAACACCAAGCACCAAGCACCAAACACTTAACACCAAGCACCAAGCACCAAGTACCAAACACCAAGCACCAAACACCAAACACCAAGCACCAAACACCAAGCACCAAGCACCAAACACCAAGCACCAAGCACCAAGCACCAAAAACCAAGAACCAAGCACCAAACACCAATCACCAAGCACCAAGTACATACACCAAGCACCAAACACCAAACACAAAACACCAAGCACCAAGCAACAAGCATCAAACACCAAGCATCAAACACCAAACACCAAGTACCAAGCACCAAACACCAAACACCAAGCACCAAGCACAAAGCACCAAACACCAAACACCAAGCACCAAACACCAAACACCAAGCACCAAGCACCAAACACCAAACACCAAGCCCCAAGCACCAAAAACCTAACACCAAGTACCAAGCACCAAGCACCAAGCACCGAACACCAAGCACCAAACACCAAGCACCAAACACCAAGCACCAAGCACCAAACACCAAACACCAAGCACCAAGCACCAAGCACCAAACACCAAGCACCAGGCACCAAGCCCCAAACATCAAGCACCATGCACCAAACACCAAGCACCAAGCACGAAGCACCAAACACGAAGCACCAAGCACCAAACACTTAACACCAAGCACCAAGCACCAAGCACCAAACACCAAACACCAAACACCAAACACCAAGCACCAAGTACCAAACACCAAGCACCAAGCACCAAACACCAAGCACCAAGCACCAAGCACCAAACACCAAGAACCAAGCACCAAACACCAAGTACCAAGCACCAAGTACATACACCAAGCACCAAACACCAAGCACCAAACACGAAGCACCAAACACCAAACACCAAACACCAAACACCAAACACCAAACACCAAGCACCAAGCACCAAAGACCAAACACCAAACAGCAAGCACCAAGCACCAAACACCAAGCACCAAGCACCAAGCACCAAACACCAAGCACCAGCAGCAAGCACCAAACACCAAACACCAAGCACCAAGCACCAAGCACCAAACACCAAGCGCCAAGCACCAAACACCAAACACTAATAACCAAGCACCAAGCACCAAGCACCAAACACCAAGCACCAAGTACCAAGCACCAAACACCAAAGACCAAGCACCAAGCACCTAGCACCAAACACAAAGCACCAGGCACCAAGCCCCAAACAACAAGCACCATGCACCAAACACCAAGCACCAAGCACGAAGCACCAAACACCAAGCACCAAACACTTAACACCAAGCACCAAGCACCAAGTACCAAACACCAAGCACCAAATACCAAACACCAAGCACCAAACACCAAGCACCAAGCACCAAACACCAAGCACCAAGCACCAAGCACCAAACACCAAGAACCAAGCACCAAACACCAAGCACCAAGTACATACACCAAGCACCAAACACCAAACACAAAACACCAAGCACCAAGCAACAAGCATCAAACACCAAGCATCAAACACCAAACACCAAGTACCAAGCACCAAACAACAAACACCAAGCACCAAGCACCAAGCACCAAACACCATACACCCAGCACCAAACACTAAGCACAAAGCACCAAGCACCAAGCACCAAACACCAAACACCAAACACCAAGCACCAAGCACCAAACACCAAACACTAAGCACCAAGCACCAAACACCAAAACCCAAACACTAGACCCCAATCACGAAACACCAAACACCAAATACCATGCACCAAGCACCAAAGACTAATCACCAAGCACCAAGCACCAAACAACAAGCACCAAGCACCAAGCACCAAACACAGAACACCAAGCACCAAGCACCAAGCACCAAGCACCAAGCATCAAACACCAAACACCAAGCACCAAACACCAAACACCAAGCACTAAGCACCAAGCACCAAGCACCAATCACCAAACACCAAGCACCAAGCACCAAACACCAAGCACCAGGCACCAAGCACCAAACACCAAGCACCAAGCCCCAAACACCAAACACCAAGCACCAAAGACCAAGCACCAAGCACCAAACAACAAGCACCAAGCACCAAGCACCAAACACCAAGCACCAAGCACCTTGCACCAAAAACCAAGCACCAACCACCAAGCACCAAACACCAAACACCAAGCACCAAAGACCAAGCACCAAGCACCAAACAACAAGCACCAAGCACCAAGCAGCAAGCACCAAACACCAAACACCAAGCACCAAGCACCAAACACCAAGCACCAAGGACCAAACATCAAACACCAAGCACCAAGCACCAAACACCTAACACCAAGCACCAAGCACCAAGCACCAAGCACCGAACACCAAGCACCAAACACAAAGCACGAAGCACCAAGCACCAAACACCAAGCACCAAGCAGCAAGCACCAAGCACCAACACCAAGCGCCAAGCACCAAACACCAAACACTAATAACCAAGCACCAAGCACCAAGCACCAAACACCAGGCACCAAGTACTAAGCACCAAACACCAAAGACCAAGCACCAAGCACCTAGCACCAAACACAAAGCACCAGGCACCAAGCCCCAAACACCAAGCACCATGCACCAAACACCAAGCACCAAGCACGAAGCACCAAACACCAAGCACCAAGCACCAAACACTTAACACCAAGCACCAAGCACCAAGTACCAAACACCAAGCACCAAACACCAAACACCAAGCACCAAACACCAAGCACCAAGCACCAAGCAACAAGCATCAAACACCAAGCATCAAACACCAAACACCAAGTACCGAGCACCAAACAACAAACACCAAGCACCAAGCACCAAGCACCAAACACCATACACCCAGCACCAAACACTAAGCACAAAGCACCAAGCACCAAACACCAAGCACCAAACACCAAACACCAAGCACCAAGCACCAAACACCAAACACTAAGCACCAAGCACCAAACACCAAAACCCAAACACTAGACACCAAGCACGAAACACCAAACACCAAATACCAAGCACCAAGCACCAAAGACTAATCACCAAGCACCAAGCACCAAACAACAAGCACCAAGCACCAAGCACCAAACACAGAACACCATGCACCAAGCACCAAGCACCAAGCACCAAGCATCAAACACCAAACACCAAGCACCAAACACCAAACACCAAGCACTAAGCACCAAGCACCAAGCACCAATCACCAAACACCAAGCACCAAGCACCAACCACCAAGCACCAGGCACCAAGCACCAAACACCAAGCACCAAGCACCAAACACCAAACACCAAGCACCAAAGACCAAGCACCAAGCACCAAACACCAAGTACAAAGCACCAAGCACCAAACACCAAGAACCAAGCACCAAACACCAAGCACCAAGCACCAAGTACATACACCAAGCACCAAACACCAAGCACCAAACACCAAGCACCAAGCACCAAACACCAAACACCAAACACCAAACACCAAACACCAAGCACCAAGCACCAAACACCAAACACCAAACAGCAAGCACCAAGCACCAAGCACCAAGCACCAAACACCAAGCACCAAGCACCATGCACCAAAAACCAAGCACCAAGCACCAAGCACCAAACACCAAACACCAAGCACCAAAGACCAAGCACCAAGCACCAAACAACAAGCACCAAGCAACAAGCAGCAAGCACCAAACACCAAACACCAAGCACCAAGCACCAAACACCAAGCACCAAGGACCAAACATCAAACACCAAGCACCAAGCACCAAACACCTAACACCAAGCACCAAGCACCAAGCACCAAGCACCGAACACCAAGCACCAAACACCAAGCACCAAGCACCAAGCACCAAACACCAAGCACCAAGCAGCAAGCACCAAGCACCAAACACCAAGCGCCAAGCACCAAACACCAAACACTAATAACCAAGCACCAAGCACCAAGCACCAAACACCAAGCACCAAGTACTAAGCACCAAACACCAAAGACCAAGCACCAAGCACCTAGCACCAAACACAAAGCGCCAGGCACCAAGCCCCAAACACCAAGCACCATGCACCAAACACCAAAAACCAAGCACGAAGCACCAAACAGCAAGCACCAAGCACCAAACACTTAACACCAAGCACCAAGCACCAAGTACCAAACACCAAGCACCAAACACCAAACACCAAGCACCAAACACCAAGCACCAAGCACCAAACACCAAGCACCAAGCACCAAGCACCAAACACCAAGAACCAAGCACCAAACACCAAGCACCAAGCACCAAGTACATACACCAAGCACCAAGCACCAAACACAAAACACCAAGCACCAAGCAACAAGCATCAAACACCAAGCATCAAACACCAAACACCAAGTACCAAGCACCAAACAACAAACACCAAGCACCAAGCACCAAGCACCAAACACCATACACCCAGCACCAAACACTAAGCACAAAGCACCAAGCACCAAACACCAAGCACCAAACACCAAACACTAAGCACCAAGCACCAAACACCAAACACTAAGCACCAAGCACCAAACACCAAAACCCAAACACTAGACACCAAGCACGAAACACCAAACACCAAATACCAAGCACCAAGCACCAAAGACTAATCACCAAGCACCAAGCACCAAACAACAAGCACCAAGCACCAAGCACCAAACACAGAACACCATGCACCAAGCACCAAGCACCAAGCACCAAGCATCAAACACCAAACACCAAGCACCAAACACCAAACACCAAGCACTAAGCACCAAGCACCAAGCACCAATCACCAAACACCAATCACCAAGCACCAAACACCAAGCACCAGGCACCAAGCACCAAACACCAAGCACCAAGCACCAAACACCAAACACCAAGCACCAAAGACCAAGCACCAAGCACCAAACACCAAGTACAAAGCACCAAGCACCAAACACCAAGAACCAAGCACCAAACACCAAGCACCAAGCACCAAGTACATACACCAAGCACCAAACACCAAGCACCAAACACCAAGCACCAAGCACCAAACACCAAACACCAAACACCAAACACCAAACACCAAGCACCAAGCACCAAACACCAAACACCAAACAGCAAGCACCAAGCACCAAACACCAAGCACCAAGCACCAAACAACAAACACCAAGCACCATGCACCAAACACTAATCACCAAGCACCAAGCACCAAACACCAAGCACCAAGCAGCAAGCACCAAACACCAAACACCAAGCACCAAGCACCAAACACCAAACCCCAAGCACCAAAGACCAAGCACCAAGCACCAAGGACCAAACACCAAGCACCAAGCATCAAGCACCAAGCACCAAACACCAAGCACCAAGCACCAAACACCCAGCACCAAGCACTAAGCACCAAACACCAAGCACCAAGCACCAAACACCAAACACCAAACACCAAGCACCAAGCATTAAACACCAAACACCAAACACCAAACACGAAACAGCAAACACCATACAGCAAACACCAAACACCAAGCACCAAGCACCAAACACCAAACCCCAAGCACCAAGCACCAAACACTAATAACCAAGCACCAAGCACCAAGCACCAAACACCAAGCACCAAGCACCAAGCACCAAACACCAAAGACCAAGCACCAAGCACCTAGCACCAAACAGAAAGCACCAGGCACCAAGCCCCAAACACCAAGCACCATGCACCAAACACCAAGCACCAAGCACGAAGCACCAAACACCAAGCACCAAGCACCAAACACTTAACACCAAGCACCAAGCACCAAGTACCAAACACCAAGCACCAAACACCAAACACCAAGCACCAAACACCAAGTACCAAGCACCAAACACCAAGCACCAAGCACCAAGCACCAAACACCAAGAACCAAGCACCAAACACCAAGCACCAAGCACCAAGTACCAAACACCAAGCACCAAACACCAAACACCAAGCACCAAACACCAAGCACCAAGCACCAAGTACATACACCAAGCACCAAACACCAAACACAAAACACCAAGCACCAAGCAACAAGCATCAAACACCAAGCATCAAACACCAAACACCAAGTACCAAGCACCAAACACCAAACACCAAGCACCAAGCACCAAGCACCAAACACCATACACCCAGCACCAAACACCAAGCTCAAAGCACCAAGCACCAAACACCAAGCACCAAACACCAAACACCAAGCACCAAGCACGAAACACCAAACACCAAACACCAAGCACCAAGCACCAAAGACTAATCACCAAGCACCAAGCACCAAACAACAAGCACCAAGCACCAAGCACCAGGCACCAAGCACCAAGCACCAAACACAGAACACCAAGCACCAAGCACCAAGCACCAAGCAGCAAAAACCAAGCATCAAACACCAAACAGCAAACACCAAGCACCAAACACCAAACACCAAGCACTAAGCACCAAGCACCAAGCACCAAGCACCAATCAGCAAACACCAAGCACCAAGCACCAAACACCAAGCACCAGGCACTAAGCACCAAACACGAAGCACCAAGCACCAAACACCAAACACCAAGCACCAAAGACCAAGCACCAAGCACCAAACAACAAGCACCAAGCACCAAGCACCAAACACCAAGCACCAAGCACCAAGCACCAAAAACCAAGCACCAAGCACCAAGCACCAAACACCAAACACCAAGCACCAAAGACCAAGCACCAAGCACCAAACAATAAGCACCAAGCACCAAGCACCAAACACCAAGCACCAATCACCAAACACCAACCACCCAGCACCAAGCACCAAGCACCAAACACCAAGCACTAAACAGCAACCACCAAACAGCAAGCACCAAGCACCAAACACCAAGCCCCAAGCACCAAGCACCAAACACTAATCACCAAGCACCAAGCACCAAACAACAAGTACCAAGCACCAGGCACCAAGCACCAAGCACCAAACACTAATCACCAAGCACCAAGCACCAAACAACAAGCACCAAGCACCAAGCACAAGGCACCAAGCACCAAGCACCAAACACTAATCACCAAGCACCAAGCACCAAGCACCAAACACCAAACACCAAGCAGCAATCACCAAGCACCAAACACCAAGCCCCAAGCACCAAACACCAAGCACCAAGCACCAAACACCAAACACCAAGCACCAAAGACCAAGCACCAAGCACCAAGCACCAAGCACCAAACACCAAGCACCTAGCACCAAACACCCAGCACCAAGCACCAACCACCAAGCACCAAGCACCAAACACCAAACACCAAACACCAAGCACCAAGCACCAAACAGCAAGCACCAAACACCAAACACCAAACACCAAACACCAAACAACAAGCACCAAACACCAAACAGCAAAGAGCTAACGCCAAACACCAAGCACCAAGCACCAAGCACCAAACACCAAGCACCAAGCACCAAGCATTAAACACCAAACAGCAAACACCAAACACGAAACAGCAAACACCATACAGCAAACACCAAACACCAAGTACCAAGCACCAAACACCAAACCCCAAGCACCAAGCACCAAACACTAATAACCAAGCACCAAGCACCAAGCACCAAACACCAAGCACCAAGCACCAAGCACCAAACACCAAAGACCAAGCACCAAGCACCTAGCACCAAACACAAAACACCAAGCACCAAGCACCAAGCACCAAACACCAAGCACCAAGCACCAAACACTTAACACCAAGCACCAAGCACCAAGTACCAAACACCAAGCACCAAACACCAAACACCAAGCACCAAACACCAAGCACCAAGCACCAAACACCAAGCACCAAGCACCAAGCACCAAAAACCAAGAACCAAGCACCAAACACCAATCACCAAGCACCAAGTACATACACCAAGCACCAAACACCAAACACAAAACACCAAGCACCAAGCAACAAGCATCAAACACCAAGCATCAAACACCAAACACCAAGTACCAAGCACCAAACACCAAACACCACGCACCAAGCACCAAGCACCAAACACCATACACCCAGCACCAAACACCAAGCACAAAGCACCAAACACCAAGCACCAAGCACCTAGCAGCAAACACAAAGCACCAGGCACCAAGCCCCAAACACCAAGCACCATGCACCAAACACCAAGCACCAAGCACGAAGCACCAAACACCAAGCACCAAGCACCATACACCAAACACCAAACACCAAGCACCAAGACCGAAGCACCAAACATCAAGCACCAAACTCCTAACACAAAACACCAAGCACCAAGCAGCAAGCACCACACACAAAACACCTAGCACCAAGCACCAAACACCAAACACCAAGCACCAAGGACCAAACATCAAACACCAAGCACCAAGCACCAAACACCTAACACCAAGCACCAAGCATCAAGCACCAAGCACCAAGCACCAAGCACCAAACACCAAACACCAAGCACCAAAGACCAAGCACCAAACACCAAACCCCAAGTACCAAGCACCAAACACTAATCACCAAGCACCAAGCATCAAACAACAAGCACCAAGCACCAAGCACCAGGCACCAAGCACCAAGCACCAAACACTAATCACCAAGCACCAAGCACCAAGCACCAAACACCAATCACCAAGCACCAAGCATCAAACACCAAGCACCAAGCACCAAACACCAAACACCAAGCACCAAAGACCAAGCACCAAGCACCAAGCACCAAGCACCAAACCCCAAGCACCAACCACCAAGCACCAAACACCAAGCACCAAGCACCAAACACCAACCACCCAGCACCAAGCACCAAGCACCAAACACCAAGCACCAAACACCAAACACCAAACACGAAGCACCAAGCACCAAGCACCAAACACCAAGCACCAAGCACAAAGCACCAAACACCAAGCCCCAAGCACCAAGCACCAAACACCAAACACCAAGCACCAAGCACCAAACCCCAAGCACCAAGCACCAAGCACCTAGCACCAAACACCAAACAACAAGCACCAAGTACCCAACACCAAGCACCAATCACCAAGCACCAAACACCAAGCAGCAAGCAACAAGCACCAAACACCAAACACCAAGCACCAAGCACCAAACACCAAGCACCAAGGATCAAACATCAAACACCAAGCACCAAGCACCAATCACCTAACACCAAGCACCAAACACCAAGCACCAAGCACCGAACACCAAGCACCAAACTCCAAGCACCAAACACCAAGCACCAAGCACCAAATACCAAGCACCAAACACCAAGCACCAAGCACCAAGCACCAAACACCAAGCACCAGGCACCAAGCACCAAACACCAAGCACCATGCACCAAGCACCAAGCCCCAAACACTTAAACACCAAGCACCAAGCACCAAGCATCAAACACCAAGCATCAAAAACCAAACACCAAGCACCAAGTACCAAACACCAAGCACCAAGCACCAAACACCAAGCACCAAGCACCAATCACCAAACACCTAGAACCAAGCACCAAACACCAAGAACCAAGCAACAAGTACATACACCAAGCACGAAACACCAAACACAAAACACCAAGCACCAAGCAACAAGCATCAAACACCAAGCATCAAACACCAAACACCAAGCACCAAGCGCCTAACACCAAACACCAAGCACCACGCACCAAGCACAAAACACCAAGCACTCCGCACCAAACACCAAGCACCAAACACCAAGCACCAAACACCAAACACCAAGCACCAAGCACCAAAACCCAAACACCAAGCACCAAGCACCAAACACCAAACACCAAACACCAGACACCAAGCACCAAACACCAAACACCAAACACCAAGCACCAAGCACCAAACAGCAAACCCCAAGCCCCAAGCACCAAACACTAATCACCAAGCACCAAGCACCAAACAAAAAACAACAAGCACCAAGCACCAAGCAGCACACACCAAGCATCAAACACCAAACACCCAACACCAAGCACTAAACACCAAACACCAAGCACTAAGCACCAAGCACCAAGAACCAAACTCCAAGCACCCAGCACCAAACAACAAACACCAAGCACCAAGCACCAAACACCAAATACCAAGCACCAAGCACCAAGCACCAAACACCAAACACCAAGCACCAAACACCAGACAACAAGCAGCAAACACCAAACACCAAGCACCAAGCACCAAACAGCATACAACAAGCACCAGGCACCAAGCACCAAACACCAAACACCAAGCACCAAGCACCAAACACCAAGCACCAAGGATCAAACATAAAACACCAAGCACCAAGCACCAATCACCTAACACCAAGCACCAAACACCAAGCACCAAGCACCGAACACCAAGCACCAAACACCAAGCACCAAACACCAAGCACCAA
This sequence comes from Eledone cirrhosa, assembly GCA_964016885.1. Taxonomy (NCBI): domain Eukaryota; kingdom Metazoa; phylum Mollusca; class Cephalopoda; order Octopoda; family Eledonidae; genus Eledone; species Eledone cirrhosa. Next base: position 138,977,041 of record OZ024743.1, on the reverse strand, counting down.
GCACCAAATACCAAGCACCAAACACCAAGCACCAAGCACCAAGCACCAAACACCAAGCACCAGGCACCAAGCACCAAACACCAAGCACCATGCAACAAGCACCAAGCCCCAAACACTTAACACCAAGCACCAAGCACCAAGCATCAAACACCAAGCATCAAAAACCAAACACCAAGCACCAAGTACCAAACACCAAGCACCAAGCACCAAACACCAAGCCCCAAGCACCAATCACCAAACACCAAGAACCAAGCACCAAACACCAAGAACCAAGCACCAAGTACATACACCAAGCACCAAACACCAAACACAAAACACCAAGCACCAAGCAACAAGCATCAAACACCAAGCATCAAACACCAAACACCAAGCACCAAGCACCAAACACCAAACACCAAGCACCACGCACCAAGCACAAAACACCAAGCACTCAGCACCAAGCACCAAGCACCAAACACCAAGCACCAAACACCAAACACCAAGCACCAAGCACCAAAACCCAAACACCAAGCACCAAGCACCAAACACCAAACACCAAACACCAGACACCAAGCACCAAACACCAAACACCAAACACCAAGCACCAGGCACCAAAAAGCATACAACAAGCACCAGGCACCAAGCACCAAACACCAAACACCAAGCACCAAGCACCAAACACCAAGCACCAAGCACCAAACACCAAACACCAAGCACCAAGCACAAAGCACCAAACACCAAACACCAAACACCAAACAGCAAACACCAAACACCAAACAGCAAAAACCAAATACGAAACAGCAAACACCATACAGCAAACACCAAACACCAAAAAGCAGACACCAAACAGCAAACACCAAACAGCAAACACCAAACACCAAACACCAAGCACCAAGCACCAACCACCAAACTCCAAGCACCAAAGACCAAGCACCAAGCACCAAGCACCAAACAACAAGCACCAAGCACCAAGCACCAAACACCAAGCACCAAGCACCAAACACCAACCACCCAGCACCAACCACCAAGCACCAAACACCAAGCACCAAACACCAAACACCAAACACGAAGCACCAAGCACCAAGCACCAAACAACAAGCACCAAGCACAAAGCACCAAACACCAAGCCCCAAGCACCAAGCACCAAACACCAAACACCAAGCACCAAGCACCAAACCCCAAGCACCAAGCACCAAGCACCTAGCACCAAACACCAAACAACAAGCACCAAGTACCCAACACCAAGCACCAATCACCAAGCACCAAACACCAAGCAGCAAGCAGCAAGCACCAAACACCAAACACCAAGCACCAAGCACCAAACACCAAGCACCAAGGATCAAACATCAAACACCAAGCACCAAGCACCAATCACCTAACACCAAGCACCAAACACCAAGCACCAAGCACCGAACACCAAGCACCAAACACCAAGCACCAAACACCAAGCACCAAGCACCAAATACCAAGCACAAAACACCAAGCACCAAGCACCAAGCACCAAACACCAAGCACCAGGCACCAAGCACCAAACACCAAGCACCATGCACCAAGCACCAAGCCCCAAACACTTAACACCAAGCACCAAGCACCAAGCATCAAACACCAAGCATCAAAAACCAAACACCAAGCACCAAGTACCAAACACCAAGCACCAAGCACCAAACACCAAGTACCAAGCACCAATCACCAAACACCAAGAACCAAGCACCAAACACCAAGAACCAAGCACCAAGTACATACACCAAGCACCAAACACCAAACACAAAACACCAAGCACCAAGCAACAAGCATCAAACACCAAGCGTCAAACACCAAACACCAAGCACTCAGCACCAAACACCAAGCACCAAACACCAAGCACCAAACACCAAAAACCAAGCACCAAGCACCAAAACCCAAACACCAAGCACCAAGCACCAAACACCAAACACCAAACACCAAGCACCAAACACCAAGCACCAAGCACCAAGCACCAAACACTAATCACCAAGCACCAAGCACCAAACAACAAGCACCAAGCACCAAGCACCAGACACCAAGCACCAAGCACCAAACACAAAACACCAAGCACCAAGCACCAAGCAGCACACACCAAGTATCAAACACCAAACACCCAACACCAAGCACCAAACACCAAACACCAAGCACTAAGCACCAAGCACCAAGCACCAAACTCCAAGCACCCAGCACCAAACAACAATCACCAAGCACCAAGCACCAAACACCAAATACCAAGCACCAAGCACCAAGCACCAAACACCAAACACCAACCACCAAACACCAGACACCAAGCAGCAAACACCAAACACCAAGCACCAAGCACCAAACAGCATACAACTAGCACCAGGCACCAAGCACCAAACACCAAGAACCAAGCACCAAACACCAAGAACCAAGCAACAAGTACATACACCAAGCACGAAACACCAAACACAAAACACCAAGCACCAAGCAACAAGCATCAAACACCAAGCATCAAACACCAAACACCAAGCACCAAGCGCCAAACACCAAACACCAAGCACCACGCACCAAGCACAAAACACCAAGCACTCAGCACCAAACACCAAGCACCAAACACCAAGCACCAAACACCAAACACCAAGCACCAAGCACCAAAACCCAAACACCAAGCACCAAGCACCAAACACCAAACACCAAACACCAGACACCAAGCACCAAACACCAAACACCAAACACCAAGCACCAAGCACCAAACAGCAAACCCCAAGCACCAAGCACCAAACACTAATCACCAAGCACCAAGCACCAAACAACAAGCACCAAGCACCAAGCACCAGGCACCAAGCACCAAGCACCAAACAAAAAACACCAAGCACCAAGCACCAAGCAGCACACACCAAGCATCAAACACCAAACACCCAACACCAAGCACCAAACACCAAACACCAAGCACTAAGCACCAAGCACCAAGAACCAAACTCCAAGCACCCAGCACCAAACAACAAACACCAAGCACCAAGCACCAAACACCAAATACCAAGCACCAAGCACCAAGCACCAAACACCAAACACCAAGCACCAAACACCAGACAACAAGCAGCAAACACCAAACACCAAGCACCAAGCACCAAACAGCATACAACAAGCACCAGGCACCAAGCACCAAACACCAAACACCAAGCACCAAGCACCAAACACCAAGCACCAAGGATCAAACATAAAACACCAAGCACCAAGCACCAATCACCTAACACCAAGCACCAAGCACCAAGCACCAAGCACCGAACACCAAGCACCAAACACCAAGCACCAAACACCAAGCACCAAGCACCAAATACCAAGCACCAAACACCAAGCACCAAGCACCAAGCACCAAACACCAAGCACCAGGCACCAAGCACCAAACACCAAGCACCATGCAACAAGCACCAAGCCCCAAACACTTAACACCAAGCACCAAGCACCAAGCATCAAACACCAAGCATCAAAAACCAAACACCAAGCACCAAGTACCAAACACCAAGCACCAAGCACCAAACACCAAGCCCCAAGCACCAATCACCAAACACCAAGAACCAAGCACCAAACACCAAGAACCAAGCACCAAGTACATACACCAAGCACCAAACACCAAACACAAAACACCAAGCACCAAGCAACAAGCATCAAACACCAAGCATCAAACACCAAACACCAAGCACCAAGCACCAAACACCAAACACCAAGCACCACGCACCAAGCACAAAACACCAAGCACTCAGCACCAAACACCAAGCACCAAACACCAAGCACCAAACACCAAACACCAAGCACCAAGCAGCAAAACCCAAACACCAAGGACCAAGCACCAAACACCAAACACCAAACACCAGACACCAAGCACCAAACACCAAACACCAAACACCAAGCACCAGGCACCAAACAGCATACAACAAGCACCAGGCACCAAGCACCGAACACCAAACACCAAGCACCAAGCACCAAACACCAAGCACCAAGCACCAAACACCAAACACCAAGCACCAAGCACAAAGCACCAAACACCAAACACCAAACACCAAACAGCAAACACCAAACACCAAACAGCAAAAACCAAATACGAAACAGCAAACACCATACAGCAAACACCAAACACCAAACACCAAGCACCAAGCACCAACCACCAAACTCCAAGCACCAAGCACCAAACACCAAGCACCAAGGATCAAACATCAAACACCAAGCACCAAGCACCAAGCACCAAACACCAAGCACCAAACACCAAGTCCCACGCACCAAGCACCAAACACCAAACACCAAGCACCAAGCACCAAACACCAAGCACCAAGCACCAAGCCCCTAGCACCAAACACCAAACACCAAGCACCAAGCACAAAACACCAAGCACCAATCACCAAGCACCAAACACCAAGCAGCAAGCAGCAAGCACCAAACACCAAACACCAAGCACCAAGCACCAAATACCAAACACCAAGCACCAAGGACCAAACATCAAACACCAAGCACCAAGGACCAAACATCAAACACCAAGCACCAAGCACCTAGCAGCAAACACAAAGCACCAGGCACCAAGCCCCAAACACCAAGCACCATGCACCAAACACCAAGCACCAAGCACGAAGCACCAAACACCAAGCACCAAGCACCATACACCAAACACCAAACACCAATCACCAAGCACCAAGACCGAAGCACCAAACATCAAGCACCAAACTCCTAACACAAAACACCAAGCACCAAGCAGCAAGCACCACACACAAAACACCTAGCACCAAGCACCAAACACCAAACACCAAGCACCAAGGACCAAACATCAAACACCAAGCACCAAGCACCAAACACCTAACACCAAGCACCAAGCATCAAGCACCAAGCACCAAACACCAAGCATCAAACACAAAGCACCAAGAACCAAACACCAAGCACCAAGCACCAAACACCAAGCACCAAGCACCAAACACCAAACCCCAAGCACCAAACACCAAACCCCAAGCACCAAGCACCAAACACTAATCACCAAGCACCAAGCATCAAACAACAAGCACCAAGCACCAAGCACCAGGCACCAAGCACCAAGCACCAAACACTAATCACCAAGCACCAAGCACCAAGCACCAAACACCAATCACCAAGCACCAAGCATCAAACACCAAGCACCAAGCACCAAACACCAAACACCAATCACCAAAGACCAAGCACCAAGCACCAAGCACCAAGCACCAAACCCCAAGCACCAACCACCAAGCACCAAACACCAAGCACCAAGCACCAAACACCAACCACCCAGCACCAAGCAGCAAGCACCAAACACCAAGCACCAAACACCAAACACCAAACACGAAGCACCAAGCACCAAGCACCAAACACCAAGCACCAAGCACAAAGCACCAAACACCAAGCCCCAAGCACCAAGCACCAAACACCAAACACCAAGCACCAAGCATCAAGCACCTAGCACCAAACACCAAACAACAAGCACCAAGTACCCAACACCTAGCACCAATCACCAAGCACCAAACACCAAGCAGCAAGCAACAAGCACCAAACACCAAACACCAAGCACCAAGCACCAAACACCAAGCACCAAGGATCAAACATCAAACACCAAGCACCAAGCACCAATTACCTAACACCAAGCACCAAACACCAAGCACCAAGCACCGAACACCAAGCACCAAACACCAAGCACCAAACACCAAGCACCAAGCACCATATACCAAGCACCAAACACCAAGCACCAAGCACCAAGGACCAAACACCAAGCACCAGGCACCAAGCACCAAACACCAAGCACCATGCACCAAGCACCAAGCCCCAAACACTTAAACACCAAGCACCAAGCACCAAGCATCAAATACCAAGCATCAAAAACCAAACACCAAGCACCAAGTACCAAACACCAAGCACCAAGCACCAAACACCAAGCACCAAGCACCAATCACCAAACACCAAGAACCAAGCACCAAACACCAAGAACCAAGCAACAAGTACATACACCAAGCACGAAACACCAAACACAAAACACCAAGCACCAAGCAACAAGCATCAAACACCAAGTATCAAACACCAAACACCAAGCACCAAGCGCCAAACACCAAACACCAAGCACCACGCACCAAGCACAAAACACCAAGCACTCAGCACCAAACACCAAGCACCAAACACCAAGCACCAAACACCAAACACCAAGCACCAAGCACCAAAACCCAAACACCAAGCACCAAGCACCAAACACCAAACACCAAACACCAGACACCAAGCACCAAACACCAAACACCAAACACCAAGCACCAAGCACCAAACAGCAAACCCCAAGCACCAAGCACCAAACACTAATCACCAAGCACCAAGCACCAAACAACAAGCACCAAGCACCAAGCACCAGGCACCAAGCACCAAGCACCAAACAAAAAACACCAAGCACCAAGCACCAAGCAGCACACACCAAGCATCAAACACCAAACACCCAACACCAAGCACCAAACACCAAACACCAAGCACTAAGCACCAAGCACCAAGAACCAAACTCCAAGCACCCAGCACCAAACAACAAACACCAAGCACCAAGCACCAAACACCAAATACCAAGCACCAAGCACCAAGCACCAAACACCAAACACCAAGCACCAAACACCAGACAACAAGCAGCAAACATCAAACACCAAGCACCAAGCACCAAACAGCATACAACAAGCACCAGGCACCAAGCACCAAACACCAAACACCAAGCACCAAGCACCAAACACCAAGCACCAAGGATCAAACATAAAACACCAAGCACCAAGCACCAATCACCTAACACCAAGCACCAAACACCAAGCACCAAGCACCGAACACCAAGCACCAAGCACCAAGCACCAAACACCAATCACCAAGCACCAAGCATCAAACACCAAGCACCAAGCACCAAACACCAAACACCAATCACCAAAGACCAAGCACCAAGCACCAAGCACCAAGCACCAAACCCCAAGCACCAACCACCAAGCACCAAACACCAAGCACCAAGCACCAAACACCAACCACCCAGCACCAAGCAGCAAGCACCAAACACCAAGCACCAAGCACAAAGCACCAAACACCAAGCCCCAAGCACCAAGCACCAAACACCAAACACCAAGCACCAAGCATCAAGCACCTAGCACCAAACACCAAACAACAAGCACCAAGTACCCAACACCAAGCACCAATCACCAAGCACCAAACACCAAGCAGCAAGCAACAAGCACCAAACACCAAACACCAAGCACCAAGCACCAAACACCAAGCACCAAGGATCAAACATCAAACACCAAGCACCAAGCACCAATCACCTAACACCAAGCACCAAACACCAAGCACCAAGCACCGAACACCAAGCACCAAACACCAAGCACCAAACACCAAGCACCAAGCACCAAATACCAAGCACCAAACACCAAGCACCAAGCACCAAGCACCAAACACCAAGCACCAGGCACCAAGCACCAAACACCAAGCACCATGCACCAAGCACCAAGCCCCAAACACTTAAACACCAAGCACCAAGCACCAAGCATCAAACACCAAGCATCAAAAACCAAACACCAAGCACCAAGTACCAAACACCAAGCACCAAGCACCAAACACCAAGCACCAAGCACCAATCACCAAACACCAAGAACCAAGCACCAAACACCAAGAACCAAGCAACAAGTACATACACCAAGCACGAAACACCAAACACAAAACACCAAGCACCAAGCAACAAGCATCAAACACCAAGCATCAAACACCAAACACCAAGCACCAAGCGCCAAACACCAAACACCAAGCACCACGCACCAAGCACAAAACACCAAGCACTCAGCACCAAACACCAAGCACCAAACACCAAGCACCAAACACCAAACACCAAGCACCAAGCACCAAAACCCAAACACCAAGCACCAAGCACCAAACACCAAACACCAAACACCAGACACCAAGCACCAAACACCAAACACCAAACACCAAGCACCAAGCACCAAACAGCAAACCCCAAGCACCAAGCACCAAACACTAATCACCAAGCACCAAGCACCAAACAACAAGCACCAAGCACCAAGCACCAGGCACCAAGCACCAAGCACCAAACAAAAAACACCAAGCACCAAGCACCAAGCAGCACACACCAAGCATCAAACACCAAACACCCAACACCAAGCACCAAACACCAAACACCAAGCACTAAGCACCAAGCACCAAGAACCAAACTCCAAGCACCCAGCACCAAACAACAAACACCAAGCACCAAGCACCAAACACCAAATACCAAGCACCAAGCACCAAGCACCAAACACCAAACACCAAGCACCAAACACCAGACAACAAGCAGCAAACATCAAACACCAAGCACCAAGCACCAAACAGCATACAACAAGCACCAGGCACCAAGCACCAAACACCAAACACCAAGCACCAAGCACCAAACACCAAGCACCAAGGATCAAACATAAAACACCAAGCACCAAGCACCAATCACCTAACACCAAGCACCAAACACCAAGCACCAAGCACCGAACACCAAGCACCAAACACCAAGCACCAAACACCAAGCACCAAGCACCAAATACCAAGCACCAAACACCAAGCACCAAGCACCAAGCACCAAACACCAAGCACCAGGCACCAAGCACCAAACACCAAGCACCATGCAACAAGCACCAAGCCCCAAACACTTAACACCAAGCACCAAGCACCAAGCATCAAACACCAAGCATCAAAAACCAAACACCAAGCACCAAGTACCAAACACCAAGCACCAAGCACCAAACACCAAGCCCCAAGCACCAATCACCAAACACCAAGAACCAAGCACCAAACACCAAGAACCAAGCACCAAGTACATACACCAAGCACCAAACACCAAACACAAAACACCAAGCACCAAGCAACAAGCATCAAACACCAAGCATCAAACACCAAACACCAAGCACCAAGCACCAAACACCAAACACCAAGCACCACGCACCAAGCACAAAACACCAAGCACTCAGCACCAAACACCAAGCACCAAACACCAAGCACCAAACACCAAACACCAAGCACCAAACACCAAACACCAAGCACCAAGCACCAAAACCCAAACAGCAAGCACCAAGCACCAAACACCAAACACCAAACACCAGACACCAAGCACCAAACACCAAACACCAAACACCAAGCACCAGGCACCAAACAGCATACAACAAGCACCAGGCACCAAGCACCGAACACCAAACACCAAGCACCAAGCACCAAACACCAAGCACCAAGCACCAAACACCAAACACCAAGCACCAAGCACAAAGCACCAAACACCAAACACCAAACACCAAACAGCAAACACCAAACACCAAACAGCAAAAACCAAATACGAAACAGCAAACACCATACAGCAAACACCAAACACCAAACACCAAGCACCAAGCACCAACCACCAAACTCCAAGCACCAAAGACCAAGCACCAAGCACCAAGCACCAAACAACAAGCACCAAGCACAAAGCACCAAACACCAAGCACCAAGCACCAAACACCAACCACCCAGCACCAACCACCAAGCACCAAACACCAAGCACCAAACACCAAACACCAAACACGAAGCACCAAGCACCAAGCAACAAACAACAAGCACCAAGCACAAAGCACCAAACACCAAGCCCCAAGCACCAAGCACCAAACACCAAACACCAAGCACCAAGCACCAAACCCCAAGCACCAAGCACCAAGCACCTAGCACCAAACACCAAACAACAAGCACCAAGTACCCAACACCAAGCACCAATCACCAAGCACCAAACACCAAGCAGCAAGCAGCAAGCACCAAACACCAAACACCAAGCACCAAGCACCAAACACCAAGCACCAAGGATCAAACATCAAACACCAAGCACCAAGCACCAATCACCTAACACCAAGCACCAAACACCAAGCACCAAGCACCGAACACCAAGCACCAAACACCAAGCACCAAACACCAAGCACCAAGCACCAAATACCAAGCACCAAACACCAAGCACCAAGCACCAAGCACCAAACACCAAGCACCAGGCACCAAGCACCAAACACCAAGCACCATGCACCAAGCACCAAGCCCCAAACACTTAACACCAAGCACCAAGCACCAAGCATCAAACACCAAGCATCAAAAACCAAACACCAAGCACCAAGTACCAAACACCAAGCACCAAGCACCAAACACCAAGCACCAAGCACCAATCACCAAACACCAAGAACCAAGCACCAAACACCAAGAACCAAGCACCAAGTACATACACCAAGCACCAAACACCAAACACAAAACACCAAGCACCAAGCAACAAGCATCAAACACCAATAGTCAAACACCAAACACCAAGCACTCAGCACCAAACACCAAGCACCAAACACCAAGCACCAAACACCAAACACCAAGCACCAAGCACCAAAACCCAAACACCAAGCACCAAGCACCAAACACCAAACACCAAGCACCAAGCACCAAACACCAAGCACCAAGCACCAAACAGCAAACCCCAAGCACCAAGCACCAAACACTAATCACCAAGCACCAAGCACCAAACAACAAGCACCAAGCACCAAGCACCAGGCACCAAGCACCAAGCACCAAACACAAAACACCAAGCACCAAGCACCAAGCAGCACACACCAAGCATCAAACACCAAACACCCAACACCAAGCACCAAACACCAAACACCAAGCACTAAGCACCAAGCACCAAGCACCAAACTCCAAGCATCCAGCACCAAACAACAATCACCAAGCACCAAGCACCAAACACCAAATACCAAGCACCAAGCACCAAGCACCAAACACCAAACACCAAGCACCAAACACCAGACACCAAGCAGCAAACACCAAACACCAAGCACCAAGCACCAAACAGCATACAACAAGCACCAGGCACCAAGCACCAAACACCAAGAACCAAGCACCAAACACCAAGAACCAAGCAACAAGTACATACACCAAGCACGAAACACCAAACACAAAACACCAAGCACCAAGCAACAAGCATCAAACACCAAGCATCAAACACTAAACACCAAGCACCAAGCGCCAAACACCAAACACCAAGCACCACGCACCAAGCACAAAACACCAAGCACTCAGCACCAAACACCAAGCACCAAACACCAAGCACCAAACACCAAACACCAAGCACCAAGCACCAAAACCCAAACACCAAGCACCAAGCACCAAACACCAAACACCAAACACCAGACACCAAGCACCAAACACCAAACACCAAACACCAAGCACCAAGCACCAAACAGCAAACCCCAAGCACCAAGCACCAAACACTAATCACCAAGCACCAAGCACCAAACAACAAGCACCAAGCACCAAGCACCAGGCACCAAGCACCAAGCACCAAACAAAAAACACCAAGCACCAAGCACCAAGCAGCACACACCAAGCATCAAACACCAAACACCCAACACCAAGCACCAAACACCAAACACCAAGCACTAAGCACCAAGCACCAAGAACCAAACTCCAAGCACCCAGCACCAAACAACAAACACCAAGCACCAAGCACCAAACACCAAATACCAAGCACCAAGCACCAAGCACCAAACACCAAACACCAAGCACCAAACACCAGACAACAAGCAGCAAACACCAAACACCAAGCACCAAGCACCAAACAGCATACAACAAGCACCAGGCACCAAGCACCAAACACCAAACACCAAGCACCAAGCACCAAACACCAAGCACCAAGGATCAAACATAAAACACCAAGCACCAAGCACCAATCACCTAACACCAAGCACCAAACACCAAGCACCAAGCACCGAACAGCAAGCACCAAACACCAAGCACCAAACACCAAGCACCAAGCACCAAATACCAAGCACCAAACACCAAGCACCAAGCACCAAGCACCAAACACCAAGCACCAGGCACCAAGCACCAAACACCAAGCACCATGCAACAAGCACCAAGCCCCAAACACTTAACACCAAGCACCAAGCACCAAGCATCAAACACCAAGCATCAAAAACCAAACACCAAGCACCAAGTACCAAACACCAAGCACCAAGCACCAAACACCAAGCCCCAAGCACCAATCACCAAACACCAAGAACCAAGCACCAAACACCAAGAACCAAGCACCAAGTACATACACCAAGCACCAAACACCAAACACAAAACACCAAGCACCAAGCAACAAGCATCAAACACCAAGCATCAAACACCAAACACCAAGCACCAAGCACCAAACACCAAACACCAAGCACCACGCACCAAGCACAAAACACCAAGCACTCAGCACCAAACACCAAGCACCAAACACCAAGCACCAAACACCAAACACCAAACACCAAGCACCAAGCACCAAAACCCAAACACCAAGCACCAAGCACCAAACACCAAACACCAAACACCAGACACCAAGCACCAAACACCAAACACCAAACACCAAGCACCAGGCACCAAACAGCATACAACAAGCACCAGGCACCAAGCACCAAACACCAAACACCAAGCACCAAGCACCAAACACCAAGCACCAAGCACCAAACACCAAACACCAAGCACCAAGCACAAAGCACCAAACACCAAACACCAAACACCAAACAGCAAACACCAAACACCAAACAGCAAAAACCAAATACGAAACAGCAAACACCATACAGCAAACACCAAACACCAAAAAGCAGACACCAAACAGCAAACACCAAACAGCAAACACCAAACACCAAACACCAAGCACCAAGCACCAACCACCAAACTCCAAGCACCAAAGACCAAGCACCAAGCACCAAGCACCAAACAACAAGCACCAAGCACCAAGCACCAAACACCAAGCACCAAGCACCAAACACCAACCACCCAGCACCAACCACCAAGCACCAAACACCAAGCACCAAACACCAAACACCAAACACGAAGCACCAAGCACCAAGCACCAAACAACAAGCACCAAGCACAAAGCAACAAACACCAAGCCCCAAGCACCAAGCACCAAACACCAAACACCAAGCACCAAGCACCAAACCCCAAGCACCAAGCACCAAGCACCTAGCACCAAACACCAAACAACAAGCACCAAGTACCCAACACCAAGCACCAATCACCAAGCACCAAACACCAAGCAGCAAGCAGCAAGCACCAAACACCAAACACCAAGCACCAAGCACCAAACACCAAGCACCAAGGATCAAACATCAAACACCAAGCACCAAGCACCAATCACCTAACACCAAGCACCAAACACCAAGCACCAAGCACCGAACACCAAGCACCAAACACCAAGCACCAAACACCAAGCACCAAGCACCAAATACCAAGCACCAAACACCAAGCACCAAGAACCAAGCACCAAACACCAAGCACCAGGCACCAAGCAACAAACACCAAGCACCATGCACCAAGCACCAAGCCCCAAACACTTAACACCAAGCACCAAGCACCAAGCATCAAACACCAAGCATCAAAAACCAAACACCAAGCACCAAGTACCAAACACCAAGCACCAAGCACCAAACACCAAGCACCAAGCACCAATCACCAAACACCAAGAACCAAGCACCAAACACCAAGAACCAAGCACCAAGTACATACACCAAGCACCAAACACCAAACACAAAACACCAAGCACCAAGCAACAAGCATCAAACACCAAGCGTCAAACACCAAACACCAAGCACTCAGCACCAAACACCAAGCACCAAACACCAAACACCAAGCACCAAGCACCAAAACCCAAACACCAAGCACCAAGCACCAAACACCCAACACCAAGCACCAAGCACCAAACACCAAGCACCAAGCACCAAACAGCAAACCCCAAGCACCAAGCACCAAACACTAATCACCAAGCACCAAGCACCAAACAACAAGCACCAAGCACCAAGCACCAGGCACCAAGCACCAAGCACCAAACACAAAACACCAAGCACCAAGCACCAAGCAGCACACACCAAGCATCAAACACCAAACACCCAACACCAAGCACCAAACACCAAACACCAAGCACTAAGCACCAAGCACCAAGCACCAAACTCCAAGCACCCAGCACCAAACAACAATCACCAAGCACCAAGCACCAAACACCAAATGCCAAGCACCAAGCACCAAGCACCAAACACCAAACACCAAGCACCAAACACCAGACACCAAGCAGCAAACACCAAACACCAAGCACCAAGCACCAAACAGCATACAACAAGCACCAGGCACCAAGCACCAAACACCAAACACCAAGCACCAAGCACCAAACACCAAGCACCAAGCACCAAATGCCAAACACCAAGCACCAAGCACCGAACACCAAGCACCAAACACCAAGCACCAAACACCAAGCACCAAGCACCAAATACCAAGCACCAAACACAAAGCACCAAGCACCAAGCAACAAACACCAAGCACCAGGCACCAAGCACCAAACACCAAGCACCATGCACCAAGCACCAAGCCCCAAACACTTAAGACCAAGCACCAAGCACCAAGCACCAAGCACCAAACACCAAGCACCAAAGACCAAACACCAAGCACCAAGTACCAAACACCAAGCACCAAGCACCAAACACCAAGCACCAAGCACCAATCACCAAATACCAAGCACCAAACACCAAACACCAAGCACCAAGCACCAAGCACCAAACACCAAGCACCAAACACCAAGCACCAAACACCAAGTCCCACGCACCAAGCACCAAACACCAAACAGCAAGCACCAAGCACCAAACACCAAGCACCAAGCACCAAGCCCCTAGCACCAAACACCAAACACCAAGCACCAAGCACAAAACACCAAGCACCAATCACCAAGCACCAAACACCAAGCAGCAAGCAGCAAGCACCAAACACCAAACACCAAGCACCAAGCACCAAACACCAAATACCAAGCACCAAGCACCAAGCACCAAACACCAAACACCAAGCACCAAACACCAGACAACAAGCAGCAAACACCAAACACCAAGCACCAAGCACCAAACAGCATACAACAAGCACCAGGCACCAAGCACCAAACACCAAACACCAAGCACCAAGCACCAAACACCAAGCACCAAGGATCAAACATAAAACACCAAGCACCAAGCACCAATCACCTAACACCAAGCACCAAACACCAAGCACCAAGCACCGAACAGCAAGCACCAAACACCAAGCAACAAACACCAAGCACCAAGCACCAAATACCAAGCACCAAACACCAAGCACCAAGCACCAAGCACCAAACACCAAGCACCAGGCACCAAGCACCAAACACCAAGCACCATGCAACAAGCACCAAGCCCCATACACTTAACACCAAGCACCAAGCACCAAGCATCAAACACCAAGCATCAAAAACCAAACACCAAGCACCAAGTACCAAACACCAAGCACCAAGCACCAAACACCAAGCCCCAAGCACCAATCACCAAACACCAAGAACCAAGCACCAAACACCAAGAACCAAGCACCAAGTACATACACCAAGCACCAAACACCAAACACAAAACACCAAGCACCAAGCAACAAGCATCAAACACCAAGCATCAAACACCAAACACCAAGCACCAAGCACCAAACACCAAACACCAAGCACCACGCACCAAGCACAAAACACCAAGCACTCAGCACCAAACACCAAGCACCAAACACCAAGCACCAAACACCAAACACCAAACACCAAGCACCAAGCACCAAAACCCAAACACCAAGCACCAAGCACCAAACACCAAACACCAAACACCAGACACCAAGCACCAAACACCAAACACCAAACACCAAGCACCAGGCACCAAACAGCATACAACAAGCACCAGGCACCAAGCACCAAACACCAAACACCAAGCACCAAGCACCAAACACCAAGCACCAAGCACCAAACACCAAACACCAAGCACCAAGCACAAAGCACCAAACACCAAACACCAAACACCAAACAGCAAACACCAAACACCAAACAGCAAAAACCAAATACGAAACAGCAAACACCATACAGCAAACACCAAACACCAAAAAGCAGACACCAAACAGCAAACACCAAACAGCAAACACCAAACACCAAACACCAAGCACCAAGCACCAACCACCAAACTCCAAGCACCAAAGACCAAGCACCAAGCACCAAGCACCAAACAACAAGCACCAAGCACCAAGCACCAAACACCAAGCACCAAGCACCAAACACCAACCACCCAGCACCAACCACCAAGCACCAAACACCAAGCACCAAACACCAAACACCAAACACGAAGCACCAAGCACCAAGCACCAAACAACAAGCACCAAGCACAAAGCACCAAACACCAAGCCCCAAGCACCAAGCACCAAACACCAAACACCAAGCACCAAGCACCAAACCCCAAGCACCAAGCACCAAGCACCTAGCACCAAACACCAAACAACAAGCACCAAGTACCCAACACCAAGCACCAATCACCAAGCACCAAACACCAAGCAGCAAGCAGCAAGCACCAAACACCAAACACCAAGCACCAAGCACCAAACACCAAGCACCAAGGATCAAACATCAAACACCAAGCACCAAGCACCAATCACCTAACACCAAGCACCAAACACCAAGCACCAAGCACCGAACACCAAGCACCAAACACCAAGCACCAAACACCAAGAACCAAGCACCAAATACCAAGCACCAAACACCAAGCACCAAGAACCAAGCACCAAACACCAAGCACCAGGCACCAAGCAACAAACACGAAGCACCATGCACCAAGCACCAAGCCCCAAACACTTAACACCAAGTACCAAGCACCAAGCATCAAACACCAAGCATCAAAAACCAAACACCAAGCACCAAGTACCAAACACCAAGCACCAAGCACCAAACACCAAGCTCCAAGCACCAATCACCAAACACCAAGAACCAAGCACCAAACACCAAGAACCAAGCACCAAGTACATACACCAATCACCAAACACCAAACACAAAACACCAAGCACCAAGCAACAAGCATCAAACACCAAGCGTCAAACACCAAACACCAAGCACTCAGCACCAAACACCAAGCACCAAACACCAAACACCAAGCACCAAGCACCAAAACCCAAACACCAAGCACCAAGCACCAAACACCCAACACCAAGCACCAAGCACCAAACACCAAGCACCAAGCACCAAACAGCAAACCCCAAGCACCAAGCACCAAACACTAATCACCAAGCACCAAGCACCAAACAACAAGCACCAAGCACCAAGCACCAGGCACCAAGCACCAAGCACCAAACACAAAACACCAAGCACCAAGCACCAAGCAGCACACACCAAGCATCAAACACCAAACACCCAACACCAAGCACCAAACACCAAACACCAAGCACTAAGCACCAAGCACCAAGCACCAAACTCCAAGCACCCAGCACCAAACAACAATCACCAAGCACCAAGCACCAAACACCAAATGCCAAGCACCAAGCACAAAGCACCAAACACCAAACACCAAGCACCAAACACCAGACACCAAGCAGCAAACACCAAACACCAAGCACCAAGCACCAAACAGCATACAACAAGCACCAGGCACCAAGCACCAAACACCAAACACCAAGCACCAAGCACCAAACACCAAGCACCAAGCACCAAATGCCAAACACCAAGCACCAAGCACCGAACACCAAGCACCAAACACCAAGCACCAAACACCAAGCACCAAGCACCAAATACCAAGCACCAAACACAAAGCACCAAGCACCAAGCAACAAACACCAAGCACCAGGCACCAAGCACCAAACACCAAGCACCATGCACCAAGCACCAAGCCCCAAACACTTAAGACCAAGCACCAAGCACCAAGCACCAAGCACCAAACACCAAGCACCAAAGACCAAACACCAAGCACCAAGTACCAAACACCAAGCACCAAGCACCAAACACCAAGCACCAAGCACCAATCACCAAATACCAAGCACCAAACACCAAACACCAAGCACCAAGCACCAAGCACCAAACACCAAGCACCAAACACCAAGCACCAAACACCAATCACCAAACACCAAGAACCAAGCACCAAACACCAAGAACCAAGCACCAAGTACATACACCAAGCACCAAACACCAAACACAAAACACCAAGCACCAAGCAACAAGCATCAAACACCAAGCATCAAACACCAAACACCAAGCACCAAGCACCAAACACCAAACACCAAGCACCACGCACCAAGCACAAAACACCAAGCACTCAGCACCAAACACCAAGCACCAAACACCAAGCACCAAACACCAAACACCAAACACCAAGCACCAAGCACCAAAACCCAAACACCAAGCACCAAGCACCAAACACCAAACACCAAACACCAGACACCAAGCACCAAACACCAAACACCAAACACCAAGCACCAGGCACCAAACAGCATACAACAAGCACCAGGCACCAAGCACCAAACACCAAACACCAAGCACCAAGCACCAAACACCAAGCACCAAGCACCAAACACCAAACACCAAGCACCAAGCACAAAGCACCAAACACCAAACACCAAACACCAAACAGCAAACACCAAACACCAAACAGCAAAAACCAAATACGAAACAGCAAACACCATACAGCAAACACCAAACACCAAAAAGCAGACACCAAACAGCAAACACCAAACAGCAAACACCAAACACCAAACACCAAGCACCAAGCACCAACCACCAAACTCCAAGCACCAAAGACCAAGCACCAAGCACCAAGCACCAAACAACAAGCACCAAGCACCAAGCACCAAACACCAAGCACCAAGCACCAAACACCAACCACCCAGCACCAACCACCAAGCACCAAACACCAAGCACCAAACACCAAACACCAAACACGAAGCACCAAGCACCAAGCACCAAACAACAAGCACCAAGCACAAAGCACCAAACACCAAGCCCCAAGCACCAAGCACCAAACACCAAACACCAAGCACCAAGCACCAAACCCCAAGCACCAAGCACCAAGCACCTAGCACCAAACACCAAACAACAAGCACCAAGTACCCAACACCAAGCACCAATCACCAAGCACCAAACACCAAGCAGCAAGCAGCAAGCACCAAACACCAAACACCAAGCACCAAGCACCAAACACCAAGCACCAAGGATCAAACATCAAACACCAAGCACCAAGCACCAATCACCTAACACCAAGCACCAAACACCAAGCACCAAGCACCGAACACCAAGCACCAAACACCAAGCACCAAACACCAAGAACCAAGCACCAAATACCAAGCACCAAACACCAAGCACCAAGAACCAAGCACCAAACACCAAGCACCAGGCACCAAGCAACAAACACGAAGCACCATGCACCAAGCACCAAGCCCCAAACACTTAACACCAAGTACCAAGCACCAAGCATCAAACACCAAGCATCAAAAACCAAACACCAAGCACCAAGTACCAAACACCAAGCACCAAGCACCAAACACCAAGCTCCAAGCACCAATCACCAAACACCAAGAACCAAGCACCAAACACCAAGAACCAAGCACCAAGTACATACACCAATCACCAAACACCAAACACAAAACACCAAGCACCAAGCAACAAGCATCAAACACCAAGCGTCAAACACCAAACACCAAGCACTCAGCACCAAACACCAAGCACCAAACACCAAACACCAAGCACCAAGCACCAAAACCCAAACACCAAGCACCAAGCACCAAACACCCAACACCAAGCACCAAGCACCAAACACCAAGCACCAAGCACCAAACAGCAAACCCCAAGCACCAAGCACCAAACACTAATCACCAAGCACCAAGCACCAAACAACAAGCACCAAGCACCAAGCACCAGGCACCAAGCACCAAGCACCAAACACAAAACACCAAGCACCAAGCACCAAGCAGCACACACCAAGCATCAAACACCAAACACCCAACACCAAGCACCAAACACCAAACACCAAGCACTAAGCACCAAGCACCAAGCACCAAACTCCAAGCACCCAGCACCAAACAACAATCACCAAGCACCAAGCACCAAACACCAAATGCCAAGCACCAAGCACAAAGCACCAAACACCAAACACCAAGCACCAAACACCAGACACCAAGCAGCAAACACCAAACACCAAGCACCAAGCACCAAACAGCATACAACAAGCACCAGGCACCAAGCACCAAACACCAAACACCAAGCACCAAGCACCAAACACCAAGCACCAAGCACCAAATGCCAAACACCAAGCACCAAGCACCGAACACCAAGCACCAAACACCAAGCACCAAACACCAAGCACCAAGCACCAAATACCAAGCACCAAACACAAAGCACCAAGCACCAAGCAACAAACACCAAGCACCAGGCACCAAGCACCAAACACCAAGCACCATGCACCAAGCACCAAGCCCCAAACACTTAAGACCAAGCACCAAGCACCAAGCACCAAGCACCAAACACCAAGCACCAAAGACCAAACACCAAGCACCAAGTACCAAACACCAAGCACCAAGCACCAAACACCAAGCACCAAGCACCAATCACCAAATACCAAGCACCAAACACCAAACACCAAGCACCAAGCACCAAGCACCAAACACCAAGCACCAAACACCAAGCACCAAACACCAAGTCCCACGCACCAAGCACCAAACACCAAACAGCAAGCACCAAGCACCAAACACCAAGCACCAAGCACCAAGCCCCTAGCACCAAACACCAAACACCAAGCACCAAGCACAAAACACCAAGCACCAATCACCAAGCACCAAACACCAAGCAGCAAGCAGCAAGCACCAAACACCAAACACCAAGCACCAAGCACCAAATACCAAACACCAAGCACCAAGGACCAAACATCAAACACCAAGCACCAAGCACCAAACGCCTAACACCAAGCACCAAGCACCTAGCACCAAACACAAAGCACCAGGCACCAAGCCCCAAACACCAAGCACCATGCACCAAACACCAAGCACCAAGCACCAAGCACCAAACACCAAGCACCAAGCACCATACACCAAACACCAAACACCAAACACCAAGCACCAAGACAGAAGCACCAAACATCAATCACCAAACTCCGAACACAAAACACCAAGCACCAAGCAGCAAGCACCACACACAAAACACCTAGCACCAAGCACCAAACACCAAACACCAAGCACCAAGGACCAAACATCAAACACCAAGGACCAAGCACCAAACACCTAACACCAAGCACCAAGCATCAAGCACCAAGCACCAAACACCAAGCATCAAACACAAAGCACCAAGCACCAAACACCAAGCACCAAGCAGCAAACACCAAGCACCAAGCACCAAACACCAAACCCCAAGCACCAAACACCAAACCCCAAGCACCAAGCACCAAACACTAATCACCAAGCACCAAGCATCAAACAACACGCACCAAGCACCAAGCACCAGGCACCAAGCACCAAGCACCAAACACTAATCACCAAGCACCAAGCACCAAGCACCAAACACCAATCACCAAGCACCAAGCATCAAACACCAAGCACCAAGCACCAAACACCAAACACCAAGCACCAAAGACCAAGCACCAAGCACCAAGCACCAAGCACCAAACCCCAAGCACCAACCACCAAGCACCAAACACCAAGCACCAAGCACCAAACACCAACCACCCAGCACCAAGCACCAAGCACCAAACACCAAGCACCAAACACCAAACACCAAACACCAAACACGAAGCACCAAGCACCAAGCACCAAACACCAAGCACCAAGCACAAAGCACCAAACACCAAGCCCCAAGCACCAAGCACCAAACACCAAACACCAAGCACCAAGCACCAAACCCCAAGCACCAAGCACCAAGCACCTAGCACCAAACACCAAACAACAAGCACCAAGTACCCAACACCAAGCACCAATCACCAAGCACCAAACACCAAGCAGCAAGCAACAAGCACCAAACACCAAACACCAAGCACCAAGCACCAAACACCAAGCACCAAGGATCAAACATCAAACACCAAGCACCAAGCACCAATCACCTAACACCAAGCACCAAACACCAAGCACCAAGCACCGAACACCAAGCACCAAACACCAAGCACCAAACACCAAGCACCAAGCACCAAATACCAAGCACCAAACACCAAGCACCAATCACCAAGCACCAAACACCAAGCACCAGGCACCAAGCACCAAACACCAAGCACCATGCACCAAGCACCAAGCCCCAAACACTTAAACACCAAGCACCAAGCACCAAGCATCAAACACCAAGCATCAAAAACCAAACACCAAGCACCAAGTACCAAACACCAAGCACCAAGCACCAAACACCAAGCACCAAGCACCAATCACCAAACACGAAGAACCAAGCACCAAACACCAAGAACCAAGCAACAAGTACATACACCAAGCACGAAACACCAAACACAAAACACCAAGCACCAAGCAACAAGCATCAAACACCAAGCATCAAACACCAGACACCAAGCACCAAGCGCCAAACACCAAACACCAAGCACCACGCACCAAGCACAAAACACCAAGCACTCAGCACCAAACACCAAGAACCAAACACCAAGCACCAAACACCAAACACCAAGCACCAAGCACCAAAACCCAAACACCAAGCACCAAGCACCAAACACCAAACACCAAACACCAGACACCAAGCACCAAACACCAAACACCAAACACCAAGCACCAAGCACCAAACAGCAAACCCCAAGCACCAAGCACCAAACACTAATCACCAAGCACCAAGCACCAAACAACAAGCACCAAGCACCAAGCACCAGGCACCAAGCACCAAGCACCAAACAAAAAACACCAAGCACCAAGCACCAAGCAGCACACACCAAGCATCAAACACCAAACACCCAACACCAAGCACCAAACACCAAACACCAAGCACTAAGCACCAAGCACCAAGAACCAAACTCCAAGCACCCAGCACCAAACAACAAACACCAAGCACCAAGCACCAAACACCAAATACCAAGCACCAAGCACCAAGCACCAAACACCAAACACCAAGCACCAAACACCAGACAACAAGCAGCAAACACCAAACACCAAGCACCAAGCACCAAACAGCATACAACAAGCACCAGGCACCAAGCACCAAACACCAAACACCAAGCACCAAGCACCAAACACCAAGCACCAAGGATCAAACATAAAACACCAAGCACCAAGCACCAATCACCTAACACCAAGCACCAAACACCAAGCACCAAGCACCGAACACCAAGCACCAAACACCAAGCACCAAACACCAAGCACCAAGCACCAAATACCAAGCACCAAACACCAAGCACCAAGCACCAAGCACCAAACACCAAGCACCAGGCACCAAGCACCAAACACCAAGCACCATGCAACAAGCACCAAGCCCCAAACACTTAACACCAAGCACCAAGCACCAAGCATCAAACACCAAGCATCAAAAACCAAACACCAAGCACCAAGTACCAAACACCAAGCACCAAGCACCAAACACCAAGCCCCAAGCACCAATCACCAAACACCAAGAACCAAGCACCAAACACCAAGAACCAAGCACCAAGTACATACACCAAGCACCAAACACCAAACACAAAACACCAAGCACCAAGCAACAAGCATCAAACACCAAGCATCAAACACCAAACACCAAGCACCAAGCACCAAACACCAAACACCAAGCACCACGCACCAAGCACAAAACACCAAGCACTCAGCACCAAACACCAAGCACCAAACACCAAGCACCAAACACCAAACACCAAGCACCAAGCACCAAAACCCAAACACCAAGCAGCAAGCACCAAACACCAAACACCAAACACCAGACACCAAGCACCAAACACCAAACACCAAACACCAAGCACCAGGCACCAAACAGCATACAACAAGCACCAGGCACCAAGCACCAAACACCAAACACCAAGCACCAAGCACCAAACACCAAGCACCAAGCACCAAATGCCAAACACCAAGCACCAAGCACAAAGCACCAAACACCAAACACCAAACACCAAACAGCAAACACCAAACACCAAACAGCAAAAACCAAATACGAAACAGCAAACACCATACAGCAAACACCAAACACCAAAAAGCAGACACCAAACAGCAAACACCAAACAGCAAACAGCAAACACCAAACACCAAGCACCAAGCACCAACCACCAAACTCCAAGCACCAAAGACCAAGCACCAAGCACCAAGCACCAAACAACAAGCACCAAGCACCAAGCACCAAACACCAAGCACCAAGCACCAAACACCAACCACCCAGCACCAAGCACCAAGCACCAAACACCAAGCACCAAACACCAAACACCAAACACGAAGCACCAAGCACCAAGCACCAAACAACAAGCACCAAGCACAAAGCACCAAACACCAAGCCCCAAGCACCAAGCACCAAACACCAAACACCAAGCACCAAGCACCAAACCCCAAGCACCAAGCACCAAGCACCTAGCACCAAACACCAAACAACAAGCACCAAGTACCCAACACCAAGCACCAATCACCAAGCACCAAACACCAAGCAGCAAGCAGCAAGCACCAAATACCAAGCACCAAACACCAAGCACCAAGCACCAAACACCAAGCACCAAGGATCAAACATAAAACACCAAGCACCAAGCACCAATCACCTAACACCAAGCACCAAACACCAAGCACCAAGCACCGAACACCAAGCACCAAACACCAAGCACCAAACACCAAGCACCAAGCACCAAATACCAAGCACCAAACACCAAGCACCAAGCACCAAGCACCAAACACCAAGCACCAGGCACCAAGCACCAAACACCAAGCACCATGCAACAAGCACCAAGCGCCAAACACTTAACACCAAGCACCAAGCACCAAGCATCAAACACCGAGCATCAAAAACCAAACACCAAGCACCAAGTACCAAACACCAAGCACCAAGCACCAAACACCAAGCCCCAAGCACCAATCACCAAACACCAAGAACCAAGCACCAAACACCAAGAACCAAGCACCAAGTACATACACCAAGCACCAAACACCAAACACAAAACACCAAGCACCAAGCAACAAGCATCAAACACCAAGCATCAAACACCAAACACCAAGCACCAAGCACCAAACACCAAACACCAAGCACCACGCACCAAGCACAAAACACCAAGCACTCAGCACCAAACACCAAGCACCAAACACCAAGCACCAAACACCAAACACCAAGCACCAAGCACCAAAACCCAAACACCAAGCACCAAGCACCAAACACCAAACACCAAACACCAGACACCAAGCACCAAACACCAAACACCAAACACCAAGCACCAGGCACCAAACAGCATACAACAAGCACCAGGCACCAAGCACCAAACACCAAACACCAAGCACCAAGCACCAAACACCAAGCACCAAGCACCAAACACCAAACACCAAGCACCAAGCACAAAGCACCAAACACCAAACACCAAACACCAAACAGCAAACACCAAACACCAGACAGCAAAAACCAAATACGAAACAGCAAACACCATACAGCAAACACCAAACACCAAAAAGCAGACACCAAACAGCAAACACCAAACAGCAAACACCAAACACCAAACACCAAGCACCAAGCACCAACCACCAAACTCCAAGCACCAAAGACCAAGCACCAAGCACCAAGCACCAAACAACAAGCACCAAGCACCAAGCACCAAACACCAAGCACCAAGCACCAAACACCAACCACCCAGCACCAACCACCAAGCACCAAACACCAAGCACCAAACACCAAACACCAAACACGAAGCACCAAGCACCAAGCACCAAACAACAAGCACCAAGCAAAAAGCACCAAACACCAAGCCCCAAGCACCAAGCACCAAACACCAAACACCAAGCACCAAGCACCAAACCCCAAGCACCAAGCACCAAGCACCTAGCACCAAACGCCAAACAACAAGCACCAAGTACCCAACACCAAGCACCAATCACCAAGCACCAAACACCAAGCAGCAAGCAGCAAGCACCAAACACCAAACACCAAGCACCAAGCACCAAACACCAAGCACCAAGGATCAAACATCAAACACCAAGCACCAAGCACCAATCACCTAACACCAAGCACCTAACACCAAGCACCAAGCACCGAACACCAAGCACCAAACACCAAGCACCAAACACCAAGCACCAAGCACCAAATACCAAGCACCAAACACCAAGCACCAAGCACCAAGCACCAAACACCAAGCACCAGGCACCAAGCACCAAACACCAAGCACCATGCACCAAGCACCAAGCCCCAAACACTTAACACCAAGCACCAAGCACCAAGCATCAAACACCAATCATCAAAAACCAAACACCAAGCACCAAGTACCAAACACCAAGCACCAAGCACCAAACACCAAGCACCAAGCACCAATCACCAAACGCCAAGAACCAAGCACCAAACACCAAGAACCAAGCACCAAGTACATACACCAAGCACCAAACACCAAACACAAAACACCAAGCACCATGCAACAAGCATCAAACACCAAGCGTCAAACACCAAACACCAAGCACTCAGCACCAAACACCAAGCACCAAACACCAAGCACCAAACACCAAACACCAAGCACCAAGCACCAAAACCCAAACACCAAGCACCAAGCACCAAACACCAAACACCAAGCACCAAGCACCAAACACCAAGCACCGAGCACCAAACAGCAAACCCCAAGCACCAAGCACCAAACACTAATCACCAAGCACCAAGCACCAAACAACAAGCACCAAGCACCAAGCACCAGGCACCAAGCACCAAGCACCAAACACAAAACACCAAGCACCAAGCACCAAGCAGCACACACCAAGCATCAAACACCAAACACCCAACACCAAGCACCAAACACCAAACACCAAGCACTAAGCACCAAGCACCAAGCACCAAACTCCAAGCACCCAGCACCAAACAACAATCACCAAGCACCAAGCACCAAATACCAAATACCAAGCACCAAGCACCAAGCACCAAACACCAAACACCAAGCACCAAACACCAGACACCAAGCAGCAAACACCAAACACCAAGCACCAAGCACCAAACAGCATACAACAAGCACCAGGCACCAAGCACCAAACATCAAACACCAAGCACCAAGCACCAAACACCAAGCACCAAGCACCAAATACCAAACACCAAGCACCAAGCACCGAACACCAAGCACCAAACACCAAGCACCAAACACCAAGCACCAAGCACCAAATACCAAGCACCAAACACAAAGCACCAAGCACCAAGCAACAAACACCAAGCACCAGGCACCAAGCACCAAACACCAAGCACCATGCACCAAGCACCAAGCCCCAAACACTTAAGACCAAGCACCAAGCACCAAGCACCAAGCACCAAACACCAAGCACCAAAGACCAAACACCAAGCACCAAGTACCAAACACCAAGCACCAAGCACCAAACACCAAGCACCAAGCACCAATCACCAAATACCAAGCACCAACCACCAACCACCAAGCACCAAGCACCAAGCACCAAACACCAAGCACCAAACACCAAGCACCAAACACCAAGTCCCATGCACCAAGCACCAAACACCAAACACCAAGCACCAAGCACCAAACACCAAGCACCAAGCACCAAGCCCCTAGCACCAAACACCAAACACCAAGCACCAAGCACAAAACACCAAGCACCAATCACCAAGCACCAAACACCAAGCAGCAAGCAGCAAGCACCAAACACCAAACACCAAGCACCAAGCACCAAATACCAAACACCAAGCACCAAGGACCAAACATCAAACACCAAGCACCAAGCACCAAACGCCTAACACCAAGCACCAAGCACCTAGCACCAAACACAAAGCACCAGGCACCAAGCCCCAAACACCAAGCACCATGCACCAAACACCAAGCACCAAGCACGAAGCACCAAACACCAAGCACCAAGCACCATACACCAAACACCAAACACCAAACACCAAGCACCAAGACAGAAGCACCAAACATCAAGCACCAAACTCCTAACACAAAACACCAAGCACCAAGCAGCAAGCACCACACACAAAACACCTAGCACCAAGCACCAAACACCAAACACCAAGCACCAAGGACCAAACATCAAACACCAAGGACCAAGCACCAAACACCTAACACCAAGCACCAAGCATCAAGCACCAAGCACCAAACACCAAGCATCAAACACAAAGCACCAAGCACCAAACACCAAGCACCAAGCAGCAAACACCAAGCACCAAGCACCAAACACCAAACCCCAAGCACCAAACACCAAACCCCAAGCACCAAGCACCAAACACTAATCACCAAGCACCAAGCATCAAACAACAAGCACCAAGCACCAAGCACCAGGCACCAAGCACCAAGCACCAAACACTAATCACCAAGCACCAAGCACCAAGCACCAAACACCAATCACCAAGCACCAAGCATCAAACACCAAGCACCAAGCACCAAACACCAAACACCAAGCACCAAAGACCAAGCACCAAGCACCAAGCACCAAGCACCAAACCCCAAGCACCAACCACCAAGCACCAAACACCAAGCACCAAGCACCAAACACCAACCACCCAGCACCAAGCACCAAGCACCAAACACCAAACACCAAACACCAAACACCAAACACGAAGCACCAAGCACCAAGCACCAAACACCAAGCACCAAGCATAAAGCACCAAACACCAAGCCCCAAGCACCAAGCACCAAACACCAAACACCAAGCACCAAGCACCAAACCCCAAGCACCAAGCACCAAGCACCTAGCACCAAACACCAAACAACAAGCACCAAGTACCCAACACCAAGCACCAATCACCAAGCACCAAACACCAAGCAGCAAGCAACAAGCACCAAACACCAAACACCAAGCACCAAGCACCAAACACCAAGCACCAAGGATCAAACATCAAACACCAAGCACCAAGCACCAATCACCTAACACCAAGCACCAAACACCAAGCACCAAGCACCGAACACCAAGCACCAAACACCAAGCACCAAACACCAAGCACCAAGCACCAAATACCAAGCACCAAACACCAAGCACCAAGCACCAAGCACCAAACACCAAACACCAAGCACCATACACCAAGCACCAAGCCCCAAACACTTAAACACCAAGCACCAAGCACCAAACACCAAGCACCATACACCAAGCACCAAGCCCCAAACACTTAAACACCAAGCACCAAGCACCAAGCATCAAACACCAAGCATCAAAAACCAAACACCAAGCACCAAGTACCAAACACCAAGCACCAAGCACCAAACACCAAGCACCAAGCACCAATCACCAAACACCAAGAACCAAGCACCAAACACCATGAACCAAGCAACAAGTACATACACCAAGCACGAAACACCAAACACAAAACACCAAGCACCAAGCAACAAGCATCAAACACCAAGCATCAAACACCAGACACCAAGCACCAAGCGCCAAACACCAAACACCAAGCACCACGCACCAAGCACAAAACACCAAGCACTCAGCACCAAACACCAAGCACCAAACACCAAGCACCAAACACCAAACACCAAGCACCAAGCACCAAAACCCAAACACCAAGCACCAAGCACCAAACACCAAACACCAAACACCAGACACCAAGCACCAAACACCAAACACCAAACACCAAGCACCAAGCACCAAACAGCAAACCCCAAGCACCAAGCACCAAACACTAATCACCAAGCACCAAGCACCAAACAACAAGCACCAAGCACCAAGCACCAGGCACCAAGCACCAAGCACCAAACAAAAAACACCAAGCACCAAGCACCAAGCAGCACACACCAAGCATCAAACACCAAACACCCAACACCAAGCACCAAACACCAAACACCAAGCACTAAGCACCAAGCACCAAGAACCAAACTCCAAGCACCCAGCACCAAACAACAAACACCAAGCACCAAGCACCAAACACCAAATACCAAGCACCAAGCACCAAGCACCAAACACCAAACACCAAGCACCAAACACCAGACAACAAGCAGCAAACACCAAACACCAAGCACCAAGCACCAAACAGCATACAACAAGCACCAGGCACCAAGCACCAAACACCAAACACCAAGCACCAAGCACCAAACACCAAGCACCAAGGATCAAACATAAAACACCAAGCACCAAGCACCAATCACCTAACACCAAGCACCAAACACCAAGCACCAAGCACCGAACACCAAGCACCAAACACCAAGCACCAAACACCAAGCACCAAGCACCAAATACCAAGCACCAAACACCAAGCACCAAGCACCAAGCACCAAACACCAAGCACCAGGCACCAAGCACCAAACACCAAGCACCATGCAACAAGCACCAAGCCCCAAACACTTAACACCAAGCACCAAGCACCAAGCATCAAACACCAAGCATCAAAAACCAAACACCAAGCACCAAGTACCAAACACCAAGCACCAAGCACCAAACACCAAGCCCCAAGCACCAATCACCAAACACCAAGAACCAAGCACCAAACACCAAGAACCAAGCACCAAGTACATACACCAAGCACCAAACACCAAACACAAAACACCAAGCACCAAGCAACAAGCATCAAACACCAAGCATCAAACACCAAACACCAAGCACCAAGCACCAAACACCAAACACCAAGCACCACGCACCAAGCACAAAACACCAAGCACTCAGCACCAAACACCAAGCACCAAACACCAAGCACCAAACACCAAACACCAAGCACCAAGCACCAAAACCCAAACACCAAGCAGCAAGCACCAAACACCAAACACCAAACACCAGACACCAAGCACCAAACACCAAACACCAAACACCAAGCACCAGGCACCAAACAGCATACAACAAGCACCAGGCACCAAGCACCAAACACCAAACACCAAGCACCAAGCACCAAACACCAAGCACCAAGCACCAAATGCCAAACACCAAACACCAAGCACCAAGCACCAACCACCAAACTCCAAGCACCAAAGACCAAGCACCAAGCACCAAGCACCAAACAACAAGCACCAAGCACCAAGCACCAAACACCAAGCACCAAGCACCAAACACCAACCACCCAGCACCAAGCACCAAGCACCAAACACCAAGCACCAAACACCAAACACCAAACACGAAGCACCAAGCACCAAGCACCAAACAACAAGCACCAAGCACAAAGCACCAAACACCAAGCCCCAAGCACCAAGCACCAAACACCAAACACCAAGCACCAAGCACCAAACCCCAAGCACCAAGCACCAAGCACCTAGCACCAAACACCAAACAACAAGCACCAAGTACCCAACACCAAGCACCAATCACCAAGCACCAAACACCAAGCAGCAAGCAGCAAGCACCAAACACCAAACACCAAGCACCAAGCACCAAACATCAAGCACCAAGGATCAAACATCAAACACCAAGCACCAAGCACCAATCACCTAACACCAAGCACCAAACACCAAGCACCAAGCACCGAACACCAAGCACCAAACACCAAGCACCAAACACCAAGCACCAAGCACCAAATACCAAGCACCAAACACCAAGCACCAAGCACCAAGCACCAAACACCAAGCACCAGGCACCAAGCACCAAACACCAAGCACCATGCACCAAGCACCAAGCCCCAAACACTTAACACCAAGCACCAAGCACCAAGCATCAAACACCAAGCATCAAAAACCAAACACCAAGCACCAAGTACCAAACACCAAGCACCAAGCACCAAACACCAAGCACCAAGCACCAATCACCAAACACCAAGAACCAAGCACCAAACACCAAGAACCAAGCACCAAGTACATACACCAAGCACCAAACACCAAACACAAAACACCAAGCACCAAGCAACAAGCATCAAACACCAAGCGTCAAACACCAAACACCAAGCACTCAGCACCAAACACCAAGCACCAAACACCAAGCACCAAACACCAAACACCAAGCACCAAGCACCAAAACCCAAACACCAAGCACCAAGCACCAAACACCAAACACCAAGCACCAAGCACCAAACACCAAGCACCAAGCACCAAACAGCAAACCCCAAGCACCAAGCACCAAACACTAATCACCAAGCACCAAGCACCAAACAACAAGCACCAAGCACCAAGCACCAGGCACCAAGCACCAAGCACCAAACACAAAACACCAAGCACCAAGCACCAAGCAGCACACACCAAGCATCAAACACCAAACACCCAACACCAAGCACCAAACACCAAACACCAAGCACTAAGCACCAAGCACCAAGCACCAAACTCCAAGCACCCAGCACAAAACAACAATCACCAAGCACCAAGCATCAAACACCAAATACCAAGCACCAAGCACCAAGCACCAAACACCAAACACCAAGCACCAAACACCAGACACCAAGCAGCAAACACCAAACACCAAGCACCAAGCACCAAACAGCATACAACAAGCACCAGGCACCAAGCACCAAACACCAAACACCAAGCACCAAGCACCAAACACCAAGCACCAAGCACCAAATGCCAAACACCAAGCACCAAGCACAAAGCACCAAACACCAAACACCAAACACCAAACAGCAAACACCAAACACCAAACAGCAAAAACCAAATACGAAACAGCAAACACCATACAGCAAACACCAAACACCAAAAAGCAGACACCAAACAGCAAACACCAAACAGCAAACACCAAACACCAAACACCAAGCACCAAGCACCAACCACCAAACTCCAAGCACCAAAGACCAAGCACCAAGCACCAAGCACCAAACAACAAGCACCAAGCACCAAACACCAAGCACCAAGCACCAAACACCAACCACCCAGCACCAAGCACCAAGCACCAAACACCAAGCACCAAACACCAAACACTAAACACCAAGCACCAAGCACCAAGCACCAAACACCAAGCCCCAAGCACCAAGCACCAAACACCAAACACCAAGCACCAAGCACCAAACACCAAGCCCCAAGCACCAAGCACCAAACACCAAACATCAAGCACCAAGCACCAAACACCAAAAACCAAGCACCAAACACCAAACACCAAGCACCAAGGACCCAACATCAAACACCAAGCACCTAGCACCAAACACCAAACACCAAGCCCCAAGCACCAAGCACCAAGCACCGAACACCAAGCCCCAAACACCAAGCACCAAACACCAAGCACCAAACATCAAACACTAAGTCCCACGCACCAAGCACCAAACAACAAACAGCAAGCACCAAGCACCAAACACCAAACACCAAGCAGCAAGCAGCAAGCACCAAACACCAAACACCAATCACCAAGCACCAAGCACCAAACACCAAGCACCAAGGACCAAACAACAAACACCAAGCATCAAGCACCAAACACCTAACACCAAGCACCAAGCACCAAGCACCAAGCACCAAACACCAAGCACCAATCACCAAACACCAAGCACCAAGCACCAATCACCAAGCACCAAACACCAAGCAGCAAGCAGCAAGCACCAAACACCAAACACCAATCACCAAGCACCAAGCACCAAACACCAAGCACCAAGGACCAAACAACAAACACCAAGCATCAAGCACCAAACACCTAACACCAAGCACCAAGCACCAAGCACCAAGCACCAAACACCAAGCACCAATCACCAAACACCAAGCACCAAGCACCAAACACCAAGCACCAGGCACCAAGCACCAAACACCAAGCACCAAGCACCAAACACCAAGCACCAAGATCGAAGCACCAAACACCAAGCACCAAACTCCAAACACAAAACACCAAGCACCATGCAGCAAACATCAAACACCAAACACCAAGCACCAAGCACCAAGCACCAAACACCAAGCACCAAACACCAAGCACCAAACACCAAGTCCCACGCACCAAGCACCAAACACCAAACACCAAGCACCAAGCATCAAACACCAAGCACCAAGCAGCAAGCACCAAACACCAAACACCAAGCACCAACCACCAACCACCAAACACCAAGCACCAAGCACCAAACACCAAACCCCAAGCACCAAAGACCAAGCACCAAGCACCAAGGACCAAACACCAAGCACCAAGCACCAAGCACCAAGCACCAAGCACCAAACACCAAGCACCAAGCAACAAACACCCAGCACCAAGCACCAAGCACCAAACACCAAGCACCAGGCACCAAACACCAAACACCAAACACCAAGCACCAAGCACCAAACAACAAACACCAAGGACCATGCACCAAACACTAAACACCAAACAGCAAACACCAAACACCAAACAGCAAAAACCAAATACGAAACAGCAAACACCATACAGCAAACAGCAAACACCAAACACCAAACACCAAACACCAAACACCAAACAGCAAGCACCAAACAGCAAACAGCAAACAGCAAACGCCAAACACGAAGCACCAAGCACCAGGCACCAAACACCAAGCACCAAGCACCAACCACCAAACTCCAAGCACCAAAGACCAAGCACCAAGCACCAAGCACCAAACAACAAGCACCAAGCACCAAGCACCAAACACCAAGCACCAAGCACCAAACACCAACCACCCAGCACCAAGCACCAAGCACCAAACACCAAGCACCAAACACCAAACACTAAACACCAAGCACCAAGCACCAAGCACCAGACACCAAGCCCCAAGCACCAAGCACCAAACACCAAACACCAAGCCCCAGGCACCAAACACCAAGCCCCAAGCACCAAGCACCAAACACCAAACATCAAGCACCAAGCACCAAACACCAAACACCAAGCACCAAAGACCAAACACCAAGCACCAAGGACCCAACATCAAACACCAAGCACCAAGCACCAAACACCAAACACCAAGCCCCAAGCACCAAGCACCAAGCACCGAACACCAAGCCCCAAACACCAATCACCAAACACCAAGTACCAAACACCAAACACTAAGTCCCACGCACCAAGCACCAAACACCAAACAGCAAGCACCAAGCACCAAACACCAAGCACCAAGCACCAAGCCCCTAGCACCAAACACCAAACACCAAGCACCAAGCACAAAACGCCAAGCACCAATCACCAAGCACCAAACACCAAGCAGCAAGCAGCAAGCACCAAACACCTAACACCAAGCACCAAGCACCAAACACCAAACACCAGGCACCAAGCACCAAACATCAAACACCAAGCACCAAGCACCAAACACCTAACACCAAGCACCAAGCACCAAGCACCAAGCACCAAACACCAAGCACCAATCACCAAACACCAAGCACCAAGCACCAAACACCAAGCACCAGGCACCAAGCACCAAACACCAAGCACCAAGCACCAAACACCAAGCACCAAGACCGAAGCACCAAACACCAAGCACCAAACTCCAAACACAAAACACCAAGCACCAAGGAGCAAGCACCAAACACCAAACACCAAGCACCAAGCACCAAACACCAAACACCAAGCACCAGGGACCAAACATCAAACACCAAGCACGAAGCCCCAAACACCTAACACCAAGCACCAACCACCAAGCACCAAGCACCAAACACCAGGCACCAAGCACCAAGAACCAAAATCCAAACACCAAGCACCAAACACCAGCCACCAAGCACCAAGCACCAAACACCAAACAGCAAACACCAAACAGCAAACACCAAACACCAAGCACCAAGCACCAAGCACCAAACACCAAGCACCAAGCACCAAACACCAAACACCAAACACCAAACACCAACCACCAAACAGCAAGCACCAAGCACCAAACACCAAGCACCAAGCACCAAACAACAAACACCAAGGACCATGCACCAAACATTAATCACCAAGCACCAAGCACCAAACACCAAACAGCAAGCACCAAACACCAAACACCAAGCACCAAGCACCAAACAACAAACACCAAGGACCATGCACCAAACATTAATCACCAAGCACCAAGCACCAAACACCAAACAGCAAGCACCAAACACCAAACACCAAACACCAAACACCAAACAGCAAGCACCAAACAGCAAACAGCAAACAGCAAACGCCAAACACCAAGCACCAAGCACCAAGCACCAAACACCAAGCACCAAGCACCAAGCATTAAACACCAAACATCAAGCACCAAGCACCAGGCACCAAACACCAAGCACCAAGCACCAAACACCAAACCCCAAGCAGCAAAGACCAAGCACCAAGCACCAAGGACCAAACACCAAACACCAAGCACCAAATACCAAACACCAAGCACCAAGCACCAGGCACCAAACACCAGGCACCAAGCACCAAGCACCAAACACCAAACACCAAGCACCAACCACCAGCCACCAAGCACCAAGCACCAAACACCAAACACCAAGCACTAAGCACCAAACACCAAACAACAAGCACCAGGCACCAAGCACCAAACACCAAACACCAAGCACCAAGCACCAAGCACCAAACACC
Source organism: Eledone cirrhosa (assembly GCA_964016885.1). Lineage (NCBI taxonomy): Eukaryota > Metazoa > Mollusca > Cephalopoda > Octopoda > Eledonidae > Eledone > Eledone cirrhosa. Next base: position 138,940,912 of record OZ024743.1, on the reverse strand, counting down.
AAGCACCAAGCACCAAATGCCAAACACCAAGCACCAAGCACAAAGCACCAAACACCAAACACCATACACCAAACAGCAAACACCAAACACCAAACAGCAAAAGCCAAATACGAAACAGCAAACACCATACAGCAAACACCAAACACCAAAAAGCAGACACCAAACAGCAAACACCAAACAGCAAACACCAAACCCCAAACACCAAGCACCAAGCACCAACAACCAAATTCCAAGCACCAAAGACCAAGCACCAAGCACCAAGCACCAAACAACAAGCACCAAGCACCAAGCACCAAACACCAAGCACCAAGCACCAAACACCAACCACCCAGCACCAAGCACCAAGCACCAAACACCAAGCACCAAACACCAAACACTAAACACCAAGCACCAAGCACCAAGCACCAAACACCAAGCCCCAAGCACCAAGCACCAAACACCAAACACCAAGCACCAAGCATCAAGCACCAAGTACCAAACACCAAACACCAAGCACCAAACACCAAACACCAAGCACCAAGCACCAAGCACGAAACACCAGGCACCAAGCACCAAGCACCAAAATCCAAACACCAAGCACCAAACACCAGCCACCAAGCACCAAGCACCAAGCACCAAGCACCAAGCACCAAATACCAAACAGCAAACACGAGACACAAAACAACAAACACCATACAGCAAACACCAAACACCAAACAGCAGACACCAAACAGCAAACACCAAACAGCAAACACCGAACACCAAACCCCAAGCACCAAACACTAATCACCAAGCACCAAGCACCAAGCACCAAACACCAAGCGTCAAGCACCTAGCACCAAACACCAAGCACCAAGCACCAAACACCAAACACCAAGCACCAAGCACCAAGCACCAAACACCAAGCACCAGGCACCAAGCCCCAAACATCAAGCACCATGCACCAAACACCAAACACCAAGCACCAAGTACATACACCAAGCACCAAACACCAAACACAAAACACCAAGCACCAAGCACCAAACACCAAGCACCAAGCACCAAGTACATACACCAAGCACCAAACACCAAACACAAAACACCAAACACCAAACACCAAGCACCAAGCACCAAACAGCAAACCCCAAGCACCAAGCACCAAACACTAATCACCCAGCACCAAGCACCAAGCACCAAACACCAAGCACCAAGCACCAAGCACCAAGTACCAAACACCAAACACCAAGCGCCAAACACCAAACACCAAGCACCAAGCACCAGGCACCAAACACCAGGCACCAAGCACCAAGCACCAAACACCAAACACCAAGCACCAAACACCAGCCACCAAGCACCAAGCACCAAACACCAAACACCAAGCACTAAGCACCAAACACCAAACAACAAGCACCAGGCACCAAGCACCAAACACCAAACAACAAGCACCAAGCACCAAGCACCAAACACCAAGCACCAAGCACCAAACACCAATCACCAAACACCAAACACCAAACACCAAGCACCAAGCACCAAACACCAAACACCAAACAGCAAGCACCAAGCACCAAACACCAAGCACCAAGCAGTAAGCACCAAACACCAAACAGCAAGCACCAAGCACCAAGCACCAAGCACCAAGCACCAAACACCAAGCACCAAGCACCAAACACCAAACCCCAAGCACCAAAGACCAAGCACCAAGCACCAAGGACCAAACACCAAGCACCAAGCACCAAGCACAAAGCACCAAACACCAAGCACCAAGCACCAAACACCCAGCACCAAGCACCAAGCACCAAACACCAAGCACCAAGCACCAAACACCAAACACCAAACACCAAGCACCAAGCACCAAACAGCAAGCACCAAGCACCAAACACCAAGCACCAAGCACCAAACAACAAACACCAAGGACCATGCACCAAACACTAATCACCAAGCACCAAGCACCAAACACCAAACAGCAAGCACCAAACACCAAACACCAAACACCAAACACCAAACAGCAAGCACCAAACAGCAAACAGCAAACAGCAAACGCCAAGAACCAAGCACCAAGCACCAGGCACCAAACACCAAGCACCAAGCACCAAACACCAAACCCCAAGCACCAAAGACCAAGCACCAAGCACCAAACACCAAACACCAAACACCAAACAGCAAACACCAAACACCAAACAGCAAAAACCAAATACGAAACAGCAAACACCATACAGCAAACACCAAACACCAAAAAGCAGACACCAAACAGCAAACACCAGGCACCAAGCTCCAAACACCAAACACCAAGCACCAAGCACCAAACACCAAACACCAAGACACGCAGCATCAAACACCAATCACCAAGCACCAAGCACCAAACACCAAGCACCAAGCACCAAGCACCAAGTACCAAACACCAAACACCAAGCACCAAACACCAAACACCAAGCACCAAGCACCAAGCACGAAACACCAGGCACCAAGCACCAAGCACCAAAATCCAAACACCAAGCACCAAACACCAGCCACCAAGCACCAAGCACCAAACAGCAAACAGCAAACACCAAACACCAAACACCAAACACCAAGCACCAAGCACCAACCACCAAACTCCAAGCACCAAAGACCAAGCACCAAGCACCAAGCACCAAACAACAAGCACCAAGCACCAAGCACCAAACACCAAGCACCAAGCACCAAACACCAACCACCCAGCACCAAGCACCAAGCACCAAACACCAAGCACCAAACACCAAACACTAAACACCAAGCACCAAGCACCAAGCACCAGACACCAAGCCCCAAGCACCAAGCACCAAACACCAAACACCAAGCACCAAGCACCAAACACCAAGCCCCAGGCACCAAGCACCAAACACCAAACATCAAGCACCAAGCACCAAACACCAAACACCAAGCACCAAAGACCAAACGCCAAGCACCAAGGACCCAACATCAAACACCAAGCACCAAGCACCAAACACCAAACACCAAGCCCCAAGCACCAAGCACCAAGCACCGAACACCAAGCCCCAAACACCAAGCACCAAACACCAAGCACCAAACACCAAACACTAAGTCCAACGCACCAAGCACCAAACACCAAACAGCAAGCACCAAGCACCAAACACCAAGCACCAAGCACCAAGCCCCTAGCACCAAACACCAAACACCAAGCACCAAGCACAAAACACCAAGCACCAATCACCAAGCACCAAACACCAAGCAGCAAGCAGCAAGCACCAAACACCAAACACCAAGCACCAAGCACCAAACACCAAACACCAAGCACCAAGCACCAAACATCAAACACCAAGCACCAAGCACCAAACACCTAACACCAAGCACCAAGCACCAAGCACCAAGCACCAAACACCAAGCACCAATCACCAAACACCAAGCACCAAGCACCAAACACCAAGCACCAGGCACCAAGCACCAAACACCAAGCACCAAGCACCAAACACCAAGCACCAAGACCGAAGCACCAAACACCAACACCAAACTCCAAACACAAAACACCAAGCACCAAGCAGCAAGCACCAAACACCAAACACCAAGCACCAAGCACCAAACACCAAACACCAAGCACCAGGGACCAAACATCAAACACCAAGCACCAAGCACCAAACACCTAACACCAAGCACCAACCACCAAGCACGAAGCACCAAACACCAAGCACCAAGCACCAAACACCAAGCACTAAGCACCAAACACCAAGCACCAAGCACCAAGCACCAAACACCAAGCACCAAACACCAAACACCAAAAAACAAGCACCAGGCACCAAACAACAAGCACCAGGCACCAAGCTCCAAACACCAAACACCAAGCACCAAGCACCAAACACCAAACACCAAGACACGCAGCATCAAACACCAATCACCAAGCACCAAGCACCAAACACCAAGCACCAAGCACCAAGCACCAAGTACCAAACACCAAACACCAAGCACCAAACACCAAACACCAAGCACCAAGCACGAAACACCAGGCACCAAGCACCAAGCACCAAAATCCAAACACCAAGCACCAAACACCAGCCACCAAGCACCAAGCACCAAACACCAAACAGCAAACACCAAACAGCAAACACCAAACAGCAAACACCAAACACCAAACAGCAAACAGCAAACGCCAAACACCAAGCACCAAGCACCAATCACCAAACACCAAGCACCAAGCACCAAGCAGCAAGCACCAAACACCAAACACCAAGCACCAAGCACCAAGCACCAAACACCAAGCACCAAGCACCAAGCACCAAACACCAAACCCCAAGCAGCAAAGTCCAAGCACCAAGCACCAAGGACCAAACACCAAGCACCAAGCACCAAACACCAAACACCAAACACCAAGCACCAACCACCAAACAGCAAGCACCAAGCACCAAACACCAAGCACCAAACACCAAACAACAAACACCAAGGACCATGCACCAAACACTAATCACCAAGCACCAAGCACCAAACACCAAACAGCAAGCACCAAACACCAAACACCAAACACCAAACACCAAACAGCAAGCACCAAACACCAAACAGCAAACAGCAAATGCCAAACACCAAGCACTAAGCACCAAGCACCAAACACCAAGCACCAAGCACCAAGCATTAAACACCAAACACCAAGCACCAAGCACCAGGCACCAAACACCAAGCACCAAGCACCAAACACCAAACCCCAAGCAGCAAAGACCAAGCACCAAGCACCAAGGACCAAACACCAAGCACCAAGCACCAAGCACCAAGTACCAAACACCAAACACCAAGCACCAAATACCAAACAACAAGCACCAAGCACCAGGCACCAAACACCAGGCACCAAGCACCAAGTACCAAACACCAAACACCAAACACCAAGCACCAACCACCAGCCACCAAGCACCAAGCACCAAACACCAAACACCAAGCACTAAGCACCAAACACCAAACAACAAGCACCAGGCACCAAGCACCAAACACCAAACACCAAGCACCAAGCACCAAGCACCAAACACCAAGCACCAAGCACCAAATGCCAAACACCAAGCACCAAGCACAAAGCGCCAAACACCAAACACCAAGCACGCAGCATCAAACAACAAACACCAAACACCAAACAGCATAAACCAAATACGAAACAGCAAACACCATACAGCAAACACCAAACACCAAAAAGCAGACACCAAACAGCAAACACCAAACAGCAAACACCAAACACCAAACACCAAGCACCAAGCACCAACCACCAAACTCCAAGCACCAAAGACCAAGCACCAAGCACCAAGCACCAAACAACAAGCACCAAGCACCAAGCACCAAACACCAAGCACCAAGCACCAAGCACCAAACACCAACCACCCAGCACCAAGCACCAAGCACCAAACACCAAGCACCAAACACCAAACACTAAACACCAAGCACCAAGCACCAAGCACCAAACACCAAACACCAAACACTAAACACCAAACAGCAAACACCAAATACGAAACAGCAAACACCTTACAGCAAACACCAAATACCAAAAAGCAGACACCAAACAGCAAACACCAAACACCAAGCACTAAGCACAAAACACCAAACCCCAAGCATCAAGCACCAAACACTAATCACCAAGCACCAACCACCAAACACCAAGCACCAAGCACCAAGCACCAAACACCAAGCACCAAGCACCAAGCACCAAACACCAAACACCAAGCACCAAAGACCAAGCACCAAGCACCAAACAACAAGCACCAAGCACCAAGCACCAAACACCAAGCACCAAGCACAAAACACCAACCAACCAGCACCAAGCACCAAGCACCATACAGCAAGCACCAAACACCAAACAGCAAACAGCAAACTCCAAACACCAAGCACCAAGCACCAAACACCAAGCACCAAGCACCAAGCATTAAACACCAAACAGCAAACACCAAACACGAAACAGCAAACACCATAAAGCAAACACCAAACACCAAACACCAAGCACCAAACACCAAACCCCAAGCACCAAGCACCAAACACTAATAACCAAGCACCAAGCACCAAGCACCAAACACCAAGCACCAAGCACCAAGCACCAAACACCAAGCACCAAGCACCAAGCACCAATCACCAAACAATAAGCACCAAGCACCAAGCACCAAACACCAAGCAACAAGCACCAAACACCAACCACCCAGCAACAAGCACCAAGCACAAAACACCAAGCACCAAACACCAAACACCAAACACCAAGCACCAAGCACCAAGCACCAAACACCAAGCACCAAACACCAAGCACCAAACACCAAGCCCCAAGCACCAAGCACCAAACACCAAACACCAAGCACCAAGCACCAAACACCAAGCACCAAGCACCAAGCACCAAGCACCAATCACCAAGCACCAAACACCAAGCAGCAAGCAGCAAGCACCAAACACGAAACACCAAGCACCAAGCACCAAACACCAAACACCAAGCACCAAGGACCAAACATCAAACACCAAGCACCAAGCACCAAACACCTAACACCAAGCACCAAGCACCAAGCACCAAGCACCGAACACCAAGCACCAAACACCTAGCACCAAACACCAAGCACCAAGCACGAAGCACCAAACACCAAGCACCAAGCACCAAACACTTAACACCAAGCAACAGGCACCAAGCACCAAACACCAAGCACCAAACACCAAACACCAAGCACCAAACACCAAGCACCAAGCACCAAACACCAAGCACCAAGCACCAAGCACCAAACACCAAGAACCAAGCACCAAACACCAAGCACCAAGCACCAAGTACATACACCAAGCACCAAACACCAAACAGCAAACACCAAGCACCAAGCAACAAGCATCAATCACCAAGCTTCACACACCAAACACCAAGTACCAAGCACCAAACACCAAACACCAAGCACCAAACACCAAACACCAAGCACCAAGCACCAAACACCAAGCACCAAGCACCAAACGCCAAACACCAAGCACCAAGCACCAAACACCAAGCACCAAACACCAAACAACAAACACCAAACAGCAAACACCAAATACGAAACAGCAAACACCATACAGCAAACACCAAATACCAAAAAGCAGACACCAAACAGCAAACACCAAACACCAAGCACTAAGCACAAAACACCAAACCCCAAGCATCAAGCACCAAACACTAATCACCAAGCACCAACCACCAAACACCAAGCACCAAGCACCAAGCACCAAACACCAAGCACCAAGCACCAAGCACCAAACACCAAACACCAAGCACCAAACAACAAGCACCAAGCACCAAGCACCAAACACCAAGCACCAAGCACCAAACACCAACCAACCAGCACCAAGCACCAAGCACCAAACAGCAAGCACCAAACACCAAACAGCAAACAGCAAACGCCAAACACCAAACACCAAGCACCAAACACCAAGCACCAAGCACCAAGCATTAAACACCAAACAGCAAACACCAAACACGAAACAGCAAACAACATACAGCAAACACCAAACACCAAACACCAAGCACCAAACACCAAACCCCAAGCACCAAGCACCAAACACTAATAACCAAGCACCAAGCACCAAGCACCAAACACCAAGCACCAAACACCAAGCACCAAGCACCAAGCACCAAACACCAAACACCAAACACCAAACACCAAGCACCAAGCACCAAGCACCAATCACCAAACAATAAGCACCAAGCACCAAGCACCAAACACCAAGCACCAAGCACCAAACACCAACCACCCAGCAACAAGCACCAAGCACAAAACACCAAGCACCAAACACCAAACACCAAACACCAAGCACCAAGCACCAAGCACCAAACACCAAGCACCAAGCACCAAGCACCAAACACCAGGCCCCAAGCATCAAGCACCAAACACCAAACACCAAGCACCAAGCACCAAACACCAAGCACCAAGCACCAAGCACATAGCACGAAACACCAAACACCAAGCACCAAGCACCAAACACCAAGCACCAATCACCAAGCACCAAACACCAAGCAGCAAGCAGCAAGCACCAAACACGAAACACCAAGCACCAAGCACCAAACACCAAACACCAAGCACCAAGGACCAAACATCAAACACCAAGCACCAAGCACCAAAAACCTAACACCAAGCACCAAGCACCAAGCACCAAGCACCGAACACCAAGCACCAAACACCTAGCACCAAACACCAAGCACCAAGCACCAAACACCAAAGACCAAGCACCAAGCACCTAGCACCAAACACAAAGCACCAGGCACCAAGCCCCAAACACCAAGCACCATGCACCAAACACCAAGCACCAAGCACGAAGCACCAAACACCAAGCACCAAGCACCAAACACTTAACACCAAGCACCAAGCACCAAGCACCAAACACCAAGCACCAAACACCAAACACCAAGCACCAAACACCAAGCACCAAGCACCAAACACCAAGCACCAAGCACCAAGCACCAAACACCAAGAACCAAGGACCAAACACCAAGCACCAAGCACCAAGTACATACACCAAGCACCAAACACCAAACACAAAACACCAAGCACCAAGCAACAAGCATCAAACACCAAGCATCACACACCAAACACCAAGTACCAAGCACCAAACACCAAACACCAAGCACCAAGCACCAAACACCAAGCACCCAGCACCAAACACCAAGCACAAAGCACCAAGCACCAAACACCAAGCACCAATCACCAAACACCAAGCACCAAGCACCAAACACCAAACACCAAGCACCAAGCACCAAACACCAAAACCCAAACACTAGACACCAAGCACGAAACACCAAACACCAAACACCAAGCACCAAGCACCAAACACTAATCACCAAGCACCAAGCACCAAACAACAAGCACCAAGCACCAAGCACCAGGCACCAAGCATCAAGCACCAAACACAGAACACCAAGCACCAAGCACCAAGCACCAAGCAGCAAAAACCAAGCATCAAACACCAAACACCAAACACCAAGCACCAAACACCAAACACCAAGCACTAAGCACCAAACACAAAACACCAAGCACCAAGCACCAAACACCAAACACCAACACCAAGCACCAAGCACCAAACACCAAACACCAAGCACCAAACACCAGACACCAAGCACCAAACACCAAACACCAAGCACCAAGTACCAAACACCAAACAACAAGCACCAGGCACCAAGCACCAAACACCAAACACCAAACACCAAGCACCAAGCACCAGGCACCAAACACCAAGCACCAAACACCAAACACCAAACACCAAATAGCAAACACCAAATACGAAACAGCAAACACCATACAGCAAACACCAAATACCAAAAAGCAGACACCAAACAGCAAACACCAAACACCAAACACCAAGCACCAAGTACCAAACACCAAACAACAAGCACCAGGCACCAAGCACCAAACACCAAACACCAAACGCCAAACACCAAGCACCAGGCACCAAACACCAAGCACCAAACACCAAACACCAAACACCAAACAGCAAACACCAAATACGAAACAGCAAACACCATACAGCAAACACCAAATACCAAAAAGCAGACACCAAACAGCAAACAGCAAACACCAAACACCAAACCCCAAGCACTAAGCACAAAACACCAAACCCCAAGCACCAAGCACCAAACACTAATCACCAAGCACCAAGCACCAAACACCAAGCACCAAGCACCAAGCACCAATCACCAAACACCAAACACCAAGCACCAAAGACCAAGCACCAAGCACCAAACAACAAGCACCAAGCACCAAGCACCAAACACCAAGCACCAAGCACCAAACACCAACCACCCAGCACCAAGCACCAAGCACCAAACACCAAGCACCAAACAGCAACCACCAAAGAGCAAGCACCAAGCACCAAGCACCAAACACCAAGCACCAAGCACCAAGCACCAAACACCAAGCACCAAGCACCAAGCACCTAGCTTGGTGCTTGGTGCTTGGTATTTGGTGATTGGTGCTTGGTGTTTGGTGTTTGGCGCTTGGTGCTTGGTGTTTGGTGCTTGGTGCTGCTTGGTGTTTGGTGCTTGGCGTTTGGTGCTTGGAGCTTGGTGCTTGGTTTTTGGTGCTTGGTGCTTGGTGCTTGGTGCTTGGTGTCTGGTGCTTGGTGTTTGGTGCTTGGTGTTTGGTGCTTGGTGCTTGGTGCTTGGTGTTTGGTGCTTGGTGTTTGGTGCTTGGTGCTTGGTGCTAGGTGTTTGGTGTTTAGTGTTTGGCGCTTGGTGCTTGGTGTTTGGTGATTGGTGCTTGGTGTTTGGTGTCTGGTGATTGGTGCTTGGTGTTTGGTGTTTGGTGCTTGGTGCTTGGTGTTTGGTGTTTGGTGCTTGTCGCTTGGTGTTTGGTGTTTGGTGATTGGCGTTTGCTGTTTGGCGTTTGGGGTTTGGCATTTGCTGTTTGGCGTATGGGGCTTGGTGTTTGCTTTTTGGTGTTTGCTGTTTGGTGTTTGGTGCTTGGTGTTTGGTGTTTGGTACTTGGTGTTTGGTGCTTGGTGTTTGCTGTTTGGTGCTTGGCGCTTGGTGTTTGGTGTTTGGCGCTTGGCGTTTGCTGTTTGGCGTTTGGGGTTTGGCATTTGCTGTTTGGCGTTTGGGGATTGGCGTTTGCTTTTTGGCGTTTGCTGTTTGGTGTTTGCTGTTTGGTGTTTGCTGTTTGGTGTTTGCTGTTTGGTGTTTGGTGTTTGGTGTTTGCTGGTTGGTGTTTGGTGTTTGGTGTTTGCTGTTTGGTGTTTGCTGTTTGGTGCTTGGTGCTTGGTGTTTGGTGTATGGTGCTTGGTGCCTGGTGCTTCGAGTTTGGTGCTTGGTGCTTGGTGTTTGGTGCTTGGGGCTTGGTGCTTGGTGTTTGGTGCTTGGTGTTTTGTGCTTGGTGCTTGGTGCTTGGGGTTGGGTGTTTGGTGCTTGGTGTTTGCTGTTTGGTGCTTGGTGCTTTGTGTTTGGTGCTTGGTGCTTGGTGCTTGGTGCTTGGTGCTTGGTGCTTAGTGCTTGGTGTTTGGTGTTTAGTGCTTGGTGCTTGGTGTTTGGTGTTTGGTGCTTGGTGCTTGGTGTTTGGTGCTTGGTGTTTGGTGCTTGGTGCTTAGTGTCTGGTGCTTGGTGCTTGGTGCTTGGTGTCTGGTGCTTGGTGCTTGGTGTTTGGTGTTTGGTGCTTGGTGCTTGGTGTTTGGTGTTAAGTGTTTGGTGCTTGGTACTTGTTGTTTTGTGTTTGGTGCTTGGTGCTTGGTGCTTGGTGTTTGGTGCTTGGTGCTTGATGCTTGGTGCTTGGTGCTTGGTGCTTGGTGTTTGGTGTTTGGTGCTTGGTGCTTGGTGTTTGGTGATTGGTGCTTGGTACTTGGTGTTTGGTGCTCGGTGCTTGGTGCTTGGTGTTTTGTGCTTGGTTTTTGGTGTTTGGTCTTTGGCGCTTGGTGCTTGGTGTTTGGTGCTTGGTGCTTGGTATTTTGTGTTTGGCGTTTGGTGTTTGGTGCTTGGTGCTTGGTGCTTGATTTTTGGTGTTTGGTGCTTGGTGCTTGGTGTTTGGTGTTTGGTGATTGGTGCTTGGTGTTTGGTGCTTGGGACTTGGTGCTTGGTACTTGGTGATTGGTGTTTGGTGCTTGGTGCTTGGTATTTGGTGCTTGGTCTTTGGTGCTTGGTGTTTGGTGCTTGGTGCATGGTGCTTGGTATTTGGTGCTTGGTGCTTGGTCCTAGGTGTTTGGTGTTTAGTGCTTGGTGCTTGGTGATTGGTGCTTGTTGCTTGGTGCTTGGTGTCTGGTGCTTGGTGCTTGGTGTTTGGTGTTTTGTGTTTGCTGTTTGCTGTTTGGTGTTTGCTATTTGGTGTTTGCTGTTTGGTGTTTGCTGTTTGGTGTTTGCTGTTTGGTGTTTGGTGTTTGGTGTTTGGTGCTTGGTGCTTGGTGCTTGGTGTTTGGTGTTTGGTGCTTGGTGCTTGGTGTTTGGTGTTTGGTGCTTGGTGCTTGGTGTTTGGTGCTTGGTGCTTGCTGGTTGGCATTTGGTGTTTGGTGTTTGCTGTTTGGCGTTTGGTGTTTGGCGTTTAATGTTTGGCGTTTGGTGTTTGGTGTTTGGTATTTGCTGGTTGGTGTTTGGTGTTTGGTGTTTGCTGTTTGGTGTTTGCTGTTTGGTGTTTGCTGTTTGCTGTTTGGTGTTTGGTGTTTGGTTTTTGCTGTTTGGTGTTTGGTGCTTGGTGTTTGGTGCTTGGTGCTTGGTGTTTGGTGTTTAGTGCTTGGTATTTGGTGCTTGGTGTGTGGTGTTTGGCGCTTGGTGCTTGGTGTTTGGTGCTTGGTGCTTGGTGTTTGTTGTTTGGTGCTTGGTGTTTGGTGCTTGGTGCTTGGTGTCTGGTGCTTGGTGCTTGGTGTTTGGTGTTTGGTGTTTGGTGTTTGGTGTTTGGTGCTTGGTGCTTGGTGCTTGGTATTTGGTGCTTGGTGCTTGGTGTTTGGTGCTTGGTGCTTGGTGTTTGGTGTTTGGTGTTTGGTGTTTGGTGTTTGGTGCTTGGTGCTTGGTGCTTGGTATTTGGTGCTTGGTGCTTGGTGTTTGGTGTTTGGCGCTTGGTGCTTGGTGTTTGGTGCTTGGTGCTTGGTGTTTGGTGTTTGGTGCTTGGTGTTTGGTGCTTGGAGCTTGGTGCTTGGTTTTTGGTGCTTGGTGCTTGGAGCTTGGTGCTTGGTGTCTGGTGCTTGGTGTTTGGTGCTTGGTGTTTGGTGCTTGGTGCTTGGTGCCTGGTGTTTGGTGCTTGGTGTTTGGTGCTTGGTACTTGGTGCTAGGTGTTTGGTGTTTGGTGTTTGGCACTTGGTGCTTGGTGTTTGGTGATTGGTGCTTGGTGTTTGGTACTTGGTGCTTGGTGCTTGGTGTTTGGTGTTTGGTGCTTGGCGCTTGGTGTTTGGTGTTTGGCGCTTGGCGTTTGCTTTTTGGCGTTTGGGGTTTGGCATTTGCTGTTTGGCGTTTGCTGTTTGGTGTTTGCTGTTTGGTGTTTGGTGTTTGGTGTTTGCCGGTTGGTGTTTGGTGTTTGGTGTTTGCTGTTTGGTGTTTGCTGTTTGGTGCTTGGTGCTTGGTGTTTGGTGTATGGTGCTTGGTGCTTGGTGCTTGGTGTTTGGTGCTTGGTGCTTGGTGTTTGGTGCTTGGGGCTTGGTGCTTGGTGTTTGGTGCTTGGTGTTTGGTGTTTGGTGCTTGGTACTTGGTGTTTGGTGTTTGGTGCTTGGTGTTTGCTGTTTGGTGCTTGGTGTTTGGTGTTTGGTGCTTGGTGCTTGATGTTTGGTGTTTGGTGCTTGGTGCTTGGTGTTTGGTGCTTGGTGTTTGGTGCTTGGTGCTTGGTGTCTGGTGCTTGGTGCTTGGTGCTTGGTGTTTGGTGCTTGGTGTTTGGTGCTTGGTGTTTGGTGTTTGGTGCTTAGTGCTTGGTGTTTGGTGCTTGGTGCTTGGTGCTTGGTGTTTGGTGCTTGGTGCTTGGTGCTTGGTGCTTGGTGTTTCGTGTTTAGTGCTTGGTGCTTGGTATTTGGTGTTTGGTGCTTAGTGCTTGGTGTTTGGTGTTTGGTGCTTGGTGCTTGGTGTTTGGTGTTTGGTGTTTGCTGTTTGCTGTTTGGTGATTCGTGATTGGTGTTTGATGTTTGGTGTTTGGTGTTGGGTGTTTGGTGCTTGGGGCTTGGTGTTTGCTCTTTGGTGCTTGGTGATTGGTGTTTGGTGTTGGGTGCTTGGTGCTTGGTGTTTGGTGCTTGGTGCTTGGTGCTTGGTGTTTGGTGCTTTGTGTTTGTTGCTTGGTGCTTGGTGCTTGGCGATTGGTGCTTGGTGCTTGGTGTTTGATGTGGTGCTTGGTGTTTGGTGTTTGGTATTTGGTGCTTGGTGCTTCATGCTTGGTGTTTGGTGTTTGTTTTATGGTGCATGGTGTTTGGTGCTTGGGATTTGGTGCTTGGTGCTTGGTGTTTGGTGTTTGGAGTTTGGTACTTAGTGCTTGGTGTTTGTGTTTGGTGCTTGGTGCTTGGTGTTTAGTGTTTAGTGATTGGTGCTTGGTTCTTGGTGTTTGGTGCTTGGTGCTTGGTGATTGGTGTTTGGTGCTTGGTGCTTGGTATTTGGTGCTTGGTCTTTGGTGCTTGGTGTTTGGTGCTTGGTGCTTGGTGCTTGGTGTTTGGTGCTTGTTGCTTGGCGTTTGGTGCTTGGTGCTTTGTGCTTGGTGTTTGGTGCTTGGTGCTTGGTGCTTGGTGTTTGGTGTTTAGTGCTTGGTGCTTGGTGATTGGTGCTTGTTGATTGGTGCTTGGTGTTTGGTGCTTGGTGCTTGGTGTTTGGTGTTTGGTGTTTGCTGTTTGCTGTTTGGTGTTTGCTGTTTGGTGTTTGTTGTTTGGTGTTTGCTGTTTGGTGTTTGCTATTTGGTGTTTGGTGTTTGCTGTTTGGTGTTTGGTGTTTGCTGTTTGGCGTTTGGTGTTTGGCGTTTGCTGTTAGGCATCTGGTGGCTGGCATTTGCTGTTTGGCGTTTGTTGTTTGGTGTTTGGTGTTTGCTGTTTGCTGTTTGGTGTTTGCTGTTTGCTGTTTGTTTGGTGTTTGGTGTTTGGTGTTTGGTGTTTGGTGTTTGGTGTTTGCTGTTTGGTGTTTGGTGTTTACTGTTTGGTGTTTGGTGTTTGTTGTTTGGTGATTGGTGTTTGCTGTTTGGTGTTTGGTGTTTGGTGATTGGTGTTTGCTGTTTGGTGTTTGGTGCCTGGTGTTTGGTGTTTGGTGATTGGTGCTTGGTGCTTGGTGTTTGGTGCTTGGTGCTTGGAGCTTGGTGCTTGGTGTTTGGTGTTTGGTGCTTGATGCTTGGTGTTTGGTGTTTGGCGATTGGTGTTTGGTGTTTGGTGCTTGGTGCTTGGTGCTTGGTGCTTGTTGTTTGGTGCTTGGTGCTTGGTGCTTGGTGTTTGGTGTTTAGTGTTTGCTGTTTGGTGTTTGGTGTTTGCTGTTTGGTGTTTGCTATTTGGTGTTTGCTGTTTGGTGTTTGCTGTTTGCTGTTTACTGTGTGGTGTTTGGTGTTTGGTGTTTGATGCTTGGTGCTTGGTTTTTTTCTCTTTGGTGCTTGGTGCTTGGTGTTTGGTGCTTGGTGCTTGGTGTTTGGTGTTTGGTGATTGGTGCTTGGTGTTTGGTGTTTGGTGCTTGGTGCTTGGTGTTTGGTGCTTGGTGCTTGGTGCTTGCTGCTTGGTGGTTGGTGCTTGGTGCTTGGTGTTTGGTGCTTGGTGCTTGGTGCTTGGTGTTTGGTGCTTGGTGCTTGGTGCTTGGTGTTTGCTGTTTAGTGCTTGGTGCTTGGTGTTTGCTGGTTGGTGTTTGGTGTTTGGTGTTTGCTGTTTGGTGTTTGCTGTTTGGTGTTTGGTGCTTGGTGCTTGGTGTCTGGTGCTTGGTGTTTGGTGCTTGGTGTTTGGTGCTTGGTGCTTGGTGCTTGGTATTTGGTGCTTGGTGCCTGGTGCTTGGTGCTTGGTATTTGGTGTTTGGTGGTTGGTGCTTGGTGTTTGGTGTTTGGTGCTTGGTGCTTGGTGTTTGGTGCTTGGAGCTTGGTGCTTGGTTTTTGGTGCTTGGTGCTTGGTATTTGGTGTTTGGTGCTTGGTGCTTGGTGTTTGGTGTTTCGTGCTTGGTGCTTGGTTCTGGGTGCTTGGTGCTTGGTGTTTGGTGTTTGGTGCTTGACGCTTGGTGTTTGGTGTTTGGTGCTTGGTGCTTGATGTTTGGTGTTTGGTGCTTGGTGCTTGGTGTTTGGTGTTTGGTGCTTGGTGCTTGGTGTTTGGTGTTTGGTGCTTGGTGCTTGGTGTTCGGTGTTTGGTGCTTGGCGTTTGGGGTATGGCGTTTGCTGCTTGGTTCTTGGTGTATGGCGTTTGCTGTTTGGCGTTTGGGTAGTTTGGTGATTGGTGCTTGGTACTTGGTGTTTGGTGCTCGGTGCTTGGTGCTTGGTGTTTCATGCTTGGTGCTTGGTGTTTGGTCTTTGGCGCTTGGTGCTTGGTGTTTGGTGCTTGGTGCTTGGTGTTTGGTGTTTGGTGTTTGGTGCTTGGTGTTTGGTGTTTGGTGTTTGGTGCTTGGTGCTTGGTGCTTGGTGTTTGGTGTTTGCTGTTTTGGTGCTTGGTGCTTGGTGCTTGGTGCTTGGTATTTGGTGTTTGGTGCTTGGTGCTTGGTGTTTGGTGTTTCGTGCTTGGTGCTTGGTTCTGGGTGCTTGGTGCTTGGTGTTTGGTGTTTGGTGTTTGGTGTTTAGTGCTTGGTGCTTGGTATTTGGTGTTTGGTGCTTCGTGCTTGGTGTTTGGTGTTTGGTGCTTGGTGCTTGGTGTTTGGTGTTTGC
This sequence comes from Eledone cirrhosa, assembly GCA_964016885.1. NCBI lineage: Eukaryota > Metazoa > Mollusca > Cephalopoda > Octopoda > Eledonidae > Eledone > Eledone cirrhosa. The sequence goes on along the minus strand of OZ024743.1, from coordinate 138,924,779 downwards.
TGCTTGGTTCTTGGTGCTTGGTGCCTGGTGTTTGGTGTTCGGAGTTTGGTACTTGGTGCTTGGTGTTTGGTGTTTGGTGCTTGGTGCTTGGTGTTTGGTGTTTAGTGCTTGGTGCTTGGTGTTTGGTGTTTGGTGCTTGGTCCTTGGTGTGTGGTGCTTGGTCCTTAGTGCTTGGTTTTTGGTGCTTGGTGCTTGGTGCTTGGTGCTTGGTGTTTGGTGCTTGGTGCTTGGCGTTTGGTTCTTGGTGCTTGGTGCTTGGTGTTTGGTTCTTGGTGCTTGGTGCTTGGTGTTTGGTGTTTAGGGCTTGGTGCTTGGTGATTGGTGCTTGTTGCTTGGTGCTTGGTGTTTGGTGCTTGGTGCTTTGTGTTTGGTGTTGGGTGTTTGCTGTTTGCTGTTTGGTGTTTGCTGTTTGGTGTTTGCTGTTTGGTGTTTGCTGTTTGGTGTTTGGTGTTTGGTGTTTGCTGTTTGGTGTTTGGTGTTTGCTGTTTGGTGTTTGGTGTTTTGTGTTTGGTGTTTAGTGTTTGCTGTTTGGTGTTTGGTGTTTTGTGTTTGGTGCTTGGTGCTTTGTGCTTGGTGCTTGGTGGTTGGTGCTTGGTGTTTGGTGTTTGGAGCTTGGTGCTTGGTGTTTTGTGCTTGGTGCCTGGGGATTGGTGTTTGGTGTTTGGTGCTTGGTGTTTGGTTGTTTGGTGTTTGGTGTTTGTGTTTGCTGTTTGGCGTTTGCTGTTTGGTGTTTGCTGTTTGGTGTTTGCTGGTTGGTGTTTGCTGTTTAGTGTTTGGTGTTTGGTGTTTGGTGTTTGGTGCTTGGGGCTTGGTGTTTGCTCTTTGGTGCTTGGTGATTGGTTTTTGGTGTTTGGTGCTCGGTGCTTGGTGTATGCTGTTTGGTGCTTGGTGCTTGGTGCTTGGTGCTTGGTATTTGGTGTTTGGTGCTTGGTGCTTGGTGTTTGGTGTTTCGTGCTTGGTGCTTGGTTCTGGGTGCTTGGTGCTTGGTGTTTGGTGTTTGGTGCTTGACGCTTGGTGTTTGGTGCTTGGGGCTTGGTGATTGGTGTTTGGTGCTTGGTGATTGGTGCTTGGTGTTTGGTGTTTGGTGCTTGGTGCTTGGTGTTCGGTGTTTGGTGCTTGGCGTTTGGGGTATGGCGTTTGCTGTTTGGCGTTTGGGTAGTTTGCTGATTGGTGCTTGGTACTTGGTGTTTGGTGCTCGGTGCTTGGTGCTTGGTGTTTCATGCTTGGTGCTTGGTGTTTGGTCTTTGGCGCTTGGTGCTTGGTGTTTGGTGCTTGGTGCTTGGTGTTTGGTGTTTGGTGTTTGGTGCTTGGTGCTTGGTGCTTGGTGTTTGGTGTTTGCTGCTTGGTGCTTGGTGCTTGGTGCTTGGTGCTTGGTATTTGGTGTTTGGTGCTTGGTGCTTGGTGTTTGGTGTTTCGTGCTTGGTGCTTGGTTCTGGGTGCTTGGTGCTTGGTGTTTGGTGTTTGGTGCTTGACGCTTGGTGTTTGGTGTTTGGTGCTTGGTGCTTGATGTTTGGTGTTTGGTGCTTGGTGCTTGGTGTTTGGTGTTTGGTGCTTGGTGCTTGGTGTTCGGTGTTTGGTGCTTGGCGTTTGGGGTATGGTGCTTGGTGCTTGGTGTTCGGTGTTTGCGCTTGGTGCTTGGTTCTTGGTGTTTGGTGCTTGGTGCTTGGTGTTTGGTGTTTAGTGCTTGGTGCTTGGTTCTTGGTGTTTGGTGCTTGGTGCCTGGTGATTGGTGTTTGGTGCTTGGTGCTTGGTATTTGGGGCTTGGTCTTTGGTGCTTGGTGTTTGGTGCTTGGTGCTTGGTGCTTGGTGTTTGGTGCTTGGTGCTTGGTGCTAGGTGTTTGGTGTTTAGTGCTTGGTGCTTGGTGTTTGGTGTTTGGTGTTTGCTGTTTGCTGTTTGGTGTTTGCTGTTTGGTGTTTGCTGTTTGGTGTTTGCTGTTTGGTGTTTGGTGTTTGGTGTTTGCTGTTTGGTGTTTGGTGTTTGCTGTTTGGTGTTTGGTGTCTGGTGTTTGGTGATTGGTGTTTGGTGTTTGGTGTTTGGTGTTTGGTGTTTTGTGCTTGGTGCTTGGTGTTTGGTGTTTGGTGTTTGGTGTTTGTGTTTGTTGTTTGGCGTTTGCTGTTTGGTGTTTGCTGTTTGGTGTTTCCTTGTTGGTGTTTGGTGTTTGCTATTTGGTGTTTGGTGTTTGCTCTTTGGTGTTTGGTGTTTAGTGTTTGCTGTTTGGTGTTTGGTGTTTGGTGTTTGGTGCTTGGGGCTTGGTGTTTGCTCTTTGGTGCTTGGTGATTGGTATTTGGTGCTTGGTGCTTCATGCTTGGTGTTTGGTGTTTGTTTTATGGTGAATGGTGTTTGGTGCTTGGGATTTGGTGCTTGGTGCTTGGTGTTTGGTGTTTGGAGTTTGGTACATGGTGCTTGGTGTTTGTGTTTGGTGCTTGGTGCTTGGCGTTTAGTGTTTAGTGATTGGTGCTTGTTGCTTGGTGTATGGTGTTTAGTGCTTGGTGCTTGGTGCTTGGTGCTTGGTGTTTGGTGTTTGGTGCTTGGTGCTTGGTGTTTGGTGTTTGGTGCTTGGTGCTTGGTTCTGGGTGCTTGGTGCTTGGTGTTTGGTGTTTGGTGCTTGGTGCTTGGTGTTTGGTGCTTGGGGCTTGGTGATTGGTGTTTGGTGTTTGGTGCTTGGTGCTTGGTGTTTGGTGTTTGCTGCTTGGTTCTTGGTGTTTGGTGATTGGTGCTTGGTACTTGGTGTTTGGTGCTCGGTGCTTGGTGCTTGGTGTTTCATGCTTGGTGCTTGGTGTTTGGTCTTTGGCGCTTGGTGCTTGGTGTTTGGTGCTTGGTGCTTGGTGTTTGGTGTTTGGTGTTTGGTGCTTGGTGCTTGGTGCTTGGTGTTTGGTGTTTGCTGCTTGGTTCTTGGTGTATGGTGCCAGGTGTTTGGTGTTCGGAGTTTGGTACTTGGTGCTTGGTGTTTGGTGTTTGGTGCTTGGTGCTTGGTGTTTGGTGTTTAGTGCTTGGTGCTTGGTGTTTGGTGTTTGGTGTTTAGTGCTTGGTGCTTGGTATTTGGTGTTTGGTGCTTGGTGCTTGGTGTTTGGTGTTTGGTGCTTGGTGCTTGGTGTTTGGTGTTTGCTGCTTGGTTCTTGGTGCTTGGTGCCTGGTGTTTGGTGTTCGGAGTTTGGTACTTGGTGCTTGGTGTTTGGTGTTTGGTGCTTGGTGCTTGGTGTTTGGTGTTTAGTGCTTGGTGCTTGGTGTTTGGTGTTTGGTGCTTGGTCCTTGGTATGTGGTGCTTGGTCCTTAGTGCTTGGTTTTTGGTGCTTGGTGCTTGGTGCTTGGTGCTTGGTGTTTGGTGCTTGGTGCTTGGCGTTTGGTTCTTGGTGCTTGGTGCTTGGTGTTTGGTGTTTGGTGCTTGGTGCTTGGTGTTTGGTGTTTAGGGCTTGGTGCTTGGTGATTGGTGCTTGTTGCTTGGTGCTTGGTGTTTGGTGCTTGGTGCTTTGTGTTTGGTGTTGGGTGTTTGCTGTTTGCTGTTTGGTGTTTGCTGTTTGGTGTTTGCTGTTTGGTGTTTGCTGTTTGGTGTTTGGTGTTTGGTGTTTGCTGTTTGGTGATTGGTGTTTGCTGTTTGGTGTTTGGTGTTTTGTGTTTGGTGTTTAGTGTTTGCTGTTTGGTGTTTGGTGTTTGGTGTTTGGTGTTTGGTGCTTGGTGACTGGTACTTGGTGTTTTGTGTTTGGTGCTTGGTGCTTTGTGCTTGGTGCTTGGTGGTTGGTGCTTGGTGTTTGGTGTTTGGAGCTTGGTGCTTGGTGTTTTGTGCTTGGTGCCTGGTGATTGGTGTTTGGTGTTTGGTGCTTGGTGTTTGGTTGTTTGGTGTTTGGTGTTTGTGTTTGCTGTTTGGCGTTTGCTGTTTGGTGTTTGCTGTTTGGTGTTTGCTGGTTGGTGTTTGCTGTTTAGTGTTTGGTGTTTGGTGTTTGGTGTTTGGTGCTTGGGGCTTGGTGTTTGCTCTTTGGTGCTTGGTGATTGGTTTTTGGTGTTTGGTGCTCGGTGCTTGGTGTATGCTGTTTGGTGCTTGGTGCTTGTTGCTTGGTGCTTGGTATTTGGTGTTTGGTGCTTGGTGCTTGGTGTTTGGTGTTTCGTGCTTGGTGCTTGGTTCTGGGTGCTTGGTGCTTGGTTTTTGGTGTTTGGTGCTTGACGCTTGGTGTTTGGTGCTTGGGGCTTGGTGATTGGTGTTTGGTGCTTGGTGATTGGTGCTTGGTGTTTGGTGTTTGGTGCTTGGTGCTTGGTGTTCGGTGTTTGGTGCTTGGCGTTTGGGGTATGGCGTTTGCTGTTTGGCGTTTGGGTTTTGGCATTTGCTTTTTGGCGTTTGGTGCTTGGCGTTTGCTGTTTGGTGTTTGGTGTTTGGTGTTTCTGTTTGGTGTTTGCTGTTTGGTGTTTGCTTTTTAGTGTTTGGTGTTTGGTGTTTGCTGGTTGGTGTTTGGTGCTTGGGGCTTGGTGTTTGGTGCTTGGTGCTTGGTGCTCGGTGTTTGGTGTTTGGTGCTCGGTGCTTGGTGCTTGGTGTTTGGTGCTTGGTGCTTGGCGCTTGGTGTTTGGCGTTTAGTGCTTGGTGCTTGGTGTTTGGTGTTTGGTGCTTGGTGCTAGGTGTTTGGTGTTTGGTGCTTGGTGCTTGGTGTTTGGCGTTTCGTGCTTGGCACTTGCTGTTTGGCGTTTGGTGTTTGGCGTTTGCTGTTTGGCGTTTGGTGTTTGGCATTTGATGTTTGGCGTTTGCTGTTTGGTGTTTGGTGTTTGGTGTTTGCTGTTTGCTGTTTGGTGTTTGGTGTTTGGTGTTTGGTGCTTGGTGCTTGGTGCTTGGTGCTTGGTATTTGGTGTTTGGTGCTTATTGTTTGGTTTTTGGCGCTTGGTGCTTGGTGTTTGGTGCTTGGTGCTTGGTGTTTGTTGTTTGGTGCTTGGTGTTTGGTGCTTGGAGCTTGGTGCTTGGTTTTTGGTGCTTGGTGCTTGGTGCTTCGCGTCTGGTGCTTGGTATTTGGTGCTTGGTGTTTGGTGCTTGGTGCTTGGTTCTTGGTGTTTGGTGCTTGGTGCTTGGTGCTTGGTGCTTGGTATTTGGTGTTTGGTGCTTGGTGCTTGTAGTTTGGTGTTTGGTGCTTGGTGCTTGATGTTTGGTGTTTGGTGCTTGGTGCTTGGTGTTTGGTGATTGGTGCTTGGTGCTTGGTGTTTGGTGCTTGGTGGTTGGTGCTTGGTGTTTGGTGCTTGGTGCTTGGTGTTCGGTGTTTGCGCTTGGTGCTTGGTTCTTGGTGTTTGGTGCTTGGTGCTTGGTGTTTGGTGTTTAGTGCTTGGTGCTTGGTTCTTGGTGTTTGGTGCTTGGTGCCTGGTGATTGGTGTTTGGTGCTTGGTGCTTGGTATTTGGGGCTTGGTCTTTGGTGCTTGGTGTTTGGTGCTTGGTGCTTGGTGCTTGGTGTTTGGTGCTTGGTGCTTGGTGCTAGGTGTTTGGTGTTTAGTGCTTGGTGCTTGGTGATTGGTGCTTGTTGCTTGGTGTTGGTGTTTGCTGCTTGGTGCTTGGTGTTTGGTGTTTGGTGTTTGCTGTTTGCTGTTTGGTGTTTGCTGTTTGGTGTTTGCTGTTTGGTGTTTGCTGTTTGGTGTTTGGTGTTTGGTGTTTGCTGTTTGGTGTTTGGTGTTTGCTGTTTGGTGTTTGGTGTCTGGTGTTTGGTGATTGGTGTTTGGTGTTTTGTGCTTGGTGCTTGGTGTTTGGTGTTTGGTGTTTGGTGTTTGTGTTTGTTGTTTGGCGTTTGCTGTTTGGTGTTTGCTGTTTGCTGTTTCCTTGTTGGTGTTTGGTGTTTGCTATTTGGTGTTTGGTGTTTGCTCTTTGGTGTTTGGTGTTTAGTGTTTGCTGTTTGGTGTTTGGTGTTTGGTGTTTGGTGCTTGGGGCTTGGTGTTTGCTCTTTGGTGCTTGGTGATTGGTATTTGGTGCTTGGTGCTTCATGCTTGGTGTTTGGTGTTTGTTTTATGGTGAATGGTGTTTGGTGCTTGGGATTTGGTGCTTGGTGCTTGGTGTTTGGTGTTTGGAGTTTGGTACTTGGTGCTTGGTGTTTGTGTTTGGTGCTTGGTGCTTGGTGTTTAGTGTTTAGTGATTGGTGCTTGTTGCTTGGTGTATGGTGTTTAGTGCTTGGTGCTTGGTGCTTGGTGCTTGGTGTTTGGTGTTTGGTGCTTGGTGCTTGGTGTTTGGTGTTTGGTGCTTGGTGCTTGGTTCTGGGTGCTTGGTGCTTGGTGTTTGGTGTTTGGTGCTTGGTGCTTGGTGTTTGGTGCTTGGGGCTTGGTGATTGGTGTTTGGTGCTTGGTGCTTGGTGCTTGGTGCTTGGTGCTTGGTGTTTGGTGCTTGGTGTTCGGTGCTTGGTGCTTGGTGCTAGGTGTTTGGTGTTTGGTGTTTGGCGCTTGGTGCTTGGTGTTTGGTGCTTGGTGCTTGGTGTTTGGTGTTTGGTGCTTGGTGCTTGGTGCTTGGTGCTTGGTGTTTGGTGTTTGGTGATTGGAGCTTGGTGTTTGGTGTTTGGTGCTTGGTGCTTTGTTCTGGGTGCTTGGTGCTTGGTGTTTGGTGTATGGTGCTGGGTGCTTGCTGTTTGGTGCTTGGGGCTTGGTGCTTGGTGTTTGGTGCTTGGTGCTTGGTGCTAGGTGTTTGGTTTTTGGTGTTTGGCGCTTGGTGCTTGGTGTTAGGTGATTGGTCCTTGGTGTTTGGTGTTTGGTGCTTGGTGCTTGGTGTTTGGTATTTGGTGCTTGGCGCTTGGTGTTTGGTGTTTGGTCCTTGGCGTTTGCTGTTTGGCGTTTGGGGTTTGGCGTTTGCTTTTTGGCGTTTGTTGTTTGGTGTTTGGTGCTTGGTGTTTGGTGTTTGGTACTTGGTGCTTGGTGTTTGGTGTTTGGTGCTTGGTGCTTGGTGTTTGGTGTTTGTTGCTTGGCGCTTGGTCTTTGGTGTTTGGCGCTTGGGGTTTGGCATTTGCTGTTTGGCGTTTGGGGTTTGGCGTTTACTTTTTGGCGTTTGGTGTTTGGTGTTTGGTGTTTGGTGTTTGCTGTTTGGTGTTTGCTGTTTGGTGTTTGCTGTTTGGTGTTTGGTGTTTGGTGTTTGCTGGTTGGTGTTTGGTGTTTGGTGTTTGCTGTTTGGTGTTTGCTGTTTGGTGCTTGGTGCTTGGTGTTTGGTGCATGGTGCTTGGTGCTTGGTGCTTGGTGTTTGGTGCTTGGTGCTTGGTGTTTGGTGCTTGGGGCTTGGTGCTTGGTGTTTGGTGCTTGGTCTTTGGTGTTTCCTGGTTGGTGTTTGGTGTTTGCTGTTTGGTGTTTGGTGTTCGCTGTTTGGTATTTGCTATTTGTTGTTTTGTGTTTGCTGTTTGGTGTTTGGTGTTTAGTGTTTGCTATTTGGTATTTGGTGTTTTGTGTTTGGTGCTTGGGGCTTGGTGTTTGCTCTTTGGTGCTTGGTGATTGGTTTTTGGTGCTTGGTGCTTGGTGTTTGGTGCTTGGTGCTTGGTGTTTGGTGTTTGGTGCTTGGTGTTTGCTGTTTGGTGATTGGTGCTTGGTGTTTGGTGCTTGGTGCTTGGTGTTTGGTGCTTGGTGGTTGGTGCTTGGTGTTTGGTGCTTGGTGCTTGGTGTTTGGTGTTTGGCGCTTGGTGCTTGGTGTTTGGTGCTTGGTGCTTGGAGTTTGGTGTTTGGTGCTTGGTGCTTGCTGTCTGGTGTTTGGTGCTTGGTTCTTGGTGTTTGGTGATTGGTGCCTGGTACTTGGTGTTTGGTGCTCGGTGCTTGGTGCTTGGTGTTTCGTGCTTGCTGCTAGGTGTTTGGTCTTTGACGCTTGGTGCTTGGTGTTTGGTGCTTGGTACTTGGTTTTCGGTGTTTGGCGTTAGGTGTTTGGTGCTTGGTGCTTGGTGCTTGGTTTTTGGTGTTTGGTGCTTGGTGCTTGGTGTTTGGTGTTTAGTGATTGGTGCTTGGTGTTTGGTGCTTGGGATTTGGTGCTTGGTGCTTGGTGTTTGGTGTTTGGAGTTTGGTACTTGGTGCTTGGTGTTTGGTGTTTGGTGCTTGGTGCTTGGTATTTGGAGTTTAGTGCTTGGTGCTTGGTTCTTGGTGTTTGGTGCTTGGTGCCTGGTGATTGGTGTTTGGTGCTTGGTGCTTGGTATTTGGGGCTTGGTCTTTGGTGCTTGGTGTTTGGTGCTTGGTGCTTGGTGCTTGGTGTTTGGTGCTTGGTGCTTGGTGCTAGATGTTTGGTTTTTAGTGCTCGGTGCTTGGTGATTGGTGTTTGTTGCTTGGTGCTTGGTGTTTGGTGGTTGGTGCTTGGTGTTTGGTGTTTGGTGTTTGGTGTTTGCTGTTTGGTGTTTGCTGTTTGGTGTCTGCTGTTTGGTGTTTGCTGTTTCGTGTTTGCTGTTTGGTGTTTGGTGTTTGGTGTTTGCTGTTTGGTGTTTGGTGTTTGCTGTTTGGTGTTTGGTGTCTGGTATTTGGTGATTGGTGTTTGCTGTTTGGTGTTTGGTGTTTGGTGTTTGGTGCTTGGCGCTTGGTGCTTGGTGTTTTGTGCTTGGTGCTTGGGGCTTGGTGTTTGGTGTTTGGTGTTTGTGTTTGCTGTTTGGCGTTTGCTGTTTGGTGTTTGCTGTTTGGTGTTTCCTGGTTGGTGTTTGTTGTTTGCTGTTTGGTGTTTGGTGTTTGCTGTTTGGTGTTTGGTGTTTAGTGTTTGTTGTTTGGTGTTTGGTGTTTGGTGTTTGGTGCTTGGGGCTTGGTGTTTGCTCTTTGGTGCTTGGTGATTGGTTTTTGGGTTTGGTGCTTGGTGCTTGGTGTATGGTGTTTGGTGCTTGGTGCTTGGTGCTTGGTGCTTGGTGTTTGGTGTTTGGTGCTTGGTGCTTGGTGTTTGGTGTTTGGTGCTTGGTGCTTGGTTCTGGGTGCATGGTGTTTGGTGTTTGGTGTTTGCTGTTTGGTGTTTGGTGTTTGCTGTTTGGTGTTTGGTGTCTGGTGTCTGGTGATTGGTGTTTGGTGTTTGGTGTTTGGTGTTTGGTGTTTGGTGCTTGGCGCTTGGTGCTTGATGTTTTGTGCTTGGTGCTTGGTGCTTGGTGTTTGGTGTTTGTGTTTGCTGTTTGGCGTTTGCTGTTTGGTGTTTGCTGTTTGGTGTTTCCTGGTTGGTGTTTGGTGTTTGCTATTTGCTGTTTGGTGTTTGCTGTTTGGTGTTTGGTGTTTAGTGTTTGCTGTTTGGTGTTTGGTGTTTGGTGCTTGGGGCTTGGTGTTTGCTCTTTGGTGCTTGGTGATTGGTTTTTGGTGTTTGGTGCTTGGTGCTTGGTGTATGGTGTTTGGTGCTTGGTGCTTGGTGCTTGGTGCTTGGTGTTTGGTGTTTGGTGCTTGGTGCTTGGTGTTTGGTGTTTGGTGCTTGGTGCTTGGTTCTGGGTGCTTGGTGCTTGGTGTTTGGTGTTTGGTGCTTGGTGCTTGGTGTTTGGTGCTTGGGGCTTGGTGATTGGTGTTTGGTGCTTGGTGCTTGGTGCTTGGTGCTTGGTGCTTGGTGTTTGGTGCTTGGTGTTCGGTGCTTGGTGCTTGGTGCTAGGTGTTTGGTGTTTGGTGTTTGGCGCTTGGTGCTTGGTGTTTGGTGCTTGGTGCTTGGTGTTTGGTGTTTGGTGCTTGGTGCTTGGTGCTTGGTGCTTGGTGTTTGGTGTTTGGTGCTTGGAGCTTGGTGTTTGGTGTTTGGTGGTTGGTGCTTTGTTCTGGGTGCTTGGTGCTTGGTGTTTGGTGTATGGTGCTGGGTGCTTGCTATTTGGTGCTTGGTGTTTCGTGTTTGCTGTTTGGTGTTTGCTGTTTGGTGTCTGCTGTTTGCTGTTTGCTGTTTCGTGTTTGCTGTTTGGTGTTTGGTGTTTGGTGTTTGCTGTTTGGTGTTTGGTGTTTGCTGTTTGGTGTTTGGTGTCTGGTATTTGGTGATTGGTGTTTGCTGTTTGGTGTTTGGTGTTTGGTGTTTGGTGCTTGGCGCTTGGTGCTTGGTGTTTTGTGCTTGGTGCTTGGTGCTTGGTGTTTGGTGTTTGGTGTTTGTGTTTGCTGTTTGGCGTTTGCTGTTTGGTGTTTGCTGTTTGGTGTTTCCTGGTTGGTGTTTGGTGTTTGCTATTTGGTGTTTGGTGTTTGCTGTTTGTTGTTTGGTGTTTAGTGTTTGTTGTTTGGTGTTTGGTGTTTGGTGTTTGGTGCTTGGGGCTTGGTGTTTACTCTTTGGTGCTTGGTGATTGGTTTTTGGTGTTTGGTGCTTGGTGCTTGGTGTATGGTGTTTGGTGCTTGGTGCTTGGTGCTTGGTGCTTGGTGTTTGGTGTTTGGTGCTTGGTGCTTGGTGTTTGGTGTTTGGTGCTTGGTGCTTGGTTCTGGGTGCATGGTGTTTGGTGCTTGGTGCTTGCTGTCTGGTGTTTGGTGCTTGGTTCTTGGTGTTTGGTGCTTGGTGCTTGGTGTTTCGTGCTCGGTGCCTGGTGTTTGGTCTTTGGCGCTTGGTGCTTGGTGTTTGGCGCTTGGTACTTGGTGTTCGGTGTTTGGCGTTTGGTGTTTGGTGCTTGGTGCTTGGTGCTTGGATTTTGGTGTTTGGTGCTTGGTGCTTGGTGTTTGGTGTTTGGTGATTGGTGCTTGGTGTTTGGTGCTTGGGATTTGGTGCTTGGTGCTTGGTGTTTGGTGTTTGGAGTTTGGTACTTGGTGCTTGGTGTTTGGAGTTTGGTGCTTGGTGCTTGGTATTTGGTGTTTAGTGCTTGGTGCTTGGTTCTTGGTGTTTGGTGCTTGGTGCCTTGTGATTGGTGTTTGGTGCTTGGTGCTTGGTATTTGGGGCTTGGTCTTTGGTGCTTGGTGTTTGGTGCTTGGTGCTTGGTGCTTGGTCTTTGGTGCTTGGTGCTTGGTGCTGGGTGTTTGGTTTTTAGTGCTTGGTGCTTGGTGATTGGTGTTTGTTGCTTGGTGCTTGGTGTTTGGTGCTTGGTGCTTGGTGTTTGGTGTTTGGTGTTTGGTGTTTGCTGTTTGGTGTTTGCTGTTTGGTGTTTGGTGTTTGGTGTTTGCTGTTTGGTGTTTGGTGTTTGCTGTTTGGTGTTTGGTGTCTGGTGTTTGGTGATTGGTGTTTGCTGTTTGGTGTTTGGTGTTTGGTGTTTGGTACTTGGCGCCTGGTGCTTGGTGTTTTGTGCTTGGTGCTTGGTGCTTGCTGTTTGGTGTTTGGTGTTTGTGTTTGCTGTTTGGCGATTGCTGTTTGGTGTCTGCTGTTTGGTGTTTCCTGGTTGGTGTTTGGTGTTTGCTATTTGGTGCTTGGTGTTTGCTGTTTGGTGTTTGTTATTTAGTGTTTGTTGTTTGGTGTTTGGTGTTTGGTGTTTGGTGCTTGGGGCTTGGTGTTTGCTCTTTGGTGCTTGGTGATTGGTTTTTGGTGTTTGGTGCTTGGTGCTTGGTGTATGGTGTTTGGTGCTTGGTGCTTGGTGCTTGGTGCTTGGTGTTTGGTGTTTGGTGCTTGGAGCTTGGTGTTTGGTGTTTGGTGCTTGGTGCTTGGTTCTGGGTGCATGGTGCTTGGTTTCTGGTGTTTGGGTCTTGGTGCTTGGTGTTTGGTGCTTGGGGCTTGTTGATTGGTGTTTGGTGCTTGGTGCTTGGTGCTTGGTGCTTGGTGCTTGGTGTTTGGTGCTTGGTGTTCGGTGCTTGGTGCTTGGTGCTAGGTGTTTGGTGTTTGGTGTTTGGCGCTTGGTGCTTGGTGTTTGGTGATTGGTGCTTGGTGTTTGGTGTTTGGTGCTTGGTGCTTGGAGTTTGGTGTTTGGTGCTTGGTGCTTGCTGTCTGGTGTTTGGTGCTTGGTTCTTGGTGTTTGGTGATTGGTGCCTGGTACTTGGTGTTTGGTGCTCGGTGCTTGGTGCTTGGTGTTTCGTGCTTGCTGCTAGGTGTTTGGTCTTTGACGCTTGGTGCTTGGTGTTTGGTGCTTGGTACTTGGTTTTCGGTGTTTGGCGTTAGGTGTTTGGTGCTTGGTGCTTGGTGCTTGGTTTTTGGTGTTTGGTGCTTGGTGCTTGGTGTTTGGTGTTTAGTGATTGGTGCTTGGTGTTTGGTGCTTGGGATTTGGTGCTTGGTGCTTGGTGTTTGGTGTTTGGAGTTTGGTACTTGGTGCTTGGTGTTTGGTGTTTGGTGCTTGGTGCTTGGTATTTGGAGTTTAGTGCTTGGTGCTTGGTTCTTGGTGTTTGGTGCTTGGTGCCTGGTGATTGGTGTTTGGTGCTTGGTGCTTGGTATTTGGGGCTTGGTCTTTGGTGCTTGGTGTTTGGTGCTTGGTGCTTGGTGCTTGGTGTTTGGTGCTTGGTGCTTGGTGCTAGATGTTTGGTTTTTAGTGCTCGGTGCTTGGTGATTGGTGTTTGTTGCTTGGTGCTTGGTGTTTGGTGGTTGGTGCTTGGTGTTTGGTGTTTGGTGTTTGGTGTTTGCTGTTTGGTGTTTGCTGTTTGGTGTCTGCTGTTTGGTGTTTGCTGTTTCGTGTTTGCTGTTTGGTGTTTGGTGTTTGGTGTTTGCTGTTTGGTGTTTGGTGTTTGCTGTTTGGTGTTTGGTGTCTGGTATTTGGTGATTGGTGTTTGCTGTTTGGTGTTTGGTGTTTGGTGTTTGGTGCTTGGCGCTTGGTGCTTGGTGTTTTGTGCTTGGTGCTTGGGGCTTGGTGTTTGGTGTTTGGTGTTTGTGTTTGCTGTTTGGCGTTTGCTGTTTGGTGTTTGCTGTTTGGTGTTTCCTGGTTGGTGTTTGTTGTTTGCTGTTTGGTGTTTGGTGTTTGCTGTTTGGTGTTTGGTGTTTAGTGTTTGTTGTTTGGTGTTTGGTGTTTGGTGTTTGGTGCTTGGGGCTTGGTGTTTGCTCTTTGGTGCTTGGTGATTGGTTTTTGGGTTTGGTGCTTGGTGCTTGGTGTATGGTGTTTGGTGCTTGGTGCTTGGTGCTTGGTGCTTGGTGTTTGGTGTTTGGTGCTTGGTGCTTGGTGTTTGGTGTTTGGTGCTTGGTGCTTGGTTCTGGGTGCATGGTGTTTGGTGTTTGGTGTTTGCTGTTTGGTGTTTGGTGTTTGCTGTTTGGTGTTTGGTGTCTGGTGTCTGGTGATTGGTGTTTGGTGTTTGGTGTTTGGTGTTTGGTGTTTGGTGCTTGGCGCTTGGTGCTTGATGTTTTGTGCTTGGTGCTTGGTGCTTGGTGTTTGGTGTTTGTGTTTGCTGTTTGGCGTTTGCTGTTTGGTGTTTGCTGTTTGGTGTTTCCTGGTTGGTGTTTGGTGTTTGCTATTTGCTGTTTGGTGTTTGCTGTTTGGTGTTTGGTGTTTAGTGTTTGCTGTTTGGTGTTTGGTGTTTGGTGCTTGGGGCTTGGTGTTTGCTCTTTGGTGCTTGGTGATTGGTTTTTGGTGTTTGGTGCTTGGTGCTTGGTGTATGGTGTTTGGTGCTTGGTGCTTGGTGCTTGGTGCTTGGTGTTTGGTGTTTGGTGCTTGGTGCTTGGTGTTTGGTGTTTGGTGCTTGGTGCTTGGTTCTGGGTGCTTGGTGCTTGGTGTTTGGTGTTTGGTGCTTGGTGCTTGGTGTTTGGTGCTTGGGGCTTGGTGATTGGTGTTTGGTGCTTGGTGCTTGGTGCTTGGTGCTTGGTGCTTGGTGTTTGGTGCTTGGTGTTCGGTGCTTGGTGCTTGGTGCTAGGTGTTTGGTGTTTGGTGTTTGGCGCTTGGTGCTTGGTGTTTGGTGCTTGGTGCTTGGTGTTTGGTGTTTGGTGCTTGGTGCTTGGTGCTTGGTGCTTGGTGTTTGGTGTTTGGTGCTTGGAGCTTGGTGTTTGGTGTTTGGTGGTTGGTGCTTTGTTCTGGGTGCTTGGTGCTTGGTGTTTGGTGTATGGTGCTGGGTGCTTGCTATTTGGTGCTTGGTGTTTCGTGTTTGCTGTTTGGTGTTTGCTGTTTGGTGTCTGCTGTTTGCTGTTTGCTGTTTCGTGTTTGCTGTTTGGTGTTTGGTGTTTGGTGTTTGCTGTTTGGTGTTTGGTGTTTGCTGTTTGGTGTTTGGTGTCTGGTATTTGGTGATTGGTGTTTGCTGTTTGGTGTTTGGTGTTTGGTGTTTGGTGCTTGGCGCTTGGTGCTTGGTGTTTTGTGCTTGGTGCTTGGTGCTTGGTGTTTGGTGTTTGGTGTTTGTGTTTGCTGTTTGGCGTTTGCTGTTTGGTGTTTGCTGTTTGGTGTTTCCTGGTTGGTGTTTGGTGTTTGCTATTTGGTGTTTGGTGTTTGCTGTTTGTTGTTTGGTGTTTAGTGTTTGTTGTTTGGTGTTTGGTGTTTGGTGTTTGGTGCTTGGGGCTTGGTGTTTACTCTTTGGTGCTTGGTGATTGGTTTTTGGTGTTTGGTGCTTGGTGCTTGGTGTATGGTGTTTGGTGCTTGGTGCTTGGTGCTTGGTGCTTGGTGTTTGGTGTTTGGTGCTTGGTGCTTGGTGTTTGGTGTTTGGTGCTTGGTGCTTGGTTCTGGGTGCATGGTGTTTGGTGCTTGGTGCTTGCTGTCTGGTGTTTGGTGCTTGGTTCTTGGTGTTTGGTGCTTGGTGCTTGGTGTTTCGTGCTCGGTGCCTGGTGTTTGGTCTTTGGCGCTTGGTGCTTGGTGTTTGGCGCTTGGTACTTGGTGTTCGGTGTTTGGCGTTTGGTGTTTGGTGCTTGGTGCTTGGTGCTTGGATTTTGGTGTTTGGTGCTTGGTGCTTGGTGTTTGGTGTTTGGTGATTGGTGCTTGGTGTTTGGTGCTTGGGATTTGGTGCTTGGTGCTTGGTGTTTGGTGTTTGGAGTTTGGTACTTGGTGCTTGGTGTTTGGAGTTTGGTGCTTGGTGCTTGGTATTTGGTGTTTAGTGCTTGGTGCTTGGTTCTTGGTGTTTGGTGCTTGGTGCCTTGTGATTGGTGTTTGGTGCTTGGTGCTTGGTATTTGGGGCTTGGTCTTTGGTGCTTGGTGTTTGGTGCTTGGTGCTTGGTGCTTGGTCTTTGGTGCTTGGTGCTTGGTGCTGGGTGTTTGGTTTTTAGTGCTTGGTGCTTGGTGATTGGTGTTTGTTGCTTGGTGCTTGGTGTTTGGTGCTTGGTGCTTGGTGTTTGGTGTTTGGTGTTTGGTGTTTGCTGTTTGGTGTTTGCTGTTTGGTGTTTGGTGTTTGGTGTTTGCTGTTTGGTGTTTGGTGTTTGCTGTTTGGTGTTTGGTGTCTGGTGTTTGGTGATTGGTGTTTGCTGTTTGGTGTTTGGTGTTTGGTGTTTGGTACTTGGCGCCTGGTGCTTGGTGTTTTGTGCTTGGTGCTTGGTGCTTGCTGTTTGGTGTTTGGTGTTTGTGTTTGCTGTTTGGCGATTGCTGTTTGGTGTCTGCTGTTTGGTGTTTCCTGGTTGGTGTTTGGTGTTTGCTATTTGGTGCTTGGTGTTTGCTGTTTGGTGTTTGTTATTTAGTGTTTGTTGTTTGGTGTTTGGTGTTTGGTGTTTGGTGCTTGGGGCTTGGTGTTTGCTCTTTGGTGCTTGGTGATTGGTTTTTGGTGTTTGGTGCTTGGTGCTTGGTGTATGGTGTTTGGTGCTTGGTGCTTGGTGCTTGGTGCTTGGTGTTTGGTGTTTGGTGCTTGGAGCTTGGTGTTTGGTGTTTGGTGCTTGGTGCTTGGTTCTGGGTGCATGGTGCTTGGTTTCTGGTGTTTGGGTCTTGGTGCTTGGTGTTTGGTGCTTGGGGCTTGTTGATTGGTGTTTGGTGCTTGGTGCTTGGTGCTTGGTGCTTGGTGCTTGGTGTTTGGTGCTTGGTGTTCGGTGCTTGGTGCTTGGTGCTAGGTGTTTGGTGTTTGGTGTTTGGCGCTTGGTGCTTGGTGTTTGGTGATTGGTGCTTGGTGTTTGGTGTTTGGTGCTTGGTGCTTGGTGTTTGGTGTTTGGTACTTGGTGCTTTGTGTTTGGTGTTTTGTGCTTGGTGTTTGGTCCTTGGAGCTTGGTGCTTGGTTTTTGGTGCTTGGTGCTTGGTGCTTGGTGCTTGGTGCTTGGTGTCTGGTGCTTGGTGCTTGGTGTTTGGTGTTTGGTGCTTTGTGCTTGGTGTTTGGTGTTTGGTGTTTGGTGTTTGGTGCTTGGTACTTGTTGTTTTATGTTTGGTGCTTGGTGCTTGGTGCTTGCTGTTTGGTGTTTGGTGCTTGGTGCTTGGTGTTTGGTGATTGGTGCTTGGTACTTGGTGTTTGGTGCTCAGTGCTTGGTGCTTGGTGTTTCGTGCTTGGTGCTTGGTGTTTGGTGCTTGGCGCTTGGTGTTTGGTGTTTGGTGATTGGTGCTTGGTGTTTGGTGCTTGGGATTTGGTGCTTGGTGCTTGGTGTTTGGTGTTTGGAGTTTGGTACTTGGTGCTTGGTGTTTGGTGTTTGGTGCTTGGTGCTTGGTGTTTGGTGTTTAGTGTTTAGTGTTTGGTGCTTGGTTCTTGATGTTTGGTGCTTGGTCCCTGGTGATTAGTGTTTGGTGCTTGGTGCTTGGTATTTGGGGCTTGGTCTTTGGTGCTTGGTGTTTGGTGCTTGGTGCTTGGTGCTTGGTGTTTGGTGCTTGGTGCTTGGTGCTAGGTGTTTGGTGTTTAGTGCTTGGTGCTTGGTGATTGGTGCTTGTTGCTTGGTGCTTGGTGTTTGGTGCTTGGTGCTTGGTGTTTGGAGTTTGGTGTTTGCTGTTTGCTGTTTGGTGTTTGCTGTTTGGTGTTTGCTGTTTGGTGTTTGCTGTTTCGTGTTTGCTGTTTGGTGTTTGGTGTTTGGTGTTTGCTGTTTGGTGTTTGGTGTTTGCTGTTTGGTGTTTGGTGTCTGGTGTTTGGTGATTGGTGTTTGCTGTTTGGTGTTTGGTGTTTGGTGTTTGGTGCTTGGCGCTTGGTGCTTGGTGTTTTGTGCTTGGTGCTTGGTGCTTGGTGTTTGGTGTTTGTGTTTGCTGTTTGGCGTTTGCTGTTTGGTGTTTGCTGTTTGGTGTTTCCTGGTTGGTGTTTGGTGTTTGCTATTTGGTGTTTGGTGTTTGCTGTTTGGTGTTTTGTGTTTAGTGTTTGCTTTTTGGTGTTTGGTGTTTGGTGTTTGGTGCTTGGGGCTTGGTGTTTGCTCTTTGGTGCTTGGTGATTGGTTTTTGGTGTTTGGTGCTTGGTGCTTGGTGTATGGTGTTTGGTGCTTGGTGCTTGGTGCTTGGTGCTTGGTGTTTGGTGTTTGGTGCTTGGTGCTTGGTGTTTGGTGTTTGGTGCTTGGTGCTTGGTTCTGGGTGCATGGTGCTTGGTGTTTGGTGTTTGGGTCTTGGTGCTTGGTGTTTGGTGCTTGGTGCTTGGTGTTTGGTGCTTGGTGTTCGGTGCTTGGTGCTTGGTGCTAGGTGTTTGGTGTTTGGTGTTTGGCGCTTGGTGCTTGGTGTTTGGTGATTGGTGCTTGGTGTTTGGTGTTTGGTGCTTGGTGCTTGGTGTTTGGTGTTTGGTGCTTGGTGCTTTGTGTTTGGTGTTTGGTGCTTGGTGTTTGGTCCTTGGAGCTTGGTGCTTGGTTTTTGGTGCTTGGTGCTTGGTGCTTAGTGCTTGGTGTCTGGTGCTTGGTGCTTGGTGTTTGGTGTTTGGTGCTTTGTGCTTGGTGTTTGGTGTTTGGTGTTTGGTGTTTGGTGTTTGGTGCTTGGTACTTGTTGTTTTATGTTTGGTGCTTGGTGCTTGGTGCTTGCTGTTTGGTGTTTGGTGCTTGGTGCTTGGTGTTTGGTGATTGGTGCTTGGTACTTGGTGTTTGGTGCTCGGTGCTTGGTGCTTGGTGTTTCGTGCTTGGTGCTTGGTGTTTGGTGCTTGGCGCTTGGTGTTTGGTGTTTGGTGATTGGTGCTTGGTGTTTGGTGCTTGGGATTTGGTGCTTGGTGCTTGGTGTTTGGTGTTTGGAGTTTGGTACTTGGTGCTTGGTGTTTGGTGTTTGGTGCTTGGTGTTTGGTGTTTAGTGCTTGGTGCTTGGTTCTTGGTGTTTGGTGCTTGGTCCCTGGTGATTAGTGTTTGGTGCTTGGTGCTTGGTATTTGGGGCTTAGTCTTTGGTGCTTGGTGTTTGGTGCTTGGTGCTTGGTGCTTGGTGTTTGGTGCTTGGTGCTTGGTGCTAGGTGTTTGGTGTTTAGTGCTTGGTGCTTGGTGATTGGTGCTTGTTGCTTGGTGCTTGGTGTTTGGTGCTTGGTGCTTTGTGTTTGGAGTTTGGTGTTTGCTGTTTGCTGTTTGGTGTTTGCTGTTTGGTGTTTGCTGTTTGGTGTTTGCTGTTTGGTGTTTGGTGTTTGGTGTTTGCTGTTTGGTGTTTGGTGTTTGCTGTTTGGTGTTTGGTGTCTGGTGTTTGGTGATTGGTGTTTGCTGTTTGGTGCTTGGTGCTTGGTGTTTGGTGTTTGGAGTTTGTGTTTGCTGTTTGGCGTTTGCTGTTTGGTGTTTGCTGTTTCCTGGTTGGTGTTTGGTGTTTGCTATTTGGTGTTTGGTGTTTGCTGTTTGGTGTTTTGTGTTTAGTGTTTGCTTTTTGGTGTTTGGTGTTTGGTGTTTGGTGCTTGGGGCTTGGTGTTTGCTCTTTGGTGCTTGGTGATTGGTTTTTGGTGTTTGGTGCTTGGTGCTTGGTGTATAGTGTTTGGTGCTTGGTGCTTGGTGTTTGGTGTTTGGTGCTTGGTGCTTGGTGTTTCGTGTTTGGTGCTTGGTGCTTGGTTCTGGGTGCATGGTGCTTGGTGTTTGGTGGTTGGGTCTTGGTGCTTGGTGTTTGGTGCTTGGGGCTTGGTGATTGGTGTTTGGTGCTTGGTGCTTGGTGCTTGGTGCTTGGTGCTTGGTGTTTGGTGCTTGGTGTTCGGTGCTTGGTGCTTGGTGCTAGGTGTTTGGTGTTTGGTGTTTGGCGCTTGGTGCTTGGTGTTTGGTGATTGGTGCTTGGTGTATGGTGTTTGGTGCTTGGTGCTTGGTGTTTGGTGTTTGGTGCTTGGTGCTTTGTGTTTGGTGTTTGGTGCTTGGTGTTTGGTCCTTGGAGCTTGGTGCTTGGTTTTTGGTGCTTGGTGCTTGGTGCTTGGTGCTTGGTGTCTGGTGCTTGGTGCTTGGTGTTTGGTGTTTGGTGCTTTGTGCTTGGTGTTTGGTGTTTGGTGTTTGGTGTTTGGTGCTTGGTACTTGTTGTTTCATGTTTGGTGCTTGGTGCTTGGTGCTTGCTGTTTGGTGTTTGGTGCTTGGTGCTTGGTGTTTGGTGATTGGTGCTTGGTACTTGGTGTTTGGTGCTCGGTGGTTGGTGCTTGGTGTTTCGTGCTTGGTGCTTGGTGTTTGGTGCTTGGCGCTTGGTGTTTGGTGTTTGGTGATTGGTGCTTGGTGTTTGGTGCTTGGGATTTGGTGCTTGGTGCTTGGTGTTTGGTGTTTGGAGTTTGGTACTTGGTGCTTGGTGTTTGGTGTTTGGTGCTTGGTGCTTGGTGTTTGGTGTTTAGTGCTTGGTGCTTGGTTCTTGGTGTTTGGTGCTTGGTCCCTGGTGATTAGTGTTTGGTGCTTGGTGCTTGGTATTTGGGGCTTGGTCTTTGGTGCTTGGTGTTTGGTGCTTGGTGCTTGGTGCTTGGTGTTTGGTGCTTGGTGCTTGGTGCTAGGTGTTTGGTGTTTAGTGCTTGGTGCTTGGTGATTGGTGCTTGTTGCTTGGTGCTTGGAGTTTGGTGCTTGGTGCTTGGTGTTTGGAGTTTGGTGTTTGCTGTTTGCTGTTTGAGTGTTTGCTGTTTGGTGTTTGCTGTTTGGTGTTTGCTGTTTCGTGTTTGCTGTTTGGTGTTTGGTGTTTGGTGTTTGCTGTTTGGTGTTTGGTGTTTGCTGTTTGGTGTTTGGTGTCTGGTGTTTGGTGATTGGTGTTTGCTGTTTGGTGTTTGGTGTTTGGTGTTTGGTGCTTGGCGCTTGGTGCTTGGTGTTTTGTGCTTGGTGCTTGGTGCTTGGTGTTTGGTGTTTGGTGTTTGTGTTTGCTGTTTGGCGTTTGCTGTTTGGTGTTTGCTGTTTGGTGTTTCCTGGTTGGTGTTTGGTGTTTGCTATTTGGTGTTTTGTGTTTGCTGTTTGGTGTTTTGTGTTTAGTGTTTGCTTTTTGGTGTTTGGTGTTTGTTGTTTGGTGCTTGGGGCTTGGTGTTTGCTCTTTGGTGCTTGGTGATTGGTTTTTGGTGTTTGGTGCTTGGTGCTTGGTGTATGGTGTTTGGTACTTGGTGCTTGGTGCTTGGTGCTTGGTGTTTGGTGTTTGGTGCTTGGTGCTTTGTGTTTGGTGTTTGGTGCTTGGTGCTTGGTTCTGGGTGCTTGGTGCTTGGTGTTTGGTGTTTGGTGCTTGGTGCTTGGTGTCTGGTGCTTGGGGCTTGGTGATTGGTGTTTGGTGCTTGGTGCTTGGTGCTTGGTGCATGGTGCTTGGTGTTTGGTGCTTGGTGTTTGGTGCTTGGTGCTTGGTGCTAGGTGTATGGTGATTGGTGCTTGGTGTTTGGTGTTTGGTGCTTGGTGCTTGGTGTATGGTGATTGGTGCTTGGTGTTTGGTGTTTGGTGCTTGGTGCTTGGTGTTTGGTGTTTGGTGCTTGGTGCTTGGTGCATGGTGCTTCGTGTTTGGTGTTTGGTGCTTGGAGCTTGGTGTTTGGTGTTTGGTGCTTGGTGCTTTGTTCTGGGTGCTTGGTGCTTGGTGTTTGGTGTATGGTGCTGGGTGCTTGGTGTTTGGTGCTTGGGGCTTGGTGATTGGTGTTTGGTGCTTGGTGCTTGGTGCTTGGTGCTTGGTGCTTGGTGTTTGGTGCTTGGTGTTTGGTGCTTGGTGCTTGGTGCTAGGTGTTTGGTGTTTGGTGTTTGGTGCTTGGTGCTTGGTGTTTGGTGATTGGTCCTTGGTGTTTGGTGTTTGGTGTTTGGTGTTTGGTGCTTGGTGCTAGGTGCTTGGTGCTTGGTGTTTGGTGTTTGGTGCTTGGTGGTTGGTGTTTGGTGTTTGGTGCTTGGTGCTTGGTTCTGGGTGCTTGGTGCTTGGTGTTTGGTGTTTGGTGCTTGGTGCTTGGTGTTTGGTGCTTGGGGCTTGGTGATTGGTGTTTGGTGCTTGGTGCTTGGTACTTGGTGCTTGGTGCTTGATGCTTGGTGCTTGGTGTTTGGTGTTTGGTGCTTGCTGCTAGGTGCTTGGTGTTTGGTGCTTTGGGCTTGGTACTTGGTGTTTGGTGTTTGGTGCTTGGTGCTTGCTGTTTGGTGTTTGGTGCTTGGTGCTTGGTGTTTGGTGATTGGTGCTTGGTGCTTGGTGTTTAGTGTTTGGTGCTTGGTGTTTGGTGCTTGGTGCTTGGTGCTTGGTGCTCGGTGCTTGGTGATTGGTGCTTTATGTTTGTTGCTTGGTGCTTGGTGCTTGGTGATTGGTGCTTGGTGTTTGGGCCTGGTGTTTGGTGTTTGGTGCTCGGTGTTTGATGTGTGGTACTTGGTGCTTGGTGTTTGGTGTTTGGTGCTTGGCGCTTGGTGTTTGGTGTTTGGTCCTTGGCGTTTGCTGTTTGGCGTTTGGAGTTTGGCGTTTGCTTTTTGGCGTTTGCTGTTTGGTGTTTGGTGTTTGTTGTTTGCTGTTTGGTGTTTGCTGTTCGGTGTTTGCTGTTTGGTGTTTGGTGTTTGGTGTTTGCTGGTTGGTGTTTGGTGTTTGGTGTTTACTGTTTGGTGTTTGCTGTTTGGTGCTTGGTGCTTGGTGTTTGGTGCATGGTGCTTGGTGCATGGTGCTTGGTGTTTGGTGCTTGGTGCTTGGTGTTTGGTGCTTGGGGCTTGGTGCTTGGTGTTTGGTGTTTCCTGGTTGGTGTTTCCTGGTTGGTGTTTGGTGTTTGCTGTTTGGTGTTTGGTGTTTGCTGTTTGGTGTTTGCTATTTGGTGTTTTGTGTTTGCTGTTTGGTGTTTGGTGTTTAGTGTTTGCTATTTGGTGTTTGGTGTTTGGTGTTTGGTGCTTGGGGCTTGGTGTTTGCTCTTTGGTGCTTGGTGATTGGTTTTTGGTGTTTGGTCCTTGGTGCTTGGTGTATGGTGTTTGGTGCTTGGTGCTTGGTGCTTGGTGCTTGGTGTTTGGTGTTTGGTGCTTGGTGCTTGGTGTTTGGTGTTTGGTGCTTGGTGCTTGGTTCTGGGTGCTTGGTGCTTGGTGTTTGGTGTTTGGGGCTTGGTGATTGGTGTTTGGTGCTTGGTGCTTGGTGCTTGGTGCTTGGTGTTTGGTGCTTGGTGCTTTGTTCTGGGTGCTTGGTGCTTGGTGTTTGGTGTTTGGTGCTGGGTGCTTGGTGTTTGGTGCTTGGGGCTTGGTGATTGGTGTTTGGTGCTTGGTGCTTGGTGCTTGGTGCTTGGTGCTTGGCGTTTGGTGCTTACTGTTTGGTGATTGGTGATTGGTGCTAGGTGTTTGGTGTTTGGTGTTTGGCGCTTGGTGTTTGGTGTTTGGTGATTGGTGCTTGGTGTTTGGTGTTTGGTGCTTGGTGCTTGGTGCTTGGTGCTTGGTGCTTGGCGCTTGGCGCTTGGTGTTTGGTGTTTGGTGCTTGGCGTTTGCTGTTTGGCATTTGGGGTTTGGCATTTGCTGTTTGGCGTATGGGGTTTGGCGTTTGCTTTTTTGCGTTTGCTGTTTGGTGTTTGGTGCTTGGTGTTTGGTGTTTGGTACTTGGAGCTTGGTGTTTGGTGTTTGGTGCTTGGTGCTTGGTGTTTGGTGTTTGGTGCTTGGCGCTTGGTGTTTGGTGTTTGGTGCTTGGCGTTTGCTGTTTGGCGTTTGGGGTTTGGCATTTGCTGTTTGGCGTTTGGAGTTTGGCGTTTGCTTTTTGGCGTTTGCTGTTTGGTGTTTGGTGTTTGGTGTTTGCTGTTTGGTGTTTGCTGTTTGGTGTTTGCTGTTTGGTGCTTGGTGCTTGGTGTTTGGTGCATGGTGCTTGGTGCTTGGTGCTTGGTGTTTGGTGCTTGGTGCTTGGTGTTTGGTGCTTGGGGCTTGGTGATTGGTGTTTGGTGCTTGGTGTTTGGTGTTTGTTGCTTGGTGCTTGGTGTTTGGTGTTTGGTGCTTGGTGTTTGCTGTTTGGTGCTTGGTGCTTGGTGTTTGGTGCTTGGTGCTTGGTGCTTGGTGCCTGGTGCTTGGTGTTTGGTGCTTGGTGGTTGGTGCTTGGTGTTTGGTGCTTGGTGCTTGGAGTTTGGTGTTTGGCGCTTGGTGCTTGGTGTTTGGTGCTTGGTGCTTGGTGTTTGCTGTTTGGTGCTTGGTGTTTGGTGCTTGGAGCTTGGTGCTTGGTCTTTGGTGCTTGGTGCTTGGTGCTTGGTGCTTGGTGTCTGGTGCTTGGTGCTTGGTGTTTGGTGTTTGGTGTTTGGTGTTTGGTGCTTGGTGCTTTGTTCTGGGTGCTTGGTGCTTGGTGTTTGGTGCATGGTGCTGGGTGCTTGGTGTTTGGTGCTTGGGGCTTGGTGATTGGTGTTTGGTGCTTGGTGCTTGGTGCTTGGTGCTTGGTGCTTGGTGTTTGGTGCTTGGTGTTTGGTGCTTGGTGCTTGGTGCTAGGTGTTTGGTGTTTGGTGTTTGGTGCTTGGTGCTTGGTGTTTGGTGATTGGTCCTTGGTGTTTGGAGCTTGGTGCTTGGTGCTTGGTGCTTGGTGTTTGGTGTTTGGTGCTTGGTGGTTGGTGTTTGGTGTTTGGTGCTTGGTGCTTGGTTCTGGGTGCTTGGTGCTTGGTGTTTGGTGTTTGGTGCTTGGTGCTTGGTGTTTGGTGCTTGGGGCTTGGTGATTGGTGTTTGGTGCTTGGTGCTTGGTGCTTGGTGCTTGGTGCTTGGTGCTTGGTGCTTGGTGTTTGGTGTTTGGTGCTTGCTGCTAAGTGCTTGGTGTTTGGTGCTTTGGGCTTGGTACTTGGTGTTTGGTGTTTGGTGCTTGGTGCTTGCTGTTTGGTGTTTGGTGCTTGGTGCTTGGTGTTTGGTGATTGGTGCTTGGTGCTTGGTGTTTAGTGTTTGGTGCTTGGTGTTTGGTGCTTGGTGCTTGGTGCTTGGTGCTCGGTGCTTGGTGATTGGTGCTTTGTGTTTGTTGCTTGGTGCTTGGTGCATGGTGATTGGTGCTTGGTGTTTGGGCCTGGTGCTTGGTGGTTGGTGCTTGGTGTTTGGTGCTTGGTGCTTGGTTCTGGGTGCTTGGTGCTTGGTGTTTGGTGTTTGGTGTTTGCTGTTTGGTGTTTGGTGTTTGGTGTTTGCTGGTTGGTGTTTGGTGTTTGGTGTTTGCTGTTTGGTGTTTGCTGTTTGGTGCTTGGTGCTTGGTGTTTGGTGCATGGTGCTTGGTGCATGGTGCTTGGTGTTTGGTGCTTGGTGCTTGGTGTTTGGTGCTTGGGGCTTGGTGCTTGGTGTTTGGTGTTTCCTGGTTGGTGTTTCCTGGTTGGTGTTTGGTGTTTGCTGTTTGGTGTTTGGTGTTTGCTGTTTGGTGTTCGCTATTTAGTGTTTTGTGTTTGCTGTTTGGTGTTTGGTGTTTAGTGTTTGCTATTTGGTGTTTGGTGTTTGGTGTTTGGTGCTTGGGGCTTGGTGTTTGCTCTTTGGTGCTTGGTGATTGGTTTTTGGTGTTTGGTCCTTGGTGCTTGGTGTATGGTGTTTGGTGCTTGGTGCTTGGTGCTTGGTGCTTGGTGTTTGGTGTTTGGTGCTTGGTGCTTGGTGTTTGGTGTTTGGTGCTTGGTGCTTGGTTCTGGGTGCTTGGTGCTTGGTGTTTGGTGTTTGGTGCTTGGTGCTTGGTGTTTGGTGCTTGGGGCTTGGTGATTTGTGTTTGGTGCTTGGTGCTTGGTGTTTGGTGCTTGGTGTTTGGTGCTTGGTGCTTTGTTCTGGGTGCTTGGTGCTTGGTGTTTGGTGTTTGGTGCTGGGTGCTTGGTGTTTGGTGCTTGGGGCTTGGTGATTGGTGTTTGGTGCTTGGTGCTTGGTGCTTGGTGCTTGGTGCTTGGTGTTTGGTGCTTGGTGTTTGGTGATTGGTGATTGGTGCTAGGTGTTTGGTGTTTGGTGTTTGGCGCTTGGTGTTTCGTGTTTGGTGATTGGTGCTTGGTGTTTGGTGTTTGGTGCTTGGTGCTTGGTGCTTGGTGTTTGGCGCTTGGTGCTTGGTGTTTGGTGTTTGGTGCTTGGCGTTTGCTGTTTGGCGTTTGGGGTTTGGCATTTGCTGTTTGGCGTATGGGGTTTGGCGTTTGCTTTTTTGCGTTTGCTCTTTGGTGTTTGGTGCTTGGTGTTTGGTGTTTGGTACTTGGTGCTTGGTGTTTGGTGTTTGGTGCTTGGTGCTTGGTGTTTGGTGTTTGGTGCTTGGCGCTTGGTGTTTGGTGTTTGGTGCTTGGCGTTTGCTGTTTGGCGTTTGGGGTTTGGCATTTGCTGTTTGGCGTTTGGAGTTTGGCGTTTGCTTTTTGGCGTTTGCTGTTTGGTGTTTGGTGTTTGGTGTTTGCTGTTTGGTGTTTGCTGTTTGGTGTTTGCTGTTTGGTGTTTGCTGTTTGGTGCTTGGTGCTTGGTGTTTGGTGCATGGTGCTTGGTGCTTGGTGCTTGGTGTTTGGTGCTTGGTGCTTGGTGTTTGGTGCTTGGGGCTTGGTGCTTAGTGTTTGGTGCTTGGTGTTTGGTGTTTGTTGCTTGGTGCTTGGTGTTTGGTGTTTGGTGCTTGGTGTTTGCTGTTTGGTGCTTGGTGCTTGGTGTTTGGTGCTTGGTGCTTGGTGCTTGGTGCCTGGTGCTTGGTGTTTGGTGCTTGGTGGTTGGTGCTTGGTGTTTGGTGCTTGGAGCTTGGAGCTTGGTTTTTGGTGCTTGGTGCTTGGTGCTTGGTGCTTGGTGTCTGGTGCTTGGTGCTTGGTGTTTGGTGTTTGGTGTTTGGTGTTTGGTGCTTGGTACTTGTTGTTTTGTGTTTGGTGCTTGGTGCTTGGTGGTTGGTGTTTGGTGCTTGGTGTTTGATGCTTGGTGCTTGGTGCTTGGTGTTTGGTGTTTAGTGCTTGGTGCTTGGTATTTGGTGTGTGGTGCTTGGTGCTTGGTGTTTGGTGTTTGGTGCTTGGTGCTTGGTGTTTGGTGTTTGGTGCTTGGTGTTTGCTGGTTGGTGTTTGGTGTTTGGTGTTTGCTGTTTGGTGTTTGCTGTTTGGTGCTTGGTGCTTGGTGTTTGGTGCATGGTGCTTGGTGCTTGGTGTTTGGTGCTTGGTGCTTGGTGTTTGGTGCTTGGGGCTTGGTGCTTGGTGTTTGGTGCTTGGTGTTTGGTGTTTCCTGGTTGGTGTTTGGTGTTTGCTGTTTGGTGTTTGGTGTTTGCTGTTTGGTATTTGCTATTTGGTGTTTTGTGTTTGCTGTTTGGTGTTTGGTGTTTAGTGTTTGCTATTTGGTGTTTGGTGTTTGGTGTTTGGTGCTTGGGGCTTGGTGTTTGCTCTTTGGTGCTTGGTGATTGGTTTTTGGTGTTTGGTGCTTTGTGCTTGGTGTTTGGTGCTTGGTGCTTGGTGTTTGTTGCTTGGTGCTTGGTGTTTGGTGTTTGGTGCTTGGTGTTTGCTGTTTGGTGATTGGTGCTTGGTGTTTGGTGCTTGGTGCTTGGTGTTTGGTGCTTGGTGGTTGGTGCTTGGTGTTTGGTGCTTGGTGCTTGGTGTTTGGTGTTTGGCGCTTGGTGCTTGGTGTTTGGTGCTTGGTGCTTGGTGTTTGGTGTTTGGTGCTTGGTGCTTGCTGTCTGGTATTTGGTGCTTGGTGCTTGGTGTTTGTTGATTGGTGCCTGGTACTTGGTGTTTGGTGCTCGGTGCTTGGTGCTTGGTGTTTCGTGCTTGGTGCTTGGTGTTTGGTCTTTGGCGCTTGGTGCTTGGTGTTTGGTGCTTGGTACTTGGTGTTCAGTGTTTGGTGTTTGGTGCTTGGTGCTTGGTGCTTGGTTTTGGGTGTTTGGTGCTTGCTGCTTGGTGTTTGGTGTTTGGTGATTGGTGCTTGGTGTTTGGTGCTTGGGATTTGGTGCTTGGTGCTTGGTGTTTGGTGTTTGGAGTTTGGTACTTGGTGCTTGGTGTTTGGTGTTTGGTGCTTGGTGCTTGGTGTTTGGTGTTTAGTGCTTGGTGCTTGGTTGTTGGTGTTTGGTGCTTGGTGCCTGGTGACTGGTGTTTGGTGCTTGGTGCTTGGTATTTGGGGCTTGGTCTTTGGTGCTTGGTGTTTGGTGCTTGGTGCTTGGTGCTTGGTGCTTGGTGTTTGGTGCTTGGTGCTTGGTGCTAGGTGTTTGGTGTTTAGTGCTTGGTGCTTGGTGATTGGTGCTTGTTGCTTGGTGCTTGGTGTTTGGTGCTTGGTGCTTGGTGTTTGGTGTTTGGTGTTTGGTGTTTGCTGTTTGGTGTTTGCTGTTTGGTGTTTACTGTTTGGTGTTTGCTGTTTCGTGTTTGCTGTTTGGTGTTTGGTGTTTGGTGTTTGGTGCTTGGCGCTTGTTGCTTGGTGTTTTGTGCTTGGTGCTTGGTGCTTGGTGTTTGGTGTTTGGTGTTTATGTTTGCTGTTTGGCGTTTGCTGTTTGGTCTTTGCTGTTTGGTGTTTCCTGGTTGGTGTTTGGTGTTTGCTATTTGGTGTTTCGTGTTTGCTGTTTGGTGTTTGGTGTTTAGTGTTTGCTGTTTGGTGTTTGGTGTTTGGTGTTTGGTGCTTGGGGCTTGGTGTTTGCTCTTTGGTGCTTGGTGATTGGTGCTTGGTGCTTGGTGTTTGGTGATTGGTGCTTGGTGCTTGGTGTTTGGTGTTTGGTGCTTGGTGCTTGGTTCTGGGTGCATGGTGCTTGGTGTTTGGTGTTTGGTGCTTGGTGCTTCGTGTTTGGTGCTTCGGGCTTGGTGATTGGTGTTTGGTGCTTGGTGCTTGGTGCTTGGTGCTTGGTGCTTGGTGTTTGGTGCTTGGGATTCGGTGCTTGGTGCTTGGTGCTAGGTGTTTGGTGTTTGGTGCTTGGTGTTTGGTGTTTGGTGCTTGGTGCTTGCTGTCTGGTATTTGGTGCTTGGTGCTTGGTGTTTGTTGATTGGTGCCTGGTACTTGGTGTTTGGTGCTCGGTGCTTGGTGCTTGGTGTTTCGTGCTTGGTGCTTGGTGTTTGGTCTTTGGCGCTTGGTGCTTGGTGTTTGGTGCTTGGTACTTGGTGTTCAGTGTTTGGTGTTTGGTGCTTGGTGCTTGGTGCTTGGTTTTGGGTGTTTGGTGCTTGGTGCTTGGTGTTTGGTGTTTGGTGATTGGTGCCTGGTGTTTGGTGCTTGGGATTTGGTGCTTGGTGCTTGGTGTTTGGTGTTTGGAGTTTGGTACTTGCTGCTTGGTGTTTGGTGTTTGGTGCTTGGTGCTTGGTGTTTGGTGTTTAGTGCTTGGTGCTTGGTTGTTGGTGTTTGGTGCTTGGTGCCTGGTGACTGGTGTTTGGTGCTTGGTGCTTGGTATTTGGGGCTTGGTCTTTGGTGCTTGGTGTTTGGTGCTTGGTGCTTGGTGCTTGGTGCTTGGTGTTTGGTGCTTGGTGCTTGGTGCTAGGTGTTTGGTGCTTGGTCCCTGGTGATTAGTGTTTGGTGCTTGGTGCTTGGTGCTTGTTGCTTGGTGCTTGGTGTTTGGTGCTTGGTGCTTGGTGTTTGGTGTTTGGTGTTTGGTGTTTGCTGTTTGGTGTTTGCTGTTTGGTGTTTACTGTTTGGTGTTTGCTGTTTCGTGTTTGCTGTTTGGTGTTTGGTGTTTGGTGGTTGGTGATTGGTGTTTGCTGTTTGGTGTTTGGTGTTTGGCGTTTGGTGCTTGGCGCTTGTTGCTTGGTGTTTTGTGCTTGGTGCTTGGTGCTTGGTGTTTGGTGTTTGGTGTTTATGTTTGCTGTTTGGCGTTTGCTGTTTGGTGTTTGCTGTTTGGTGTTTCCTGGTTGGTGTTTGGTGTTTGCTATTTGGTGTTTCGTGTTTGCTGTTTGGTGTTTGGTGTTTAGTGTTTGCTGTTTGGTGTTTGGTGTTTGGTGTTTGGTGCTTGGGGCTTGGTGTTTGCTCTTTGGTGCTTGGTGATTGGTTTTTGGTGTTTGGTGCTTGGTGCTTGGTGTATGGTGTTTGGTGCTTGGTGCTTGGTGTTTGGTGCTTGGTGTTTGGTGATTGGTGCTTGGTGCTTGGTGTTTGGTGTTTGGTGCTTGGTGCTTGGTTCTGGGTGCATGGTGCTTGGTGTTTGGTGTTTGGTGCTTGGTGCTTCGTGTTTGGTGCTTCGGGCTTGGTGATTGGTGTTTGGTGCTTGGTGCTTGGTGCTTGGTGCTTGGTGCTTGGTGTTTGGTGCTTGGGATTCGGTGCTTGGTGCTTGGTGCTAGGTGTTTGGTGTTTGGTGTTTGGCGCTTGGTGCTTGGTGTTTGGTGATTGGTGCTTGGTGTTTGGTGTTTGGTGCTTGGTGTTTGGTGTTTGGTGCTTGGTGCTTGGTGTTTGGTGTTTGGTGCTTGGTGTTTGGTCCTTGGTGCTTGGTGCTTGGTTTTTGGTGCTTGGTGCTTGGTGCTTGGTGCTTGGTGTCTGGTGCTTGGTGCTTGGTGTTTGGTGTTTGGTGCTTTGTGCTTGGTGTTTGGTGTTTGGTGTTTGGTGTTTGGTGCTTGGTACTTGTTGTTTTATGTTTGGTGCTTGGTGCTTGGTGCTTGGTGTTTGGTGCTTGGTGCTTGATGCTTGGTGCTTGGTGCTTGGTGTTTGGTGTTTAGTGCTTGGTGCTTGGTAGTTGGTGTGTGGTGCTTGGTGCTTGGTGTTTGGTGTTTGGTGCTTGGTGCTTGCTGTTTGGTGTTTGGTGCTTGGTGCTTGGTGTTTGGTGCTTGGTGCTTGGTGCTTGGTTTTTGGTGTTTGGTGCTTGGTGCTTGGTGTTTGGTGTTTGTTGATTGGTGCTTGGTGTTTGGTGCTTGGGATTTGGTGCTTGGTGCTTGGTGTTTGGTGTTTGGAGTTTGGTACTTGGTGCTTGGTGTTTGGTGTTTGGTGCTTGGTGCTTGGTGTTTGGTGTTTAGTGCTTGGTGCTTGGTTCTTGGTGTTTGGTGCTTGGTCCCTGGTGATTAGTGTTTGGTGCTTGGTGCTTGGTATTTGGGGATTGGTCTTTGGTGCTTGGTGTTTGGTGCTTGGTGCTTGGTGCTTGGTGTTTGGTGCTTGGTGCTTGGTGCTAGGTGTTTGGTGTTTAGTGCTTGGTGCTTGGTGATTGGTGCTTGGGGCTTGGTGTTTGGTGTTTAGTGCTTGGTGCTTGGTATTTGGTGTGTGGTGCTTGGTGCTTGGTGTTTGGTGTTTGGTGCTTGGTGCTTGGTGTTTGGTGTTTGGTGCTTGGTGTTCGCTGGTTGGTGTTTGGTGCTTGCTGTTTGGTGTTTGCTGTTTGGTGCTTGGTGCTAGGTGTTTGGTGCATGGTGTTTGGTGCTTGGTGTTTGGTGCTTGGTGCTTGGTGTTTGGTGCTTGGGGCTTGGTGCTTGGTGTTTGGTGCTTGGTGTTTGGTGTTTCCTGGTTGGTGTTTGGTGTTTGCTGTTTGGTGTTTGGTGTTTGCTGTTTGGTATTTGCTATTTGGTGTTTTGTGTTTGCTGTTTGGTGTTTGGTGTTTAGTGTTTGCTATTTGGTGTTTGGTGTTTGGTGTTTGGTGCTTGGGGCTTGGTGTTTGCTCTTTGGTGCTTGGTGATTGGTTTTTGGTGTTTGGTGCTTGGTGCTTGGTGTTTGGTGCTTGGTGCTTGGTGTTTGGTGCTTGGTGCTTGGTGTTTGGTGTTTGGTGCTTGGTGTTTGCTGTTTGGTGATTGGTGCTTGGTGTTTGGTGCTTGGTGCTTGGTGTTTGGTGCTTGGTGGTTGGTGCTTGGTGTTTGGTGCTTGGTGCTTGGTGTTTGGTGTTTGGCGCTTGGTGCTTGGTGTTTGGTGCTTGGTGCTTGGTGTTTGGTGTTTGGTGCTTGGTGCTTGCTGTCTGGTATTTGGTGCTTGGTGCTTGGTGTTTGTTGATTGGTGCCTGGTACTTGGTGTTTGGTGCTCGGTGCTTGGTGCTTGGTGTTTCGTGCTTGGTGTTTGGTGTTTGGTCTTTGGCGCCTGGTGCTTGGTGTTTGGTGCTTGGTACTTGGTGTTCGGTGTTTGGTGTTTGGTGCTTGGTGCTTGGTGCTTGGTTTTTGGTGTTTGGTGCTTGGTGTTTGGTGCTTGGGATTTGGTGCTTCGTGCTTGGTGTTTGGTGTTTGGAGTTTGGTACTTGGTGCTTGGTGTTTGGTGTTCGGTGCTTGGTGCTTGGTGTTTGGTGTTTAGTGCTTGGTGCTTGGTTGTTGGTGTTTGGTGCTTGGTGCCTGGTGACTGGTGTTTGGTGCTTGGTGCTTGGTATTTGGGGCTTGGTCTTTGGTGCTTGGTGTTTGGTGCTTGGTGCTTGGTGCTTGGTGTTTGGTGCTTGGTGCTTGGTGCTAGGTGTTTGGTGTTTAGTGCTTGGTGCTTGGTGATTGGTGCTTGTTGCTTGGTGCTTGGTGTTTGGTGCTTGGTGCTTGGTGTTTGGTGTTTGGTGTTTGGTGCTTGCTGTTTGGTGTTTGCTGTTTGGTGTTTGCTGTTTCGTGTTTGCTGTTTCGTGTTTGCTGTTTGGTGTTTGGTGTTTGGTGTTTGCTGTTTGGTGTTTGGTGTTTGCTGTTTGGTGTTTGGTGTCTGGTGTTTGGTGATTGGTGTTTGCTGTTTGGTGTTTGGTGTTTGGTGTTTGGTGCTTGGCGCTTGTTGCTTGGTGTTTTGTGCTTGGTGCTTGGTACTTGGTGTTTGGTGTTTGCTGTTTATGTTTGCTGTTTGGCGTTTGCTGTTTGGTGTTTGCTGTTTGGTGTTTCCTGGTTGGTGTTTGGTGTTTGCTATTTGGTGTTTCGTGTTTGCTGTTTGGTGTTTGGTGTTTAGTGTTTGCTGTTTGGTGTTTGGTGTTTGGTGTTTGGTGCTTGGGGCTTGGTGTTTGCACTTTGGTGCTTGGTGATTGGTTTTTGGTGTTTGGTGCTTGGTGCTTGGTGTATGGTGTTTGGTGCTTGGTGCTTGGTGCTTGGTGTTTGGTGCTTGGTGCTTGGTTCTGGGTGCATGGTGCTTGGTGTTTGGTGTTTGGTGCTTGGTGCTTCGTGTTTGGTGCTTCGGGCTTGGTGATTGGTGTTTGGTGCTTGGTGCTTGGTGCTTGGTGCTTGGTGCTTGGTGTTTGGTGCTTGGTGTTCGGTGATTGGTGCTTGGTGCTAGGTGTTTGGTGTTTGGTGTTTGGCGCTTGGTGCTTGGTGTTTGGTGATTGGTGCTTGGTGTTTGGTGTTTGGTGCTTGGTGTTCGGTGTTTGGTGCTTGGTGCTTGGTGTTTGGTGTTTGGTGCTTGGTGTTTGGTCCTTGGTGCTTGGTGCTTGGTTTTTGGTGCTTGGTGCTTGGTGCTTGGTGCTTGGTGTCTGGTGCTTGGTGCTTGGTGTTTGGTGTTTGGTGCTTTGTGCTTGGTGTTTGGTGTTTGGTGTTTGGTGTTTGGTGCTTGGTACTTGTTGTTTTATGTTTGGTGCTTGGTGCTTGGTGCTTGGTGTTTGGTGCTTGATGCTTGATGCTTGGTGCTTGGTGCTTGGTGTTTGGTGTTTAGTGCTTGGTGCTTGGTAGTTGGTGTGTGGTGCTTGGTGCTTGGTGTTTGGTGTTTGGTGCTTGGTGCTTGCTGTTTGGTGTTTGGTGCTTGGTGCTTGGTGTTTGGTGATTGGTGCTTGGTACTTGGTGTTTGGTGCTCGGTGCTTGGTGCTTGGTGTCTCGTGCTTGGTGCTTGGTGTTTGGTCTTTGGCGCTTGGTGCTTGGTGTTTGGTGCTTGGTACTTGGTGTTCGGTGTTTGGCGTTTGCTGTTTGGTGCTTGGTGCTTGGTGCTTGGTTTTTGGTGTTTGGTGCTTGGTGCTTGGTGTTTGGTGTTTGGTGATTGGTGCTTGGTGTTTGGTGCTTGGGATTTGGTGCTTGGTGCTTGGTGTTTGGTGTTTGGAGTTTGGTACTTGGTGATTGGTGTTTGGTGTTTGGTGCTTGGTGCTTGGTGTTTGGTGTTTAGTGCTTGGTGCTTGGTTCTTGGTGTTTGGTGCTTGGTCCCTGGTGATTAGTGTTTGGTGCTTGGTGCTTGGTATTTGGGGCTTGGTCTTTGGTGCTTGGTATTTGGTGCTTGGTGCTTGGTGCTTGGTGTTTGGTGCTTGGTGCTTGGTGCTAGGTGTTTGGTGTTTAGTGCTTGGTGCTTGGTGATTGGTGCTTGTTGCTTGGTGTTTGGTGTCTGGTTTTTGGTGATTGGTGTTTGCTGTTTGGTGTTTGGTGTTTGGTGTTTGGTGCTTGGCGCTTGGTGCTTGGGGTTTTGTGCTTGGTGCTTGGTGCTTGGTGTTTGGTGTTTGGTGTTTGTGTTTGCTGTTTGGCGTTTGCTGTTTGGTGTTTGCTGTTTGGTGTTTCCTGGTTGGTGTTTGGTGTTTGCTATTTGGTGTTTGGTGTTTGCTATTTGGTGTTTGGTGTTTAGTGTTTGCTTTTTGGTGTTTGGTGTTTGGTGTTTGTTGCTTGGGGCTTGGTGTTTGCTCTTTGGTGCTTGGTGATTGGTTTTTGGTGTTTGGTGCTTGGTGCTTGGTGTATGGTGTTTGGTGCTTGGTGCTTGGTGCTTTGTGACTGGTGTTTGGGGTTTGGTGCTTGGTGCTTGGTGTTTGGTGTTTGGTGCTTGGTGCTTGGTTCTGGGTGCTTGGTGCTTGGTGTTTGGTGTTTGGTGCTTGGTGCTTGGTGTTTGGTGCTTGGGGCTTGGTGATTGGTGTTTGGTGCTTGGTGCTTGGTGCTTGGTGCTTGGTGCTTGGTGTTTGGTGCTTGGTGTTCGGTGCTTGGTGCTTGGTGCTAGGTGTTTGGTGTTTGGTGTTTGGCGCTTGGTGCTTGGTGTTTGGTGATTGGTGCTTGGTGTTTGGTGTTTGGTGCTTGGTGCTTGGTGTTTGGTGTTTGGTGCTTGGTGCTTGGTGCTTGGTGCTTGGTGTTTGGTGTTTGGTGCTTGGAGCTTGGTGTTTGGTGTTTGGTGCTTGGTGCTTTGTTCTGGGTGCTTGGTGCTTGGTGTTTGGTGTATGGTGCTGGGTGCTTGGTGTTTGGTGCTTGGGGCTTGGTGATTGGTGTTTGGTGCTTGGTGCTTGGTGCTTGGTGCTTGGTGCTTGGTGTTTGGTGCTTGGTGTTTGGTGCTTGGTGCTTGGTGCTAGGTGTTTGGTGTTTGGTGTTTGGCGCTTGGTGCTTGGTGCTTGGTGTTTGGTGCTTGGTGTTTGGTGCTTGGTGTTTGGTGATTGGTCCTTGGTGTTTGGTGTTTGGTGCTTGGTGCTTGGTGTTTGGTGTTTGGTGCTTGGCGCTTGGTGTTTGGTGTTTGGTGCTTGGCGTTTGTTGTTTGGCGTTTGGAGTTTGGCGTTTGCTTTTTGGCGTTTGCTGTTTGGTGTTTGGTGTTTGGTGTTTGGTGTTTGGTACTTGGTGCTTGGTGTTTGGTGTTTGGTGCTTGGTGCTTGGTGTTTGGTGTTTGGTGCTTGGTACTTGGTGTTTGGTGCTCGGTGCTTGGTGCTTGGTGTTTCGTGCTTGGTGCTTGGTGTTTGGTCTTTGGCGCTTGGTGCTTGGTGTTTGGTGCTTGGTACTTGGTGTTTGGTGTTTGGCGTTTGGTGTTTGGTGCTTGGTGCTTGGTGCTTGGTTTTTGGAGTTTGGTGCTTGGTGCTTGGTGTTTGGTGTTTGGTGATTGGTGCTTGGTGTTTGGTGCTTGGGATTTGGTGCTTGGTGCTTGGTGTTTGGTGTTTGGAGTTTGGTACTTGGTGCTTGGTGTTTGGTGTTTGGTGCTTGGTGCTTGGTGTTTGGTGTTTAGTGCTTGGTGCTTGGTTCTTGGTGTTTGGTGCTCGGTGCTTGGTGCTTGGTGTTTGGTGCTTGGTCCTTGGTGCTTGGTGCTTGGTGTTTGGTGTTTGGTGCTTGGTGCTTGGTGTTTGGTGCTTGGGGCTTGGTGATTGGTGTTTGGTGCTTGGTGTTTGGTGCTTGGTGCTTGGTGCTAGGTGTTTGGTGTTTGGTGCTTGGCGCTTGGTGCTTGGTGTTTGGTGATTGGTGCTTGGTGTTTGGTGTTTGGTGCTTGGTGCTTGGTGTTTGGTGTTTGGTGCTTGGCGCTTGGTGTTTGGTGTTTGGTGCCTGGCGTTTGCTGTTTGGCGTTTGGGGTTTGGCATTTGCTGTTTGGCGTTTGCTTTTTGGCGTTTGCTGTTTGGTGTTTGGTGCTTGGTGTTTGGTGTTTGGTGCTTGGTGCTTGGTGTTTGGTGTTTAGTGCTTGGTGCTTGGTTCTTGGTGTTTGGTGCTCGGTGCTTGGTGCTTGGTGTTTGGTGCTTGGTGCTTGGTTCTGGGTGCTTGGTGCTTGGTGTTTGGTGTTTGGTGCTTGGTGCTTGGTGTTTGGTGCTTGGGGCTTGGTGATTGGTGTTTGGTACTTGGTGTTTGGTGCTTGGTGCTTGGTGCTAGGTGTTTGGTGTTTGGTGCTTGGCGCTTGGTGCTTGGTGTTTGGTGATTGGTGCTTGGTGTTTGGTGTTTGGTGCTTGGTGCTTGGTGTTTGGTGTTTGGTGCTTGGCGCTTGGTGTTTGGTGTTCGGTGCTTGGCGTTTGCTGTTTGGCGTTTGGGGTTTGGCATTTGCTGTTTGGCGTATGGGGTTTGGCATTTGCTTTTTGGTGTTTGCTGTTTGATGTTTGGTGCTTGGTGTTTGGTGTTTGGTACTTGGTGCTTGGTGTTTGGTGTTTGGTGCTTGGTGCTTGGTGTTTGGTGTTTGGTGCTTGGCGCTTGGTGTTTGGCGTTTGGCGCTTGGCGTTTGCTGTTTGGTGTTTGGGGTTTGGCATTTACTGTTTGGCGTTTGGGGTTTGGCGTTTGCTTTTTGGCATTTGCTGTTTGGTGTTTGGTGTTTGGTGTTTGCTGTTTGGTGTTTGCTGTTTGGTGTTTGCTGTTTGGTGTTTGGTGTTTGGTGTTTGCTGGTTGGTGTTTGGTGTTTGGTGTTTGCTGTTTGGTGTTTGCTGTTTGGTGCTTGGTGCTTGGTGTTTGGTGCATGGTGCTTGGTGCTTCGTGCTTGGTGTTTGGTGCTTGGTGCTTGGTGTTTGGTGCTTGGGGCTTGGTGCTTGGTGTTTGGTGTTTGGTGTTTGGTGCTTGGTGCTTGGTGTTTGGTGTTTGGTGCTTGGTGTTTGCTGTTTGGTGCTTGGTGCTTGGTGTTTGGTGCTTGGTGCTTGGTGCTTGGTGCTTGGTGCTTGGTGTTTGGTGCTTGGTGCTTGGTGCTTGGTGCTTGGTGCTTGGTGTTTGGTGTTTAGTGCTTGGTGCTTGGTGTTTGGTGTTTGGTGCTTGGTGCTTGCTGTTTGGTGCTTGGGGCTTGGTGCTTGGTGTTTGGTGTTTGGTGCTTGGTGCTTGGTGTTTGGTGTTTGGTGCTTGGTGCTTGGTGTTTGGTGATTGGTGCTTGGTACTTGGTGTTTGGTGCTCGGTGCTTGGTGCTTGGTGTTTCGTGCTTGGTGCTTGGTGTTTCGTGCTTGGTGCTTGGTGTTTGGTCTTTGGCGCTTGGTGCTTGGTGTTTGGGGCTTGGTACTTGGTGTTTGGTGTTTGGCGTTTGGTGTTTGGTGCTTGGTGCTTGGTGCTTGGTTTTTGGAGTTTGGTGCTTGGTGCTTGGTGTTTGGTGTTTGGTGATTGGTGCTTGGTGTTTGGTGCTTGGGATTTGGTGCTTGGTGCTTGGTGTTTGGTGTTTGGAGTTTGGTACTTGGTGCTTGGTGTTTGGTGTTTGGTGCTTGGTGCTTGGTGTTTGGTGTTTAGTGCTTGGTGCTTGGTTCTTGGTGTTTGGTGCTCGGTGCTTGGTGCTTGGTGTTTGGTGCTTGGTGCTTGGTTCTGGGTGCTTGGTGCTTGGTGTTTGGTGTTTGGTGCTTGGTGCTTGGTGTTTGGTGCTTGGGGCTTGGTGATTGGTGTTTGGTGCTTGGTGTTTGGTGCTTGGTGCTTGGTGCTAGGTGTTTGGTGTTTGGTGCTTGGCGCTTGGTGCTTGGTGTTTGGTGCTTGACGCTTGGTGTTTGGTGTTTGGTGCTTGGCGTTTGCTGTTTGGCGTTTGGGGTTTGGCATTTGCTGTTTGGCGTATGGGGTTTGGTGTTTGCTTTTTGGCGTTTGCTGTTTGGTGTATGGTGTTTGGTGCTTGGTGCTTGGTGCTTGGTGCTTGGTGTTTGGTGTTTGGTGCTTGGTGCTTGGTGTTTGGTGTTTGGTGCTTGGTGCTTGGTGTTTGGTGCTTGGGGCTTGGTGATTGGTGTTTGGTGCTTGGTGCTTGGTGCTTGGTGCTTGGTGTTTGGTGTTTGGTGCTTGGTGCTTGGTGTTTGGTGTTTGGTGCTTGGTGCTTGGTGTTTGGTGCTTGGGGCTTGGTGATTGGTGTTTGGTGCTTGACGCTTGGTGTTTGGTGTTTGGTGCTTGGCGTTTGCTGTTTGGCGTTTGGGGTTTGGCATTTGCTGTTTGGCGTATGGGGTTTGGCGTTTGCTTTTTGGCGTTTGCTGTTTGGTGTATGGTGTTTGGTGCTTGGTGCTTGGTGCTTGGTGCTTGGTGTTTGGTGTTTGGTGCTTGGTGCTTGGTGTTTGGTGTTTGGTGCTTGGTGCTTGGTGTTTGGTGCTTGGGGCTTGGTGATTGGTGTTTGGTGCTTGGTTTCTTGGTGCTTGGTGCTTGGTGCTTGGTGTTCGGTGCTTGGTGCTTGGTGCTAGGTGTTTGGTGTTTGGTGTTTGGCGCTTGGTGCTTGGTGTTTGGTGATTGGTGCTTGGTGTTTGGTGTTTGGTGCTTGGTGCTTGGTGCTTGGTGTTTGGTGTTTGGTGCTTGGAGCTTGGTGTTTGGTGTTTGGTGCTTGGTGCTTTGTTCTGGGTGCTTGGTGCTTGGTGTTTGGTGTTTGGTGCTGGGTGCTTGGTGTTTGGTGCTTGGGGCTTGGTGATTGGTGTTTGGTGCTTGGTGCTTGGTGCTTGGTGCTTGGTGTTTGGTGCTTGGTGTTTGGTGCTTGGTGCTTGGTGATAGGTGTTTGGTGTTTGGTGTTTGGCGCTTGGTGTTTGGTGTTTGGTGATTGGTGCTTGGTGTTTGGTGTTTGGTGCTTGGTGCTTGGTGTTTGGTGTTTGGTGCTTGGCGCTTGGTGTTTGGTGTTTGGTGCTTGGCGTTTGCCGTTTGGCATTTGGGGTTTGGCATTTGCTGTTTGGCGTATGGGGTTTGGCGTTTGCTTTTTTGCGTTTGCTGTTTGGTGTTTGGTGCTTGGTGTTTGGTGTTTGGTACTTGGTGCTTGGTGTTTGGTATTTGGTGCTTGGTGCTTGGTGTTTGGTGTTTTGTGCTTGGCGTTTGCTGTTTGGCGTTTGGGTTTGGCATTTGCTGTTTGGCGTTTGGAGTTTGGCGTTTGCTTTTTGGCGTTTGCTGTTTGGTGTTTGCTGTTTGGTGTTTGCTGTTTGGTGTTTGCTGTTTGGTGTTTGTTGTTTGGTGTTTGCTGTTTGGTGCTTGGTGCTTGGTGTTTGGTGCATGGTGCTTGGTGCTTGGTGCTTGGTGTTTCGTGCTTGGTGCTTGGTGTTTCGTGCTTGGGGCTTAGTGCTTGGTGTTTGGTGCTTGGTGTTTGGTGTTTGTTGCTTGGTGCGTGGTGTTTGGTGTTTGGTGCTTGGTGTTTGCTGTTTGGTGCTTGGTGCTTGGTGTTTGGTGCTTGGTGCTTGGTGCTTGGTGCTTGGTGCTTGGTGTTTGGTGCTTGGTGGTTGGTGCTTGGTGTTTGGTGCTTGGTGTTTGTGTTTGCTGTTTGGTGTTTCCTGGTTGGTGTTTGGTGTTTGCTATTTGGTGTTTGGTGTTTGCTATTTGGTGTTTGGTGTTTAGTGTTTGCTTTTTGGTGTTTGGTGTTTGGTGTTTGTTGCTTGGGGCTTGGTGTTTGCTCTTTGGTGCTTGGTGATTGGTTTTTGGTGTTTGGTGCTTGGTGCTTGGTGTATGGTGTTTGGTGCTTGGTGCTTGGTGCTTGGTGCTTGGTGTTTGGGGTTTGGTGCTTGGTGCTTGGTGTTTGGTGTTTGGTGCTTGGTGCTTTGTTCTGGGTGCTTGGTGCTTGGTGTTTGGTGTTTGGTGCTTGGTGCTTGGTGTTTGGTGCTTGGGGCTTGGTGATTGGTGTTTGGTGCTTGGTGCTTCGTGCTTGGTGCTTGGTGCTTGGTGTTTGGTGCTTGGTGTTCGGTGCTTGGTGCTTGGTGCTAGGTGTTTGGTGTTTGGCGCTTGGTGCTTGGTGTTTGGTGATTGGTGCTTGGTGTTTGGTGTTTGGTGCTTGGTGCTTGGTGTTTGGTGTTTGGTGCTTGGTGCTTGGTGCTTGGTGCTTGGTGTTTGGTGTTTGGTGCTTGGAGCTTGGTGTTTGGTGTTTGGTGCTTGGTGCTTTGTTCTGGGTGCTTGGTGCTTGGTGTTTGGTGTATGGTGCTGGGTGCTTGGTGTTTGGTGCTTGGGGCTTGGTGATTGGTGTTTGGTGCTTGGTGCTTGGTGCTTGGTGCTTGGTGCTTGGTGTTTGGTGCTTGGTGTTTGGTGCTTGGTGCTTGGTGCTAGGTGTTTGGTGTTTGGTGTTTGGCGCTTGGTGTTTGGTGTTTTGTGCTTGGCGTTTGCTGTTTGGCGTTTGGGTTTGGCATTTGCTGTTTGGCGTTTGGAGTTTGGCGTTTGCTTTTTGGCGTTTGCTGTTTGGTGTTTGCTGTTTGGTGTTTGCTGTTTGGTGTTTGCTGTTTGGTGTTTGTTGTTTGGTGTTTGCTGTTTGGTGCTTGGTGCTTGGTGTTTGGTGCATGGTGCTTGGTGCTTGGTGCTTGGTGTTTCGTGCTTGGTGCTTGGTGTTTCGTGCTTGGGGCTTGGTGCTTGGTGTTTGGTGCTTGGTGTTTGGTGTTTGTTGATTGGTGCGTGGTGTTTGGTGTTTGGTGCTTGGTGTTTGCTGTTTGGTGCTTGGTGCTTGGTGTTTGGTGCTTGGTGCTTGGTGCTTGGTGCTTGGTGCTTGGTGTTTGGTGCTTGGTGGTTGGTGCTTGGTGTTTGGTGCTTGGTGTTTGTGTTTGCTGTTTGGCGTTTGCTGTTTGGTGTTTGCTGTTTGGTGTTTCCTGGTTGGTGTTTGGTGTTTGTTATTTGGTGTTTGGTGTTTGCTATTTGGTGTTTGGTGTTTAGTGTTTGCTTTTTGGTGTTTGGTGTTTGGTGTTTGTTGCTTGGGGCTTGGTGTTTGCTCTTTGGTGCTTGGTGATTGGTTTTTGGTGTTTGGTGCTTGGTGCTTGGTGTATGGTGTTTGGTGCTTGGTGCTTGGTGCTTGGTGCTTGGTGTTTGGGGTTTGGTGCTTGGTGCTTGGTGTTTGGTGTTTGGTGCTTGGTTCTGGGTGCTTGGTGCTTGGTGTTTGGTGCTTGGGGCTTGGTGATTGGTGTTTGGTGCTTGGTGCTTGGTGCTTGGTGCTTGGTGCTTGGTGTTTGGTGCTTGGTGTTCGGTGCTTGGTGCTTGGTGCTAGGTGTTTGGTGTTTGGTTTTTGGCGCTTGGTGCTTGGTGTTTGGTAATTGGTGCTTGGTGTTTGGTGTTTGGTGCTTGGTGCTTGGTGTTTGGTGTTTGGTGCTTGGTGCTTGGTGCTTGGTGCTTGGTGTTTGGTGTTTGGTGCTTGGAGCTTGGTGTTTGGTGTTTTGTGCTTGGTGCTTTGTTCTGGGTGCTTGGTGCTTGGTGTTTGGTGTATGGTGCTGGGTGCTTGGTGTTTGGTGCTTGGGGCTTGGTGATTGGTGTTTGGTGCTTGGTGCTTGGTGCTTGGTGCTTGGTGCTTGGTGTTTGGTGCTTGGTGTTTTGGTGCTTGGTGCTTGGTGCTAGGTGTTTGGTGTTTGGTGTTTGGCGCTTGGTGCTTGGTGCTTGGTGTTTGGTGCTTGGTGTTCGGTGCTTGGTGTTTGGTGATTGGTCCTTGGTGTTTGGTGTTTGGTGCTTGGTGCTTGGTGTTTGGTGTTTGGTGCTTGGCGCTTGGTGTTTGGTGTTTGGTGCTTGGGGCTTGGTGATTGGTGTTTGGTGCTTGGTGCTTGGTGCTTGGTGCTTGGTGCTTGGTGTTCGGTGCTTGGTGCTTGGTGCTAGGTGTTTGGTGTTTGGTGTTTGGCGCTTGGTGCTTGGTGTTTGGTGATTGGTGCTTGGTGTTTGGTGTTTGGTGCTTGGTGCTTGGTGCTTGGTGTTTGGTGTTTGGTGCTTGGAGCTTGGTGTTTGGTGTTTGGTGCTTGGTGCTTTGTTCTGGGTGCTTGGTGCTTGGTGTTTGGTGTTTGGTGCTGGGTGCTTGGTGTTTGGTGCTTGGGGCTTGGTGATTGGTGTTTGGTGCTTGGTGCTTGGTGCTTGGTGCTTGGTGTTTGGTGCTTGGTGTTTGGTGCTTGGTGCTTGGTGATAGGTGTTTGGTGTTTGGTGTTTGGCGCTTGGTGTTTGGTGTTTGGTGATTGGTGCTTGGTGTTTGGTGTTTGGTGCTTGGTGCTTGGTGTTTGGTGTTTGGTGCTTGGCGCTTGGTGTTTGGTGTTTGGTGCTTGGCGTTTGCCGTTTGGCATTTGGGGTTTGGCATTTGCTGTTTGGCGTATGGGGTTTGGCGTTTGCTTTTTTGCGTTTGCTGTTTGGTGTTTGGTGCTTGGTGTTTGGTGTTTGGTACTTGGTGCTTGGTGTTTGGTATTTGGTGCTTGGTGCTTGGTGTTTGGTGTTTTGTGCTTGGCGTTTGCTGTTTGGCGTTTGGGTTTGGCATTTGCTGTTTGGCGTTTGGAGTTTGGCGTTTGCTTTTTGGCGTTTGCTGTTTGGTGTTTGCTGTTTGGTGTTTGCTGTTTGGTGTTTGCTGTTTGGTGTTTGTTGTTTGGTGTTTGCTGTTTGGTGCTTGGTGCTTGGTGTTTGGTGCATGGTGCTTGGTGCTTGGTGCTTGGTGTTTCGTGCTTGGTGCTTGGTGTTTCGTGCTTGGGGCTTAGTGCTTGGTGTTTGGTGCTTGGTGTTTGGTGTTTGTTGCTTGGTGCGTGGTGTTTGGTGTTTGGTGCTTGGTGTTTGCTGTTTGGTGCTTGGTGCTTGGTGTTTGGTGCTTGGTGCTTGGTGCTTGGTGCTTGGTGCTTGGTGTTTGGTGCTTGGTGGTTGGTGCTTGGTGTTTGGTGCTTGGTGTTTGTGTTTGCTGTTTGGCGTTTGCTGTTTGGTGTTTGCTGTTTGGTGTTTCCTGGTTGGTGTTTGGTGTTTGCTATTTGGTGTTTGGTGTTTGCTATTTGGTGTTTGGTGTTTAGTGTTTGCTTTTTGGTGTTTGGTGTTTGGTGTTTGTTGCTTGGGGCTTGGTGTTTGCTCTTTGGTGCTTGGTGATTGGTTTTTGGTGTTTGGTGCTTGGTGCTTGGTGTATGGTGTTTGGTGCTTGGTGCTTGGTGCATGGTGCTTGGTGTTTGGGGTTTGGTGCTTGGTGCTTGGTGTTTGGTGTTTGGTGCTTGGTGCTTTGTTCTGGGTGCTTGGTGCTTGGTGTTTGGTGTTTGGTGCTTGGTGCTTGGTGTTTGGTGCTTGGGGCTTGGTGATTGGTGTTTGGTGCTTGGTGCTTGGTGCTTGGTGCTTGGTGCTTGGTGTTTGGTGCTTGGTGTTCGGTGCTTGGTGCTTGGTGCTAGGTGTTTGGTGTTTGGCGCTTGGTGCTTGGTGTTTGGTGATTGGTGCTTGGTGTTTGGTGTTTGGTGCTTGGTGCTTGGTGTTTGGTGTTTGGTGCTTGGTGCTTGGTGCTTGGTGCTTGGTGTTTGGTGTTTGGTGCTTGGAGCTTGGTGTTTGGTGTTTGGTGCTTGGTGCTTTGTTCTGGGTGCTTGGTGCTTGGTGTTTGGTGTATGGTGCTGGGTGCTTGGTGTTTGGTGCTTGGGGCTTGGTGATTGGTGTTTGGTGCTTGGTGCTTGGTGCTTGGTGCTTGGTGCTTGGTGTTTGGTGCTTGGTGTTTGGTGCTTGGTGCTTGGTGCTAGGTGTTTGGTGTTTGGTGTTTGGCGCTTGGTGTTTGGTGTTTTGTGCTTGGCGTTTGCTGTTTGGCGTTTGGGTTTGGCATTTGCTGTTTGGCGTTTGGAGTTTGGCGTTTGCTTTTTGGCGTTTGCTGTTTGGTGTTTGCTGTTTGGTGTTTGCTGTTTGGTGTTTGCTGTTTGGTGTTTGTTGTTTGGTGTTTGCTGTTTGGTGCTTGGTGCTTGGTGTTTGGTGCATGGTGCTTGGTGCTTGGTGCTTGGTGTTTCGTGCTTGGTGCTTGGTGTTTCGTGCTTGGGGCTTGGTGCTTGGTGTTTGGTGCTTGGTGTTTGGTGTTTGTTGATTGGTGCGTGGTGTTTGGTGTTTGGTGCTTGGTGTTTGCTGTTTGGTGCTTGGTGCTTGGTGTTTGGTGCTTGGTGCTTGGTGCTTGGTGCTTGGTGCTTGGTGTTTGGTGCTTGGTGGTTGGTGCTTGGTGTTTGGTGCTTGGTGTT
This sequence comes from Eledone cirrhosa, assembly GCA_964016885.1. Classification (NCBI taxonomy): domain Eukaryota; kingdom Metazoa; phylum Mollusca; class Cephalopoda; order Octopoda; family Eledonidae; genus Eledone; species Eledone cirrhosa. Next base: position 138,881,852 of record OZ024743.1, on the reverse strand, counting down.
TGTGTTTGCTGTTTGGCGTTTGCTGTTTGGTGTTTGCTGTTTGGTGTTTCCTGGTTGGTGTTTGGTGTTTGTTATTTGGTGTTTGGTGTTTGCTATTTGGTGTTTGGTGTTTAGTGTTTGCTTTTTGGTGTTTGGTGTTTGGTGTTTGTTGCTTGGGGCTTGGTGTTTGCTCTTTGGTGCTTGGTGATTGGTTTTTGGTGTTTGGTGCTTGGTGCTTGGTGTATGGTGTTTGGTGCTTGGTGCTTGGTGCTTGGTGCTTGGTGTTTGGGGTTTGGTGCTTGGTGCTTGGTGTTTGGTGTTTGGTGCTTGGTGCTTGGTTCTGGGTGCTTGGTGCTTGGTGTTTGGTGTTTGGTGCTTGGTGCTTGGTGTTTGGTGCTTGGGGCTTGGTGATTGGTGTTTGGTGCTTGGTGCTTGGTGCTTGGTGCTTGGTGCTTGGTGTTTGGTGCTTGGTGTTCGGTGCTTGGTGCTTGGTGCTAGGTGTTTGGTGTTTGGTTTTTGGCGCTTGGTGCTTGGTGTTTGGTAATTGGTGCTTGGTGTTTGGTGTTTGGTGCTTGGTGCTTGGTGTTTGGTGTTTGGTGCTTGGTGCTTGGTGCTTGGTGCTTGGTGTTTGGTGTTTGGTGCTTGGAGCTTGGTGTTTGGTGTTTGGTGCTTGGTGCTTTGTTCTGGGTGCTTGGTGCTTGGTGTTTGGTGTATGGTGCTGGGTGCTTGGTGTTTGGTGCTTGGGGCTTGGTGATTGGTGTTTGGTGCTTGGTGCTTGGTGCTTGGTGCTTGGTGCTTGGTGTTTGGTGCTTGGTGTTTGGTGCTTGGTGCTTGGTGCTAGGTGTTTGGTGTTTGGTGTTTGGCGCTTGGTGCTTGGTGCTTGGTGTTTGGTGCTTGGTGTTCGGTGCTTGGTGTTTGGTGATTGGTCCTTGGTGTTTGGTGTTTGGTGCTTGGTGCTTGGTGTTTGGTGTTTGGTGCTTGGCGCTTGGTGTTTGGTGTTTGGTCCTTGGCGTTTGTTGTTTGGCGTTTGGAGTTTGGCGTTTGCTTTTTGGCGTTTGCTGTTTGGTGTTTGGTGTTTGGTGTTTGGTGTTTGGTACTTGGTGCTTGGTGTTTGGTGTTTGGTGCTTGGTGCTTGGTGTTTGGTGTTTGGTGCTTGGTACTTGGTGTTTGGTGCTCGGTGCTTGGTGCTTGGTGTTTCGTGCTTGGTGCTTGGTGTTTGGTCTTTGGCGCTTGGTGCTTGGTGTTTGGTGCTTGGTACTTGGTGTTTGGTGTTTGGCGTTTGGTGTTTGGTGCTTGGTGCTTGGTGCTTGGTTTTTGGAGTTTGGTGCTTGGTGCTTGGTGTTTGGTGTTTGGTGATTGGTGCTTGGTGTTTGGTGCTTGGGATTTGGTGCTTGGTGCTTGGTGTTTGGTGCTTGGGATTTGGTGCTTGGTGCTTGGTGTTTGGTGTTTGGAGTTTGGTACTTGGTGCTTGGTGTTTGGTGTTTGGTGCTTGGTGCTTGGTGTTTGGTGTTTAGTGCTTGGTGCTTGGTTCTTGGTGTTTGGTGCTCGGTGCTTGGTGCTTGGTGTTTGGTGCTTGGTCCTTGGTGCTTGGTGCTTGGTGTTTGGTGTTTGGTGCTTGGTGCTTGGTGTTTGGTGCTTGGGGCTTGGTGATTGGTGTTTGGTGCTTGGTGTTTGGTGCTTGGTGCTTGGTGCTAGGTGTTTGGTGTTTGGTGCTTGGCGCTTGGTGCTTGGTGTTTGGTGATTGGTGCTTGGTGTTTGGTGTTTGGTGCTTGGTGCTTGGTGTTTGGTGTTTGGTGCTTGGCGCTTGGTGTTTGGTGTTTGGTGCCTGGCATTTGCTGTTTGGCGTATGGGGTTTGGCGTTTGCTTTTTGGCGTTTGCTGTTTGGTGTTTGGTGCTTGGTGTTTGGTGTTTGGTGCTTGGTGCTTGGTGTTTGGTGTTTAGTGCTTGGTGCTTGGTTCTTGGTGTTTGGTGCTCGGTGCTTGGTGCTTGGTGTTTGGTGCTTGGTGCTTGGTTCTGGGTGCTTGGTGCTTGGTGTTTGGTGTTTGGTGCTTGGTGCTTGGTGTTTGGTGCTTGGGGCTTGGTGATTGGTGTTTGGTGCTTGGTGTTTGGTGCTTGGTGCTTGGTGCTAGGTGTTTGGTGTTTGGTGCTTGGCGCTTGGTGCTTGGTGTTTGGTGATTGGTGCTTGGTGTTTGGTGTTTGGTGCTTGGTGCTTGGTGTTTGGTGTTTGGTGCTTGGCGCTTGGTGTTTGGTGTTTGGTGCCTGGCGTTTGCTGTTTGGCGTTTGGGGGGTTTGGCATTTGCTGTTTGGCGTATGGGGTTTGGCGTTTGCTTTTTGGCGTTTGCTGTTTGGTGTTTGGTGCTTGGTGTTTGGTGTTTGGTGCTTGGTGCTTGGTGTTTGGTGTTTAGTGCTTGGTGCTTGGTTCTTGGTGTTTGGTGCTCGGTGCTTGGTGCTTGGTGTTTGGTGCTTGGTGCTTGGTTCTGGGTGCTTGGTGCTTGGTGTTTGGTGTTTGGTGCTTGGTGCTTGGTGTTTGGTGCTTGGGGCTTGGTGATTGGTGTTTGGTACTTGGTGTTTGGTGCTTGGTGCTTGGTGCTAGGTGTTTGGTGTTTGGTGCTTGGCGCTTGGTGCTTGGTGTTTGGTGATTGGTGCTTGGTGTTTGGTGTTTGGTGCTTGGTGCTTGGTGTTTGGTGTTTGGTGCTTGGCGCTTGGTGTTTGGTGTTCGGTGCTTGGCGTTTGCTGTTTGGCGTTTGGGGTTTGGCATTTGCTGTTTGGCGTATGGGGTTTGGCATTTGCTTTTTGGTGTTTGCTGTTTGGTGTTTGGTGCTTGGTGTTTGGTGTTTGGTACTTGGTGCTTGGTGTTTGGTGTTTGGTGCTTGGTGCTTGGTGTTTGGTGTTTGGTGCTTGGCGCTTGGTGTTTGGCGTTTGGCGCTTGGCGTTTGCTGTTTGGCGTTTGGGGTTTGGCATTTACTGTTTGGCGTTTGGGGTTTGGCGTTTGCTTTTTGGCATTTGCTGTTTGGTGTTTGGTGTTTGGTGTTTGCTGTTTGGTGTTTGCTGTTTGGTGTTTGCTGTTTGGTGTTTGGTGTTTGGTGTTTGCTGGTTGGTGTTTGGTGTTTGGTGTTTGCTGTTTGGTGTTTGCTGTTTGGTGCTTGGTGCTTGGTGTTTGGTGCATGGTGCTTGGTGCTTCGTGCTTGGTGTTTGGTGCTTGGTGCTTGGTGTTTGGTGCTTGGGGCTTGGTGCTTGGTGTTTGGTGTTTGGTGTTTGGTGCTTGGTGCTTGGTGTTTGGTGTTTGGTGCTTGGTGTTTGCTGTTTGGTGCTTGGTGCTTGGTGTTTGGTGCTTGGTGCTTGGTGCTTGGTGCTTGGTGCTTGGTGTTTGGTGCTTGGTGCTTGGTGCTTGGTGCTTGGTGCTTGGTGTTTGGTGTTTAGTGCTTGGTGCTTGGTGTTTGGTGTTTGGTGCTTGGTGCTTGCTGTTTGGTGCTTGGGGCTTGGTGCTTGGTGTTTGGTGTTTGGTGCTTGGTGCTTGGTGTTTGGTGTTTGGTGCTTGGTGCTTGGTGTTTGGTGATTGGTGCTTGGTACTTGGTGTTTGGTGCTCGGTGCTTGGTGCTTGGTGTTTCGTGCTTGGTGCTTGGTGTTTGGTCTTTGGCGCTTGGTGCTTGGTGTTTGGTGCTTGGTACTTGGTGTTTGGTGTTTGGCGTTTGGTGTTTGGTGCTTGGTGCTTGGTGCTTGGTTTTTGGAGTTTGGTGCTTGGTGCTTGGTGTTTGGTGTTTGGTGATTGGTGCTTGGTGTTTGGTGCTTGGGATTTGGTGCTTGGTGCTTGTTGTTTGGTGTTTGGAGTTTGGTACTTGGTGCTTGGTGTTTGGTGTTTGGTGCTTGGTGCTTGGTGTTTGGTGTTTAGTGCTTGGTGCTTGGTTCTTGGTGTTTGGTGCTCGGTGCTTGGTGCTTGGTGTTTGGTGCTTGGTGCTTGGTTCTGGGTGCTTGGTGCTTGGTGTTTGGTGTTTGGTGCTTGGTGCTTGGTGTTTGGTGCTTGGGGCTTGGTGATTGGTGTTTGGTGCTTGGTGTTTGGTGCTTGGTGCTTGGTGCTAGGTGTTTGGTGTTTGGTGCTTGGCGCTTGGTGCTTGGTGTTTGGTGATTGGTGCTTGGTGTTTGGTGTTTGGTGCTTGGTGCTTGGTGTTTGGTGTTTGGTGCTTGACGCTTGGTGTTTGGTGTTTGGTGCTTGGCGTTTGCTGTTGGGCGTTTGGGGTTTGGCATTTGCTGTTTGGCGTATGGGGTTTGGCATTTGCTTTTTGGCGTTTGCTGTTTGCTGTATGGTGTTTGGTGCTTGGTGCTTGGTGCTTGGTGCTTGGTGTTTGGTGTTTGGTGCTTGGTGCTTGGTGTTTGGTGTTTGGTGCTTGGTGCTTGGTGTTTGGTGCTTGGGGCTTGGTGATTGGTGTTTGGTGCTTGGTGCTTGGTGCTTGGTGCTTGGTGCTTGGTGTTCGGTGCTTGGTGCTTGGTGCTAGGTGTTTGGTGTTTGGTGTTTGGCGCTTGGTGCTTGGTGTTTGGTGATTGGGGCTTGGTGTTTGGTGTTTGGTGCTTGGTGCTTGGTGCTTGGTGTTTGGTGTTTGGTGCTTGGAGCTTGGTGTTTGGTGTTTGGTGCTTGGTGCTTTGTTCTGGGTGCTTGGTGCTTGGTGTTTGGTGTTTGGTGCTGGGTGCTTGGTGTTTGGTGCTTGGGGCTTGGTGATTGGTGTTTGGTGCTTGGTGCTTGGTGCTTGGTGCTTGGTGTTTGGTGCTTGGTGTTTGGTGCTTGGTGTTTGGTGCTTGGTGCTTGGTGCTTGGTGTTTGGTGTTTGGTGCTTGGCGCTTGGTGTTTGGTGTTTGGTGCTTGGCGTTTGCCGTTTGGCATTTGGGGTTTGGCATTTGCTGTTTGGCGTATGGGGTTTGGCGTTTGCTTTTTTGCGTTTGCTGTTTGGTGTTTGGTGCTTGGTGTTTGGTGTTTGGTACTTGGTGCTTGGTGTTTGGTATTTGGTGCTTGGTGCTTGGTGTTTGGTGTTTGGTGCTTGGCGCTTGGTGTTTGGTGTTTTGTGCTTGGCGTTTGCTGTTTGGCGTTTGGGTTTGGCATTTGCTGTTTGGCATTTGGAGTTTGGCGTTTGCTTTTTGGCGTTTGCTGTTTGGTGTTTGCTGTTTGGTGTTTGCTGTTTGGTGTTTGCTGTTTGGTGTTTGTTGTTTGGTGTTTGCTGTTTGGTGCTTGGTGCTTGGTGTTTGGTGCATGGTGCTTGGTGCTTGGTGCTTGGTGTTTCGTGCTTGGTGCTTGGTGTATGGTGCTGGGTGCTTGGTGTTTGGTGCTTGGGGCTTGGTGATTGGTGTTTGGTGCTTGGTGCTTGGTGCTTGGTGCTTGGTGCTTGGTGTTTGGTGCTTGGTGTTTGGTGCTTGGTGCTTGGTGCTAGGTGTTTGGTGTTTGGTGTTTGGCGCTTGGTGCTTGGTGCTTGGTGTTTGGTGCTTGGTGTTTGGTGCTTGGTGTTTGGTGATTGGTCCTTGGTGTTTGGTGTTTGGTGCTTGGTGCTTGGTGTTTGGTGTTTGGTGCTTGGCGCTTGGTGTTTGGTGTTTGGTCCTTGGCGTTTGTTGTTTGGCGTTTGGAGTTTGGCGTTTGCTTTTTGGCGTTTGCTGTTTGGTGTTTGGTGTTTGGTGTTTGGTGTTTGGTACTTGGTGCTTGGTGTTTGGTGTTTGGTGCTTGGTGCTTGGTGTTTGGTGTTTGGTGCTTGGTACTTGGTGTTTGGTGCTCGGTGCTTGGTGCTTGGTGTTTCGTGCTTGGTGCTTGGTGTTTGGTCTTTGGCGCTTGGTGCTTGGTGTTTGGTGCTTGGTACTTGGTGTTTGGTGTTTGGCGTTTGGTGTTTGGTGCTTGGTGCTTGGTGCTTGGTTTTTGGAGTTTGGTGCTTGGTGCTTGGTGTTTGGTGTTTGGTGATTGGTGCTTGGTGTTTGGTGCTTGGGATTTGGTGCTTGGTGCTTGGTGTTTGGTGCTTGGGATTTGGTGCTTGGTGCTTGGTGTTTGGTGTTTGGAGTTTGGTACTTGGTGCTTGGTGTTTGGTGTTTGGTGCTTGGTGCTTGGTGTTTGGTGTTTAGTGCTTGGTGCTTGGTTCTTGGTGTTTGGTGCTCGGTGCTTGGTGCTTGGTGTTTGGTGCTTGGTCCTTGGTGCTTGGTGCTTGGTGTTTGGTGTTTGGTGCTTGGTGCTTGGTGTTTGGTGCTTGGGGCTTGGTGATTGGTGTTTGGTGCTTGGTGTTTGGTGCTTGGTGCTTGGTGCTAGGTGTTTGGTGTTTGGTGCTTGGCGCTTGGTGCTTGGTGTTTGGTGATTGGTGCTTGGTGTTTGGTGTTTGGTGCTTGGTGCTTGGTGTTTGGTGTTTGGTGCTTGGCGCTTGGTGTTTGGTGTTTGGTGCCTGGCGTTTGCTGTTTGGCGTTTGGGGTTTGGCATTTGCTGTTTGGCGTATGGGGTTTGGCGTTTGCTTTTTGGCGTTTGCTGTTTGGTGTTTGGTGCTTGGTGTTTGGTGTTTGGTGCTTGGTGCTTGGTGTTTGGTGTTTAGTGCTTGGTGCTTGGTTCTTGGTGTTTGGTGCTCGGTGCTTGGTGCTTGGTGTTTGGTGCTTGGTGCTTGGTTCTGGGTGCTTGGTGCTTGGTGTTTGGTGTTTGGTGCTTGGTGCTTGGTGTTTGGTGCTTGGGGCTTGGTGATTGGTGTTTGGTACTTGGTGTTTGGTGCTTGGTGCTTGGTGCTAGGTGTTTGGTGTTTGGTGCTTGGCGCTTGGTGCTTGGTGTTTGGTGATTGGTGCTTGGTGTTTGGTGTTTGGTGCTTGGTGCTTGGTGTTTGGTGTTTGGTGCTTGGCGCTTGGTGTTTGGTGTTCGGTGCTTGGCGTTTGCTGTTTGGCGTTTGGGGTTTGGCATTTGCTGTTTGGCGTATGGGGTTTGGCATTTGCTTTTTGGTGTTTGCTGTTTGGTGTTTGGTGCTTGGTGTTTGGTGTTTGGTACTTGGTGCTTGGTGTTTGGTGTTTGGTGCTTGGTGCTTGGTGTTTGGTGTTTGGTGCTTGGCGCTTGGTGTTTGGCGTTTGGCGCTTGGCGTTTGCTGTTTGGCGTTTGGGGTTTGGCATTTACTGTTTGGCGTTTGGGGTTTGGCGTTTGCTTTTTGGCATTTGCTGTTTGGTGTTTGGTGTTTGGTGTTTGCTGTTTGGTGTTTGCTGTTTGGTGTTTGCTGTTTGGTGTTTGGTGTTTGGTGTTTGCTGGTTGGTGTTTGGTGTTTGGTGTTTGCTGTTTGGTGTTTGCTGTTTGGTGCTTGGTGCTTGGTGTTTGGTGCATGGTGCTTGGTGCTTCGTGCTTGGTGTTTGGTGCTTGGTGCTTGGTGTTTGGTGCTTGGGGCTTGGTGCTTGGTGTTTGGTGTTTGGTGTTTGGTGCTTGGTGCTTGGTGTTTGGTGTTTGGTGCTTGGTGTTTGCTGTTTGGTGCTTGGTGCTTGGTGTTTGGTGCTTGGTGCTTGGTGCTTGGTGCTTGGTGCTTGGTGTTTGGTGCATGGTGCTTGGTGCTTGGTGCTTGGTGCTTGGTGTTTGGTGTTTAGTGCTTGGTGCTTGGTGTTTGGTGTTTGGTGCTTGGTGCTTGCTGTTTGGTGCTTGGGGCTTGGTGCTTGGTGTTTGGTGTTTGGTGCTTGGTGCTTGGTGTTTGGTGTTTGGTGCTTGGTGCTTGGTGTTTGGTGATTGGTGCTTGGTACTTGGTGTTTGGTGCTCGGTGCTTGGTGCTTGGTGTTTCGTGCTTGGTGCTTGGTGTTTGGTCTTTGGCGCTTGGTGCTTGGTGTTTGGTGCTTGGTACTTGGTGTTTGGTGTTTGGCGTTTGGTGTTTGGTGCTTGGTGCTTGGTGCTTGGTTTTTGGAGTTTGGTGCTTGGTGCTTGGTGTTTGGTGTTTGGTGCTTGGTGCTTGGTGTTTGGTGTTTGGAGTTTGGTACTTGGTGCTTGGTGTTTGGTGTTTGGTGCTTGGTGCTTGGTGTTTGGTGTTTAGTGCTTGGTGCTTGGTTCTTGGTGTTTGGTGCTCGGTGCTTGGTGCTTGGTGTTTGGTGCTTGGTGCTTGGTTCTGGGTGCTTGGTGCTTGGTGTTTGGTGTTTGGTGCTTGGTGCTTGGTGTTTGGTGCTTGGGGCTTGGTGATTGGTGTTTGGTGCTTGGTGTTTGGTGCTTGGTGCTTGGTGCTAGGTGTTTGGTGTTTGGTGCTTGGCGCTTGGTGCTTGGTGTTTGGTGATTGGTGCTTGGTGTTTGGTGTTTGGTGCTTGGTGCTTGGTGTTTGGTGTTTGGTGCTTGACGCTTGGTGTTTGGTGTTTGGTGCTTGGCGTTTGCTGTTTGGCGTTTGGGGTTTGGCATTTGCTGTTTGGCGTATGGGGTTTGGCATTTGCTTTTTGGCGTTTGCTGTTTGCTGTATGGTGTTTGGTGCTTGGTGCTTGGTGCTTGGTGCTTGGTGTTTGGTGTTTGGTGCTTGGCGCTTGGTGTTTGGTGTTTTGTGCTTGGCGTTTGCTGTTTGGCGTTTGGGTTTGGCATTTGCTGTTTGGCGTTTGGAGTTTGGCGTTTGCTTTTTGGCGTTTGCTGTTTGGTGTTTGCTGTTTGGTGTTTGCTGTTTGGTGTTTGCTGTTTGGTGTTTGTTGTTTGGTGTTTGCTGTTTGGTGCTTGGTGCTTGGTGTTTGGTGCATGGTGCTTGGTGCTTGGTGCTTGGTGTTTCGTGCTTGGTGCTTGGTGTATGGTGCTGGGTGCTTGGTGTTTGGTGCTTGGGGCTTGGTGATTGGTGTTTGGTGCTTGGTGCTTGGTGCTTGGTGCTTGGTGCTTGGTGTTTGGTGCTTGGTGTTTGGTGCTTGGTGCTTGGTGCTAGGTGTTTGGTGTTTGGTGTTTGGCGCTTGGTGCTTGGTGCTTGGTGTTTGGTGCTTGGTGTTTGGTGCTTGGTGTTTGGTGATTGGTCCTTGGTGTTTGGTGTTTGGTGCTTGGTGCTTGGTGTTTGGTGTTTGGTGCTTGGCGCTTGGTGTTTGGTGTTTGGTCCTTGGTGTTTGTTGTTTGGCGTTTGGAGTTTGGCGTTTGCTTTTTGGCGTTTGCTGTTTGGTGTTTGGTGTTTGGTGTTTGGTGTTTGGTACTTGGTGCTTGGTGTTTGGTGTTTGGTGCTTGGTGCTTGGTGTTTGGTGTTTGGTGCTTGGTACTTGGTGTTTGGTGCTCGGTGCTTGGTGCTTGGTGTTTCGTGCTTGGTGCTTGGTGTTTGGTCTTTGGCGCTTGGTGCTTGGTGTTTGGTGCTTGGTACTTGGTGTTTGGTGTTTGGCGTTTGGTGTTTGGTGCTTGGTGCTTGGTGCTTGGTTTTTGGAGTTTGGTGCTTGGTGCTTGGTGTTTGGTGTTTGGTGATTGGTGCTTGGTGTTTGGTGCTTGGGATTTGGTGCTTGGTGCTTGGTGTTTGGTGCTTGGGATTTGGTGCTTGGTGCTTGGTGTTTGGTGTTTGGAGTTTGGTACTTGGTGCTTGGTGTTTGGTGTTTGGTGCTTGGTGCTTGGTGTTTGGTGTTTAGTGCTTGGTGCTTGGTTCTTGGTGTTTGGTGCTCGGTGCTTGGTGCTTGGTGTTTGGTGCTTGGTCCTTGGTGCTTGGTGCTTGGTGTTTGGTGTTTGGTGCTTGGTGCTTGGTGTTTGGTGCTTGGGGCTTGGTGATTGGTGTTTGGTGCTTGGTGTTTGGTGCTTGGTGCTTGGTGCTAGGTGTTTGGTGTTTGGTGCTTGGCGCTTGGTGCTTGGTGTTTGGTGATTGGTGCTTGGTGTTTGGTGTTTGGTGCTTGGTGCTTGGTGTTTGGTGTTTGGTGCTTGGCGCTTGGTGTTTGGTGTTTGGTGCCTGGCGTTTGCTGTTTGGCGTTTGGGGTTTGGCATTTGCTGTTTGGCGTATGGGGTTTGGCGTTTGCTTTTTGGCGTTTGCTGTTTGGTGTTTGGTGCTTGGTGTTTGGTGTATGGTGCTTGGTGCTTGGTGTTTGGTGTTTAGTGCTTGGTGCTTGGTTCTTGGTGTTTGGTGCTCGGTGCTTGGTGCTTGGTGTTTGGTGCTTGGTGCTTGGTTCTGGGTGCTTGGTGCTTGGTGTTTGGTGTTTGGTGCTTGGTGCTTGGTGTTTGGTGCTTGGGGCTTGGTGATTGGTGTTTGGTACTTGGTGTTTGGTGCTTGGTGCTTGGTGCTAGGTGTTTGGTGTTTGGTGCTTGGCGCTTGGTGCTTGGTGTTTGGTGATTGGTGCTTGGTGTTTGGTGTTTGGTGCTTGGTGCTTGGTGTTTGGTGTTTGGTGCTTGGCGCTTGGTGTTTGGTGTTCGGTGCTTGGCGTTTGCTGTTTGGCGTTTGGGGTTTGGCATTTGCTGTTTGGCGTATGGGGTTTGGCATTTGCTTTTTGGTGTTTGCTGTTTGGTGTTTGGTGCTTGGTGTTTGGTGTTTGGTACTTGGTGCTTGGTGTTTGGTGTTTGGTGCTTGGTGCTTGGTGTTTGGTGTTTGGTGCTTGGCGCTTGGTGTTTGGCGTTTGGCGCTTGGCATTTGCTGTTTTGCGTTTGGGGCTTGGCATTTACTGTTTGGCGTTTGGGGTTTGGCGTTTGCTTTTTGGCATTTGCTGTTTGGTGTTTGGTGTTTGGTGTTTGCTGTTTGGTGTTTGCTGTTTGGTGTTTGCTGTTTGGTGTTTGGTGTTTGGTGTTTGCTGGTTGGTGTTTGGTGTTTGGTGTCTGCTGTTTGGTGTTTGCTGTTTGGTGCTTGGTGCTTGGTGTTTGGTGCATGGTGCTTGGTGCTTCGTGCTTGGTGTTTGGTGCTTGGTGCTTGGTGTTTGGTGCTTGGGGCTTGGTGCTTGGTGTTTGGTGTTTGGTGTTTGGTGCTTGGTGCTTGGTGTTTGGTGTTTGGTGCTTGGTGTTTGCTGTTTGGTGCTTGGTGCTTGGTGTTTGGTGCTTGGTGCTTGGTGCTTGGTGCTTGGTGCTTGGTGTTTGGTGCTTGGTGCTTGGTGCTTGGTGCTTGGTGCTTGGTGTTTGGTGTTTAGTGCTTGGTGCTTGGTGTTTGGTGTTTGGTGCTTGGTGCTTGCTGTTTGGTGCTTGGGGCTTGGTGCTTGGTGTTTGGTGTTTGGTGCTTGGTGCTTGGTGTTTGGTGTTTGGTGCTTGGTGCTTGGTGTTTGGTGATTGGTGCTTGGTACTTGGTGTTTGGTGCTCGGTGCTTGGTGCTTGGTGTTTCGTGCTTGGTGCTTGGTGTTTGGTCTTTGGCGCTTGGTGCTTGGTGTTTGGTGCTTGGTACTTGGTGTTTGGTGTTTGGCGTTTGGTGTTTGGTGCTTGGTGCTTGGTGCTTGGTTTTTGGAGTTTGGTGCTTGGTGCTTGGTGTTTGGTGTTTGGTGATTGGTGCTTGGTGTTTGGTGCTTGGGATTTGGTGCTTGGTGCTTGGTGTTTGGTGTTTGGTGTTTGGTACTTGGTGCTTGGTGTTTGGTGTTTGGTGCTTGGTGCTTGGTGTTTGGTGTTTAGTGCTTGGTGCTTGGTTCTTGGTGTTTGGTGCTCGGTGCTTGGTGCTTGGTGTTTGGTGCTTGGTGCTTGGTTCTGGGTGCTTGGTGCTTGGTGTTTGGTGTTTGGTGCTTGGTGCTTGGTGTTTGGTGCTTGGGGCTTGGTGATTGGTGTTTGGTGCTTGGTGTTTGGTGCTTGGTGCTTGGTGCTAGGTGTTTGGTGTTTGGTGCTTGGCGCTTGGTGCTTGGTGTTTGGTGATTGGTGCTTGGTGTTTGGTGTTTGGTGCTTGGTGCTTGGTGTTTGGTGTTTGGTGCTTGACGCTTGGTGTTTGGTGTTTGGTGCTTGGCGTTTGCTGTTTGGCGTTTGGGGTTTGGCATTTGCTGTTTGGCGTATGGGGTTTGGCATTTGCTTTTTGGCGTTTGCTGTTTGCTGTATGGTGTTTGGTGCTTGGTGCTTGGTGCTTGGTGCTTGGTGTTTGGTGTTTGGTGCTTGGTGCTTGGTGTTTGGTGTTTGGTGCTTGGTGCTTGGTGTTTGGTGCTTGGGGCTTGGTGATTGGTGTTTGGTGCTTGGTGCTTGGTGCTTGGTGCTTGGTGCTTGGTGTTCGGTGCTTGGTGCTTGGTGCTAGGTGTTTGGTGTTTGGTGTTTGGCGCTTGGTGCTTGGTGTTTGGTGATTGGTGCTTGGTGTTTGGTGTTTGGTGCTTGGTGCTTGGTGCTTGGTGTTTGGTGTTTGGTGCTTGGAGCTTGGTGTTTGGTGTTTGGTGCTTGGTGCTTTGTTCTGGGTGCTTGGTGCTTGGTGTTTGGTGTTTGGTGCTGGGTGCTTGGTGTTTGGTGCTTGGGGCTTGGTGATTGGTGTTTGGTGCTTGGTGCTTGGTGCTTGGTGCTTGGTGTTTGGTGCTTGGTGTTTGGTGCTTGGTGCTTGGTGCTTGGTGTTTGGTGTTTGGTGCTTGGCGCTTGGTGTTTGGTGTTTGGTGCTTGGCGTTTGCCGTTTGGCATTTGGGGTTTGGCATTTGCTGTTTGGCGTATGGGGTTTGGCGTTTGCTTTTTTGCGTTTGCTGTTTGGTGTTTGGTGCTTGGTGTTTGGTGTTTGGTACTTGGTGCTTGGTGTTTGGTATTTGGTGCTTGGTGCTTGGTGTTTGGTGTTTGGTGCTTGGCGCTTGGTGTTTGGTGTTTTGTGCTTGGCGTTTGCTGTTTGGCGTTTGGGTTTGGCATTTGCTGTTTGGCGTTTGGAGTTTGGCGTTTGCTTTTTGGCGTTTGCTGTTTGGTGTTTGCTGTTTGGTGTTTGCTGTTTGGTGTTTGCTGTTTGGTGTTTGTTGTTTGGTGTTTGCTGTTTGGTGCTTGGTGCTTGGTGCTTGGTGTTTCGTGCTTGGTGCTTGGTGTTTCGTGCTTGGGGCTTGGTCCTTGGTGTTTGGTGCTTGGTGTTTGGTGTTTGTTGCTTGGTGCGTGGTGTTTGGTGTTTGGTGCTTGGTGTTTGCTGTTTGGTGCTTGGTGCTTGGTGTTTGGTGCTTGGTGCTTGGTGCTTGGTGTTTGGTGCTTGGTGGTTGGTGCTTGGTGTTTGGTGCTTGGTGCTTGGTGTTTGGTGTTTGGCGCTTGGTGCTTGGTGTTTGGTGCTTGGTGCATGGTGTTTGGTGTTTGGTGCTTGGTGTTTGGTGCTTGGAGCTTGGTGCTTGGTTTTTGGTGCTTGGTGCTTGGTGCTTGGTGCTTGGTGTCTTGTGCTTGGTGCTTGGTGTTTGGTGTTTGGTGTTTGGTGTTTGGTGCTTGGTACTTGTTGTTTTGTGTTTGGTGTTTGGTGCTTGGTGGTTGGTGTTTGGTGCTTGGTGCTTGATGCTTGGTGCATGGTGCTTGGTGTTTGGTGTTTGGTGCTTGGTGCTTGGTGTTTGGTGATTGGTGCTTGGTACTTGGTGTTTGGTGCTCGGTGCTTGGTGCTTGGTGTTTCGTGCTTGGTGCTTGGTGTTTGGTCTTTGGCGCTTGGTGCTTGGTGTTTGGTGCTTGGTGTTTGGTGCTTGGTTTTTGGAGTTTGGTGCTTGGTGCTTGGTGTTTGGTGTTTGGTGATTGGTGCTTGGTGTTTGGTGCTTGGGATTTGGTGCTTGGTGCTTGGTGTTTGGTGTTTGGAGTTTTGTACTTGGTGCTTGGTGTTTGGTGTTTGGTGCTTGGTGCTTGGTGTTTGGTGTTTAGTGCTTGGTGCTTGGTTCTTGGTGTTTGGTGCTCGGTGCTTGGTGCTTGGTGTTTGGTGCTTGGTCCTTGGTGCTTGGTGCTTGGTGTTTGGTGTTTGGTGCTTGGTGCTTGGTGTTTGGTGCTTGGGGCTTGGTGATTGGTGTTTGGTGCTTGGTGTTTGGTGCTTGGTGCTTGGTGCTAGGTGTTTGGTGTTTGGTGCTTGGCGCTTGGTGCTTGGTGTTTGGTGATTGGTGCTTGGTGTTTGGTGTTTGGTGCTTGGTGCTTGGTGTTTGGTGTTTGGTGCTTGGCGCTTGGTGTTTGGTGTTTGGTGCTTGGCGTTTGCCGTTTGGCATTTGGGGTTTGGCATTTGCTGTTTGGCGTATGGGGTTTGGCGTTTGCTTTTTTGCGTTTGCTGTTTGGTGTTTGGTGCTTGGTGTTTGGTGTTTGGTACTTGGTGCTTGGTGTTTGGTATTTGGTGCTTGGTGCTTGGTGTTTGGTGTTTGGTGCTTGGCGCTTGGTGTTTGGTGTTTTGTGCTTGGCGTTTGCTGTTTGGCGTTTGGGTTTGGCATTTGCTGTTTGGCGTTTGGAGTTTGGCGTTTGCTTTTTGGCGTTTGCTGTTTGGTGTTTGCTGTTTGGTGTTTGCTGTTTGGTGTTTGCTGTTTGGTGTTTGTTGTTTGGTGTTTGCTGTTTGGTGCTTGGTGCTTGGTGCTTGGTGTTTCGTGCTTGGTGCTTGGTGTTTCGTGCTTGGGGCTTGGTCCTTGGTGTTTGGTGCTTGGTGTTTGGTGTTTGTTGCTTGGTGCGTGGTGTTTGGTGTTTGGTGTTTGGTGCTTGGTGGTTGGTGTTTGGTGCTTGGTGCTTGATGCTTGGTGCATGGTGCTTGGTGTTTGGTGTTTGGTGCTTGGTGCTTGGTGTTTGGTGATTGGTGCTTGGTACTTGGTGTTTGGTGCTCGGTGCTTGGTGCTTGGTGTTTCGTGCTTGGTGCTTGGTGTTTGGTCTTTGGCGCTTGGTGCTTGGTGTTTGGTGCTTGGTGTTTGGTGCTTGGTTTTTGGAGTTTGGTGCTTGGTGCTTGGTGTTTGGTGTTTGGTGATTGGTGCTTGGTGTTTGGTGCTTGGGATTTGGTGCTTGGTGCTTGGTGTTTGGTGTTTGGAGTTTTGTACTTGGTGCTTGGTGTTTGGTGTTTGGTGCTTGGTGCTTGGTGTTTGGTGTTTAGTGCTTGGTGCTTGGTTCTTGGTGTTTGGTGCTCGGTGCTTGGTGCTTGGTGTTTGGTGCTTGGTCCTTGGTGCTTGGTGCTTGGTGTTTGGTGTTTGGTGCTTGGTGCTTGGTGTTTGGTGCTTGGGGCTTGGTGATTGGTGTTTGGTGCTTGGTGTTTGGTGCTTGGTGCTTGGTGCTAGGTGTTTGGTGTTTGGTGCTTGGCGCTTGGTGCTTGGTGTTTGGTGATTGGTGCTTGGTGTTTGGTGTTTGGTGCTTGGTGCTTGGTGTTTGGTGTTTGGTGCTTGGCGCTTGGTGTTTGGTGTTTGGTGCCTGGCGTTTGCTGTTTGGCGTTTGGAGTTTGGCATTTGCTGTTTGGCGTATGGGGTTTGGCGTTTGCTTTTTGGTGTTTGGTGCTTGGTGTTTGGTGCTTGGTGTTTGGTGTTTGGTGCTTGGTGCTTGGTGTTTGGTGTTTAGTGCTTGGTGCTTGGTTCTTGGTGTTTGGTGCTCGGTGCTTGGTGCTTGGTGTTTGGTGTTTGGTGCTTGGTGCTTGGTGTTTGGTGTTTAGTGCTTGGTGCTTGGTTCTTGGTGTTTGGTGTTCGGTGCTTGGCGTTTGCTGTTTGGCGTTTGGGGTTTGGCATTTGTTGTTTGGCGTATGGGGTTTGGCGTTTGCTTTTTGGCGTTTGCTGTTTGGTGTTTGGTGCTTGGTGTTTGGTGTTTGGTACTTGGTGCTTGGTGTTTGGTGTTTGGTGCTTGGTGCTTGGTGTTTGGTGTTTGGTGCTTGGCGCTTGGTGTTTGGCGTTTGGCGCTTGGCGTTTGCTGTTTGGCGTTTGGGGTTTGGCATTTACTGTTTGGCGTTTGGGGTTTGGCGTTTGCTTTTTGGCATTTGCTGTTTGGTGTTTGGTGTTTGGTGTTTGGTGTTTGGTGCTTGGTGCTTGGTGTTTGGTGTTTAGAGCTTGGTGCTTGGTTCTTGGTGTTTGGTGCTCGGTGCTTGGTGCTTGGTGTTTGGTGCTTGGTGCTTGGTTCTGGGTGCTTGGTGCTTGGTGTTTGGTGTTTGGTGCTTGGCGCTTGGTGTTTGGTGCTTGGGGCTTGGTGATTGGTGTTTGGTACTTGGGGTTTGGTGCTTGGTGCTTGGTGCTAGGTGTTTGGTGTTTGGTGCTTGGCGCTTGGCGCTTGGTGCTTGGTGTTTGGTGATTGGTGCTTGGTGTTTGGTGTTTGGTGCTTGGTGCTTGGTGTTTGGTGTTTGGTGCTTGGCGCTTGGTGTTTGGTGTTTGGTGCTTGGCGTTTGCTGTTTGGCGTTTGGGGTTTGGCATTTGCTGTTTGGCGTATGGGGTTTGGCGTTTGCTTTTTGGCGTTTGCTGTTTGGTGTTTGGTGCTTGGTGCTTGGTGCTTGGTGTTTGGTGTTTGGTGCTTGGCACTTGGTGTTTGGCGTTTGGCGCTTGGCGTTTGCTGTTTGGCGTTTGGGGTTTGGCATTTGCTGTTTGGCGTTTGGGGTTTGGCGTTTGCATTTTGGCATTTGCTGTTTGGTGTTTGGTGTTTGGTGTTTGCTGTTTGGTGTTTGCTGTTTGGTGTTTGCTGTTTGGTGTTTGGTGTTTGGTGTTTGCTGGTTGGTGTTTGGTGTTTGGTGTTTGCTGTTTGGTGTTTGCTGTTTGGTGCTTGGTGCTTGGTGTTTGGTGCATGGTGCTTGGTGCTTCGTGCTTGGTGTTTGGTGCTTGGTGCTTGGTGTTTGGGGCTTGGGGCTTGGTGCTTGGTGTTTGGTGTTTGGTGTTTGGTGCTTGGTGCTTGGTGTTTGGTGTTTGGTGCTTGGTGTTTGCTGTTTGGTGCTTGGTGCTTGGTGTTTGGTGCTTGGTGCTTGGTGCTTGGTGCTTGGTGCTTGGTGTTTGGTGCTTGGTGCTTGGTGCTTGGTGCTTGGTGCTTGGTGTTTGGTGTTTAGTGCTTGGTGCTTGCTGTTTGGTGTTTGGTGCTTGGTGCTTGGTGTCTGGTGCTTGGCGCTTGGTGCTTGGTGTTTGGTGATTGGTGCTTGGTGTTTGGTGTTTGGTGCTTGGTGCTTGGTGTTTGGTGTTTGGTGCTTGGCGCTTGGTGTTTGGTGTTTGGTGCTTGGCGTTTGCTGTTTGGCGTTTGGGGTTTGGCATTTGCTGTTTGGCGTATGGGTTTTGGCGTTTGCTTTTTGGCGTTTGCTGTTTGGTGTATGGTGTTTGGTGCTTGGTGCTTGGTGCTTGGTGTTTGGTGTTTGGTGCTTGGTGCTTGGTGCTTGGTGTTTGGTGCTTGGGGCTTGGTGATTGGTGTTTGGTGCTTGGTGCTTGGTGCTTGGTGCTTGGTGCTTGGTGTTCGGTGCTTGGTGCTTGGTGCTAGGTGTTTGGTGTTTGGTGTTTGGCGCTTGGTGCTTGGTGTTTGGTGATTGGTGCTTGGTGTTTGGTGTTTGGTGCTTGGTGCTTGGTGCTTGGTGTTTGGTGTTTCGTGCTTGGAGCTTGGTGTTTGGTGTTTGGTGCTTGGTGCTTTGTTCTGGGTGCTTGGTGCTTGGTGTTTGGTGTTTGGTGCTGGGTGCTTGGTGTTTGGTGCTTGGGGCTTGGTGATTGGTGTTTGGTGCTTGGTGCTTGGTGCTTGGTGCTTGGTGTTTGGTGCTTGGTGTTTGGTGCTTGGTGCTTGGTGATAGGTGTTTGGTGTTTGGTGTTTGGCGCTTGGTGTTTGGTGTTTGGTGATTGGTGCTTGGTGTTTGGTGTTTGGTGCTTGGTGCTTGGTGTTTGGTGTTTGGTGCTTGGCGCTTGGTGTTTGGTGTTTGGTGCTTGGCGTTTGCCGTTTGGCATTTGGGGTTTGGCATTTGCTGTTTGGCGTATGGGGTTTGGCGTTTGCTTTTTTGCGTTTGCTGTTTGGTGTTTGGTGCTTGGTGTTTGGTGTTTGGTACTTGGTGCTTGGTGTTTGGTGTTTGGTGCTTGGTGCTTGGTGTTTGGTGTTTTGTGCTTGGCGCTTGGTGTTTGGTTTTTTGTGCTTGGCGTTTGCTGTTTGGCGTTTGGGTTTGGCATTTGCTGTTTGGCGTTTGGAGTTTGGCGTTTGCTTTTTGGCGTTTGCTGTTTGGTGTTTGATGTTTGGTGTTTGCTGTTTGGTGTTTGCTGTTTGGTGTTTGCTGTTTGGTGTTTGCTGTTTGGTGCTTGGTGCTTGGTGTTTGGTGCATGGTGCTTGGTGCTTGGTGCTTGGTGTTTCGTGCTTGGTGCTTGGTGTTTCGTGCTTGGGGCTTGGTGCTTGGTGTTTGGTGCTTGGTGTTTGGTGTTTGTTGCTTGGTGCTTGGTGTTTGGTGTTTGGTGCTTGGTGTTTGCTGTTTGGTGCTTGGTGCTTGGTGTTTGGTGCTTGGTGCTTGGTGCTTGGTGCTTGGTGCTTGGTGCTTGGTGTTTGGTGCTTGGTGGTTGGTGCTTGGTGTTTGGTGCTTGGTGCTTGGTGTTTGGTGTTTGGCGCTTGGTGCTTGGTGTTTGGTGCTTGGTGCTTGGTGTTTGGTGTTTGGTGCTTGGTGTTTGGTGCTTGGAGCTTGGTGCTTGGTTTTGGGTGCTTGGTGCTTGGTGCTTGGTGCTTGGTGTCTTGTGCTTGGTGCTTGGTGTTTGGTGTTTGGTGTTTGGTGTTTGGTGCTTGGTACTTGTTGTTTTGTGTTTGGTGTTTGGTGCTTGGTGGTTGGTGTTTGGTGCTTGGTGCTTGATGCTTGGTGCTTGGTGCTTGGTGTTTGGTGTTTGGTGCTTGGTGCTTGGTGTTTGGTGATTGGTGCTTGGTACTTGGTGTTCGGTGCTCGGTGCTTGGTGCTTGGTGTTTCGTGCTTGGTGCTTGGTGTTTGGTCTTTGGCGCTTGGTGCTTGGTGTTTGGTGCTTGGTACTTGGTGTTTGGTGTTTGGCGTTTGGTGTTTGGTGCTTGGTGCTTGGTGCTTGGTTTTTGGAGTTTGGTGCTTGGTGCTTGGTGTTTGGTGTTTGGTGATTGGTGCTTGGTGTTTGGTGCTTGGGATTTGGTGCTTGGTGCTTGGTGTTTGGTGTTTGGAGTTTTGTACTTGGTGCTTGGTGTTTGGTGTTTGGTGCTTGGTGCTTGGTGTTTGGTGTTTAGTGCTTGGTGCTTGGTTCTTGGTGTTTGGTGCTCGGTGCTTGGTCCTTGGTGCTTGGTGCTTGGTGTTTGGTGTTTGGTGCTTGGTGCTTGGTGTTTGGTGCTTGGGGCTTGGTGATTGGTGTTTGGTGCTTGGTGTTTGGTGCTTGGTGCTTGGTGCTAGGTGTTTGGTGTTTGGTGCTTGGCGCTTGGTGCTTGGTGTTTGGTGATTGGTGCTTGGTGTTTGGTGTTTGGTGCTTGGTGCTTGGTGTTTGGTGTTTGGTGCTTGGCGCTTGGTGTTTGGTGTTTGGTGCCTGGCGTTTGCTGTTTGGCGTTTGGAGTTTGGCATTTGCTGTTTGGCATATGGGGTTTGGCGTTTGCTTTTTGGCGTTTGCTGTTTGGTGTTTGGTGCTTGGTGTATGGTGTTTGGTGCTTGGTGCTTGGTGTTTGGTGTTTAGTGCTTGGTGCTTTGTTCTTGGTGTTTGGTGCTCGGTGCTTGGTGCTTGGTGTTTGGTGCTTGGTGCTTGGTTCTGGGTGCTTGGTGCTTGGTGTTTGGTGTTTGGTGCTTGGTGCTTGGTATTTGGTGCTTGGGGCTGGGTGATTGGTGTTTGGTACTTGGTGTTTGGTGCTTGGTGCTTGGTGCTAGGTGTTTGGTGTTTGGTGCTTGGCGCTTGGTGCTTGGTGTTTGGTGATTGGTGCTTGGTGTTTGGTGTTTGGTGCTTGGTGCTTGGTGTTTGGTGTTTGGTGCTTGGCGCTTGGTGTTTGGTGTTCGGTGCTTGGCGTTTGCTGTTTGGCGTTTGGGGTTTGGCATTTGCTGTTTGGCGTATGGGGTTTGGCGTTTGCTTTTTGGCGTTTGCTGTTTGGTGTTTGGTGTTTGGTGTTTGCTGTTTGGTGTTTGCTGTTTGGTGTTTGCTGTTTGGTGTTTGGTGTTTGGTGTTTGCTGGTTGGTGTTTGGTGTTTGGTGTTTGCTGTTTGGTGTTTGCTGTTTGGTGCTTGGTGCTTGGTGTTTGGTGCATGGTGCTTGGTGCTTCGTGCTTGGTGTTTGGTGCTTGGTGCTTGGTGTTTGGTGCTTGGGGCTTGGTGCTTGGTGTTTGGTGTTTGGTGTTTGGTGCTTGGTGCTTGGTGTTTGGTGTTTGGTGCTTGGTGTATGCTGTTTGGTGCTTGGTGCTTGGTGTTTGGTGCTTGGTGCTTGGTGCTTGGTGCTTGGTGCTTGGTATTTGGTGCTTGGTGCTTGGTGCTTGGTGCTTGGTGCTTGGTGTTTGGTGTTTAGTGCTTGGTGCTTGGTGTTTGGTGTTTGGTGCTTGGTGCTTGGTGTCTGGTGCTTGGCGCTTGGTGCTTGGTGTTTGGTGATTGGTGCTTGGTGTTTGGTGTTTGGTGCTTGGTGCTTGGTGTTTGGTGTTTGGTGCTTGGCGCTTGGTGTTTGGTGTTTGGTGCTTGGCGTTTGCTGTTTGGCGTTTGGGGTTTGGCATTTGCTGTTTGGCGTATGGGGTTTGGCGTTTGCTTTTTGGCGTTTGCTGTTTGGTGTATGGTGTTTGGTGCTTGGTGCTTGGTGCTTGGTGCTTGGTGTTTGGTGTTTGGTGCTTGGTGCTTGGTGTTTGGTGTTTGGTGCTTGGTGCTTGGTGTTTGGTGCTTGGGGCTTGGTGATTGGTGTTTGGTGCTTGGTACTTGGTGCTTGGTGCTTGGTGCTTGGTGTTCGGTGCTTGGTGCTTGGTGCTAGGTGTTTGGTGTTTGGTGTTCGGTGCTTGGTGCTTGGTGTTTGGTGTTTGGTGCTTGGTGCTTGGTGCTTGGTGTTTGGTGTTTGGTGCTTGGAGCTTGGTGTTTGGTGTTTGGTGCTTGGTGCTTTGTTCTGGGTGCTTGGTGCTTGGTGCTTGGTGTTTGGTGCTGGGTGCTTGGTGTTTGGTGCTTGGGGCTTGGTGATTGGTGTTTGGTGCTTGGTGCTTGGTGCTTGGTGCTTGGTGTTTGGTGCTTGGTGTTTGGTGCTTGGTGCTTGGTGATAGGTGTTTGGTGTTTGGTGTTTGGCGCTTGGTGTTTGGTGTTTGGTGATTGGTGCTTGGTGTTTGGTGTTTGGTGCTTGGTGCTTGGTGTTTGGTGTTTGGTGCTTGGCGCTTGGTGTTTGGTGTTTGGTGCTTGGCGTTTGCCGTTTGGCATTTGGGGTTTGGCATTTGCTGTTTGGCGTATGGGGTTTGGCGTTTGCTTTTTTGCGTTTGCTGTTTGGTGTTTGGTGCTTGGTGTTTGGTGTTTGGTACTTGGTGCTTGGTGTTTGGTGTTTGGTGCTTGGTGCTTGGTGTTTGGTGTTTGGTGCTTGGCGCTTGGTGTTTGGTGTTTTGTGCTTGGCGTTTGCTGTTTGGCGTTTGGGTTTGGCATTTGCTGTTTGGCGTTTGGAGTTTGGCGTTTGCTTTTTGGCGTTTGCTGTTTGGTGTTTGCTGTTTGGTGTTTGCTGTTTGGTGTTTGCTGTTTGGTGTTTGCTGTTTGGTGTTTGCTGTTTGGTGCTTGGTGCTTGGTGTTTGGTGCATGGTGCTTGGTGCTTGGTGCTTGGTGTTTCGTGCTTGGTGCTTGGTGTTTCGTGCTTGGGGCTTGGTGCTTGGTGTTTGGTGCTTGGTGTTTGGGTTTTGTTGCTTGGTGCTTGGTGTTTGGTGTTTGGTGCTTGGTGTTTGCTGTTTGGTGCTTGGTGCTTGGTGTTTGGTGCTTGGTGCTTGGTGCTTGGTGCTTGGTGCTTGGTGTTTGGTGCTTGGTAGTTGGTGCTTGGTGTTTGGTGCTTGGTGCTTGGTGTTTGGTGTTTGGCGCTTGGTGCTAGGTGTTTGGTGCTTGGTGCTTGGTGTTTGGTGTTTGGTGCTTGGTGTTTGGTGCTTGGTGTTTGGTGCTTGGTGCTTGGTGTTTGGTGTTTGGCGCTTGGTGCTAGGTGTTTGGTGCTTGGTGCTTGGTGTTTGGTGTTTGGTGCTTGGTGTTTGGTGCTTGGAGCTTGGTGCTTGGTTTTTGGTGCTTGGAGCTTGGTGCTTGGTTTTTGGTGCTTGGTGCTTGGTGCTTGGTGCTTGGTGTCTTGTGCTTGGTGCTTGGTGTTTGGTGTTTGGTGTTTGGTGTTTGGTGCTTGGTACTTGTTGTTTTGTGTTTGGTGTTTGGTGCTTGGTGGTTGGTGTTTGGTGCTTGGTGCTTGATGCTTGGTGCTTGGTGTTTGGTGTTTGGTGTTTGGTGCTTGGTGCTTGGTGTTTGGTGATTGGTGCTTGGTACTTGGTGTTTGGTGCTCGGTGCTTGGTGCTTGGTGTTAAGTGCTTGGTGCTTGGTGTTTGGTCTTTGGCGCTTGGTGCTTGGTGTTTGGTGCTTGGTGTTTGGTGCTTGGTTTTTGGAGTTTGGTGCTTGGTGCTTGGTGTTTGGTGTTTGGTGATTGGTGCTTGGTGTTTGGTGCTTGGGATTTGGTGCTTGGTGCTTGGTGTTTGGTGTTTGGAGTTTTGTACTTGGTGCTTGGTGTTTGGTGTTTGGTGCTTGGTGCTTGGTGTTTGGTGTTTAGTGCTTGGTGCTTGGTTCTTGGTGTTTGGTGCTCGGTGCTTGGTGCTTGGTGTTTGGTGCTTGGTCCTTGGTGCTTGGTGCTTGGTGTTTGGTGTTTGGTGCTTGGTGCTTGGTGTTTGGTGCTTGGGGCTTGGTGATTGATGCTTGGTGTTTGGTGCTTGGTGGTTGGTGCTTGGTGTTTGGTGCTTGGTGCTTGGTGTTTGGTGTTTGGCGCTTGGTGCTTGGTGTTTGGTGCTTGGTGCTTGGTGTTTGGTGTTTGGTGCTTGGTGTTTGGTGCTTGGAGCTTGGTGCTTGGTTTTTGGTGCTTGGTGCTTGGTGCTTGGTGCTTGGTGTCTTGTGCTAGGTGCTTGGTGTTTGGTGTTTGGTGTTTGGTGTTTGGTGCTTGGTACTTGTTGTTTTGTGTTTGGTGTTTGGTGCTTGGTGGTTGGTGTTTGGTGCTTGGTGCTTGATGCTTGGTGCTTGGTGCTTGGTGTTTGGTGTTTGGTGCTTGGTGCTTGGTGTTTGGTGATTGGTGCTTGGTACTTGGTGTTCGGTGCTCGGTGCTTGGTGCTTGGTGTTTCGTGCTTGGTGCTTGGTGTTTGGTCTTTGGCGCTTGGTGCTTGGTGTTTGGTGCTTGGTACTTGGTGTTTGGTGTTTGGCGTTTGGTGTTTGGTGCTTGGTGCTTGGTGCTTGGTTTTTGGAGTTTGGTGCTTGGTGCTTGGTGTTTGGTGTTTGGTGATTGGTGCTTGGTGTTTGGTGCTTGGGATTTGGTGCTTGGTGCTTGGTGTTTGGAGTTTGGTGTTTGGTGCTTGGTGTTTGGTGCTTGGTCCTTGGTGCTTGGTGCTTGGTGTTTGGTGTTTGGTGCTTGGTGCTTGGTGTTTGGTGCTTGGGGCTTGGTGATTGGTGCTTGGTGTTTGGTGCTTGGTGGTTGGTGCTTGGTGTTTGGTGCTTGGTGTTTGGTGCTTGGTGCTTGGTGTTTGGTGTTTGGTGCTTGGTGCTTGGTGTTTGGAGTTTGGTGTTTGGTGCTTGGTGTTTGGTGTTTGGTGCTTGGTGCTTGGTGTTTGGTGTTTAGTGCTTGGTGCTTGGTTCTTGGTGTTTGGTGCTCGGTGCTTGGTCCTTGGTGCTTGGTGCTTGGTGTTTGGTGTTTGGTGCTTGGTGCTTGGTGTTTGGTGCTTGGGGCTTGGTGATTGGTGTTTGGTGCTTGGTGTTTGGTCCTTGGTGCTTGGTGCTAGGTGTTTGGTGTTTGGTGCTTGGCGCTTGGTGCTTGGTGTTTGGTGATTGGTGCTTGGTGTTTGGTGTTTGGTGCTTGGTGCTTGGTGTTTGGTGTTTGGTGCTTGGCGCTTGGTGTTTGGTGTTTGGTGCCTGACGTTTGCTGTTTGGCGTTTGGAGTTTGGCATTTGCTGTTTGGCATATGGGGTTTGGCGTTTGCTTTTTGGCGTTTGCTGTTTGGTGTTTGGTGCTTGGTGTATGGTGTTTGGTGCTTGGTGCTTGGTGTTTGGTGTTTAGTGCTTGGTGCTTTGTTCTTGGTGTTTGGTGCTCGGTGCTTGGTGCTTGGTGTTTGGTGCTTGGTGCTTGGTTCTGGGTGCTTGGTGCTTGGTGTTTGGTGTTTGGTGCTTGGTGCTTGGTATTTGGTGCTTGGGGCTTGGTGATTGGTGTTTGGTACTTGGTGTTTGGTGCTTGGTGCTTGGTGCTAGGTGTTTGGTGTTTGGTGCTTGGCGCTTGGTGCTTGGTGTTTGGTGATTGGTGCTTGGTGTTTGGTGTTTGGTGCTTGGTGCTTGGTGTTTGGTGTTTGGTGCTTGGCGCTTGGTGTTTGGTGTTCGGTGCTTGGCGTTTGCTGTTTGGCGTTTGGGGTTTGGCATTTGCTGTTTGGCGTATGGGGTTTGGCGTTTGCTTTTTGGCGTTTGCTGTTTGGTGTTTGGTGTTTGGTGTTTGCTGTTTGGTGTTTGCTGTTTGGTGTTTGCTGTTTGGTGTTTGGTGTTTGGTGTTTGCTGGTTGGTGTTTGGTGTTTGGTGTTTGCTGTTTGGTGTTTGCTGTTTGGTGCTTGGTGCTTGGTGTTTGGTGCATGGTGCTTGGTGCTTCGTGCTTGGTGTTTGGTGCTTGGTGCTTGGTGTTTGGTGCTTGGGGCTTGGTGCTTGGTGTTTGGTGTTTGGTGTTTGGTGCTTGGTGCTTGGTGTTTGGTGTTTGGTGCTTGGTGTATGCTGTTTGGTGCTTGGTGCTTGGTGTTTGGTGCTTGGTGCTTGGTGCTTGGTGCTTGGTGCTTGGTATTTGGTGCTTGGTGCTTGGTGCTTGGTGCTTGGTGCTTGGTGTTTGGTGTTTAGTGCTTGGTGCTTGGTGTTTGGTGTTTGGTGCTTGGTGCTTGGTGTCTGGTGCTTGGCGCTTGGTGCTTGGTGTTTGGTGATTGGTGCTTGGTGTTTGGTGTTTGGTGCTTGGTGCTTGGTGTTTGGTGTTTGGTGCTTGGCGCTTGGTGTTTGGTGTTTGGTGCTTGGCGTTTGCTGTTTGGCGTTTGGGGTTTGGCATTTGCTGTTTGGCGTATGGGGTTTGGCGTTTGCTTTTTGGCGTTTGCTGTTTGGTGTATGGTGTTTGGTGCTTGGTGCTTGGTGCTTGGTGCTTGGTGTTTGGTGTTTGGTGCTTGGTGCTTGGTGTTTGGTGTTTGGTGCTTGGTGCTTGGTGTTTG
The DNA here is from genome assembly GCA_964016885.1 of Eledone cirrhosa. Taxonomy (NCBI): domain Eukaryota; kingdom Metazoa; phylum Mollusca; class Cephalopoda; order Octopoda; family Eledonidae; genus Eledone; species Eledone cirrhosa. The sequence goes on along the minus strand of OZ024743.1, from coordinate 138,856,900 downwards.
GTGCTTGGGGCTTGGTGATTGGTGTTTGGTGCTTGGTACTTGGTGCTTGGTGCTTGGTGCTTGGTGTTCGGTGCTTGGTGCTTGGTGCTAGGTGTTTGGTGTTTGGTGTTTGGCGCTTGGTGCTTGGTGTTTGGTGATTGGTGCTTGGTGTTTGGTGTTTGGTGCTTGGTGCTTGGTGCTTGGTGTTTGGTGTTTGGTGCTTGGAGCTTGGTGTTTGGTGTTTGGTGCTTGGTGCTTTGTTCTGGGTGCTTGGTGCTTGGTGCTTGGTGTTTGGTGCTGGGTGCTTGGTGTTTGGTGCTTGGGGCTTGGTGATTGGTGTTTGGTGCTTGGTGCTTGGTGCTTGGTGCTTGGTGTTTGGTGCTTGGTGTTTGGTGCTTGGTGCTTGGTGATAGGTGTTTGGTGTTTGGTGTTTGGCGCTTGGTGTTTGGTGTTTGGTGATTGGTGCTTGGTGTTTGGTGTTTGGTGCTTGGTGCTTGGTGTTTGGTGTTTGGTGCTTGGCGCTTGGTGTTTGGTGTTTGGTGCTTGGCGTTTGCCGTGTGGCATTTGGGGTTTGGCATTTGCTGTTTGGCGTATGGGGTTTGGCGTTTGCTTTTTTGCGTTTGCTGTTTGGTGTTTGGTGCTTGGTGTTTGGTGTTTGGTACTTGGTGCTTGGTGTTTGGTGTTTGGTGCTTGGTGCTTGGTGTTTGGTGTTTGGTGCTTGGCGCTTGGTGTTTGGTGTTTTGTGCTTGGCGTTTGCTGTTTGGCGTTTGGGTTTGGCATTTGCTGTTTGGCGTTTGGAGTTTGGCGTTTGCTTTTTGGCGTTTGCTGTTTGGTGTTTGCTGTTTGGTGTTTGCTGTTTGGTGTTTGCTGTTTGGTGTTTGCTGTTTGGTGTTTGCTGTTTGGTGCTTGGTGCTTGGTGTTTGGTGCATGGTGCTTGGTGCTTGGTGCTTGGTGTTTCGTGCTTGGTGCTTGGTGTTTCGTGCTTGGGGCTTGGTGCTTGGTGTTTGGTGCTTGGTGTTTGGGTTTTGTTGCTTGGTGCTTGGTGTTTGGTGTTTGGTGCTTGGTGTTTGCTGTTTGGTGCTTGGTGCTTGGTGTTTGGTGCTTGGTGCTTGGTGCTTGGTGCTTGGTGCTTGGTGTTTGGTGCTTGGTAGTTGGTGCTTGGTGTTTGGTGCTTGGTGCTTGGTGTTTGGTGTTTGGCGCTTGGTGCTAGGTGTTTGGTGCTTGGTGCTTGGTACTTGGTGTTTCGTGCTTGGTGTTTGGTGCTTGGAGCTTGGTGCTTGGTTTTTGGTGCTTGGAGCTTGGTGCTTGGTTTTTGGTGCTTGGTGCTTGGTGCTTGGTGCTTGGTGTCTTGTGCTTGGTGCTTGGTGTTTGGTGTTTGGTGTTTGGTGTTTGGTGCTTGGTACTTGTTGTTTTGTATTTGGTGTTTGGTGCTTGGTGGTTGGTGTTTGGTGCTTGGTGCTTGATGCTTGGTGCTTGGTGTTTGGTGTTTGGTGTTTGGTGCTTGGTGCTTGGTGTTTGGTGATTGGTGCTTGGTACTTGGTGTTTGGTGCTCGGTGCTTGGTGCTTGGTGTTAAGTGCTTGGTGCTTGGTGTTTGGTCTTTGGCGCTTGGTGCTTGGTGTTTGGTGCTTGGTGTTTGGTGCTTGGTTTATGGAGTTTGGTGCTTGGTGCTTGGTGTTTGGTGTTTGGTGATTGGTGCTTGGTGTTTGGTGCTTGGGATTTGGTGTTCGGTGCTTGGTGTTTGGTGTTTGGAGTTTTGTACTTGGTGCTTGGTGTTTGGTGTTTGGTGCTTGGTGCTTGGTGTTTGGTGTTTAGTGCTTGGTGCTTGGTTCTTGGTGTTTGGTGCTCGGTGCTTGGTGCTTGGTGTTTGGTGCTTGGTCCTTGGTGCTTGGTGCTTGGTGTTTGGTGTTTGGTGCTTGGTGCTTGGTGTTTGGTGCTTGGGGCTTGGTGATTGGTGTTTGGTGCTTGTTGTTTGGTGCTTGGTGCTTGGTGCTAGGTGTTTGGTGTTTGGTGCTTGGCGCTTGGTGCTTGGTGTTTGGTGATTGGTGCTTGGTGTTTGGTGTTTGGTGCTTGGTGCTTGGTGTTTGGTGTTTGGTGCTTGGCGCTTGGTGTTTGGTGTTTGGTGTCTGGCGTTTGCTGTTTGGCGTTTTGAGTTTGGCATTTGTTGTTTGGCGTATGAGGTTTGGCGTTTGCTTTTTGGCGTTTGCTGTTTGGTGTTTGGTGCTTGGTGTTTGGTGTTTGGTGCTTGGTGCTTGGTGTTTGGTGTTTAGTGCTTGGTGCTTGGTTCTTGGTGTTTGGTGCTCGGTGCTTGGTGCTTGGTGTTTGGTGTTTGGTGCTTGGTGCTTGGTGTTTGGTGTTTAGTGCTTGGTGCTTGGTTCTTGGTGTTTGGTGTTCGGTGCTTGGCGTATGCTGTTTGGCGTTTGGGGTTTGGCATTTGCTGTTTGGCGTATGGGGTTTGGCGTTTGCTTTTTGGCGTTTGCTGTTTGGTGTTTGGTGCTTGGTGTTTGGTGTTTGGTACTTGGTGCTTGGTGTTTGGTGTTTGGTGCTTGGTGCTTGGTGTTTGGTGTTTGGTGCTTGGCGCTTGGTGTTTGGCGTTTGGCGCTTGGCGTTTGCTGTTTGGCGTTTGGGGTTTGGCATTTACTGTTTGGCGTTTGGGGTTTGGCGTTTGCTTTTTGGCATTTGCTGTTTGGTGTTTGGTGTTTGGTGTTTGGTGTTTGGTGCTTGGTGCTTGGTGTTTGGTGTTTAGAGCTTGGTGCTTGGTTCTTGGTGTTTGGTGCTCGGTGCTTGGTGCTTGGTGTTTGGTGCTTGGTGCTTGGTTCTGGGTGCTTGGTGCTTGGTGTTTGGTGTTTGGTGCTTGGCGCTTGGTGTTTGGTGCTTGGGGCTTGGTGATTGGTGTTTGGTACTTGGTGTTTGGTGCTTGGCGCTTGGTGCTTGGTGTTTGGTGATTGGTGCTTGGTGTTTGGTGTTTGGTGCTTGGTGCTTGGTGTTTGGTGTTTGGTGCTTGGCGCTTGGTGTTTGGTGTTTGGTGCTTGGCGTTTGCTGTTTGGCGTTTGGGGTTTGGCATTTGCTGTTTGGCGTATGGGGTTTGGCGTTTGCTTTTTGGCGTTTGCTGTTTGGTGTTTGGTGCTTGGTGCTTGGTGCTTGGTGTTTGGTGTTTGGTGCTTGGCACTTGGTGTTTGGCGTTTGGCGCTTGGCGTTTGCTGTTTGGCGTTTGGGGTTTGGCATTTGCTGTTTGGCGTTTGGGGTTTGGCGTTTGCTTTTTGGCATTTGCTGTTTGGTGTTTGGTGTTTGGTATTTGCTGTTTGGTGTTTGCTGTTTGGTGTTTGCTGTTTGGTGTTTGGTGTTTGGTGTTTGCTGGTTGGTGTTTGGTGTTTGGTGTTTGCTGTTTGGTGTTTGCTGTTTGGTGCTTGGTGCTTGGTGTTTGGTGCATGGTGCTTGGTGCTTCGTGCTTGGTGTTTGGTGCTTGGTGCTTGGTGTTTGGTGCTTGGGGCTTGGTGCTTGGTGTTTGGTGTTTGGTGTTTGGTGCTTGGTGCTTGGTGTTTGGTGTTTGGTGCTTGGTGTTTGCTGTTTGGTGCTTGGTGCTTGGTGTTTGGTGCTTGGTGCTTGGTGCTTGGTGCTTGGTGCTTGGTGTTTGGTGCTTGGTGCTTGGTGCTTGGTGCTTGGTGCTTGGTGTTTGGTGTTTAGTGCTTGGTGCTTGGTGTTTGGTGTTTGGTGCTTGGTGCTTGGTGTCTGGTGCTTGGCGCTTGGTGCTTGGTGTTTGGTGATTGGTGCTTGGTGTTTGGTGTTTGGTGCTTGGTGCTTGGTGTTTGGTGTTTGGTGCTTGGCGCTTGGTGTTTGGTGTTTGGTGCTTGGCGTTTGCTGTTTGGCGTTTGGGGTTTGGCATTTGCTGTTTGGCGTATGGGGTTTGGCGTTTGCTTTTTGGCGTTTGCTGTTTGGTGTATGGTGTTTGGTGCTTGGTGCTTGGTGCTTGGTGCTTGGTGTTTGGTGTTTGGTGCTTGGTGCTTGGTGTTTGGTGTTTGGTGCTTGGTGCTTGGTGCTTGGTGTTTGGTGCTTGGGGCTTGGTGATTGGTGTTTGGTGCTTGGTGCTTGGTGCTTGGTGCTTGGTGCTTGGTGTTCGGTGCTTGGTGCTTGGTGTTTGGTGCTTGGTGCTTGGTGCTTGGTGTTTGGTGTTTGGTGCTTGGAGCTTGGTGTTTGGTGTTTGGTGCTTGGTGCTTTGTTCTGGGTGCTTGGTGCTTGGTGTTTGGTGTTTGGTGCTGGGTGCTTGGTGTTTGGTGCTTGGGGCTTGGTGATTGGTGCTTGGTGCTTGGTGCTTGGTGCTTGGTGCTTGGTGATAGGTGTTTGGTGTTTGGTGTTTGGCGGTTGGTGTTTGGTGTTTGGTGATTGGTGCTTGGTGTTTGGTGTTTGGTGCTTGGTGCTTGGTGTTTGGTGTTTGGTGCTTGGCGCTTGGTGTTTGGTGTTTGGTGCTTGGCGTTTGCCGTTTGGCATTTGGGGTTTGGCATTTGCTGTTTGGCGTATGGGGTTTGGCGTTTGCTTTTTTGCGTTTGCTGTTTGGTGTTTGGTGCTTGGTGTTTGGTGTTTGGTACTTGGTGCTTGGTGTTTGGTGTTTGGTGCTTGGTGCTTGGTGTTTGGTGTTTGGTGCTTGGCGCTTGGTGTTTGGTGTTTTGTGCTTGGCGTTTGCTGTTTGGCGTTTGGGTTTGGCATTTGCTGTTTGGCGTTTGGAGTTTGGCGTTTGCTTTTTGGCGTTTGCTGTTTGGTGTTTGCTGTTTGGTGTTTGCTGTTTGGTGTTTGCTGTTTGGTGTTTGCTGTTTGGTGTTTGCTGTTTGGTGCTTGGTGCTTGGTGTTTGGTGCATGGTGCTTGGTGCTTGGTGCTTGGTGTTTCGTGCTTGGTGCTTGGTGTTTCGTGCTTGGGGCTTGGTGCTTGGTGTTTGGTGCTTGGTGCTTGGTGCTTGGTGCTTGGTGCTTGGTGTTTGGTGCTTGGTGGTTGGTGCTTGGTGTTTGGTGCTTGGTGCTTGGTGTTTGGTGTTTGGCGCTTGGTGCTTGGTGTTTGGTGCTTGCTGCTTGGTGTTTGGTGTTTGGTGCTTGGTGTTTGGTGCTTGGAGCTTGGTGCTTGGTTTTTGGTCCTTGGTGCTTGGTGCTTGGTGCTTGGTGTCTTGTGCTTGGTGCTTGGTGTTTGGTGTTTGGTGTTTGGTGTTTGGTGCTTGGTACTTGTTGTTTTGTGTTTGGTGTTTGGTGCTTGGTGGTTGGTGTTTGGTGCTTGGTGCTTGATGCTTGGTGCTTGGTGCTTGGTGTTTGGTGTTTGGTGCTTGGTGCTTGGTGTTTGGTGATTGGTGCTTGGTACTTGGTGTTTGGTGCTCGGTGCTTGGTGCTTGGTGTTTCGTGCTTGGTGCTTGGTGTTTGGTCTTTGGCGCTTGGTGCTTGGTGTTTGGTGCTTGGTACTTGGTGTTTGGTGTTTGGCGTTTGGTGTTTGGTGCTTGGTGCTTGGTGCTTGGTTTTTGGAGTTTGGTGCTTGGTGCTTGGTGTTTGGTGTTTGGTGATTGGTGCTTGGTGTTTGGTGCTTGGGATTTGGTGCTTGGTGCTTGGTGTTTGGTGTTTGGAGTTTTGTACTTGGTGCTTGGTGTTTGGTGTTTGGTGCTTGGTGCTTGGTGTTTGGTGTTTAGTGCTTGGTGCTTGGTTCTTGGTGTTTGGTGCTCGGTGCTTGGTGCTTGGTGTTTGGTGCTTGGTGCTTGGCGCTTGGTGCTTGCTTTTTGGCGTTTGCTGTTTGGTGTTTGGTGCTTGGTGCTTGGTGCTTGGTGTTTGGTGTTTGGTGCTTGGCACTTGGTGTTTGGCGTTTGGCACTTGGCGTTTGCTGTTTGGCGTTTGGGGTTTGGCATTTGCTGTTTGGCGTTTGGGGTTTGGCGTTTGCTTTTTGGCATTTGCTGTTTGGTGTTTGGTGTTTGGTGTTTGCTGTTTGGTGTTTGCTGTTTGGTGTTTGCTGTTTGGCGTTTGGTGTTTGGTGTTTGCTGGTTGGTGTTTGGTGTTTGGTGTTTGCTGTTTGGTGTTTGCTGTTTGGTGCTTGGTGCTTGGTGTTTGGTGCATGGTGCTTGGTGCTTCGTGCTTGGTGTTTGGTGCTTGGTGCTTGGTGTTTGGTGCTTGGGGCTTGGTGCTTGGTGTTTGGTGTTTGGTGTTTGGTGCTTGGTGCTTGGTGTTTGGTGTTTGGTGCTTGGTGTTTGCTGTTTGGTGCTTGGTGCTTGGTGTTTGGTGCTTGGTGCTTGGTGCTTGGTGCTTGGTGTTTGGTGCTTGGTGCTTGGTGCTTGGTGCTTGGTGCTTGGTGTTTGGTGTTTAGTGCTTGGTGCTTGGTGTTTGGTGTTTGGTGCTTGGTGCTTGGTGTCTGGTGCTTGGCGCTTGGTGCTTGGTGTTTGGTGATTGGTGCTTGGTGTTTGGTGTTTGGTGCTTGGTGCTTGGTGTTTGGTGTTTGGTGCTTGGCGCTTGGTGTTTGGTGTTTGGTGCTTGGCGTTTGCTGTTTGGCGTATGGGGTTTGGCGTTTGCTTTTTGGCGTTTGCTGTTTGGTGTATGGTGTTTGGTGCTTGGTGCTTGGTGCTTGGTGCTTGGTGTTTGGTGTTTGGTGCTTGGTGCTTGGTGTTTGGTGTTTGGTGCTTGGTGCTTGGTGCTTGGTGTTTGGTGCTTGGGGCTTGGTGATTGGTGTTTGGTGCTTGGTGCTTGGTGCTTGGTGCTTGGTGCTTGGTGTTCGGTGCTTGGTGCTTGGTGCTAGGTGTTTGGTGTTTGGTGTTTGGCGCTTGGTGCTTGGTGTTTGGTGATTGGTGCTTGGTGTTTGGTGTTTGGTGCTTGGTGCTTGGTGCTTGGTGTTTGGTGTTTGGTGCTTGGAGCTTGGTGTTTGGTGTTTGGTGCTTGGTGCTTTGTTCTGGGTGCTTGGTGTTTGGTGTTTGGTGTTTGGTGCTGGGTGCTTGGTGTTTGGTGCTTGGGGCTTGGTGATTGGTGTTTGGTGCTTGGTGCTTGGTGCTTGGTGCTTGGTGATAGGTGTTTGGTGTTTGGTGTTTGGCGCTTGGTGTTTGGTGTTTGGTGATTGGTGCTTGGTGTTTGGTGTTTGGTGCTTGGTGCTTGGTGTTTGGTGTTTGGTGCTTGGCGCTTGGTGTTTGGTGTTTGGTGCTTGGCGTTTGCCGTTTGGCATTTGGGGTTTGGCATTTGCTGTTTGGCGTATGGGGTTTGGCGTTTGCTTTTTTGCGTTTGCTGTTTGGTGTTTGGTGCTTGGTGTTTGGTGTTTGGTACTTGGTGCTTGGTGTTTGGTGTTTGGTGCTTGGTGCTTGGTGTTTGGTGTTTGGTGCTTGGCGCTTGGTGTTTGGTGTTTTGTGCTTGGCGTTTGCTGTTTGGCGTTTGGGTTTGGCATTTGCTGTTTGGCGTTTGGAGTTTGGCGTTTGCTTTTTGGCGTTTGCTGTTTGGTGTTTGCTGTTTGGTGTTTGCTGTTTGGTGTTTGCTGTTTGGTGTTTGCTGTTTGGTGTTTGCTGTTTGGTGCTTGGTGCTTGGTGTTTGGTGCATGGTGCTTGGTGCTTGGTGCTTGGTGTTTCGTGCTTGGTGCTTGGTGTTTCGTGCTTGGGGCTTGGTGCTTGGTGTTTGGTGCTTGGTGTTTGGTGTTTGTTGCTTGGTGCTTGGTGTTTGGTGTTTGGTGCTTGGTGTTTGCTGTTTGGTGCTTGGTGCTTGGTGTTTGGTGCTTGGTGCTTGGTGCTTGGTGCTTGGTGCTTGGTGTTTGGTGCTTGGTGGTTGGTGCTTGGTGTTTGGTGCTTGGTGCTTGGTGTTTGGTGTTTGGCGCTTGGTGCTTGGTGTTTGGTGCTTGGTGCTTGGTGTTTGGTGTTTGGTGCTTGGTGTTTGGTGCTTGGAGCTTGGTGCTTGGTTTTTGGTGCTTGGTGCTTGGTGCTTGGTGCTTGGTGTCTTGTGCTTGGTGCTTGGTGTTTGGTGTTTGGTGTTTGGTGTTTGGTGCTTGGTACTTGTTGTTTTGTGTTTGGTGTTTGGTGCTTGGTGGTTGGTGTTTGGTGCTTGGTGCTTGATGCTTGGTGCTTGGTGCTTGGTGTTTGGTGTTTGGTGCTTGGTGCTTGGTGTTTGGTGATTGGTGCTTGGTACTTGGTGTTTGGTGCTCGGTGCTTGCTGCTTGGTGTTTCGTGCTTGGTGCTTGGTGTTTGGTCTTTGGCGCTTGGTGCTTGGTGTTTGGTGCTTGGTACTTGGTGTTTGGTGTTTGGCGTTTGGTGTTTGGTGCTTGGTGCTTGGTGCTTGGTTTTTGGAGTTTGGTGCTTGGTGCTTGGTGTTTGGTGTTTGGTGATTGGTGCTTGGTGTTTGGTGCTTGGGATTTGGTGCTTGGTGCTTGGTGTTTGGTGTTTGGAGTTTTGTACTTGGTGCTTGGTGTTTGGTGTTTGGTGCTTGGTGCTTGGTGTTTGGTGTTTAGTGCTTGGTGCTTGGTTCTTGGTGTTTGGTGCTCGGTGCTTGGTGCTTGGTGTTTGGTGCTTGGTCCTTGGTGCTTGGTGCTTGGTGTTTGGTGTTTGGTGCTTGGTGCTTGGTGTTTGGTGTTTGGTGCTTGGCGTTTGCTGTTTGGCGTTTGGGGTTTGGCATTTGCTGTTTGGCGTATGGGGTTTGGCGTTTGCTTTTTGGCGTTTGCTGTTTGGTGTTTGGTGCTTGGTGCTTGGTGCTTGGTGTTTGGTGTTTGGTGCTTGGCACTTGGTGTTTGGCGTTTGGCGCTTGGCGTTTGCTGTTTGGCGTTTGGGGTTTGGCATTTGCTGTTTGGCGTTTGGGGTTTGGCGTTTGCTTTTTGGCATTTGCTGTTTGGTGTTTGGTGTTTGGTGTTTGCTGTTTGGTGTTTGCTGTTTGGTGTTTGCTGTTTGGTGTTTGGTGTTTGGTGTTTGCTGGTTGGTGTTTGGTGTTTGGTGTTTGCTGTTTGGCGTTTGCTGTTTGGTGCTTGGTTCTTGGTGTTTGGTGCATGGTGCTTGGTGCTTCGTGCTTGGTGTTTGGTGCTTGGTGCTTGGTGTTTGGTGCTTGGGGCTTGGTGCTTGGTGTTTGGTGTTTGGTGTTTGGTGCTTGGTGCTTGGTGTTTGGTGTTTGGTGCTTGGTGTTTGCTGTTTGGTGCTTGGTGCTTGGTGTTTGGTGCTTGGTGCTTGGTGCTTGGTGCTTGGTGCTTGGTGTTTGGTGCTTGGTGCTTGGTGCTTGGTGCTTGGTGCTTGGTGTTTGGTGTTTAGTGCTTGGTGCTTGGTGTTTGGTGTTTGGTGCTTGGTGCTTGGTGTCTGGTGCTTGGCGCTTGGTGCTTGGTGTTTGGTGATTGGTGCTTGGTGTTTGGTGTTTGGTGCTTGGTGCTTGGTGTTTGGTGTTTGGTGCTTGGCGCTTGGTGTTTGGTGTTTGGTGCTTGGCGTTTGCTGTTTGGCGTTTGGGGTTTGGCATTTGCTGTTTGGCGTATGGGGTTTGGCGTTTGCTTTTTGGCGTTTGCTGTTTGGTGTATGGTGTTTGGTGCTTGGTGCTTGGTGCTTGGTGCTTGGTGTTTGGTGTTTGGTGCTTGGTGCTTGGTGTTTGGTGTTTGGTGCTTGGTGCTTGGTGCTTGGTGTTTGGTGCTTGGGGCTTGGTGATTGGTGTTTGGTGCTTGGTGCTTGGTGCTTGGTGCTTAGTGCTTGGTGTTCGGTGCTTGGTGCTTGGTGCTAGGTGTTTGGTGTTTGGTGTTTGGCGCTTGGTGCTTGGTGTTTGGTGATTGGTGCTTGGTGTTTGGTGTTTGGTGCTTGGTGCTTGGTGCTTGGTGTTTGGTGTTTGGTGCTTGGAGCTTGGTGTTTGGTGTTTGGTGCTTGGTGCTTTGTTCTGGGTGCTTGGTGCTTGGTGTTTGGTGTTTGGTGCTGGGTGCTTGGTGTTTGGTGCTTGGGGCTTGGTGATTGGTGTTTGGTGCTTGGTGCTTGGTGCTTGGTGCTTGGTGATAGGTGTTTGGTGTTTGGTGTTTGGCGCTTGGTGTTTGGTGTTTGGTGATTGGTGCTTGGTGTTTGGTGTTTGGTGCTTGGTGCTTGGTGTTTGGTGTTTGGTGCTTGGCGCTTGGTGTTTGGTGTTTGGTGCTTGGCGTTTGCCGTTTGGCATTTGGGGTTTGGCATTTGCTGTTTGGCGTATGGGGTTTGGCGTTTGCTTTTTTGCGTTTGCTGTTTGGTGTTTGGTGCTTGGTGTTTGGTGTTTGGTACTTGGTGCTTGGTGTTTGGTGTTTGGTGCTTGGTGCTTGGTGTTTGGTGTTTGGTGCTTGGCGCTTGGTGTTTGGTGTTTTGTGCTTGGCGTTTGCTGTTTGGCGTTTGGGTTTGGCATTTGCTGTTTGGCGTTTGGAGTTTGGCGTTTGCTTTTTGGCGTTTGCTGTTTGGTGTTTGCTGTTTGGTGTTTGCTGTTTGGTGTTTGCTGTTTGGTGTTTGCTGTTTGGTGTTTGCTGTTTGGTGCTTGGTGCTTGGTGTTTGGTGCATGGTGCTTGGTGCTTGGTGCTTGGTGTTTCGTGCTTGGTGCTTGGTGTTTCGTGCTTGGGGCTTGGTGCTTGGTGTTTGGTGCTTGGTGTTTGGTGTTTGTTGCTTGGTGCTTGGTGTTTGGTGTTTGGTGCTTGGTGTTTGCTGTTTGGTGCTTGGTGCTTGGTGTTTGGTGCTTGGTGCTTGGTGCTTGGTGCTTGGTGCTTGGTGTTTGGTGCTTGGTGGTTGGTGCTTGGTGTTTGGTGCTTGGTGCTTGGTGTTTGGTGTTTGGCGCTTGGTGCTTGGTGTTTGGTGCTTGGTGCTTGGTGTTTGGTGTTTGGTGCTTGGTGTTTGGTGCTTGGAGCTTGGTGCTTGGTTTTTGGTGCTTGGTGCTTGGTGCTTGGTGTTTGGTGATTGGTGCTTGGTACTTGGTGTTTGGTGCTCGGTGCTTGGTGCTTGGTGTTTCGTGCTTGGGGCTTGGTGCTTGGTGTTTGGTGTCTTGTGCTTGGTGCTTGGTGTTTGGTGTTTGGTGTTTGGTGTTTGGTGCTTGGTACTTGTTGTTTTGTGTTTGGTGTTTGGTGCTTGGTGGTTGGTGTTTGGTGCTTGGTGCTTGATGCTTGGTGCATGGTGCTTGGTGTTTGGTGTTTGGTGCTTGGTGCTTGGTGTTTGGTGATTGGTGCTTGGTACTTGGTGTTTGGTGCTCGGTGCTTGGTGCTTGGTGTTTCGTGCTTGGTGCTTGGTGTTTGGTCTCTGGCGCTTGGTGCTTGGTGTTTGGTGCTAGGTACTTGGTGTTTGGTGTTTGGCGTTTGGTGTTTGGTGCTTGGTGCTTGGTGCTTGGTTTTTGGAGTTTGGTGCTTGGTGCTTGGTGTTTGGTGTTTGGTGATTGGTGCTTGGTGTTTGGTGCTTGGGATTTGGTGCTTGGTGCTTGGTGTTTGGTGTTTGGAGTTTTGTACTTGGTGTTTGGTGTTTGGTGTTTGGTGCTTGGTGCTTGGTGTTTGGTGTTTAGTGCTTGGTGCTTGGTTCTTGGTGTTTGGTGCTCGGTGCTTGGTCCTTGGTGCTTGGTGCTTGGTGTTTGGTGTTTGGTGCTTGGTGCTTGGTGTTTGGTGCTTGGGGCTTGGTGATTGGTGTTTGGTGCTTGGTGTTTGGTGCTTGGTGCTTGGTGCTAGGTGTTTGGTGTTTGGTGCTTGGCGCTTGGTGCTTGGTGTTTGGTGATTGGTGCTTGGTGTTTGGTGTTTGGTGCTTGGTGCTTGGTGTTTGGTGTTTGGTGCCTGGCGCTTGGTGTTTGGTGTTTGGTGCCTGGCGTTTGCTGTTTGGCGTTTGGAGTTTGGCATTTGCTGTTTGGCATATGGGGTTTGGCGTTTGCTTTTTGGCGTTTGCTGTTTGGTGTTTGGTGCTTGGTGTTTGGTGTTTGGTGCTTGGTGCTTGGTGTTTGGTGATTAGTGCTTGGTGCTTGGTTCTTGGTGTTTGGTGCTCGGGGCTTGGTGCTTGGTGTTTGGTGCTTGGTGCTTGGTTCTGGGTGCTTGGTGCTTGGTGTTTGGTGTTTGGTGCTTGGTGCTTGGTGTTTGGTGCTTGGGGCTTGGTGATTGGTGTTTGGTACTTGGTGTTTGGTGCTTGGTGCTTGGTGCTAGGTGTTTGGTGTTTGGTGCTTGGCGCTTGGTGCTTGGTGTTTGGTGATTGGTGCTTGGTGTTTGGTGTTTGGTGCTTGGTGCTTGGTGTTTGGTGTTTGGTGCTTGGCGCTTGGTGTTTGGTGTTCGGTGCTTGGCGTTTGCTGTTTGGCGTTTGGGGTTTGGCATTTGCTGTTTGGCGTATGGGGTTTGGCGTTTGCTTTTTGGCGTTTGCTGTTTGGTGTTTGGTGTTTGGAGTTTGCTGTTTGGTGTTTGCTGTTTGGTGTTTGCTGATGGTGTTTGGTGTTTGGTGTTTGCCGGTTGGTGTTTGGTGTTTGGTGTTTGCTGTTTGGTGTTTGCTGTTTGGTGCTTGGTGCTTGGTGTTTGGTGCATGGTGCTTGGTGCTTCGTGCTTGGTGTTTGGTGCTTGGTGCTTGGTGTTTGGTGCTTGGGGCTTGGTGCTTGGTGTTTGGTGTTTGGTGTTTGGTGCTTGGTGCTTGGTGTTTGGTGTTTGGTGCTTGGTGTTTGCTGTTTGGTGCTTGGTGCTTGGTGTTTGGTGCTTGGTGCTTGGTGCTTGGTGCTTGGTGCTTGGTGTTTGGTGCTTGGTGCTTGGTGCTTGGTGCTTGGTGCTTGGTGTTTGGTGTTTAGTGCTTGGTGCTTGGTGTTTGGTGTTTGGTGCTTGGTGCTTGGTGTCTGGTGCTTGGCGCTTGGTGCTTGGTGTTTGGTGATTGGTGCTTGGTGTTTGGTGTTTGGTGCTTGGTGCTTGGTGTTTGGTGTTTGGTGCTTGGCGCTTGGTGTTTGGTGTTTGGTGCTTGGCGTTTGCTGTTTGGCGTTTGGGGTTTGGCATTTGCTGTTTGGCGTATGGGGTTTGGCGTTTGCTTTTTGGCGTTTGCTGTTTGGTGTATGGTGTTTGGTGCTTGGTGCTTGGTGCTTGGTGCTTGGTGTTTGGTGTTTGGTGCTTGGTGCTTGGTGTTTGGTGTTTGGTGCTTGGTGCTTGGTGTTTGGTGTTTGGTGCTTGGTGCTTGGTGTTTGGTGCTTGGGGCTTGGTGATTGGTGTTTGGTGCTTGGTGTTTGGTGCTTGGTGCTTGGTGCTAGGTGTTTGGTGTTTGGTGCTTGGCGCTTGGTGCTTGGTGTTTGGTGATTGGTGCTTGGTGTTTGGTGTTTGGTGCTTGGTGCTTGGTGTTTGGTGTTTGGTGCCTGGCGCTTGGTGTTTGGTGTTTGGTGCCTGGCGTTTGCTGTTTGGCATTTGGAGTTTGGCATTTGCTGTTTGGCATATGGGGTTTGGCGTTTGCTTTTTGGCGTTTGCTGTTTGGTGTTTGGTGCTTGGTGTTTGGTGTTTGGTGCTTGGTGCTTGGTGTTTGGTGATTAGTGCTTGGTGCTTGGTTCTTGGTGTTTGGTGCTCGGGGCTTGGTGCTTGGTGTTTGGTGCTTGGTGCTTGGTTCTGGGTGCTTGGTGCTTGGTGTTTGGTGTTTGGTGCTTGGTGCTTGGTGTTTGGTGCTTGGGGCTTGGTGATTGGTGTTTGGTACTTGGTGTTTGGTGCTTGGTGCTTGGTGCTAGGTGTTTGGTGTTTGGTGCTTGGCGCTTGGTGCTTGGTGTTTGGTGATTGGTGCTTGGTGTTTGGTGTTTGGTGCTTGGTGCTTGGTGTTTGGTGTTTGGTGCTTGGCGCTTGGTGTTTGGTGTTCGGTGCTTGGCGTTTGCTGTTTGGCGTTTGGGGTTTGGCATTTGCTGTTTGGCGTATGGGGTTTGGCGTTTGCTTTTTGGCGTTTGCTGTTTGGTGTTTGGTGTTTGGAGTTTGCTGTTTGGTGTTTGCTGTTTGGTGTTTGCTGATGGTGTTTGGTGTTTGGTGTTTGCCGGTTGGTGTTTGGTGTTTGGTGTTTGCTGTTTGGTGTTTGCTGTTTGGTGCTTGGTGCTTGGTGTTTGGTGCATGGTGCTTGGTGCTTCGTGCTTGGTGTTTGGTGCTTGGTGCTTGGTGTTTGGTGCTTGGGGCTTGGTGCTTGGTGTTTGGTGTTTGGTGTTTGGTGCTTGGTGCTTGGTGTTTGGTGTTTGGTGCTTGGTGTTTGCTGTTTGGTGCTTGGTGCTTGGTGTTTGGTGCTTGGTGCTTGGTGCTTGGTGCTTGGTGCTTGGTGTTTGGTGCTTGGTGCTTGGTGCTTGGTGCTTGGTGCTTGGTGTTTGGTGTTTAGTGCTTGGTGCTTGGTGTTTGGTGTTTGGTGCTTGGTGCTTGGTGTCTGGTGCTTGGCGCTTGGTGCTTGGTGTTTGGTGATTGGTGCTTGGTGTTTGGTGTTTGGTGCTTGGTGCTTGGTGTTTGGTGTTTGGTGCTTGGCGCTTGGTGTTTGGTGTTTGGTGCTTGGCGTTTGCTGTTTGGCGTTTGGGGTTTGGCATTTGCTGTTTGGCGTATGGGGTTTGGCGTTTGCTTTTTGGCGTTTGCTGTTTGGTGTATGGTGTTTGGTGCTTGGTGCTTGGTGCTTGGTGCTTGGTGTTTGGTGTTTGGTGCTTGGTGCTTGGTGTTTGGTGTTTGGTGCTTGGTGCTTGGTGTTTGGTGCTTGGGGCTTGGTGATTGGTGTTTGGTGCTTGGTGCTTGGTGCTTGGTGCTTGGTGCTTGGTGTTCGGTGCTTGGTGCTTGGTGCTAGGTGTTTGGTGTTTGGCGTTTGGCGCTTGGTGCTTGGTGTTTGGTGATTGGTGCTTGGTGTTTGGTGTTTGGTGCTTGGTGCTTGGTGCTTGGTGTTTGGTGTTTGGTGCTTGGAGCTTGGTGTTTGGTGTTTGGTGCTTGGTGCTTTGTTCTGGGTGCTTGGTGCTTGGTGTTTGGTGTTTGGTGCTGGGTGCTTGGTGTTTGGTGCTTGGGGCTAGGTGATTGGTGTTTGGTGCTTGGTGCTTGGTGCTTGGTGGTTGGTGGTTGGTGTTTGGTGCTTGGTGCTTGGTGCTTGGTGATAGGTGTTTGGTGTTTGGTGTTTGGCGCTTGGTGTTTGGTGTTTGGTGATTGGTGCTTGGTGTTTGGTGTTTGGTGCTTGGTGCTTGGTGTTTGGTGTTTGGTGCTTGGTGCTTGGTGTTTGGTGTTTGGTGCTTGGCGATTGGTGTTTGGTGTTCGGTGCTTGGCGTTTGCTGTTTGGCGTTTGGGGTTTGGCATTTGCTGTTTGGCGTATGGGGTTTGGCGTTTGCTTTTTGGCGTTTGCTGTTTGGTGTTTGGTGTTTGGTGTTTGCTGTTTGGTGTTTGCTGTTTGGTGTTTGCTGTTTGGTGTTTGGTGTTTGGAGTTTGCTGGTTGGTGTTTGGTGTTTGGTGTTTGCTGTTTGGTGTTTGCTGTTTGGTGCTTTGTGCTTGGTGTTTGGTGCATGGTGCTTGGTGCTTCGTGCTTGGTGTTTGGTGCTTGGTGCTTGGTGTTTGGTGCTTGGGGCTTGGTGCTTGGTGTTTGGTGTTTGGTGTTTGGTGCTTGGTGCTTGGTGTTTGGTGTTTGGTGCTTGGTGTTTGCTGTTTGGTGCTTGGTGCTTGGTGTTTGGTGCTTGGTGCTTGGTGCTTGGTGCTTGGTGCTTGGTGTTTGGTGCTTGGTGCTTGGTGCTTGGTGCTTGGTGCTTGGTGTTTGGTGTTTAGTGCTTGGTGCTTGGTGTTTGGTGTTTGGTGCTTGGTGCTTGGTGTCTGGTGCTTGGCGCTTGGTGCTTGGTGTTTGGTGATTGGTGCTTGGTGTTTGGTGTTTGGTGTTTGGTGCTTGGCGTTTGCTGTTTGGCGTTTGGGGTTTGGCATTTGCTGTTTGGCGTATGGGGTTTGGCGTTTGCTTTTTGGCGTTTGCTGTTTGGTGTATGGTGTTTGGTGCGTGGTGCTTGGTGCTTGGTGCTTGGTGTTTGGTGTTTGGTGCTTGGTGCTTGGTGTTTGGTGTTTGGTGCTTGGTGCTTGGTGTTTGGTGCTTGGGGCTTGGTGATTGGTGTTTGGTGCTTGGTGCTTGGTGCTTGGTGCTTGGTGCTTGGTGTTCGGTGCTTGGTGCTTGGTGCTAGGTGTTTGGTGTTTGGTGTTTGGCGCTTGGTGCTTGGTGTTTGGTGATTGGTGCTTGGTGTTTGGTGTTTGGTGCTTGGTGCTTGGTGCTTGGTGTTTGGTGTTTGGTGCTTGGCGCTTGGTGTTTGGTGTTTTGTGCTTGGCGTTTGCTGTTTGGCGTTTGGGTTTGGCATTTGCTGTTTGGCGTTTGGAGTTTGGCGTTTGCTTTTTGGCGTTTGCTGTTTGGTGTTTGCTGTTTGGTGTTTGCTGTTTGGTGTTTGCTGTTTGGTGTTTGCTGTTTGGTGTTTGCTGTTTGGTGCTTGGTGCTTGGTGTTTGGTGCATGGTGCTTGGTGCTTGGTGCTTGGTGTTTCGTGCTTGGTGCTTGGTGTTTCGTGCTTGGGGCTTGGTGCTTGGTGTTTGGTGCTTGGTGTTTGGTGTTTGTTGCTTGGTGCTTGGTGTTTGGTGTTTGGTGCTTGGTGTTTGCTGTTTGGTGCTTGGTGCTTGGTGTTTGGTGCTTGGTGCTTGGTGCTTGGTGCTTGGTGCTTGGTGTTTGGTGCTTGGTGGTTGGTGCTTGGTGTTTGGTGCTTGGTGCTTGGTGTTTGGTGTTTGGCGCTTGGTGTTTGGTGTTTGGTGCTTGGTGTTTGGTGCTTGGAGCTTGGTGCTTGGTTTTTGGTGCTTGGTGCTTGGTGCTTGGTGCTTGGTGTCTTGTGCTTGGTGCTTGGTGTTTGGTGTTTGGTGTTTGGTGTTTGGTGCTTGGTACTTGTTGTTTTGTGTTTGGTGTTTGGTGCTTGGTGGTTGGTGTTTGGTGCTTGGTGCTTGATGCTTGGTGCTTGGTGCTTGGTGTTTGGTGTTTGGTGCTTGGTGCTTGGTGTTTGGTGATTGGTGCTTGGTACTTGGTGTTTGGTCTTTGGCGCTTGGTGCTTGGTGTTTGGTGCTTGGTACTTGGTGTTTGGTGTTTGGCGTTTGGTGTTTGGTGCTTGGTGCTTGGTGCTTGGTTTTTGGAGTTTGGTGCTTGGTGCTTGGTGTTTGGTGTTTGGTGATTGGTGCTTGGTGTTTGGTGCTTGGGATTTGGTGCTTGGTGCTTGGTGTTTGGTGTTTGGAGTTTTGTACTTGGTGCTTGGTGTTTGGTGTTTGGTGCTTGGTGCTTGGTGTTTGGTGTTTAGTGCTTGGTGCTTGGTTCTTGGTGTTTGGTGCTCGGTGCTTGGTGCTTGGTGTTTGGTGCTTGGTCCTTGGTGCTTGGTGCTTGGTGTTTGGTGTTTGGTGCTTGGTGCTTGGTGTTTGGTGCTTGGGACTTGGTGATTGGTGTTTGGTGCTTGGTGTTTGGTGCTTGGTGCTTGGTGCTAGGTGTTTGGTGTTTGGTGCTTGGCGCTTGGTGCTTGGTGTTTGGTGATTGGTGCTTGGTGCTTGGTGTTTGGTGCTTGGTGCTTGGTGTTTGGTGTTTGGTGCTTGGCGCTTGGTGTTTGGTGTTTGGTGCCTGGCGTTTGCTGTTTGGCGTTTGGAGTTTGGCATTTGCTGTTTGGCATATGGGTTTTGGCGTTTGCTTTTTGGCGTTTGCTGTTTGGTGTTTGGTGCTTGGTGTTTGGTGTTTGGTGCTTGGTGCTTGGTGTTTGGTGTTTAGTGCTTGGTGCTTGGTTCGTGGTGTTTGGTGCTCGGTGCTTGGTGCTTGGTGTTTGGTGCTTGGTGCTTGGTTCTGGGTGCTTGGTGCTTGGTGTTTGGTGTTTGGTGCTTGGTGCTTGGTGTTTGGTGCTTGGGGCTTGGTGATTGGTGTTTGGTACTTGGTGTTTGGTGCTTGGTGCTTGGTGCTAGGTGTTTGGTGTTTGGTGCTTGGCGCTTGGTGCTTGGTGTTTGGTGATTGGTGCTTGGTGTTTGGTGTTTGGTGCTTGGTGCTTGGTGTTTGGTGTTTGGTGCTTGGCGCTTGGTGTTTGGTGTTCGGTGCTTGGCGTTTGCTGTTTGGCGTTTGGGGTTTGGCATTTGCTGTTTGGCGTATGGGGTTTGGCGTTTGCTTTTTGGCGTTTGCTGTTTGGTGTTTGGTGTTTGGTGTTTGCTGTTTGGTGTTTGCTGTTTGGTGTTTGCTGTTTGGTGTTTGGTGTTTGGTGTTCGCTGGTTGGTGTTTGGTGTTTGGTGTTTGCTGTTTGGTGTTTGCTGTTTGGTGCTTGGTGCTTGGTGTTTGGTGCATGGTGCTTGGTGCTTCGTGCTTGGTGTTTGGTGCTTGGTGCTTGGTGTTTGGTGCTTGGGGCTTGGTGCTTGGTGTTTGGTGTTTGGTGTTTGGTGCTTGGTGCTTGGTGTTTGGTGTTTGGTGCTTGGTGTTTGCTGTTTGGTGCTTGGTGCTTGGTGTTTGGTGTTTGGTGCTTGGTGCTTGGTGTCTGGTGCTTGGCGCTTGGTGCTTGGTGTTTGGTGATTGGTGCTTGGTGTTTGGTGTTTGGTGCTTGGTGCTTGGTGTTTGGTGTTTGGTGCTTGGCGCTTGGTGTTTGGTGTTTGGTGCTTGGCGTTTGCTGTTTGGCGTTTGGGGTTTGGCATTTGCTGATTGGCGTATGGGGTTTGGCGTTTGCTTTTTGGCGTTTGCTGTTTGGTGTATGGTGTTTGGTGCTTGGTGCTTGGTGCTTGGTGCTTGGTGTTTGGTGTTTGGTGCTTGGTGCTTGGTGTTTGGTGTTTGGTGCTTGGTGCTTGGTGTTTGGTGCTTGGGGCTTGGTGATTGGTGTTTGGTGCTTGGTGCTTGGTGCTTGGTGCTTGATGCTTGGTGTTCGGTGCTTGGTGCTTGGTGCTAGGTGTTTGGTGTTTGGTGTTTGGCGCTTGGTGCTTGGTGTTTGGTGATTGGTGCTTGGTGTTTGGTGTTTGGTGCTTGGTGCTTGGTTCTTGGTGTTTGGTGTTTGGTGCTTGGAGCTTGGTGTTTGGTGTTTGGTGCTTGGTGCTTTGTTCTGGGTGCTTGGTGCTTGGTGTTTGGTGTTTGGTGCTGGGTGCTTGGTGTTTGGTGCTTGGGGCTAGGTGATTGGTGTTTGGTGCTTGGTGCTTGGTGCTTGGTGCTTGGTGTTTGGTGCTTGGTGTTTGGTGCTTGGTGCTTGGTGATAGGTGTTTGGTGTTTGGTGTTTGGCGCTTGGTGTTTGGTGTTTGGTGATTGGTGCTTGGTGTTTGGTGTTTGGTGCTTGGTGCTTGGTGTTTGGTGTTTGGTGCTTGGTGCTTGGTGTTTGGTGTTTGGTGCTTGGCGCTTGGTGTTTGGTGTTCGGTGCTTGGCGTTTGCTGTTTGGCGTTTGGGGTTTGGCATTTGCTGTTTGGCGTATGGGGTTTGGCGTTTGCTTTTTGGCGTTTGCTGTTTGGTGTTTGGTGTTTGGTGTTTGCTGTTTGGTGTTTGCTGTTTGGTGTTTGCTGTTTGGTGTTTGGTGTTTGGTGTTTGCTGGTTGGTGTTTGGTGTTTGGTGTTTGCTGTTTGGTGTTTGCTGTTTGGTGCTTGGTGCTTGGTGTTTGGTGCATGGTGCTTGGTGCTTCGTGCTTGGTGTTTGGTGCTTGGTGCTTGGTGTTTGGTGCTTGGGGCTTGGTGCTTGGTGTTTGGTGTTTGGTGTTTGGTGCTTGGTGCTTGGTGTTTGGTGTTTGGTGCTTGGTGTTTGCTGTTTGGTGCTTGGTGCTTGGTGTTTGGTGCTTGGTGCTTGGTGCTTGGTGCTTGGTGCTTGGTGTTTGGTGCTTGGTGCTTGGTGCTTGGTGCTTGGTGCTTGGTGTTTGGTGTTTAGTGCTTGGTGCTTGGTGTTTGGTGTTTGGTGCTTGGTGCTTGGTGTCTGGTGCTTGGCGCTTGGTGCTTGGTGTTTGGTGATTGGTGCTTGGTGTTTGGTGTTTGGTGTTTGGTGCTTGGCGTTTTGTGTTTGGCGTTTGGGGTTTGGCATTTGCTGTTTGGCGTATGGGGTTTGGCGTTTGCTTTTTGGCGTTTGCTGTTTGGTGTATGGTGTTTGGTGCTTGGTGCTTGGTGCTTGGTGCTTGGTGTTTGGTGTTTGGTGCTTGGTGCTTGGTGTTTGGTGTTTGGTGCTTGGTGCTTGGTGTTTGGTGCTTGGGGCTTGGTGATTGGTGTTTGGTGCTTGGTGCTTGGTGCTTGGTGCTTGGTGCTTGGTGTTCGGTGCTTGGTGCTTGGTGCTAGGTGTTTGGTGTTTGGTGTTTGGCGCTTGGTGCTTGGTGTTTGGTGATTGGTGCTTGGTGTTTGGTGTTTGGTGCTTGGTGCTTGGTGCTTGGTGTTTGGTGTTTGGTGCTTGGAGCTTGGTGTTTGGTGTTTGGTGCTTGGTGCTTTGTTCTGGGTGCTTGGTGCTTGGTGTTTGGTGTTTGGTGCTGGGTGCTTGGTGTTTGGTGCTTGGGGCTTGGTGATTGGTGTTTGGTGCTTGGTGCTTGGTGCTTGGTGCTTGGTGTTTGGTGCTTGGTGTTTGGTGCTTGGTGCTTGGTGATAGGTGTTTGGTGTTTGGTGTTTGGCGCTTGGTGTTTGGTGTTTGGTGATTGGTGCTTGGTGTTTGGTGTTTGGTGCTTGGTGCTTGGTGTTTGGTGTTTGGTGCTTGTCACTTGGTGTTTGGTGTTTGGTGCTTGGCGTTTGCCGTTTGGCATTTGGGGTTTGGCATTTGCTGTTTGGCGTATAGGGTTTGGCGTTTGCTTTTTTGCGTTTGCTGTTTGGTGTTTGGTGCTTGGTGTTTGGTGTTTGGTACTTGGTGCTTGGTGTTTGGTGTTTGGTGCTTGGTGCTTGGTGTTTGGTGTTTGGTGCTTGGCGCTTGGTGTTTGGTGTTTTGTGCTTGGCGTTTGCTGTTTGGCGTTTGGGTTTGGCACTTGCTGTTTGGCGTTTGGAGTTTGGCGTTTGCTTTTTGGTGTTTGCTGTTTGGTGTTTGCTGTTTGGTGTTTGCTGTTTGGTGTTTGCTGTTTGGTGTTTGCTGTTTGGTGCTTGGTGCTTGGTGTTTGGTGCATGGTGCTTGGTGCTTGGTGCTTGGTGTTTCTTGCTTGGTGCTTGGTGTTTCGTGCTTGGGGCTTGGTGCTTGGTGTTTGGTGCTTGGTGTTTGGTGTTTGTTGCTTGGTGCTTGGTGTTTGGTGTTTGGTGCTTGGTGTTTGCTGTTTGGTGCTTGGTGCTTGGTGTTTGGTGCTTGGTGCTTGGTGCTTGGTGCTTGGTGCTTGGTGTTTGGTGCTTGGTGGTTGGTGCTTGGTGTTTGGTGTTTGGTGTTTGGTGTTTGGTGCTTGGTACTTGTTGTTTTGTGTTTGGTGTTTGGTGCTTGGTGGTTGGTGTTTGGTGCTTGGTGCTTGATGCTTGGTGCTTGGTGCTTGGTGTTTGGTGTTTGGTGCTTGGTGCTTGGTGTTTGGTCTTTGGCGCTTGGTGCTTGGTGTTTGGTGCTTGGTACTTGGTGTTTGGTGTTTGGCGTTTGGTGTTTGGTGCTTGGTGCTTGGTGCTTGGTTTTTGGAGTTTGGTGCTTGGTGCTTGGTGTTTGGTATTTGGTGATTGGTGCTTGGTGTTTGGTGCTTGGGATTTGGTGCTTGGTGCTTGGTGTTTGGTGTTTGGAGTTTTGTACTTGGTGCTTGGTGTTTGGTGTTTGGTGCTTGGTGCTTGGTGTTTGGTGTTTAGTGCATGGTGCTTGGTTCTTGGTGTTTGGTGCTCGGTGCTTGGTGCTTGGTGTTTGGTGCTTGGTCCTTGGTGCTTGGTGCTTGGTGTTTGGTGTTTGGTGCTTGGTGCTTGGTGTTTGGTGCTTGGGGCTTGGTGATTGGTGTTTGGTGCTTGGTGTTTGGTGCTTGGTGCTTGGTGCTAGGTGTTTGGTGTTTGGTGCTTGGCGCTTGGTGCTTGGTGTTTGGTGATTGGTGCTTGGTGTTTGGTGTTTGGTGCTTGGTGCTTGGTGTTTGGTGTTTGGTGCTTGGCGCTTGGTGTTTGGTGTTTGGTGCCTGGCGTTTGCTGTTTGGCGTTTGGAGTTTGGCATTTGCTGTTTGGCATATGGGGTTTGGCGTTTGCTTTTTGTCGTTTGCTGTTTGGTGTTTGGTGCTTGGTGTTTGGTGTTTGGTGCTTGGTGCTTGGTGTTTGGTGTTTAGTGCTTGGTGCTTGGTTCTTGGTGTTTGGTGCTCGGTGCTTGGTGCTTGGTGTTTGGTGCTTGGTGCTTGGTTCTGGGTGCTTGGTGCTTGGTGTTTGGTGTTTGGTGCTTGGTGCTTGGTGTTTGGTGCTTGCGGCTTGGTGATTGGTGTTTGGTACTTGGTGTTTGGTGCTTGGTGCTTGGTGCTAGGTGTTTGGTGTTTGGTGCTTGGCGCTTGGTGCTTGGTGTTTGGTGATTGGTGCTTGGGGTTGGGTGTTTGGTGCTTGGTGCTTGGTGTTTGGTGTTTGGTGCTTGGCGCTTGGTGTTTGGTGTTCGGTGCTTGGCGTTTGCTGTTTGGCGTTTGGGGTTTGGCATTTGCTGTTTGGCGTATGGGGTTTGGCGTTTGCTTTTTGGCGTTTGCTGTTTGGTGTTTGGTGCTTGGTGTTTGGTGTTTGGTACTTGGTGCTTGGTGTTTGGTGTTTGGTGCTTGGTGCTTGGTGTTTGGTGTTTGGTGCTTGGCGCTTGGTGTTTGGCGTTTGGCGCTTGGCGTTTGCTGTTTGGCGTTTGGGGTTTGGCATTTACTGTTTGGCGTTTGGGGTTTGGCGTTTGCTTTTTGGCATTTGCTGTTTGGTGTTTGGTGTTTGGTGTTTGGTGTTTGGTGCTTGGTGATTGGTGTTTGGTGTTTAGAGCTTGGTGCTTGGTTCTTGGT
Source organism: Eledone cirrhosa (assembly GCA_964016885.1). Classification (NCBI taxonomy): domain Eukaryota; kingdom Metazoa; phylum Mollusca; class Cephalopoda; order Octopoda; family Eledonidae; genus Eledone; species Eledone cirrhosa. The sequence goes on along the minus strand of OZ024743.1, from coordinate 138,834,233 downwards.
ATTTGGTGCTCGGTGCTTGGTGCTTGGTGTTTGGTGCTTGGTGCTTGGTTCTGGGTGCTTGGTGCTTGGTGTTTGGTGTTTGGTGCTTGGCGCTTGGTGTTTGGTGCTTGGGGCTTGGTGATTGGTGTTTGGTACTTGGTGTTTGGTGCTTGGTGCTTGGTGCTAGGTGTTTGGTGTTTGGTGCTTGGCGCTTGGTGCTTGGTGTTTGGTGATTGGTGCTTGGTGTTTGGTGTTTGGTGCTTGGTGCTTGGTGTTTGGTGTCTGGTGCTTGGCGCTTGGTGTTTGGTGTTTGGTGCTTGGCGTTTGCTGTTTGGCGTTTGGGGTTTGGCATTTGCTGTTTGGCGTATGGGGTTTGGCGTTTGCTTTTTGTTGTTTGCTGTTTGGTGTTTGGTGCTTGGTGTTTGGTGTTTGGTACTTGGTGCTTGGTGTTTGGTGTTTGGTGCTTGGTGCTTGGTGCTTGGTGTTTGGTGTTTGGTGCTTGACACTTGGTGTTTGGCGTTTGGCGCTTGGCGTTTGCTGTTTGGCGTTTGGGGTTTGGCATTTGCTGTTTGGCGTTTGGGGTTTGGCGTTTGCTTTTTGGCATTTGCTGTTTGGTGTTTGGTGTTTGGTGTTTGCTGTTTGGTGTTTGCTGTTTGGTGCTTGGTGCTTGGTGTTTGGTGCATGGTGCTTGGTGCTTCGTGCTTGGTGTTTGGTGCTTGGTGCTTGGTGTTTGCTGTTTGGTGCTTGGTGCTTGGTGTTTGGTGCTTGGTGCTTGGTGCTTGGTGCTTGGTGCTTGGTGTTTGGTGCTTGGTGCTTGGTGCTTGGTGCTTGGTGCTTGGTGTTTGGTGTTTAGTGCTTGGTGCTTGGTGTTTGGTGTTTGGTGCTTGGTGCTTGGTGTCTGGTGCTTGGTGCTTGGTGCTTGCAGTTTGGTGCTTGGTGTTTGGTGCTTGGTGTTTGGTGTTTGGTGCTTGGTGCTTGGTGTTTGGTGCTTGGTGCTTGGTGCTTGGTGTTTGGTGCTTGGTGCTTGGTGCTTGGTGTTTGGTGTTTAGTGCTTGGTGCTTGGTGTTTGGTGTTTGGTGCTTGGTGCTTGGTGCTTGGTGTTTGGTGTTTGGTGCTTGGTGATTCGTGATTGGTGTTTGATGTTTGGTGTTTGGTGTTTTGTGATTCGTGATTGGTGTTTGATGTTTGGTGTTTGGTGTTGGGTGTTTGGTGCTTGGGGCTTCGTGTTTGCTCTTTGGTGCTTGGTGATTGGTGTTTGGTGTTGGGTGCTTGGTGCTTGGTGTTTGGTGCTTGGTGCTTGGTGCTTGGTGCTTGGTGCTTGGTGCTTTGTGTTTATTGCTTGGTGCTTGGTGCTTGGCGATTGGTGCTTCGTGCTTGGTGTTTGATGCGTGGTGCTTGGTGTTTGGTGTTTGGTATTTGATGCTTGGTGCTTCGTGCTTGGTGTTTGGTGTTTGGTGCTTGGTGCTTGGTGTTTGGTGCTTGGGATTTGGTGCTTGGTGCTTGGTGTTTGGTGTTTGGTGTTTGGTACTTGGTGCTTGGTGTTTGTTGTTTGGTGCTTGGTGCTTGGTGTTTGGTGTTTAGTGATTGTTGCTTGGTTCTTGGTGTTTGGTGCTTGGTGCTTGGTGATTGGTGTTTGGTGCTTGGTGCTTGGTATTTGGTGCTTGGTCTTTGGTGCTTGGTGTTTGGTGCTTGGTGCTTGGTGCTTGGTGTTTGGTGCTTGGTGCTTGGCGTTTGGTGCATGGTGCTTGGTGCTTGCTGTTTGGTGCTTGGTGCTTGGTGCTTGGTGTTTGGTGTTTAGTGCTTGGTGCTTGGTGATTGGTGCTTGTTGCTTGGTGCTTGGTGTTTGGTGCTTGGTGCTTGGTGTTTGGTGTTTGGTGTTTGCTGTTTGCTGTCTGGTGTTTGCTGTTTGGTGTTTGCTGTTTGGTGTTTGCTGTTTGGTGTTTGCTATTTGGTGTTTGGTGTTTGGTGTTTGCTGTTTGGTGTTTGCTGCTTGGTGTTTGCTGTTTGCTGTTTGTTTGGTGTTTGCTGTTTGGTGTTTGGTGTTTGGTGTTTGCTGTTTGGTGTTTGGTGTTTGGTGTTTGCTGTTTGGTGTTTGGTGTTTACTGTTTGGTGTTTGGTGTTTGCTGTTTGGTGTTTGGTGCTTGGTGTTTGGTGTTTGGTGATTGGTGCTTGGTGTTTCGTGCTTGGTGCTTGGTGCTTGGTGTTTGGCGCTTGGTGCTTGGTGTTTGGTGTTTGGTGCTTGGTGTTTGGTGCTTGGTGCTTGGTGTTTTGTGCTTGGTGCTTCGTGCTTGGTGTTTGGTGTTTGGTGCTTGGTGTTTGGTGTTTGCTGTTTGGTGTTTGCTGTTTGGTGTTCGCTGTTTGGTGTTTGGTGTTTGCTGTTTGGTGTTTGGTGTTTGCGGTTTGGTGTTTGCTATTTGGTGTTTGTGTTTGGCGTTTGATGTTTGGCGTTTGTTGTTTGTTGTTTGCTATTTGGTGTTTGATGTTTGGTGTTTGGTGTTTGGTGTTTGCTGTTTGATGTTTGGTGATTGGTGTTTGATGTTTGGTGTTTGGTGCTTGGTGCTTGGTGCTTGGTGCTTAGTGTTTTATGTTTAGCGCTTGGTGCTTGGTGTTTTGTGCTTGGTGCTTGGTGCTTGGTGTTTGGAGTTTGGTGCTTGGTGTTTGGTGTTTGGTGTTTGCTGTTTGCTGTTTGCTGTTTGGTGTTTGCTGTTTGGAGTTCGCTGTTTGGTGTTTGGTGTTTGCTGTTTGGTGTTTGGTGTTTGCGGTTTGGTGTTTGCTATTTGGCGTTTGGTGTTTGGCGTTTGATGTTTGGCGTTTGTTGTTTGTTGTTTGCTGTTTGGTGTTTGATGTTTGGTGTTTGGTGTTTGTTGTTTGCTGTTTGATGTTTGGTGATTGCTGTTTGATGTTTGTTGTTTGGTGCTTGGTGCTTGGTGTTTTGTGCTTGGTGTTTGGTGTTTGGGGTTTGGTGCTTGGTGTTTTTTTTTTTTGGTGCTTGGAGCTTGGTGTTTGGTGTTTGGTGCTTGGTGCTTGGTGTTTGGTGCTTGGTGCTTGGTGTTGGTGTTTGGTGCTTGGTGCTTGGTGCTTGGTGTTTGGTGTTTGCTGTTTGCTGTTTGCTGTTTGCTGTTTGTTGTTTGCTGTTTGGTGTTTTGTGTTTGCTGTTTGGTGTTTGGAGTTTGCCCTTTGGTGTTTGCTATTTGGTGTTTGGTGTTTGCTGTTTGGTGTTTGGTGTTTGGTGTTTGGTGCTTGGTGCTTTGTTTTTGCTCTTTGGTGCTTTGTGCTTGGTCTTTGGTGTTTGGTGCTTGGTGCTTGGTGTTTGGTGCTTTGTGCCTGGTGTTTGGTGTTTGGGGTTTGGTCCTTGGTGCTTGGTGCTTGGTCTCTGGTGCTTGGTGCTTGGTGTTTGGTGTTTGGTGCTTGGTGCTTGGTGTTTGGTGTTTGGTGTTTGGTGCTTGGTGCTTGGTACTTGGTGTTTTGTGTTTGGTGCTTGGTGCTTGGTGCTTGGTGCTTGGTGTTTGGTGCTTGGTGCTTGGTGTTTAGTGCTTGGTGCTTGGTATTTGGTGTTTGGTGCTTGGTTCTTGGTGTTTGGTGTTTGGTGCTTGGTGCTTGGTGTTTGGTGTTTGGTGTTTGGTGCTCGGTGCTTGGTGCTTGGTGTTTCGTGCTTGGTGCTTGGTGTTTGGTCTTTGGTGCTTGGTGCTTGGTGTTTGGTGCTTGGTGCTTGGTGTTTGGTGTTTGGCGTATGGTGTTTGGTGCTTGGTGCTTGGTGTTTGGTGTTTGCTGTTTGGTGTTTGCTGTTTGGTGTTTGCTGTTTGGTGTTTGCTGTTTGGTGCTTGGTGCTTGGTGTTTCGTGCATGGTGCTTGGTGCTTGGTGCTTGGTGTTTGGTGCTTGGTGCTTGGTGTTTGGTGCTTGGGGCTTGGTGCTTGGTGTTTGGTGCTTGGTGTTTGGTGTTTGTTGCTTGGTGCTTGGTGCTTGGTGTTTTGTGCTTGGAGCCTGGTGTTTGGTGTTTGGTGCTTGGTGCTTGGTGTTTGGTGTTTGGTGCTTGGTGCTTGGTGTTTGGTGTTTGGTACTTGGTGCTTGGTGTTTGGTGTTTGGTACTTGGTGCTTGGTGTTTGGTGCTTGGTGCTTGGTGCTTGGTGTTTGGTGCTTGGTGCTGGGTGTTTGGTGTTTGGTGATTGGTGCTTGGTGTTTGGTGCTTGGGGTTTGGTGCTTGGTGCTTGGTGATTGGTGTTTGGTGCTTGGTGCTTGGTGTATGGTGTTTGGTGCTTGGAGCTTGGTGTTTGGTGTTTGGTGCTTGGCGCTTGGTGTTTGGTGCTTGGTGCTTGGTGTTGTTGTTTGGTGCTTGGTGCTTGGTGTTTGGTGCTTGGTGCTTGTTTGCTGTTTGCTGTTTGGTGTTTGCTGTTTGGTGTTTGCTGTTTGGTGTTTGGTGTTTGGTGTTTGGTGTTTGCTGTTTGGTTCTGGGTGCTTGGTGCTTGGTGTTTGGTGTTTGGTGCTTGGTGCTTGGTGTTTGGTGCTTGGGGCTTGGTGATTGGTGTTTGGTGCTTGGTGCTTGGTGCTTGGTGCTTGGTGCTTGGTGTTTGGTGCTTGGTGTTCGGTGCTTGGTGCTTGGTGCTAGGTGTTTGGTGTTTGGTGTTTGGCGCTTGGGGCTTGGTGTTTGGTGATTGGTGCTTGGTGTTTGGTGTTTGGTGCTTGGTGCTTGGTGTTTGGTGTTTGGTGATTGGTGCTTGGTGCTTGGTGTTTGGTGTTTGGTGCTTGGAGCTTTGTTCTGGGTGCTTGGTGCTTGGTGTTTGGTGTTTGGTGCTGGGTGCTTGGTGTTTGGTGCTTGGGGCTTGGTGATTGGTGTTTGGTGCTTGGTGCTTGGTGCTTGGTGCTTGGTGCTTGGTGTTTGGTGCATGGTGTTTGGTGCTTGGTGCTTGGTGCTAGGTGTTTGGTGTTTGGTGTTTGGCGCTTGGTGTTTGGTGTTTGGTGATTTGTGCTTGGTGTTTGGTGTTTGGTGCTTGGTGCTTGGTGTTTGGTGTTAGGTGCTTGGCGCTTGGTGTTTGGTGTTTGGTGTTTAGTGCTTGGTGCTTGGTTCTTGGTGTTTGGTGCTTGGTGCTTGGTTCTGGGTGCTTGGTGCTTGGTGTTTGGTGTTTGGTGCTTGGTGCTTGGTGTTTGGTGCTTGGGGCTTGGTGATTGGTGTTTGGTACTTGGTGTTTGGTGCTTGGTGCTTGGTGCTAGGTGTTTGGTGTTTGGTGCTTGGCGCTTGGTGCTTGGTGTTTGGTGATTGGTGCTTGGTGTTTGGTGTTTGGTGCTTGGTGCTTGGTGTTTGGTGTTTGGTGCTTGGCGCTTGGTGTTTGGTGTTCGGTGCTTGGCGTTTGCTGTTTGGCGTTTGGGGTTTGGCATTTGCTGTTTGGCGTAGGGGGTTTGGCGTTTGCTTTTTGGCGTTTGCTGTTTGGTGTTTGGTGCTTGGTGTTTGGTGTTTGGTACTTGGTGCTTGGTGTTTGGTGTTTGGTGCTTGGTGCTTGGTGTTTGGTGTTTGGTGCTTGGCGCTTGGTGTTTGGCGTTTGGGGTTTGGGGTTTGGCGTTTGCTTTTTGGCATTTGCTGTTTGATGTTTGGTGTTTGGTGTTTGGCGTTTGGTGTTTGGTGCTTGGTGCTTGGTGTTTGGTGTTTAGAGCTTGGTGCTTGGTTCTTGGTGTTTGGTGCTCGGTGCTTGGTGCTTGGTGTTTGGTGCTTGGTGCTTGGTTCTGGGTGCTTGGTGCTTGGTGTTTGGTGTTTGGTGCTTGGCGCTTGGTGTTTGGTGCTTGGGGCTTGGTGATTGGTGTTTGGTACTTGGTGTTTGGTGCTTGGTGCTTGGTGCTAGGTGTTTGGTGTTTGGTGCTTGGCGCTTGGTGCTTGGTGTTTGGTGATTGGTGCTTGGTGTTTGGTGTTTGGTGCTTGGTGCTTGGTGTTTGGTGTCTGGTGCTTGGCGCTTGGTGTTTGGTGTTTGGTGCTTGGCGTTTGCTGTTTGGCGTTTGGGGTTTGGCATTTGCTGTTTGGCGTATGGGGTTTGGCGTTTGCTGTTTGGTGTTTGGTGCTTGGTGTTTGGTGTTTGGTACTTGGTGCTTGGTGTTTGGTGTTTGGTGCTTGGTGCTTGGTGCTTGGTGTTTGGTGTTTGGTGCTTGGCACTTGGTGTTTGGCGTTTGGCGCTTGGCGTTTGCTGTTTGGCGTTTGGGGTTTGGCATTTGCTGTTTGGCGTTTGGGGTTTGGCGTTTGCTTTTTGGCATTTGCTGTTTGGTGTTTGGTGTTTGGTGTTTGCTGTTTGGTGTTTGCTGTTTGGTGTTTGCTGTTTGGTGTTTGGTGTTTGGTGTTTGCTTGTTGGTGTTTGGTGTTTGGTGTTTGCTGTTTGGTGTTTGCTGTTTGGTGCTTGGTGCTTGGTGTTTGGTGCATGGTGCTTGGTGCTTCGTGCTTGGTGTTTGGTGCTTGGTGCTTGGTGTTTGGTGCTTGGGGCTTGGTGCTTGGTGTTTGGTGTTTGGTGTTTGGTGCTTGGTGCTTGGTGTTTGGTGTTTGGTGCTTGGTGTTTGCTGTTTGGTGCTTGGTGCTTGATGTTTGGTGCTTGGTGCTTGGTGCTTGGTGCTTGGTGCTTGGTGTTTGGTGCTTGGTGTTTGGTGTTTAGTGCTTGGTGCTTGGTGTTTGGTGTTTGGTGCTTGGTGCTTGGTGCTTGGTGTTTGGTGTTTGGTGCTTGGTGATTCGTGATTGGTGTTTGATGTTTGGTGTTTGGTGTTTTGTGATTCGTGATTGGTGTTTGATGTTTGGTGTTTGGTGTTGGGTGTATGGTGCTTGGGGCTTTGTGTTTGCTCTTTGGTGCTTGGTGATTGGTGTTTGGTGTTGGGTGCTTGGTGCTTGGTACTTGGTGTTTTGTGTTTGGTGCTTGGTGCTTGGTGCTTGGTGCTTGGTGCTTGGTGTTTGGTGCTTGGTGCTTGGTGTTTAGTGCTTGGTGCTTGGTATTTGGTGTTTGGTGCTTGGTTCTTGGTGTTTGGTGTTTGGTGCTTGGTGCTTGGTGTTTGGTGTTTGGTGTTTGGTGCTCGGTGCTTGGTGCTTGGTGTTTCGTGCTTGGTGCTTGGTGTTTGGTCTTTGGTGCTTGGTGCTTGGTGTTTGGTGCTTGGTGCTTGGTGTTTGGTGTTTGGCGTATGGTGTTTGGTGCTTGGTGCTTGGTGTTTGGTGTTTGCTGTTTGGTGTTTGCTGTTTGGTGTTTGCTGTTTGGTGTTTGCTGTTTGGTGCTTGGTGCTTGGTGTTTCGTGCATGGTGCTTGGTGCTTGGTGCTTGGTGTTTGGTGCTTGGTGCTTGGTGTCTGGTGCTTGGGGCTTGGTGCTTGGTGTTTGGTGCTTGGTGTTTGGTGTTTGTTGCTTGGTGCTTGGTGCTTGGTGTTTTGTGCTTGGAGCCTGGTGTTTGGTGTTTGGTGCTTGGTGCTTGGTGTTTGGTGTTTGGTGCTTGGTGCTTGGTGTTTGGTGTTTGGTACTTGGTGCTTGGTGTTTGGTGTTTGGTACTTGGTGCTTGGTGTTTGGTGCTTGGTGCTTGGTGCTTGGTGTTTGGTGCTTGGTGCTGGGTGTTTGGTGTTTGGTGATTGGTGCTTGGTGTTTGGTGCTTGGGGTTTGGTGCTTGGTGCTTGGTGATTGGTGTTTGGTGCTTGGTGCTTGGTGTATGGTGTTTGGTGCTTGGAGCTTGGTGTTTGGTGTTTGGTGCTTGGCGCTTGGTGTTTGGTGCTTGGTGCTTGGTGTTGTTGTTTGGTGCTTGGTGCTTGGTGTTTGGTGCTTGGTGCTTGTTTGCTGTTTGCTGTTTGGTGTTTGCTGTTTGGTGTTTGCTGTTTGGTGTTTGGTGTTTGGTGTTTGGTGTTTGCTGTTTGGTTCTGGGTGCTTGGTGCTTGGTGTTTGGTGTTTGGTGCTTGGTGCTTGGTGTTTGGTGCTTGGGGCTTGGTGATTGGTGTTTGGTGCTTGGTGCTTGGTGCTTGGTGCTTGGTGCTTGGTGTTTGGTGCTTGGTGTTCGGTGCTTGGTGCTTGGTGCTAGGTGTTTGGTGTTTGGTGTTTGGCGCTTGGGGCTTGGTGTTTGGTGATTGGTGCTTGGTGTTTGGTGTTTGGTGCTTGGTGCTTGGTGTTTGGTGTTTGGTGATTGATGCTTGGTGCTTGGTGTTTGGTGTTTGGTGCTTGGAGCTTGGTGTTTGGTGTTTGGTTCTTGGTGCTTTGTTCTGGGTGCTTGGTGCTTGGTGTTTGGTGTTTGGTGCTGGGTGCTTGGTGTTTGATGCTTGGGGCTTGGTGATTGGTGTTTGGTGCTTGGTGCTTGGTGCTTGGTGCTTGGTGCTTGGTGTTTGGTGCATGGTGTTTGGTGCTTGGTGCTTGGTGCTAGGTGTTTGGTGTTTGGTGTTTGGCGCTTGGTGTTTGGTGTTTGGTGATTTGTGCTTGGTGTTTGGTGTTTGGTGCTTGGTGCTTGGTGTTTGGTGTTAGGTGCTTGGCGCTTGGTGTTTGGTGTTTGGTGTTTAGTGCTTGGTGCTTGGTTCTTGGTGTTTGGTGCTCGGTGCTTGGTGCTTGGTGTTTGGTGCTTGGTGCTTGGTTCTGGGTGCTTGGTGCTTGGTGTTTGGTGTTTGGTGCTTGGTGCTTGGTGTTTGGTGCTTAGGGCTTGGTGATCGGTGTTTGGTACTTGGTGTTTGGTGCTTGGTGCTTGGTGCTAGGTGTTTGGTGTTTGGTGCTTGGCGCTTGGTGCTTGGTGTTTGGTGATTGGTGCTTGGTGTTTGGTGTTTGGTGCTTGGTGCTTGGTGTTTGGTGTTTGGTGCTTGGCGCTTGGTGTTTGGTGTTCGGTGCTTGGCGTTTGCTGTTTGGCGTTTGGGGTTTGGCATTTGCTGTTTGGCGTAGGGGGTTTGGCGTTTGCTTTTTGGCGTTTGCTGTTTGGTGTTTGGTGCTTGGTGTTTGGTGTTTGGTACTTGGTGCTTGGTGTTTGGTGTTTGGTGCTTGGTGCTTGGTGTTTGGTGTTTGGTGCTTGGCGCTTGGTGTTTGGCGTTTGGGGTTTGGGGTTTGGCGTTTGCTTTTTGGCATTTGCTGTTTGATGTTTGGTGTTTGGTGTTTGGCGTTTGGTGTTTGGTGCTTGGTGCTTGGTGTTTGGTGTTTAGAGCTTGGTGCTTGGTTCTTGGTGTTTGGTGCTCGGTGCTTGGTGCTTGGTGTTTGGTGCTTGGTGCTTGGTTCTGGGTGCTTGGTGCTTGGTGTTTGGTGTTTGGTGCTTGGCGCTTGGTGTTTGGTGCTTGGGGCTTGGTGATTGGTGTTTGGTACTTGGTGTTTGGTGCTTGGTGCTTGGTGCTAGGTGTTTGGTGTTTGCTGTTTGGTGTTTGCTGTTTGGTGTTTGCTGTTTGGTGCTTGGTGCTTGGTGTTTCGTGCATGGTGCTTGGTGCTTGGTGCTTGGTGTTTGGTGCTTGGTGCTTGGTGTTTGGTGCTTGGGGCTTGGTGCTTGGTGTTTGGTGCTTGGTGTTTGGTGTTTGTTGCTTGGTGCTTGGTGCTTGGTGTTTTGTGCTTGGTGCTTGGTGTTTGTGCTTGGAGCCTGGTGCTTGGTGTTTGGTGTTTGGTGCTTGGTGCTTGGTGTTTGGTGTTTGGTACTTGGTGCTTGGTGTTTGGTGTTTGGTACTTGGTGCTTGGTGTTTGGTGCTTGGTGCTTGGTGCTTGGTGTTTGGTGCTTGGTGCTGGGTGTTTGGTGTTTGGTGATTGGTGCTTGGTGTTTGGTGCTTGGGGTTTGGTGCTTGGTGCTTGGTGATTGGTGTTTGGTGCTTGGTGCTTGGTGTATGGTGTTTGGTGCTTGGAGCTTGGTGTTTGGTGTTTGGTGCTTGGCGCTTGGTGTTTGGTGCTTGGTGCTTGGTGTTGTTGTTTGGTGCTTGGTGCTTGGTGTTTGGTGCTTGGTGCTTGTTTGCTGTTTGCTGTTTGGTGTTTGCTGTTTGGTGTTTGCTGTTTGGTGTTTGGTGTTTGGTGTTTGGTGTTTGCTGTTTGGTTCTGGGTGCTTGGTGCTTGGTGTTTGGTGTTTGGTGCTTGGTGCTTGGTGTTTGGTGCTTGGGGCTTGGTGATTGGTGTTTGGTGCTTGGTGCTTGGTGCTTGGTGCTTGGTGCTTGGTGTTTGGTGCTTGGTGTTCGGTGCTTGGTGCTTGGTGCTAGGTGTTTGGTGTTTGGTGTTTGGCGCTTGGGGCTTGGTGTTTGGTGATTGGTGCTTGGTGTTTGGTGTTTGGTGCTTGGTGCTTGGTGTTTGGTGTTTGGTGATTGGTGCTTGGTGCTTGGTGTTTGGTGTTTGGTGCTTGGAGCTTGGTGTTTGGTGTTTGGTTCTTGGTGCTTTGTTCTGGGTGCTTGGTGCTTGGTGTTTGGTGTTTGGTGCTGGGTGCTTGGTGTTTGATGCTTGGGGCTTGGTGATTGGTGTTTGGTGCTTGGTGCTTGGTGCTTGGTGCTTGGTGCTTGGTGTTTGGTGCATGGTGTTTGGTGCTTGGTGCTTGGTGCTAGGTGTTTGGTGTTTGGTGTTTGGCGCTTGGTGTTTGGTGTTTGGTGATTTGTGCTTGGTGTTTGGTGTTTGGTGCTTGGTGCTTGGTGTTTGGTGTTAGGTGCTTGGCGCTTGGTGTTTGGTGTTTGGTGTTTAGTGCTTGGTGCTTGGTTCTTGGTGTTTGGTGCTCGGTGCTTGGTGCTTGGTGTTTGGTGCTTGGTGCTTGGTTCTGGGTGCTTGGTGCTTGGTGTTTGGTGTTTGGTGCTTGGTGCTTGGTGTTTGGTGCTTGGGGCTTGGTGATTGGTGTTTGGTACTTGGTGTTTGGTGCTTGGTGCTTGGTGCTAGGTGTTTGGTGTTTGGTTCTTGGCTCTTGGTGCTTGGTGTTTGGTGATTGGTGCTTGGTGTTTGGTGTTTGGTGCTTGGTGCTTGGTGTTTGGTGTTTGGTGCTTGGCGCTTGGTGTTTGGTGTTCGGTGCTTGGCGTTTGCTGTTTGGCGTTTGGGGTTTGGCATTTGCTGTTTGGCGTAGGGGGTTTGGCGTTTGCTTTTTGGCGTTTGCTGTTTGGTGTTTGGTGCTTGGTGTTTGGTGTTTGGTACTTGGTGCTTGGTGTTTGGTGTTTGGTGCTTGGTGCTTGGTGTTTGGTGTTTGGTGCTTGGCGCTTGGTGTTTGGCGTTTGGGGTTTGGGGTTTGGCGTTTGCTTTTTGGCATTTGCTGTTTGATGTTTGGTGTTTGGTGTTTGGCGTTTGGTGTTTGGTGCTTGGTGCTTGGTGTTTGGTGTTTAGAGCTTGGTGCTTGGTTCTTGGTGTTTGGTGCTCGGTGCTTGGTGCTTGGTGTTTGGTGCTTGGTGCTTGGTTCTGGGTGCTTGGTGCTTGGTGTTTGGTGTTTGGTGCTTGGCGCTTGGTGTTTGGTGCTTGGGGCTTGGTGATTGGTGTTTGGTACTTGGTGTTTGGTGCTTGGTGCTTGGTGCTAGGTGTTTGGTGTTTGGTGCTTGGCGCTTGGTGCTTGGTGTTTGGTGATTGGTGCTTGGTGTTTGGTGTTTGGTGCTTGGTGCTTGGTGTTTGGTGTCTGGTGCTTGGCGCTTGGTGTTTGGTGTTTGGTGCTTGGCGTTTGCTGTTTGGCGTTTGGGGTTTGGCATTTGCTGTTTGGCGTATGGGGTTTGGCGTTTGCTGTTTGGTGTTTGGTGCTTGGTGTTTGGTGTTTGGTACTTGGTGCTTGGTGTTTGGTGTTTGGTGCTTGGTGCTTGGTGCTTGGTGTTTGGTGTTTGGTGCTTGGCACTTGGTGTTTGGCGTTTGGCGCTTGGCGTTTGCTGTTTGGCGTTTGGGGTTTGGCATTTGCTGTTTGGCGTTTGGGGTTTGGCGTTTGCTTTTTGGCATTTGCTGTTTGGTGTTTGGTGTTTGGTGTTTGCTGTTTGGTGTTTGCTGTTTGGTGTTTGCTGTTTGGTGTTTGGTGTTTGGTGTTTGCTTGTTGGTGTTTGGTGTTTGGTGTTTGCTGTTTGGTGTTTGCTGTTTGGTGCTTGGTGCTTGGTGTTTGGTGCATGGTGCTTGGTGCTTCGTGCTTGGTGTTTGGTGCTTGGTGCTTGGTGTTTGGTGCTTGGGGCTTGGTGCTTGGTGTTTGGTGTTTGGTGTTTGGTGCTTGGTGCTTGGTGTTTGGTGTTTGGTGCTTGGTGTTTGCTGTTTGGTGCTTGGTGCTTGATGTTTGGTGCTTGGTGCTTGGTGCTTGGTGCTTGGTGCTTGGTGTTTGGTGCTTGGTGTTTGGTGTTTAGTGCTTGGTGCTTGGTGTTTGGTGTTTGGTGCTTGGTGCTTGGTGCTTGGTGTTTGGTGTTTGGTGCTTGGTGATTCGTGATTGGTGTTTGATGTTTGGTGTTTGGTGTTTTGTGATTCGTGATTGGTGTTTGATGTTTGGTGTTTGGTGTTGGGTGTATGGTGCTTGGGGCTTCGTGTTTGCTCTTTGGTGCTTGGTGATTGGTGTTTGGTGTTGGGTGCTTGGTGCTTGGTGTTTGGTGCTTGGTGCTTGGTGCTTGGTGCTTGGTGCTTGGTGCTTTGTGTTTATTGCTTGGTGCTTGGTGCTTGGCGATTGGTGCTTCGTGCTTGGTGTTTGATGTGTGGTGCTTGGTGTTTGGTGTTTGGTATTTGATGCTTGGTGCTTCGTGCTTGGTGTTTGGTGTTTGGTGCTTGGTGCTTGGTGTCTGGTGCTTGGGATTTGGTGTTTGGTGATTGGTGCTTGGTGTTTGGTGTTTGGTACTTGGTGCTTGGTGTTTGGTGTTTGGTGCTTGGTGCTTGGTGTTTGGTGTTTAGTGATTGGTGCTTGGTTCTTGGTGTTTGGTGCTTGGTGCTTGGTGATTGGTGTTTGGTGCTTGGTGCTTGGTATTTGGTGCTTGGTCTTTGGTGCTTGGTGTTTGGTGCTTGGTGCTTGGTGCTTGGTGTTTGGTGCTTGGTGCTTGGCGTTTGGTGCATGGTGCTTGGTGCTTGCTGTTTGGTGCTTGGTGCTTGGTGCTTGTTGTTTGGTGTTTAGTGCTTGGTGCTTGGTGATTGGTGCTTGTTGCTTGGTGCTTGGTGTTTGGTGCTTGGTGTTTGGTGTTTGCTGTTTGCTGTCTGGTGTTTGCTGTTTGGTGTTTGCTGTTTGGTGTTTGCTGTTTGGTGTTTGCTATTTGGTGTTTGGTGTTTGGCGTTTGCTGTTTGGCATTTGCTGTTTGGTGTTTTGTGTTTGGTGTTTGGTGTTTGGTGTTTGGTGCTTGGTGCTTGGTGTTTGGTGTTTAGAGCTTGGTGCTTGGTTCTTGGTGTTTGGTGCTCGGTGCTTGGTGTTTGGTGTTTGGTGCTTGGTGCTTGGTTCTGGGTGCTTGGTGCTTGGTGTTTGGTGTTTGGTGCTTGGCGCTTGGTGTTTGGTGCTTGGGGCTTGGTGATTGGTGTTTGGTACTTGGTGTTTGGTGCTTGGTGCTTGGTGCTAGGTGTTTGGTGTTTGGTGCTTGGCGCTTGGTGCTTGGTGTTTGGTGATTGGTGCTTGGTGTTTGGTGTTTGGTGCTTGGTGCTTGGTGTTTGGTGTTTGGTGCTTGGCGCTTGGTGTTTGGTGTTTGGTGCTTGGCGTTTGCTGTTTGGCGTTTGGGGTTTGGCATTTGCTGTTTGGCGTATGGGGTTTGGCGTTTGCTTTTTGGCGTTTGCTGTTTGGTGTTTGGTGCTTGGTGTTTGGTGTTTGGTACTTGGTGCTTGGTGTTTGGTGTTTGGTGTTTGGTGCTTGGCACTTGGTGTTTGGCGTTTGGCGCTTGGCGTTTGCTGTTTGGCGTTTGGGGTTTGGCATTTGCTGTTTGGCGTTTGGGGTTTGGCGTTTGCTTTTTGGCATTTGCTGTTTGGTGTTTGGTGTTTGGTGTTTGCTGTTTGGTGTTTGCTGTTTGGTGTTTGCTGTTTGGTGTTTGGTGTTTGGTGTTTGCTTGTTGGTGTTTGGTGTTTGGTGTTTGCTGTTTGGTGTTTGCTGTTTGGTGCTTGGTGCTTGGTGTTTGGTGCATGGTGCTTGGTGCTTCGTGCTTGGTGTTTGGTGCTTGGTGCTTGGTGTTTGGTGCTTGGGGCTTGGTGCTTGGTGTTTGGTGTTTGGTGTTTGGTGCTTGGTGCTTGGTGTTTGGTGTTTGGTGCTTGGTGTTTGCTGTTTGGTGCTTGGTGCTTGGTGTTTGGTGCTTGGTGCTTGGTGCTTGGTGTTTGGTACTTGGTGCTTGGTGTTTGGTGCTTGGTGCTTGGTGCTTGGTGTTTGGTGCTTGGTGCTGGGTGTTTGGTGTTTGGTGATTGGTGCTTGGTGTTTGGTGCTTGGGGTTTGGTGCTTGGTGCTTGGTGATTGGTGTTTGGTGCTTGGTGCTTGGTGTATGGTGTTTGGTGCTTGGAGCTTGGTGTTTGGTGTTTGGTGCTTGGCGCTTGGTGTTTGGTGCTTGGTGCTTGGTGTTGTTGTTTGGTGCTTGGTGCTTGGTGTTTGGTGCTTGGTGCTTGTTTGCTGTTTGCTGTTTGGTGTTTGCTGTTTGGTGTTTGCTGTTTGGTGTTTGGTGTTTGGTGTTTGGTGTTTGCTGTTTGGTTCTGGGTGCTTGGTGCTTGGTGTTTGGTGTTTGGTGCTTGGTGCTTGGTGTTTGGTGCTTGGGGCTTGGTGATTGGTGTTTGGTGCTTGGTGCTTGGTGCTTGGTGCTTGGTGCTTGGTGTTTGGTGCTTGGTGTTCGGTGCTTGGTGCTTGGTGCTAGGTGTTTGGTGTTTGGTGTTTGGCGCTTGGGGCTTGGTGTTTGGTGATTGGTGCTTGGTGTTTGGTGTTTGGTGCTTGGTGCTTGGTGTTTGGTGTTTGGTGATTGGTGCTTGGTGCTTGGTGTTTGGTGTTTGGTGCTTGGAGCTTGGTGTTTGGTGTTTGGTTCTTGGTGCTTTGTTCTGGGTGCTTGGTGCTTGGTGTTTGGTGTTTGGTGCTGGGTGCTTGGTGTTTGATGCTTGGGGCTTGGTGATTGGTGTTTGGTGCTTGGTGCTTGGTGCTTGGTGCTTGGTGCTTGGTGTTTGGTGCATGGTGTTTGGTGCTTGGTGCTTGGTGCTAGGTGTTTGGTGTTTGGTGTTTGGCGCTTGGTGTTTGGTGTTTGGTGATTTGTGCTTGGTGTTTGGTGTTTGGTGCTTGGTGCTTGGTGTTTGGTGTTAGGTGCTTGGCGCTTGGTGTTTGGTGTTTGGTGTTTAGTGCTTGGTGCTTGGTTCTTGGTGTTTGGTGCTCGGTGCTTGGTGCTTGGTGTTTGGTGCTTGGTGCTTGGTTCTGGGTGCTTGGTGCTTGGTGTTTGGTGTTTGGTGCTTGGTGCTTGGTGTTTGGTGCTTGGGGCTTGGTGATTGGTGTTTGGTACTTGGTGTTTGGTGCTTGGTGCTTGGTGCTAGGTGTTTGGTGTTTGGTTCTTGGCTCTTGGTGCTTGGTGTTTGGTGATTGGTGCTTGGTGTTTGGTGTTTGGTGCTTGGTGCTTGGTGTTTGGTGTTTGGTGCTTGGCGCTTGGTGTTTGGTGTTCGGTGCTTGGCGTTTGCTGTTTGGCGTTTGGGGTTTGGCATTTGCTGTTTGGCGTAGGGGGTTTGGCGTTTGCTTTTTGGCGTTTGCTGTTTGGTGTTTGGTGCTTGGTGTTTGGTGTTTGGTACTTGGTGCTTGGTGTTTGGTGTTTGGTGCTTGGTGCTTGGTGTTTGGTGTTTGGTGCTTGGCGCTTGGTGTTTGGCGTTTGGGGTTTGGGGTTTGGCGTTTGCTTTTTGGCATTTGCTGTTTGATGTTTGGTGTTTGGTGTTTGGCGTTTGGTGTTTGGTGCTTGGTGCTTGGTGTTTGGTGTTTAGAGCTTGGTGCTTGGTTCTTGGTGTTTGGTGCTCGGTGCTTGGTGCTTGGTGTTTGGTGCTTGGTGCTTGGTTCTGGGTGCTTGGTGCTTGGTGTTTGGTGTTTGGTGCTTGGCGCTTGGTGTTTGGTGCTTGGGGCTTGGTGATTGGTGTTTGGTACTTGGTGTTTGGTGCTTGGTGCTTGGTGCTAGGTGTTTGGTGTTTGGTGCTTGGCGCTTGGTGCTTGGTGTTTGGTGATTGGTGCTTGGTGTTTGGTGTTTGGTGCTTGGTGCTTGGTGTTTGGTGTCTGGTGCTTGGCGCTTGGTGTTTGGTGTTTGGTGCTTGGCGTTTGCTGTTTGGCGTTTGGGGTTTGGCATTTGCTGTTTGGCGTATGGGGTTTGGCGTTTGCTGTTTGGTGTTTGGTGCTTGGTGTTTGGTGTTTGGTACTTGGTGCTTGGTGTTTGGTGTTTGGTGCTTGGTGCTTGGTGCTTGGTGTTTGGTGTTTGGTGCTTGGCACTTGGTGTTTGGCGTTTGGCGCTTGGCGTTTGCTGTTTGGCGTTTGGGGTTTGGCATTTGCTGTTTGGCGTTTGGGGTTTGGCGTTTGCTTTTTGGCATTTGCTGTTTGGTGTTTGGTGTTTGGTGTTTGCTGTTTGGTGTTTGCTGTTTGGTGTTTGCTGTTTGGTGTTTGGTGTTTGGTGTTTGCTTGTTGGTGTTTGGTGTTTGGTGTTTGCTGTTTGGTGTTTGCTGTTTGGTGCTTGGTGCTTGGTGTTTGGTGCATGGTGCTTGGTGCTTCGTGCTTGGTGTTTGGTGCTTGGTGCTTGGTGTTTGGTGCTTGGGGCTTGGTGCTTGGTGTTTGGTGTTTGGTGTTTGGTGCTTGGTGCTTGGTGTTTGGTGTTTGGTGCTTGGTGTTTGCTGTTTGGTGCTTGGTGCTTGATGTTTGGTGCTTGGTGCTTGGTGCTTGGTGCTTGGTGCTTGGTGTTTGGTGCTTGGTGTTTGGTGTTTAGTGCTTGGTGCTTGGTGTTTGGTGTTTGGTGCTTGGTGCTTGGTGCTTGGTGTTTGGTGTTTGGTGCTTGGTGATTCGTGATTGGTGTTTGATGTTTGGTGTTTGGTGTTTTGTGATTCGTGATTGGTGTTTGATGTTTGGTGTTTGGTGTTGGGTGTATGGTGCTTGGGGCTTCGTGTTTGCTCTTTGGTGCTTGGTGATTGGTGTTTGGTGTTGGGTGCTTGGTGCTTGGTGTTTGGTGCTTGGTGCTTGGTGCTTGGTGCTTGGTGCTTGGTGCTTTGTGTTTATTGCTTGGTGCTTGGTGCTTGGCGATTGGTGCTTCGTGCTTGGTGTTTGATGTGTGGTGCTTGGTGTTTGGTGTTTGGTATTTGATGCTTGGTGCTTCGTGCTTGGTGTTTGGTGTTTGGTGCTTGGTGCTTGGTGTCTGGTGCTTGGGATTTGGTGTTTGGTGATTGGTGCTTGGTGTTTGGTGTTTGGTACTTGGTGCTTGGTGTTTGGTGTTTGGTGCTTGGTGCTTGGTGTTTGGTGTTTAGTGATTGGTGCTTGGTTCTTGGTGTTTGGTGCTTGGTGCTTGGTGATTGGTGTTTGGTGCTTGGTGCTTGGTATTTGGTGCTTGGTCTTTGGTGCTTGGTGTTTGGTGCTTGGTGCTTGGTGCTTGGTGTTTGGTGCTTGGTGCTTGGCGTTTGGTGCATGGTGCTTGGTGCTTGCTGTTTGGTGCTTGGTGCTTGGTGCTTGTTGTTTGGTGTTTAGTGCTTGGTGCTTGGTGATTGGTGCTTGTTGCTTGGTGCTTGGTGTTTGGTGCTTGGTGTTTGGTGTTTGCTGTTTGCTGTCTGGTGTTTGCTGTTTGGTGTTTGCTGTTTGGTGTTTGCTGTTTGGTGTTTGCTATTTGGTGTTTGGTGTTTGGCGTTTGCTGTTTGGCATTTGCTGTTTGGTGTTTTGTGTTTGGTGTTTGGTGTTTGGTGTTTGGTGCTTGGTGCTTGGTGTTTGGTGTTTAGAGCTTGGTGCTTGGTTCTTGGTGTTTGGTGCTCGGTGCTTGGTGTTTGGTGTTTGGTGCTTGGTGCTTGGTTCTGGGTGCTTGGTGCTTGGTGTTTGGTGTTTGGTGCTTGGCGCTTGGTGTTTGGTGCTTGGGGCTTGGTGATTGGTGTTTGGTACTTGGTGTTTGGTGCTTGGTGCTTGGTGCTAGGTGTTTGGTGTTTGGTGCTTGGCGCTTGGTGCTTGGTGTTTGGTGATTGGTGCTTGGTGTTTGGTGTTTGGTGCTTGGTGCTTGGTGTTTGGTGTTTGGTGCTTGGCGCTTGGTGTTTGGTGTTTGGTGCTTGGCGTTTGCTGTTTGGCGTTTGGGGTTTGGCATTTGCTGTTTGGCGTATGGGGTTTGGCGTTTGCTTTTTGGCGTTTGCTGTTTGGTGTTTGGTGCTTGGTGTTTGGTGTTTGGTACTTGGTGCTTGGTGTTTGGTGTTTGGTGTTTGGTGCTTGGCACTTGGTGTTTGGCGTTTGGCGCTTGGCGTTTGCTGTTTGGCGTTTGGGGTTTGGCATTTGCTGTTTGGCGTTTGGGGTTTGGCGTTTGCTTTTTGGCATTTGCTGTTTGGTGTTTGGTGTTTGGTGTTTTCTGTTTGGTGTTTGCTGTTTGGTGTTTGCTGTTTGGTGTTTGGTGTTTGGTGTTTGCTTGTTGGTGTTTGGTGTTTGGTGTTTGCTGTTTGGTGTTTGCTGTTTGGTGCTTGGTGCTTGGTGTTTGGTGCATGGTGCTTGGTGCTTCGTGCTTGGTGTTTGGTGCTTGGTGCTTGGTGTTTGGTGCTTGGGGCTTGGTGCTTGGTGTTTGGTGTTTGGTGTTTGGTGCTTGGTGCTTGGTGTTTGGTGTTTGGTGCTTGGTGTTTGCTGTTTGGTGCTTGGTGCTTGGTGTTTGGTGCTTGGTGCTTGGTGCTTGGTGCTTGGTGCTTGGTGTTTGGTGCTTGGTGTTTGGTGTTTAGTGCTTGGTGCTTGGTGTTTGGTGTTTGGTGCTTGGTGCTTGGTGCTTGGTGCTGGTGTTTGGTGTTTGGTGCTTGGTGATTCGTGATTGGTGTTTGATGTTTGGTGTTTGGTGTTTTGTGATTCGTGATTGGTGTTTGATGTTTGGTGTTTGGTGTTGGGTGTTTGGTGCTTGGGGCTTCGTGTTTGCTCTTTGGTGCTTGGTGATTGGTGTTTGGTGTTGGGTGCTTGGTGCTTGGTGTTTGGTGCTTGGTGCTTGGTGCTTGGTGCTTGGTGCTTGGTGCTTTGTGTTTATTGCTTGGTGCTTGGTGCTTGGCGATTGGTGCTTCGTGCTTGGTGTTTGATGTGTGGTGCTTGGTGTTTGGTGTTTGGTATTTGATGCTTGGTGCTTCGTGCTTGGTGTTTGGTGTTTGGTGCTTGGTGCTTGGTGTTTGGTGCTTGGGATTTGGTGCTTGGTGCTTGGTGTTTGGTGTTTGGTGTTTGGTACTTGGTGCTTGGTGTTTGGTGTTTGGTGCTTGGTGCTTGGTGATTGGTGTTTGGTGCTTGGTGCTTGGTATTTGGTGCTTGGTGTTTGGTGCTTGGTGTTTGGTGCTTGGTGCTTGGTGCTTGGTGTTTGGTGCTTGGTGCTTGGCGTTTGGTGCATGGTGCTTGGTGCTTGCTGTTTGGTGCTTGGTGCTTGGTGCTTGGTGTTTGGTGTTTAGTGCTTGGTGCTTGGTGATTGGTGCTTGTTGCTTGGTGCTTGGTGTTTGGTGCTTGGTGCTTGGTGTTTGGTGTTTGGTGTTTGCTGTTTGCTGTCTGGTGTTTGCTGTTTGGTGTTTGCTGTTTGGTGTTTGCTGTTTGGTGTTTGCTATTTGGTGTTTGGTGTTTGGTGTTTGCTGTTTGGTGTTTGCTGCTTGGTGTTTGCTGTTTGCTGTTTGTTTGGTGTTTGCTGTTTGGTGTTTGGTGTTTGGTGTTTGCTGTTTGGTGTTTGGTGTTTGGTGTTTGCTGTTTGGTGTTTGGTGTTTACTGTTTGGTGTTTGGTGTTTGGTGTTTGGTGATTGGTGTTTGCTGTTTGGTGTTTGGTGTTTGGTGATTGGTGTTTGCTGTTTGGTGTTTGGTGCTTGGTGTTTGGTGTTTGGTGATTGGTGCTTGGTGTTTCGTGCTTGGTGCTTGGTGCTTGGTGTTTGGCGCTTGGTGCTTGGTGTTTGGTGTTTGGTGCTTGGTGTTTGGTGCTTGGTGCTTGGTGTTTTGTGCTTGGTGCTTCGTGCTTGGTGTTTGGTGTTTGGTGCTTGGTGTTTGGTGTTTGCTATTTGGTGTTTGCTGTTTGGTGTTCGCTGTTTGGTGTTTGGTGTTTGCTGTTTGGTGTTTGGTGTTTGCGGTTTGGTGTTTGCTATTTGGTGTTTGTGTTTGGCGTTTGATGTTTGGCGTTTGTTGTTTGTTGTTTGCTATTTGGTGTTTGATGTTTGGTGTTTGGTGTTTGGTGTTTGCTGTTTGATGTTTGGTGATTGGTGTTTGATGTTTGGTGTTTGGTGCTTGGTGCTTGGTGCTTGGTGCTTAGTGTTTTATGTTTAGCGCTTGGTGCTTGGTGTTTTGTGCTTGGTGCTTGGTGCTTGGTGTTTGGAGTTTGGTGCTTGGTGTTTGGTGTTTGGTGTTTGCTGTTTGCTGTTTGCTGTTTGGTGTTTCGCTGTTTGGAGTTCGCTGTTTGGTGTTTGGTGTTTGCTGTTTGGTGTTTGGTGTTTGCGGTTTGGTGTTTGCTATTTGGCGTTTGGTGTTTGGCGTTTGATGTTTGGCGTTTGTTGTTTGTTGTTTGCTGTTTGGTGTTTGGTGTTTGGTGCTTGGAGCTTGGTGTTTGGTGTTTGGTTCTTGGTGCTTTGTTCTGGGTGCTTGGTGCTTGGTGTTTGGTGTTTGGTGCTGGGTGCTTGGTGTTTGATGCTTGGGGCTTGGTGATTGGTGTTTGGTGCTTGGTGCTTGGTGCTTGGTGCTTGGTGCTTGGTGTTTGGTGCATGGTGTTTGGTGCTTGGTGCTTGGTGCTAGGTGTTTGGTGTTTGGTGTTTGGCGCTTGGTGTTTGGTGTTTGGTGATTTGTGCTTGGTGTTTGGTGTTTGGTGCTTGGTGCTTGGTGTTTGGTGTTAGGTGCTTGGCGCTTGGTGTTTGGTGTTTGGTGTTTAGTGCTTGGTGCTTGGTTCTTGGTGTTTGGTGCTCGGTGCTTGGTGCTTGGTGTTTGGTGCTTGGTGCTTGGTTCTGGGTGCTTGGTGCTTGGTGTTTGGTGTTTGGTGCTTGGTGCTTGGTGTTTGGTGCTTGGGGCTTGGTGATTGGTGTTTGGTACTTGGTGTTTGGTGCTTGGTGCTTGGTGCTAGGTGTTTGGTGTTTGGTTCTTGGCTCTTGGTGCTTGGTGTTTGGTGATTGGTGCTTGGTGTTTGGTGTTTGGTGCTTGGTGCTTGGTGTTTGGTGTTTGGTGCTTGGCGCTTGGTGTTCGGTGCTTGGCGTTTGCTGTTTGGCGTTTGGGGTTTGGCATTTGCTGTTTGGCGTAGGGGGTTTGGCGTTTGCTTTTTGGCGTTTGCTGTTTGGTGTTTGGTGCTTGGTGTTTGGTGTTTGGTACTTGGTGCTTGGTGTTTGGTGTTTGGTGCTTGGTGCTTGGTGTTTGGTGTTTGGTGCTTGGCGCTTGGTGTTTGGCGTTTGGGGTTTGGGGTTTGGCGTTTGCTTTTTGGCATTTGCTGTTTGATGTTTGGTGTTTGGTGTTTGGCGTTTGGTGTTTGGTGCTTGGTGCTTGGTGTTTGGTGTTTAGAGCTTGGTGCTTGGTTCTTGGTGTTTGGTGCTCGTTGCTTGGTGCTTGGTGTTTGGTGCTTGGTGCTTGGTTCTGGGTGCTTGGTGCTTGGTGTTTGGTGTTTGGTGCTTGGCGCTTGGTGTTTGGTGCTTGGGGCTTGGTGATTGGTGTTTGGTACTTGGTGTTTGGTGCTTGGTGCTTGGTGCTAGGTGTTTGGTGTTTGGTGCTTGGCGCTTGGTGCTTGGTGTTTGGTGATTGGTGCTTGGTGTTTGGTGTTTGGTGCTTGGTGCTTGGTGTTTGGTGTCTGGTGCTTGGCGCTTGGTGTTTGGTGTTTGGTGCTTGGCGTTTGCTGTTTGGCGTTTGGGGTTTGGCATTTGCTGTTTGGCGTATGGGGTTTGGCGTTTGCTTTTTGGCATTTGCTGTTTGGTGTTTGGTGTTTGGTGTTTGCTGTTTGGTGTTTGCTGTTTGGTGTTTGCTGTTTGGTGTTTGGTGTTTGGTGTTTGCTTGTTGGTGTTTGGTGTTTGGTGTTTGCTGTTTGGTGTTTGCTGTTTGGTGCTTGGTGCTTGGTGTTTGGTGCATGGTGCTTGGTGCTTCGTGCTTGGTGTTTGGTGCTTGGTGCTTGGTGTTTGGTGCTTGGGGCTTGGTGCTTGGTGTTTGGTGTTTGGTGTTTGGTGCTTGGTGCTTGGTGTTTGGTGTTTGGTGCTTGGTGTTTGCTGTTTGGTGCTTGGTGCTTGATGTTTGGTGCTTGGTGCTTGGTGCTTGGTGCTTGGTGCTTGGTGTTTGGTGCTTGGTGTTTGGTGTTTAGTGCTTGGTGCTTGGTGTTTGGTGTTTGGTGCTTGGTGCTTGGTGCTTGGTGTTTGGTGTTTGGTGCTTGGTGATTCGTGATTGGTGTTTGATGTTTGGTGTTTGGTGTTTTGTGATTCGTGATTGGTGTTTGATGTTTGGTGTTTGGTGTTGGGTGTATGGTGCTTGGGGCTTCGTGTTTGCTCTTTGGTGCTTGGTGATTGGTGTTTGGTGTTGGGTGCTTGGTGCTTGGTGTTTGGTGCTTGGTGCTTGGTGCTTGGTGCTTGGTGCTTGGTGCTTTGTGTTTATTGCTTGGTGCTTGGTGCTTGGCGATTGGTGCTTCGTGCTTGGTGTTTGATGTGTGGTGCTTGGTGTTTGGTGTTTGGTATTTGATGCTTGGTGCTTCGTGCTTGGTGTTTGGTGTTTGGTGCTTGGTGCTTGGTGTCTGGTGCTTGGGATTTGGTGTTTGGTGATTGGTGCTTGGTGTTTGGTGTTTGGTACTTGGTGCTTGGTGTTTGGTGTTTGGTGCTTGGTGCTTGGTGTTTGGTGTTTAGTGATTGGTGCTTGGTTCTTGGTGTTTGGTGCTTGGTGCTTGGTGATTGGTGTTTGGTGCTTGGTGCTTGGTATTTGGTGCTTGGTCTTTGGTGCTTGGTGTTTGGTGCTTGGTGCTTGGTGCTTGGTGTTTGGTGCTTGGTGCTTGGCGTTTGGTGCATGGTGCTTGGTGCTTGCTGTTTGGTGCTTGGTGCTTGGTGCTTGTTGTTTGGTGTTTAGTGCTTGGTGCTTGGTGATTGGTGCTTGTTGCTTGGTGCTTGGTGTTTGGTGCTTGGTGTTTGGTGTTTGCTGTTTGCTGTCTGGTGTTTGCTGTTTGGTGTTTGCTGTTTGGTGTTTGCTGTTTGGTGTTTGCTATTTGGTGTTTGGTGTTTGGCGTTTGCTGTTTGGCATTTGCTGTTTGGTGTTTTGTGTTTGGTGTTTGGTGTTTGGTGTTTGGTGCTTGGTGCTTGGTGTTTGGTGTTTAGAGCTTGGTGCTTGGTTCTTGGTGTTTGGTGCTCGGTGCTTGGTGTTTGGTGTTTGGTGCTTGGTGCTTGGTTCTGGGTGCTTGGTGCTTGGTGTTTGGTGTTTGGTGCTTGG
This sequence comes from Eledone cirrhosa, assembly GCA_964016885.1. NCBI lineage: Eukaryota > Metazoa > Mollusca > Cephalopoda > Octopoda > Eledonidae > Eledone > Eledone cirrhosa. Next base: position 138,810,927 of record OZ024743.1, on the reverse strand, counting down.
CGCTTGGTGTTTGGTGCTTGGGGCTTGGTGATTGGTGTTTGGTACTTGGTGTTTGGTGCTTGGTGCTTGGTGCTAGGTGTTTGGTGTTTGGTGCTTGGCGCTTGGTGCTTGGTGTTTGGTGATTGGTGCTTGGTGTTTGGTGTTTGGTGCTTGGTGCTTGGTGTTTGGTGTTTGGTGCTTGGCGCTTGGTGTTTGGTGTTTGGTGCTTGGCGTTTGCTGTTTGGCGTTTGGGGTTTGGCATTTGCTGTTTGGCGTATGGGGTTTGGCGTTTGCTTTTTGGCGTTTGCTGTTTGGTGTTTGGTGCTTGGTGTTTGGTGTTTGGTACTTGGTGCTTGGTGTTTGGTGTTTGGTGTTTGGTGCTTGGCACTTGGTGTTTGGCGTTTGGCGCTTGGCGTTTGCTGTTTGGTGTTTGGTGTTTGGTATTTGATGCTTGGTGCTTCGTGCTTGGTGTTTGGTGTTTGGTGCTTGGTGCTTGGTGTTTGGTGCTTGGGATTTGGTGCTTGGTGCTTGGTGTTTGGTGTTTGGTGTTTGGTACTTGGTGCTTGGTGTTTGGTGTTTGGTGCTTGGTGCTTGGTGATTGGTGTTTGGTGCTTGGTGCTTGGTATTTGGTGCTTGGTGTTTGGTGCTTGGTGTTTGGTGCTTGGTGCTTGGTGCTTGGTGTTTGGTGCTTGGTGCTTGGCGTTTGGTGCATGGTGCTTGGTGCTTGCTGTTTGGTGCTTGGTGCTTGGTGCTTGGTGTTTGGTGTTTAGTGCTTGGTGCTTGGTGATTGGTGCTTGTTGCTTGGTGCTTGGTGTTTGGTGCTTGGTGCTTGGTGTTTGGTGTTTGGTGTTTGCTGTTTGCTGTCTGGTGTTTGCTGTTTGGTGTTTGCTGTTTGGTGTTTGCTGTTTGGTGTTTGCTATTTGGTGTTTGGTGTTTGGTGTTTGCTGTTTGGTGTTTGGTGTTTGGTGTTTGCTGTTTGGTGTTTGGTGTTTGGTGTTTGCTGTTTGGTGTTTGGTGTTTACTGTTTGGTGTTTGGTGTTTGGTGTTTGGTGATTGGTGTTTGCTGTTTGGTGTTTGGTGTTTGGTGATTGGTGTTTGCTGTTTGGTGTTTGGTGCTTGGTGTTTGGTGTTTGGTGATTGGTGCTTGGTGTTTCGTGCTTGGTGCTTGGTGCTTGGTGTTTGGCGCTTGGTGCTTGGTGTTTGGTGTTTGGTGCTTGGTGTTTGGTGCTTGGTGCTTGGTGTTTTGTGCTTGGTGCTTCGTGCTTGGTGTTTGGTGTTTGGTGCTTGGTGTTTGGTGTTTGCTATTTGGTGTTTGCTGTTTGGTGTTCGCTGTTTGGTGTTTGGTGTTTGCTGTTTGGTGTTTGGTGTTTGCGGTTTGGTGTTTGCTATTTGGTGTTTGTGTTTGGCGTTTGATGTTTGGCGTTTGTTGTTTGTTGTTTGCTATTTGGTGTTTGATGTTTGGTGTTTGGTGTTTGGTGTTTGCTGTTTGATGTTTGGTGATTGGTGTTTGATGTTTGGTGTTTGGTGCTTGGTGCTTGGTGCTTGGTGCTTAGTGTTTTATGTTTAGCGCTTGGTGCTTGGTGTTTTGTGCTTGGTGCTTGGTGCTTGGTGTTTGGAGTTTGGTGCTTGGTGTTTGGTGTTTGGTGTTTGCTGTTTGCTGTTTGCTGTTTGGTGTTTCGCTGTTTGGAGTTCGCTGTTTGGTGTTTGGTGTTTGCTGTTTGGTGTTTGGTGTTTGCGGTTTGGTGTTTGCTATTTGGCGTTTGGTGTTTGGCGTTTGATGTTTGGCGTTTGTTGTTTGTTGTTTGCTGTTTGGTGTTTGATGTTTGGTGTTTGGTGTTTGGTATTTGCTGTTTGATGTTTGGTGATTGCTGTTTGATGTTTGGTGTTTGGTGCTTGGTGCTTGGTGTTTTGTGCTTGGTGTTTGGTGCTTGGGGTTTGGTGCTTGGTGTTTTTTTTTTTTTGGTGCTTGGAGCTTGGTGTTTGGTGTTTGGTGCTTGGTGCTTGGTGTTTGGTGCTTGGTGCTTGGTGTTGGTGTTTGGTGCTTGGTGCTTGGTGCTTGGTGTTTGGTGTTTGCTGTTTGCTGTTTGCTGTTTGCTGTTTGCTGTTTGTTGTTTGCTGTTTGGTATTTTGTGTTTGCTGTTTGGTGTTTGGAGTTTGCCCTTTGGTGTTTGCTATTTGGTGTTTGGTGTTTGCTGTTTGGTGTTTGGTGTTTGGTGTTTGGTGCTTGGTGCTTTGTTTTTGCTCTTTGGTGCTTTGTGCTTGGTCTTTGGTGTTTGGTGCTTGGTGCTTGGTGTTTGGTGCTTTGTGCCTGGTGTTTGGTGTTTGGTGTTTGGTCCTTGGTGCTTGGTGCTTAGTCTCTGGTGCTTGGTGCTTGGTGTTTGGTGTTTGGTGCTTGGTGCTTGGTGTTTGGTGTTTGGTGTTTGGTGCTTGCTGCTTGGTACTTGGTGTTTTGTGTTTGGTGCTTGGTGCTTGGTGCTTGGTGCTTGGTGGTTGGTGCTTGGTGTTTGGTGTTTAGTGCTTGGTGCTTGGTATTTGGTGCTTGGTGTTTGGTGTTTAGTGCTTGGTGCTTGGTATTTGGTGTTTGGTGCTTGGTTCTTGGTGTTTGGTGTTTGGTGCTTGGTGCTTGGTGTTTCGTGTTTGGTGTTTGGTGCTCGGTGCTTGGTGCTTGGTGTTTCGTGCTTGGTGCTTGGTGTTTGGTCTTTGGTGCTTGGTGCTTGGTGTTTGGTGCTTGGTGCTTGGTGTTTGGTGTTTGGCGTATGGTGTTTGGTGCTTGGTGCTTGGTGTTTGGTGTTTGCTGTTTGGTGTTTGCTGTTTGGTGTTTGCTGTTTGGTGTTTGCTGTTTGGTGCTTGGTGCTTGGTGTTTGGTGCATGGTGCTTGGTGCTTGGTGCTTGGTGTTTGGTGCTTGGTGCTTGGTGTTTGGTGCTTGGGGCTTGGTGCTTGGTGCTTGGTGCTTGGTGTTTGGTGTTTAGTGCTTGGTGCTTGGTGATTGGTGCTTGTTGCTTGGTGCTTGGTGTTTGGTGCTTGGTGTTTGGTGTTTGGTGTTTGGTGTTTGCTGTTTGCTGTCTGGTGTTTGCTGTTTGGTGTTTGCTGTTTGGTGTTTGCTGTTTGGTGTTTGCTATTTGGTGTTTGGTGTTTGGTGTTTGCTGTTTGGTGTTTGCTGCTTGGTGTTTGCTGTTTGCTGTTTGTTTGGTGTTTGCTGTTTGGTGTTTGGTGTTTGGTGTTTGCTGTTTGGTGTTTGGTGTTTGGTGTTTGGTGATTGGTGTTTGCTGTTTGGTGTTTGGTGTTTGGTGATTGGTGTTTGCTGTTTGGTGTTTGGTGCTTGGTGTTTGGTGTTTGGTGATTGGTGCTTGGTGTTTCGTGCTTGGTGCTTGGTGCTTGGTGTTTGGCGCTTGGTGCTTGGTGTTTGGTGTTTGGTGCTTGGTGTTTGGTGCTTGGTGCTTGGTGTTTTGTGCTTGGTGATTCGTGCTTGGTGTTTGGTGTTTGGTGCTTGGTGTTTGGTGTTTGCTGTTTGGTGTTTGCTGTTTGGTGTTCGCTGTTTGGTGTTTGGTGATTGCTGTTTGGTGTTTGGTGTTTGCGGTTTGGTGTTTGCTATTTGGTGTTTGGTGTTTGGCGTTTGATGTTTGGCGTTTGTTGTTTGTTGTTTGCTATTTGGTGTTTGATGTTTGGTGTTTGGTGTTTGGTGTTTGCTGTTTGATGTTTGGTGATTGGTGTTTGATGTTTGGTGTTTGGTGCTTGGTGCTTGGTGCTTGGTGCTTAGTGTTTTATGTTTAGCGCTTGGTGCTTGGTGTTTTGTGCTTGGTGCTTGGTGCTTGGTGTTTGGAGTTTGGTGCTTGGTGTTTGGTGTTTGGTGTTTGCTGTTTGCTGTTTGCTGTTTGGTGTTTGCTGTTTGGAGTTCGCTGTTTGGTGTTTGGTGTTTGCTGTTTGGTGTTTGGTGTTTGCGGCTTGGTGTTTGCTATTTGGCGTTTGGTGTTTGGCGTTTGATGTTTGGCGTTTGTTGTTTGTTGTTTGCTGTTTGGTGTTTGATGTTTGGTGTTTGGTGTTTGGTGTTTGCTGTTTGATGTTTGGTGTTTGGTGCTTGGTGCTTGGTGTTTTGTGCTTGGTGTTTGGTGCTTGGGGTTTGGTGCTTGGTGTTTTTTTTTTTTTGGTGCTTGGAGCTTGGTGTTTGGTGTTTGGTGCTTGGTGCTTGGTGTTTGGTGCTTGGTGCTTGGTGTTGGTGTTTGGTGCTTGGTGCTTGGTGCTTGGTGTTTGGTGTTTGCTGTTTGCTGTTTGCTGTTTGCTGTTTGCTGTTTGTTGTTTGCTGTTTGGTATTTTGTGTTTGCTGTTTGGTGTTTGGAGTTTGCCCTTTGGTGTTTGCTATTTGGTGTTTGGTGTTTGCTGTTTGGTGTTTGGTGTTTGGTGTTTGGTGCTTGGTGCTTTGTTTTTGCTCTTTGCTGCTTTGTGCTTGGTCTTTGGTGTTTGGTGCTTGGTGCTTGGTGTTTGGTGCTTTGTGCCTGGTGTTTGGTGTTTGGTGTTTGGTCCTTGGTGCTTGGTGCTTGGTCTCTGGTGCTTGGTGCTTGGTGTTTGGTGTTTGGTGCTTGGTGCTTGGTGTTTGGTGTTTGGTGTTTGGTGCTTGGTGCTTGGTACTTGGTGTTTTGTGTTTGGTGCTTGGTGCTTGGTGCGTGGTGCTTGGTGGTTGGTGCTTGGTGTTAGGTGTTTAGTGCTTGGTGCTTGGTATTTGGTGTTTGGTGCTTGGTTCTTGGTGTTTGGTGTTTGGTGCTTGGTGCTTGGTGTTTGGTGTTTGGGGTTTGGTGCTCGGTGCTTGGTGCTTGGTGTTTCGTGCTTGGTGCTTGGTGTTTGGTCTTTGGTGCTTGGTGCTTGGTGTTTGGTGCTTGGTGCTTGGTGTTTGGTGTTTGGCGTATGGTGTTTGGTGCTTGGTGCTTGGTGTTTGGTGTTTGCTGTTTGGTGTTTGCTGTTTGGTGTTTGCTGTTTGGTGTTTGCTGTTTGGTGCTTGGTGCTTGGTGTTTGGTGCATGGTGCTTGGTGCTTGGTGCTTGGTGTTTGGTGCTTGGTGCTTGGTGTTTGGTGCTTGGGGCTTGGTGCTTGGTGTTTGGTGCTTGGTGTTTGGTGTTTGTTGCTTGGTGCTTGGTGCTTGGTGTTTTGTGCTTGGAGCCTGGTGTTTGGTGTTTGGTGCTTGGTGCTTGGTGTTTGGTGTTTGGTGCTTGGTGCTTGGTGTTTGGTGTTTGGTACTTGGTGCTTGGTGTTTGGTGTTTGGTACTTGGTGCTTGGTGTTTGGTGCTTGGTGCTTGGTGCTTGGTGTTTGGTGCTTGGTGCTGGGTGTTTGGTGTTTGGTGATTGGTGCTTGGTGTTTGGTGCTTGGGGTTTGGTGCTTGGTGCTTGGTGATTGGTGTTTGGTGCTTGTTGCTTGGTGTATGGTGTTTGGTGCTTGGAGCTTGGTGTTTGGTGTTTGGTGCTTGGCGCTTGGTGTTTGGTGCTTGGTGCTTGGTGTTGTTGTTTGGTGCTTGGTGCTTGGTGTTTGGTGCTTGGTGTTTGTTTGCTGTTTGCTGTTTGGTGTTTGCTGTTTGGTGTTTGCTGTTTGGTGTTTGGTGTTTGGTGTTTGGTGTTTGCTGTTTGGTTCTGGGTGCTTGGTGCTTGGTGTTTGGTGTTTGGTGCTTGGTGCTTGGTGTTTGGTGCTTGGGGCTTGGTGATTGGTGTTTGGTGCTTGGTGCTTGGTGCTTGGTGCTTGGTGCTTGGTGTTTGGTGCTTGGTGTTCGGTGCTTGGTGCTTGGTGCTAGGTGTTTGGTGTTTGGTGTTTGGCGCTTGGGGCTTGGTGTTTGGTGATTGGTGCTTGGTGTTTGGTGTTTGGTGCTTGGTGCTTGGTGTTTGGTGTTTGGTGCTTGGTGCTTGGTGCTTGGTGTTTGGTGTTTGGTGCTTGGAGCTTCGTGCTTGGTGTTTGGTGCTTGGTGTTTGGTGCTTGGTGCTTGGTGCTAGGTGTTTGGTGTTTGGTGTTTGGCGCTTGGTGTTTGGTGTTTGGTGATTTGTGCTTGGTGTTTGGTGTTTGGTGCTTGGTGCTTGGTGTTTGGTGTTTGGTGCTTGGCGCTTGGTGTTTGGTGTTTGGTGCTGGGCGTTTGCTGTTTGGCGTTTGGGGTTTGGCATTTGCTTTTTTGCGTTTGCTGTTTAGTGTTTGGTGCTTGGTGTTTGGTGTTTGGTACTTGGTGCTTGGTGTTTGGTGTTTGGTGCTTGGTGCTTGGTGTTTGGTGATTGGTGCTTGGTGTTTGGTGCTTGGGATTTGGTGCTTGGTGCTTGGTGTTTGGTGTTTGGAGTTTGCTGTTTGCTGTTTGCTGTTTGGTGTTTTGTGTTTGCTGTTTGGTGCTTGGAGTTTGCTCTTTGGTTTTTGCTATTTGGTGTTTGGTGTTTGGTGTTTGGTGTTTGGTGTTTGGTGTTTGGTGTTTGGTGCTTGGTGTTTGGTCTTTGGTGCTTGGTGTTTTGTTTTTGCTCTTTGGTGATTTGGGGTTGGTGTTTGGTGTTTGGTGTTTGGTGCTTGGTGCTTTGTTCTGGGTGCTTGGTGCTTGGTGTTTGGTGTTTGGTGCTGGGTGCTTGGTGTTTGATGCTTGGGGCTTGGTGATTGGTGTTTGGTGCTTGGTGCTTGGTGCTTGGTGCTTGGTGTTTGGTGCTTGGTGTTTGGTGCTTGGTGCTTGGTGCTAGGTGTTTGGTGTTTGGTGTTTGGCGCTTGGTGTTTGGTGTTTGGTGATTTGTGCTTGGTGTTTGGTGTTTGGTGCTTGGTGCTTGGTGTTTGGTGTTTGGTGCTTGGCGCTTGGTGTTTGGTGTTTGGTGTTTAGTGCTTGGTGCTTGGTTCTTGGTGTTTGGTGCTCGGTGCTTGGTGCTTGGTGTTTGGTGCTTGGTGCTTGGTTCTGGGTGCTTGGTGCTTGGTGTTTGGTGTTTGGTGCTTGGTGCTTGGTGTTTGGTGCTTGGGACTTGGTGATTGGTGTTTGGTACTTGGTGTTTGGTGCTTGGTGCTTGGTGCTAGGTTTTTGGTGTTTGGTGCTTGGTGCTTGGTGTTTGGTGTTTGGTGCTTGGTGCTTGGTGTTTGGTGTTTGGTGCTTGGCGCTTGGTGTTTGGTGTTCAGTGCTTGGCGTTTGCTGTTTGGCGTTTGGGGTTTGGCATTTGCTGTTTGGCGTATGGGGTTTGGCGTTTTCTTTTTGGCGTTTGCTGTTTGGTGTTTGGTGCTTGGTGTTTGGTGTTTGGTACTTGGTGCTTGGTGTTTGGTGTTTGGTGCTTGGTGCTTGGTGTTTGGTGTTTGGTGCTTGGCGCTTGGTGTTTGGCGTTTGGCGCTTGGCGTTTGCTGTTTGGCGTTTTGGGTTTGGGGTTTGGCGTTTGCTTTTTGGTATTTGCTGTTTGGTGTTTGGTGTTTGGTGTTTGGTGTTTAGAGCTTGGTGCTTGGTTCTTGGTGTTTGGTGCTCGGTGCTTGGTGCTTGGTGTTTGGTGCTTGGTGCTTGGTTCTGGGTGCTTGGTGCTTGGTGTTTGCTGTTTGGTGCTTGGCGCTTGGTGTTTGGTGCTTGGGGCTTGGTGATTGGTGTTTGGTACTTGGTGTTTGGTGCTTGGTGCTTGGTGCTAGGTGTTTGGTGTTTGGTGATTGGCGCTTGGTGCTTGGTGTTTGGTGATTGGTGCTTGGTGTTTGGTGTTTGGTGCTTGGTGCTTGGTGTTTGGTGTTTGGTGCTTGGTGCTTGGTGCTTGGTGCTTGGTGTTTGGTGCTTGTGTTTGGTGCTTGGTGCTTGGTGCTAGGTGTTTGGTGTTTGGTGTTTGGCGCTTGGTGTTTGGTGTTTGGTGATTTGTGCTTGGTGTTTGGTGTTTGGTGCTTGGTGCTTGGTGTTTGGTGTTTGGTGCTTGGCGCTTGGTGTTTGGTGTTTGGTGTTTAGTGCTTGGTGCTTGGTTCTTGGTGTTTGGTGCTCGGTGCTTGGTGCTTGGTGTTTGGTGCTTGGTGCTTGGTTCTGGGTGCTTGGTGCTTGGTGTTTGGTGTTTGGTGCTTGGTGCTTGGTGTTTGGTGCTTGGGACTTGGTGATTGGTGTTTGGTACTTGGTGTTTGGTGCTTGGTGCTTGGTGCTAGGTGTTTGGTGTTTGGTGCTTGGCGCTTGGTGCTTGGTGTTTGGTGATTGGTGCTTGGTGTTTGGTGTTTGGTGCTTGGTGATTGGTGTTTGGTGTTTGGTGCTTGGCGCTTGGTGTTTGGTGTTCGGTGCTTGGCGTATGCTGTTTGGCGTTTGGGGTTTGGCATTTGCTGTTTGGCGTATGGGGTTTGGCGTTTTCTTTTTGGCATTTGCTGTTTGGTGTTTGGTGCTTGGTGTTTGTGTTTGGTACTTGGTGCTTGGTGTTTGATGTTTGGTGCTTGGTGCTTGGTGTTTGGTGTTTGGTGCTTGGCGCTTGGTGTTTGGCGTTTGGCGCTTGGCGTTTGCTGTTTGGCGTTTGGGATTTGGGGTTTGGCGTTTGCTTTTTGGCATTTGCTGTTTGGTGTTTGGTGTTTGGTGTTTGGTGTTTAGAGCTTGGTGCTTGGTTCTTGGTGTTTGGTGCTCGGTGCTTGGTGCTTGGTGTTTGGTGCTTGGTGCTTGGTTCTGGGTGCTTGGTGCTTGGTGTTTGGTGTTTGGTGCTTGGTGCTTGGTGTTTGGTGCTTGGGACTTGGTGATTGGTGTTTGGTACTTGGTGTTTGGTGCTTGGTGCTTGGTGCTAGGTGTTTGGTGTTTGGTGCTTGGCGCTTGGTGCTTGGTGTTTGGTGATTGGTGCTTGGTGTTTGGTGTTTGGTGCTTGGTGATTGGTGTTTGGTGTTTGGTGCTTGGCGCTTGGTGTTTGGTGTTTGGTGCTTGGCGTTTGCTGTTTGGCGTTTGGGGTTTGGCATTTGCTGTTTGGCGTATGGGGTTTGGCGTTTGCTTTTTGGCGTTTGCTGTTTGGCGTTTGGTGCTTGGTGTTTGGTGTTTGGTACTTGGTGCTTGGTGTTTGGTGTTTGGTGCTTGGTGCTTGGTGCTTGGTGTTTGGTGTTTGGTGCTTGGCACTTGGTGTTTGGCGTTTGGCGCTTGGCGTTTGCTGTTTGGCGTTTGGGGTTTGGCATTTGCTGTTTGGCGTTTGGGGTTTGGCGTTTGCTTTTTGGCATTTGCTGTTTGGTGTTTGGTGTTTGGTGTTTGCTGTTTGGTGTTTGCTGTTTGGTGTTTGCTGTTTGGTGTTTGGTGTTTGGTGTTTGCTGGTTGGTGTTTGGTGTTTGGTGTTTGCTGTTTGGTGTTTGCTGTTTGGTGCTTGGTGCTTGGTGTTTGGTGCATGGTGCTTGGTGCTTCGTGCTTGGTGTTTGGTGCTTGGTGCTTGGTGTTTGGTGCTTGGGGCTTGGTGCTTGGTGTTTGGTGTTTGGTGTTTGGTGCTTGGTGCTTGGTGTTTGGTGTTTGGTGCTTGGTGTTTGCTGTTTGGTGCTTGGTGCTTGGTGTTTGGTGCTTGGTGCTTGGTGCTTGGTGCTTGGTGCTTGGTGCTTGGTGTTTGGTGCTTGGTGCTTGGTGCTTGGTGCTTGGTGCTTGGTGTTTGGTGTTTAGTGCTTGGTGCTTGGTGTTTGGTGTTTGGTGCTTGGTGCTTGGTGTCTGGTGCTTGGTGCTTGGTGCTTGCTGTTTGGTGCTTGGTGTTTGGTGCTTGGTGTTTGGTGTTTGGTGCTTGGTGCTTGGTGTTTGGTGCTTGGTGCTTGGTGCTTGGTATTTGGTGCTTGGTGCTTGGTGCTTGGTGTTTGGTGTTTAGTGCTTGGTGCTTGGTGTTTGGTGTTTGGTGCTTGGTGCTTGGTGCTTGGTGTTTGGTGTTTGGTGTTTGGTGCTTGGCGCTTGGTGTTTGGTGTTTGGTGTTTAGTGCTTGGTGCTTGGTTCTTGGTGTTTGGTGCTCGGTGCTTGGTGCTTGGTGTTTGGTGCTTGGTGCTTGGTTCTGGGTGCTTGGTGCTTGGTGTTTGGTGTTTGGTGATTTGTGCTTGGTGTTTGGTGTTTGGTGCTTGGTGCTTGGTGTTTGGTGTTTGGTGCTTGGCGCTTGGTGTTTGGTGTTTGGTGTTTAGTGCTTGGTGCTTTGTTCTTGGTGTTTGGTGCTCGGTGCTTGGTGCTTGGTGTTTGGTGCTTGGCGCTTGGTGTTTGGCGTTTGGCGCTTGGCGTTTGCTGTTTGGCGTTTGGGGTTTGGGGTTTGGCGTTTGCTTTTTGGCATTTGCTCTTTGGTGTTTGGTGTTTGGTGTTTGGTGTTTAGAGCTTGGTGCTTGGTTCTTGGTGTTTGGTGCTCGGTGCTTGGTGCTTGGTGTTTGGTGCTTGGTGCTTGGTTCTGGGTGCTTGGTGCTTGGTGTTTGGTGTTTGGTGCTTGGCGCTTGGTGTTTGGTGCTTGGGGCTTGGTGATTGGTGTTTGGTACTTGGTGTTTGGTGCTTGGTGCTTGGTGCTAGGTGTTTGGTGTTTGGTGATTGGCGCTTGGTGCTTGGTGTTTGGTGATTGGTGCTTGGTGTTTGGTGTTTGGTGCTTGGTGCTTGGTGTTTGGTGTTTGGTGCTTGGTGCTTGGTGTTTGGTGTTTGGTGCTTGGCGTTTGCTGTTTGGCGTTTGGGGTTTGGCATTTGCTGTTTGGCGTATGGGGTTTGGCGTTTTCTTTTTGGCGTTTGCTGTTTGGTGTTTGGTGCTTGGTGTTTGGTGTTTGGTACTTGGTGCTTGGTGTTTGGTGTTTGGTGCTTGGTGCTTGGTGTTTGGTGTTTGGTGCTTGGCGCTTGGTGTTTGGCGTTTGGCGCTTGGCGTTTGCTGTTTGGCGTTTGGGGTTTGGGGTTTGGCGTTTGCTTTTTGGCATTTGCTCTTTGGTGTTTGGTGTTTGGTGTTTGGTGTTTAGAGCTTGGTGCTTGGTTCTTGGTGTTTGGTGCTCGGTGCTTGGTGCTTGGTGTTTGGTGCTTGGTGCTTGGTTCTGGGTGCTTGGTGCTTGGTGTTTGGTGTTTGGTGCTTGGCGCTTGGTGTTTGGTGCTTGGGGCTTGGTGATTGGTGTTTGGTACTTGGTGTTTGGTGCTTGGTGCTTGGTGCTAGGTGTTTGGTGTTTGGTGATTGGCGCTTGGTGCTTGGTGTTTGGTGATTGGTGCTTGGTGTTTGGTGTTTGGTGCTTGGTGCTTGGTGTTTGGTGTTTGGTGCTTGGCGCTTGGTGTTTGGTGTTTGGTGCTTGGCGTTTGCTGTTTGGCGTTTGGGGTTTGGCATTTGCTGTTTGGCGTATGGGGTTTGGCGTTTTCTTTTTGGCGTTTGCTGTTTGGTGTTTGGTGCTTGGTGTTTGGTGTTTGGTACTTGGTGCTTGGTGTTTGGTGTTTGGTGCTTGGTGCTTGGTGTTTGGTGTTTGGTGCTTGGCGCTTGGTGTTTGGCGTTTGGCGCTTGGCGTTTGCTGTTTGGCGTTTGGGGTTTGGGGTTTGGCGTTTGCTTTTTGGCATTTGCTCTTTGGTGTTTGGTGTTTGGTGTTTGGTGTTTAGAGCTTGGTGCTTGGTTCTTGGTGTTTGGTGCTCGGTGCTTGGTGCTTGGTGTTTGGTGCTTGGTGCTTGGTTCTGGGTGCTTGGTGCTTGGTGTTTGGTGTTTGGTGCTTGGCGCTTGGTGTTTGGTGCTTGGGGCTTGGTGATTGGTGTTTGGTACTTGGTGTTTGGTGCTTGGTGCTTGGTGCTAGGTGTTTGGTGTTTGGTGATTGGCGCTTGGTGCTTGGTGTTTGGTGATTGGTGCTTGGTGTTTGGTGTTTGGTGCTTGGTGCTTGGTGTTTGGTGTTTGGTGCTTGGCGCTTGGTGTTTGGTGTTTGGTGCTTGGCGTTTGCTGTTTGGCGTTTGGGGTTTGGCATTTGCTGTTTGGCGTATGGGGTTTGGCGTTTGCTGTTTGGTGTTTGGTGCTTGGTGTTTGGTGTTTGGTACTTGGTGCTTGGTGTTTGGTGTTTGGTGCTTGGTGCTTGGTGCTTGGTGTTTGGTGTTTGGTGCTTGGCACTTGGTGTTTGGCGTTTGGCGCTTGGCGTTTGCTGTTTGGCGTTTGGGGTTTGGCATTTGCTGTTTGGCGTTTGGGGTTTGGCGTTTGCTTTTTGGCATTTGCTGTTTGGTGTTTGGTGTTTGGTGTTTGCTGTTTGGTGTTTGCTGTTTGGTGTTTGCTGTTTGGTGTTTGGTGTTTGGTGTTTGCTGGTTGGTGTTTGGTGTTTGGTGTTTGCTGTTTGGTGTTTGCTGTTTGGTGCTTGGTGCTTGGTGTTTGGTGCATGGTGCTTGGTGCTTCGTGCTTGGTGTTTGGTGCTTGGTGCTTGGTGTTTGGTGCTTGGGGCTTGGTGCTTGGTGTTTGGTGTTTGGTGTTTGGTGCTTGGTGCTTGGTGTTTGGTGTTTGGTGTTTGGTGCTTGGTGTTTGCTGTTTGGTGCTTGGTGCTTGGTGTTTGGTGCTTGGTGCTTGGTGCTTGGTGCTTGGTGCTTGGTGCTTGGTGTTTGGTGCTTGGTGCTTGGTGCTTGGTGCTTGGTGCTTGGTGTTTGGTGTTTAGTGCTTGGTGCTTGGTGTTTGGTGTTTGGTGCTTGGTGCTTGGTGTCTGGTGCTTGGTGCTTGGTGCTTGCTGTTTGGTGCTTGGTGTTTGGTGCTTGGTGTTTGGTGTTTGGTGCTTGGTGCTTGGTGTTTGGTGTTTGGTGCTTGGTGCTTGGTGCTTGGTGTTTGGTGTTTGGTGCTTGGTGATTCGTGATTGGTGTTTGATGTTTGGTGTTTGGTGTTTTGTGATTCGTGATTGGTGTTTGATGTTTGGTGTTTGGTGTTGGGTGTTTGGTGCTTGGGGCTTCGTGTTTGCTCTTTGGTGCTTGGTGATTGGTGTTTGGTGTTGGGTGCTTGGTGCTTGGTGTTTGGTGCTTGGTGCTTGGTGCTTGGTGCTTGGTGCTTGGTGCTTTGTGTTTATTGCTTGGTGCTTGGTGCTTGGCGATTGGTGCTTCGTGCTTGGTGTTTGATGTGTGGTGCTTGGTGTTTGGTGTTTGGTATTTGATGCTTGGTGCTTCGTGCTTGGTGTTTGGTGTTTGGTGCTTGGTGCTTGGTGTTTGGTGCTTGGGATTTGGTGCTTGGTGCTTGGTGTTTGGTGTTTGGTGTTTGGTACTTGGTGCTTGGTGTTTGGTGTTTGGTGCTTGGTGCTTGGTGTTTGGTGTTTAGTGATTGGTGCTTGGTTCTTGGTGTTTGGTGCTTGGTGCTTGGTGATTGGTGTTTGGTGCTTGGTGCTTGGTATTTGGTGCTTGGTCTTTGGTGCTTGGTGTTTGGTGCTTGGTGCTTGGTGCTTGGTGTTTGGTGCTTGGTGCTTGGCGTTTGGTGCATGGTGCTTGGTGCTCGCTGTTTGGTGCTTGGTGCTTGGTGCTTGGTGTTTGGTGTTTAGTGCTTGGTGCTTGGTGATTGGTGCTTGGTGCTTGGTGCTTGGTGTTTGGTGCTTGGTGCTTGGTGTTTGGTGTTTGGTGTTTGCTGTTTGCTGTGTGGTGTTTGCTGTTTGGTGTTTGCTGTTTGGTGTTTGCTGTTTGGTGTTTGCTATTTGGTGTTTGGTGTTTGGTGTTTGCTGTTTGGTGTTTGCTGCTTGGTGTTTGCTGTTTGCTGTTTGTTTGGTGTTTGCTGTTTGGTGTTTGGTGTTTGGTGTTTGCTGTTTGGTGTTTGGTGTTTGGTGTTTGCTGTTTGGTGTTTGGTGTTTACTGTTTGGTGTTTGGTGTTTGGTGTTTGGTGATTGGTGTTTGCTGTTTGGTGTTTGCTGTTCGGTGTTTGCTGCTTGGTGTTTGCTGTTTGCTGTTTGTTTGGTGTTTGCTGTTTGGTGTTTGGTGTTTGGTGTTTGCTGTTTGGTGTTTGGTGTTTGGTGTTTGCTGTTTGGTGTTTGGTGTTTACTGTTTGCTGTTTGGTGTTTGGTGCTTGGTGTTTGGTGTTTGGTGATTGGTGCTTGGTGTTTCGTGCTTGGTGCTTGGTGCTTGGTGTTTGGCGCTTGGTGCTTGGTGTTTGGTGTTTGGTGCTTGGTGTTTGCTGCTTGGTGCTTGGTGTTTTGTGCTTGGTGCTTCGTGCTTGGTGTTTGGTGTTTGGTGCTTGGTGTTTGGTGTTTGCTGTTTGGTGTTTGCTGTTTGGTGTTCGCTGTTTGGTGTTTGGTGTTTGCTGTTTGGAGTTTGGTGTTTGCGGTTTGGTGTTTGCTATTTGGTGTTTGTGTTTGGCGTTTGATGTTTGGCGTTTGTTGTTTGTTGTTTGCTATTTGGTGTTTGATGTTTGGTGTTTGGTGTTTGGTGTTTGCTGTTTGATGTTTGGTGATTGGTGTTTGATGTTTGGTGTTTGGTGCTTGGTGCATGGTGCTTGGTGCTTAGTGTTTTATGTTTAGCGCTTGGTGCTTGGTGTTTTGTGCTTGGTGCTTGGTGCTTGGTGTTTGGAGTTTGGTGCTTGGTGTTTGCTGTTTGGTGTTTGCTGTTTCGAGTTCGCTGTTTGGTGTTTGCTGTTTGGTGTTTGGTGTTTGCGGTTTGGTGTTTGCTATTTGGCGTTTGGTGTTTGGCGTTTGATGTTTGGCGTTTGTTGTTTGTTGTTTGCTGTTTGGTGTTTGATGTTTGGTGTTTGGTGTTTGGTGTTTGCTGTTTGATGTTTGGTGATTGCTGTTTGATGTTTGGTGTTTGGTGCTTGGTGCTTGGTGTTTTGTGCTTGGTGTTTGGTGCTTGGGGTTTGGTGCTTGGTGTTTTTTTTTTTTGGTGCTTGGAGCTTGGTGTTTGGTGTTTGGTGCTTGGTGCTTGGTGTTTGGTGCTTGGTGCTTGGTGTTGGTGTTTGGTGCTTGGTGCTTGATGCTTGGTGTTTGGTGTTTGCTGTTTGCTGTTTGCTGTTTGCTGTTTGCTGTTTGTTGTTTGCTGTTTGGTGTTTTGTGTTTGCTGTTTGGTGTTTGGAGTTTGCCCTTTGGTGTTTGCTATTTGGTGTTTCGTGTTTGCTGTTTGGTGTTTGGTGTTTGGTGTTTGGTGCTTGGTGCTTTGTTTTTGCTCTTTGGTGCTTTGTGCTTGGTCTTTGGTGTTTGGTGCTTGGTGCTTGGTGTTTGGTGCTTTGTGCCTGGTGTTTGGTGTTTGGTGTTTGGTCCTTGGTGCTTGGTGCTTGGTCTCTGGTGCTTGGTGCTTGGTGTTTGGTGTTTGGTGCTTGGTGCTTGGTGTTTGGTGTTTGGTGTTTGGTGCTTGGTGCTTGGTACTTGGTGTTTTGTGTTTGGTGCTTGGTGCTTGGTGCTTGGTGCTTGGTGTTTGGTGCTTGGTGTTTGGTGTTTAGTGCTTGGTGCTTGGTATTTGGTGTTTGGTGCTTGGTTCTTGGTGTTTGGTGTTTGGTGCTTGGTGCTTGGTGTTTGGTGTTTGGTGTTTGGTGCTCGGTGCTTGGTGCTTGGTGTTTCGTGCTTGGTGCTTGGTGTTTGGTCTTTGGTGCTTGGTGCTTGGTGTTTGGTGCTTGGTGCTTGGTGTTTGCTGTTTGGCGTATGGTGTTTGGTGCTTGGTGCTTGGTGTTTGGTGTTTGCTGTTTGGTGTTTGCTGTTTGGTGTTTGCTGTTTGGTGTTTGCTGTTTGGTGCTTGGTGCTTGGTGTTTGGTGCATGGTGCTTGGTGCTTGGTGCTTGGTGTTTGGTGCTTGGTGCTTGGTGTTTGGTGCTTGGGGCTTGGTGCTTGGTGTTTGGTGCTTGGTGTTTGGTGTTTGTTGCTTGGTGCTTGGTGCTTGGTGTTTTGTGCTTGGAGCCTGGTGTTTGGTGTTTGGTGCTTGGTGCTTGGTGTTTGGTGTTTGGTGCTTGGTGCTTGGTGTTTGGTGTTTGGTACTTGGTGCTTGGTGTTTGGTGTTTGGTACTTGGTGCTTGGTGTTTGGTGCTTGGTGCTTGGTGCTTGGTGTTTGGTGCTTGGTGCTGGGTGTTTGGTGTTTGGTGATTGGTGCTTGGTGTTTGGTGCTTGGGGTTTGGTGCTTGGTGCTTGGTGATTGGTGTTTGGTGCTTTGTGCTTGGTGTATGGTGTTTGGTGCTTGGAGCTTGGTGTTTGGTGTTTGGTGCTTGGCGCTTGGTGTTTGGTGCTTGGTGCTTGGTGTTGTTGTTTGGTGCTTGGTGCTTGGTGTTTGGTGCTTGGTGCTTGTTTGCTGTTTGCTGTTTGGTGTTTGCTGTTTGGTGTTTGCTGTTTGGTGTTTGGTGTTTGGTGTTTGGTGTTTGCTGTTTGGTTCTGGGTGCTTGGTGCTTGGTGTTTGGTGTTTGGTGCTTGGTGCTTGGTGTTTGGTGCTTGGGGCTTGGTGATTGGTGTTTGGTGCTTGGTGCTTGGTGCTTGGTGCTTGGTGCTTGGTGTTTGGTGCTTGGTGTTCGGTGCTTGGTGCTTGGTGCTAGGTGTTTGGTGTTTGGTGTTTGGCGCTTGGGGCTTGGTGTTTGGTGATTGGTGCTTGGTGTTTGGTGTTTGGTGCTTGGTGCTTGGTGTTTGGTGTTTGGTGCTTGGTGCTTGGTGCTTGGTGTTTGGTGTTTGGTGCTTGGAGCTTGGTGTTTGGTGTTTGGTGCTTGGTGCTTTGTTCTGGGTGCTTGGTGCTTGGTGTTTGGTGTTTGGTGCTGGGTGCTTGGTGTTTGATGCTTGGGGCTTGGTGATTGGTGTTTGGTGCTTGGTGCTTGGTGCTTGGTGCTTGGTGCTTGGTGTTTGGTGCTTGGTGTTTGGTGTTTGGTGCTTGGTGCTTGGTGCTAGGTGTTTGGTGTTTGGTGTTTGGCGCTTGGTGTTTGGTGTTTGGTGATTTGTGCTTGGTGTTTGGTGTTTGGTGCTTGGTGCTTGGTGTTTGGTGTTTGGTGCTTGGCGCTTGGTGTTTGGTGTTTGGTGCTGGGCGTTTGCTGTTTGGCGTTTGGGGTTTGGCATTTGCTTTTTTGCGTTTGCTGTTTAGTGTTTGGTGCTTGGTGTTTGGTGTTTGGTACTTGGTACTTGGTGTTTGGTGTTTGGTGCTTGGTGCTTGGTGTTTGGTGATTGGTGCTTGGTGTTTGGTGCTTGGGATTTGGTGCTTGGTGCTTGGTGTTTGGTGTTTGGAGTTTGCTGTTTGCTGTTTGCTGTTTGGTGTTTTGTGTTTGCTGTTTGGTGCTTGGAGTTTGCTCTTTGGTTTTTGCTATTTGGTGTTTGGTGTTTGCTGTTTGGTGTTTGGTGTTTGGTGTTTGGTGTTTGGTGCTTGGTGTTTGGTGTTTGGTGCTTGGTGTTTTGTTTTTGCTCTTTGGTGATTTGGGCTTGGTGTTTGGTGTTTGGTGTTTGGTGCTTGGTGCTTGGTGCTTTGTGTTTTTGCTTGGTGCTTGGTGATTGGTGCTTGGTGCCTGGTGTTTGGTGTTTGGTGTTTGGTGCTTGGTGCTTGGTGTTTGGTGTGTGGTACTTGGTGCTTGGTGTTTGGTGCTTGGTGCTTGGTGCTTGGTGCTTGGTGCTTGGCGTTTGGTGCTTGGTGCTTGGTTCTTGGTGTTCGGTGTTTGGTGATTGGTGCTTGGTGTTTGGTGCTTGGGGTTTGGTGCTTGGTGCTTGGTTCTTGGTGTTTGGTGTTTGGTGATTGGTGCTTGGTGTTTGGTGCTTGGGGTTTGGTGCTTGGTGCTTGGTGATTGGTGTTTGGTGCTTGGTGCTTGGTGTTTGGTGTTTGGTGCTTGGAGCTTGGTGTTTGGTGTTTGGTGCTTGGTGCTTGGTGCTTGGTGTTTGGTGTTTGGTGCTTGGAGCTTGGTGTTTGGTGTTTGGTGCTTGGTGCTTTGTTCTGGGTGCTTGGTGCTTGGTGTTTGGTGTTTGGTGCTGGGTGCTTGGTGTTTGGTGCTTGGGGCTTGGTGATTGGTGTTTGGTGCTTGGTGCTTGGTATTTGGTGCTTGGTCTTTGGTGCTTGGTGTTTGGTGCTTGGTGCTTGGTGCTTGGTGTTTGGTGCTTGGTGCTTGGCGTTTGGTGCATGGTGCTTGGTGCTTGCTGTTTGGTGCTTGGTGCTTGGTGCTTGGTGTTTGGTGTTTAGTGCTTGGTGCTTGGTGATTGGTGCTTGTTGCTTGGTGCTTGGTGTTTGGTGCTTGGTGCTTGGTGTTTGGTGTTTGGTGTTTGCTGTTTGCTGTCTGGTGTTTGCTGTTTGGTGTTTGCTGTTTGGTGTTTGCTGTTTGGTATTTGCTATTTGGTGTTTGGTGTTTGGTGTTTCCTGTTTGGTGTTTGGTGTTTGCTGTTTGGCGTTTGCTGTTTGGCGTTTGCTGTTTGGCATCTGGTGGTTGGCGTTTGCTGTTTGGCGTTTGTTGTTTGGCGCTTGGCGTTTGCTGTTTGGCGTTTGGGGTTTGGGGTTTGGCGTTTGCTTTTTGGCATTTGCTCTTTGGTGTTTGGTGTTTGGTGTTTGGTGTTTAGAGCTTGGTGCTTGGTTCTTGGTGTTTGGTGCTCGGTGCTTGGTGCTTGGTGTTTGGTGCTTGGTGCTTGGTTCTGGGTGCTTGGTGCTTGGTGTTTGGTGTTTGGTGCTTGGCGCTTGGTGTTTGGTGCTTGGGGCTTGGTGATTGGTGTTTGGTACTTGGTGTTTGGTGCTTGGTGCTTGGTGCTAGGTGTTTGGTGTTTGGTGATTGGCGCTTGGTGCTTGGTGTTTGGTGATTGGTGCTTGGTGTTTGGTGTTTGGTGCTTGGTGCTTGGTGTTTGGTGTTTGGTGCTTGGCGCTTGGTGTTTGGTGTTTGGTGCTTGGCGTTTGCTGTTTGGCGTTTGGGGTTTGGCATTTGCTGTTTGGCGTATGGGGTTTGGCGTTTGCTGTTTGGTGTTTGGTGCTTGGTGTTTGGTGTTTGGTACTTGGTGCTTGGTGTTTGGTGTTTGGTGCTTGGTGCTTGGTGCTTGGTGTTTGGTGTTTGGTGCTTGGCACTTGGTGTTTGGCGTTTGGCGCTTGGCGTTTGCTGTTTGGCGTTTGGGGTTTGGCATTTGCTGTTTGGCGTTTGGGGTTTGGCGTTTGCTTTTTGGCATTTGCTGTTTGGTGTTTGGTGTTTGGTGTTTGCTGTTTGGTGTTTGCTGTTTGGTGTTTGCTGTTTGGTGTTTGGTGTTTGGTGTTTGCTGGTTGGTGTTTGGTGTTTGGTGTTTGCTGTTTGGTGTTTGCTGTTTGGTGCTTGGTGCTTGGTGTTTGGTGCATGGTGCTTGGTGCTTCGTGCTTGGTGTTTGGTGCTTGGTGCTTGGTGTTTGGTGCTTGGGGCTTGGTGCTTGGTGTTTGGTGTTTGGTGTTTGGTGCTTGGTGCTTGGTGTTTGGTGTTTGGTGTTTGGTGCTTGGTGTTTGCTGTTTGGTGCTTGGTGCTTGGTGTTTGGTGCTTGGTGCTTGGTGCTTGGTGCTTGGTGCTTGGTGCTTGGTGTTTGGTGCTTGGTGCTTGGTGCTTGGTGCTTGGTGCTTGGTGTTTGGTGTTTAGTGCTTGGTGCTTGGTGTTTGGTGTTTGGTGCTTGGTGCTTGGTGTCTGGTGCTTGGTGCTTGGTGCTTGCTGTTTGGTGCTTGGTGTTTGGTGCTTGGTGTTTGGTGTTTGGTGCTTGGTGCTTGGTGTTTGGTGTTTGGTGCTTGGTGCTTGGTGCTTGGTGTTTGGTGTTTGGTGCTTGGTGATTCGTGATTGGTGTTTGATGTTTGGTGTTTGGTGTTTTGTGATTCGTGATTGGTGTTTGATGTTTGGTGTTTGGTGTTGGGTGTTTGGTGCTTGGGGCTTCGTGTTTGCTCTTTGGTGCTTGGTGATTGGTGTTTGGTGTTGGGTGCTTGGTGCTTGGTGTTTGGTGCTTGGTGCTTGGTGCTTGGTGCTTGGTGCTTGGTGCTTTGTGTTTATTGCTTGGTGCTTGGTGCTTGGCGATTGGTGCTTCGTGCTTGGTGTTTGATGTGTGGTGCTTGGTGTTTGGTGTTTGGTATTTGATGCTTGGTGCTTCGTGCTTGGTGTTTGGTGTTTGGTGCTTGGTGCTTGGTGTTTGGTGCTTGGGATTTGGTGCTTGGTGCTTGGTGTTTGGTGTTTGGTGTTTGGTACTTGGTGCTTGGTGTTTGGTGTTTGGTGCTTGGTGCTTGGTGTTTGGTGTTTAGTGATTGGTGCTTGGTTCTTGGTGTTTGGTGCTTGGTGCTTGGTGATTGGTGTTTGGTGCTTGGTGCTTGGTATTTGGTGCTTGGTCTTTGGTGCTTGGTGTTTGGTGCTTGGTGCTTGGTGCTTGGTGTTTGGTGCTTGGTGCTTGGCGTTTGGTGCATGGTGCTTGGTGCTCGCTGTTTGGTGCTTGGTGCTTGGTGCTTGGTGTTTGGTGTTTAGTGCTTGGTGCTTGGTGATTGGTGCTTGGTGCTTGGTGCTTGGTGTTTGGTGCTTGGTGCTTGGTGTTTGGTGTTTGGTGTTTGCTGTTTGCTGTGTGGTGTTTGCTGTTTGGTGTTTGCTGTTTGGTGTTTGCTGTTTGGTGTTTGCTATTTGGTGTTTGGTGTTTGGTGTTTGCTGTTTGGTGTTTGCTGCTTGGTGTTTGCTGTTTGCTGTTTGTTTGGTGTTTGCTGTTTGGTGTTTGGTGTTTGGTGTTTGCTGTTTGGTGTTTGGTGTTTGGTGTTTGCTGTTTGGTGTTTGGTGTTTACTGTTTGGTGTTTGGTGTTTGGTGTTTGGTGATTGGTGTTTGCTGTTTGGTGTTTGCTGTTCGGTGTTTGCTGC
Source organism: Eledone cirrhosa (assembly GCA_964016885.1). Lineage (NCBI taxonomy): Eukaryota > Metazoa > Mollusca > Cephalopoda > Octopoda > Eledonidae > Eledone > Eledone cirrhosa. The sequence goes on along the minus strand of OZ024743.1, from coordinate 138,790,426 downwards.
TTGGTGTTTGCTGTTTGCTGTTTGTTTGGTGTTTGCTGTTTGGTGTTTGGTGTTTGGTGTTTGCTGTTTGGTGTTTGGTGTTTGGTGTTTGCTGTTTGGTGTTTGGTGTTTACTGTTTGCTGTTTGGTGTTTGGTGCTTGGTGTTTGGTGTTTGGTGATTGGTGCTTGGTGTTTCGTGCTTGGTGCTTGGTGCTTGGTGTTTGGCGCTTGGTGCTTGGTGTTTGGTGTTTGGTGCTTGGTGTTTGCTGCTTGGTGCTTGGTGTTTTGTGCTTGGTGCTTCGTGCTTGGTGTTTGGTGTTTGGTGCTTGGTGTTTGGTGTTTGCTGTTTGGTGTTTGCTGTTTGGTGTTCGCTGTTTGGTGTTTGGTGTTTGCTGTTTGGAGTTTGGTGTTTGCGGTTTGGTGTTTGCTATTTGGTGTTTGTGTTTGGCGTTTGATGTTTGGCGTTTGTTGTTTGTTGTTTGCTATTTGGTGTTTGATGTTTGGTGTTTGGTGTTTGGTGTTTGCTGTTTGATGTTTGGTGATTGGTGTTTGATGTTTGGTGTTTGGTGCTTGGTGCATGGTGCTTGGTGCTTAGTGTTTTATGTTTAGCGCTTGGTGCTTGGTGTTTTGTGCTTGGTGCTTGGTGCTTGGTGTTTGGAGTTTGGTGCTTGGTGTTTGGTGTTTGGTGTTTGCTGTTTGCTGTTTGCTGTTTGGTGTTTGCTGTTTCGAGTTCGCTGTTTGGTGTTTGCTGTTTGGTGTTTGGTGTTTGCGGTTTGGTGTTTGCTATTTGGCGTTTGGTGTTTGGCGTTTGATGTTTGGCGTTTGTTGTTTGTTGTTTGCTGTTTGGTGTTTGATGTTTGGTGTTTGGTGTTTGGTGTTTGCTGTTTGATGTTTGGTGATTGCTGTTTGATGTTTGGTGTTTGGTGCTTGGTGCTTGGTGTTTTGTGCTTGGTGTTTGGTGCTTGGGGTTTGGTGCTTGGTGTTTTTTTTTTTTGGTGCTTGGAGCTTGGTGTTTGGTGTTTGGTGCTTGGTGCTTGGTGTTTGGTGCTTGGTGCTTGGTGTTGGTGTTTGGTGCTTGGTGCTTGATGCTTGGTGTTTGGTGTTTGCTGTTTGCTGTTTGCTGTTTGCTGTTTGCTGTTTGTTGTTTGCTGTTTGGTGTTTTGTGTTTGCTGTTTGGTGTTTGGAGTTTGCCCTTTGGTGTTTGCTATTTGGTGTTTCGTGTTTGCTGTTTGGTGTTTGGTGTTTGGTGTTTGGTGCTTGGTGCTTTGTTTTTGCTCTTTGGTGCTTTGTGCTTGGTCTTTGGTGTTTGGTGCTTGGTGCTTGGTGTTTGGTGCTTTGTGCCTGGTGTTTGGTGTTTGGTGTTTGGTCCTTGGTGCTTGGTGCTTGGTCTCTGGTGCTTGGTGCTTGGTGTTTGGTGTTTGGTGCTTGGTGCTTGGTGTTTGGTGTTTGGTGTTTGGTGCTTGGTGCTTGGTACTTGGTGTTTTGTGTTTGGTGCTTGGTGCTTGGTGCTTGGTGCTTGGTGTTTGGTGCTTGGTGTTTGGTGTTTAGTGCTTGGTGCTTGGTATTTGGTGTTTGGTGCTTGGTTCTTGGTGTTTGGTGTTTGGTGCTTGGTGCTTGGTGTTTGGTGTTTGGTGTTTGGTGCTCGGTGCTTGGTGCTTGGTGTTTCGTGCTTGGTGCTTGGTGTTTGGTCTTTGGTGCTTGGTGCTTGGTGTTTGGTGCTTGGTGCTTGGTGTTTGCTGTTTGGCGTATGGTGTTTGGTGCTTGGTGCTTGGTGTTTGGTGTTTGCTGTTTGGTGTTTGCTGTTTGGTGTTTGCTGTTTGGTGTTTGCTGTTTGGTGCTTGGTGCTTGGTGTTTGGTGCATGGTGCTTGGTGCTTGGTGCTTGGTGTTTGGTGCTTGGTGCTTGGTGTTTGGTGCTTGGGGCTTGGTGCTTGGTGTTTGGTGCTTGGTGTTTGGTGTTTGTTGCTTGGTGCTTGGTGCTTGGTGTTTTGTGCTTGGAGCCTGGTGTTTGGTGTTTGGTGCTTGGTGCTTGGTGTTTGGTGTTTGGTGCTTGGTGCTTGGTGTTTGGTGTTTGGTACTTGGTGCTTGGTGTTTGGTGTTTGGTACTTGGTGCTTGGTGTTTGGTGCTTGGTGCTTGGTGCTTGGTGTTTGGTGCTTGGTGCTGGGTGTTTGGTGTTTGGTGATTGGTGCTTGGTGTTTGGTGCTTGGGGTTTGGTGCTTGGTGCTTGGTGATTGGTGTTTGGTGCTTTGTGCTTGGTGTATGGTGTTTGGTGCTTGGAGCTTGGTGTTTGGTGTTTGGTGCTTGGCGCTTGGTGTTTGGTGCTTGGTGCTTGGTGTTGTTGTTTGGTGCTTGGTGCTTGGTGTTTGGTGCTTGGTGCTTGTTTGCTGTTTGCTGTTTGGTGTTTGCTGTTTGGTGTTTGCTGTTTGGTGTTTGGTGTTTGGTGTTTGGTGTTTGCTGTTTGGTTCTGGGTGCTTGGTGCTTGGTGTTTGGTGTTTGGTGCTTGGTGCTTGGTGTTTGGTGCTTGGGGCTTGGTGATTGGTGTTTGGTGCTTGGTGCTTGGTGCTTGGTGCTTGGTGCTTGGTGTTTGGTGCTTGGTGTTCGGTGCTTGGTGCTTGGTGCTAGGTGTTTGGTGTTTGGTGTTTGGCGCTTGGGGCTTGGTGTTTGGTGATTGGTGCTTGGTGTTTGGTGTTTGGTGCTTGGTGCTTGGTGTTTGGTGTTTGGTGCTTGGTGCTTGGTGCTTGGTGTTTGGTGTTTGGTGCTTGGAGCTTGGTGTTTGGTGTTTGGTGCTTGGTGCTTTGTTCTGGGTGCTTGGTGCTTGGTGTTTGGTGTTTGGTGCTGGGTGCTTGGTGTTTGATGCTTGGGGCTTGGTGATTGGTGTTTGGTGCTTGGTGCTTGGTGCTTGGTGCTTGGTGCTTGGTGTTTGGTGCTTGGTGTTTGGTGTTTGGTGCTTGGTGCTTGGTGCTAGGTGTTTGGTGTTTGGTGTTTGGCGCTTGGTGTTTGGTGTTTGGTGATTTGTGCTTGGTGTTTGGTGTTTGGTGCTTGGTGCTTGGTGTTTGGTGTTTGGTGCTTGGCGCTTGGTGTTTGGTGTTTGGTGCTGGGCGTTTGCTGTTTGGCGTTTGGGGTTTGGCATTTGCTTTTTTGCGTTTGCTGTTTAGTGTTTGGTGCTTGGTGTTTGGTGTTTGGTACTTGGTACTTGGTGTTTGGTGTTTGGTGCTTGGTGCTTGGTGTTTGGTGATTGGTGCTTGGTGTTTGGTGCTTGGGATTTGGTGCTTGGTGCTTGGTGTTTGGTGTTTGGAGTTTGCTGTTTGCTGTTTGCTGTTTGGTGTTTTGTGTTTGCTGTTTGGTGCTTGGAGTTTGCTCTTTGGTTTTTGCTATTTGGTGTTTGGTGTTTGCTGTTTGGTGTTTGGTGTTTGGTGTTTGGTGTTTGGTGCTTGGTGTTTGGTGTTTGGTGCTTGGTGTTTTGTTTTTGCTCTTTGGTGATTTGGGCTTGGTGTTTGGTGTTTGGTGTTTGGTGCTTGGTGCTTGGTGCTTTGTGTTTTTGCTTGGTGCTTGGTGATTGGTGCTTGGTGCCTGGTGTTTGGTGTTTGGTGTTTGGTGCTTGGTGCTTGGTGTTTGGTGTGTGGTACTTGGTGCTTGGTGTTTGGTGCTTGGTGCTTGGTGCTTGGTGCTTGGTGCTTGGCGTTTGGTGCTTGGTGCTTGGTTCTTGGTGTTCGGTGTTTGGTGATTGGTGCTTGGTGTTTGGTGCTTGGGGTTTGGTGCTTGGTGCTTGGTTCTTGGTGTTTGGTGTTTGGTGATTGGTGCTTGGTGTTTGGTGCTTGGGGTTTGGTGCTTGGTGCTTGGTGATTGGTGTTTGGTGCTTGGTGCTTGGTGTTTGGTGTTTGGTGCTTGGAGCTTGGTGTTTGGTGTTTGGTGCTTGGTGCTTGGTGCTTGGTGTTTGGTGTTTGGTGCTTGGAGCTTGGTGTTTGGTGTTTGGTGCTTGGTGCTTTGTTCTGGGTGCTTGGTGCTTGGTGTTTGGTGTTTGGTGCTGGGTGCTTGGTGTTTGGTGCTTGGGGCTTGGTGATTGGTGTTTGGTGCTTGGTGCTTGGTATTTGGTGCTTGGTCTTTGGTGCTTGGTGTTTGGTGCTTGGTGCTTGGTGCTTGGTGTTTGGTGCTTGGTGCTTGGCGTTTGGTGCATGGTGCTTGGTGCTTGCTGTTTGGTGCTTGGTGCTTGGTGCTTGGTGTTTGGTGTTTAGTGCTTGGTGCTTGGTGATTGGTGCTTGTTGCTTGGTGCTTGGTGTTTGGTGCTTGGTGCTTGGTGTTTGGTGTTTGGTGTTTGCTGTTTGCTGTCTGGTGTTTGCTGTTTGGTGTTTGCTGTTTGGTGTTTGCTGTTTGGTATTTGCTATTTGGTGTTTGGTGTTTGGTGTTTCCTGTTTGGTGTTTGGTGTTTGCTGTTTGGCGTTTGCTGTTTGGCGTTTGCTGTTTGGCATCTGGTGGTTGGCGTTTGCTGTTTGGCGTTTGTTGTTTGGTGTTTGGTGTTTGCTGCTTGGTGTTTGCTGTTTGCTGTTTGTTTGGTGTTTGCTGTTTGGTGTTTGGTGTTTGGTGTTTGCTGTTTGGTGTTTGGTGTTTGGTGTTTGCTGTTTGGTGTTTGGTGTTTACTGTTTGGTGTTTGGTGTTTGGTGTTTGGTGATTGGTGTTTGCTGTTTGGTGTTTGGTGTTTGGTGATTGGTGTTTGCTGTTTGGTGTTTGGTGCTTGGTGTTTGGTGTTTGGTGATTGGTGCTTGGTGTTTCGTGCTTGGTGCTTGGTGCTTGGTGTTTGGCGCTTGGTGCTTGGTGTTTGGTGTTTGGTGCTTGGTGTTTGGTGCTTGGTGCTTGGTGTTTTGTGCTTGGTGCTTCGTGCTTGGTGTTTGGTGTTTGGTGCTTGGTGTTTGGTGTTTGCTGTTTGGTGTTTGCTGTTTGGTGTTCGCTGTTTGGTGTTTGGTGTTTGCTGTTTGGTGTTTGGTGTTTGCGGTTTGGTGTTTGCTATTTGGTGTTTGTGTTTGGCGTTTGGTGTTTGGTGTTTGCTGTTTGATGTTTGGTGATTGGTGTTTGATGTTTGGTGTTTGGTGCTTGGTGCTTGGTGCTTGGTGCTTAGTGTTTTATGTTTAGCGCTTGGTGCTTGGTGTTTTGTGCTTGGTGCTTGGTGCTTGGTGTTTGGAGTTTGGTGCTTGGTGTTTGGTGTTTGGTGTTTGCTGTTTGCTGTTTGCTGTTTGGTGTTTGCTGTTTGGAGTTCGCTGTTTGGTGTTTGGTGTTTGCTGTTTGGTGTTTGGTGTTTGCGGTTTGGTGTTTGCTATTTGGCGTTTGGTGTTTGGCGTTTGATGTTTGGCGTTTGTTGTTTGTTGTTTGCTGTTTGGTGTTTGATGTTTGGTGTTTGGTGCTTGGTGCTTGGTGTTTTGTGCTAGGTGTTTGGTGCTTGGGGTTTGGTGCTTGGTGTTTTTTTTTTTTGGTGCTTGGAGCTTGGTGTTTGGTGTTTGGTGCTTGGTGCTTGGTGTTTGGTGCTTGGTGCTTGGTGTTGGTGTTTGGTGCTTGGTGCTTGGTGCTTGGTGTTTGGTGTTTGCTGTTTGCTGTTTGCTGTTTGCTGTTTGCTGTTTGTTGTTTGCTGTTTGGTGTTTTGTGTTTGCTGTTTGGTGTTTGGAGTTTGCCCTTTGGTGTTTGCTATTTGGTGTTTGGTGTTTGCTGTTTGGTGTTTGGTGTTTGGTGTTTGGTGCTTGGTGCTTTGTTTTTGCTCTTTGGTGCTTTGTGCTTGGTCTTTGGTGTTTGGTGCTTGGTGCTTGGTGTTTGGTGCTTTTTGCCTGGTGTTTGGTGTTTGGTGTTTGGTCCTTGGTGCTTGGTGCTTGGTCTCTGGTGCTTGGTGCTTGGTGTTTGGTGTTTGGTGCTTGGTGCTTGGTGTTTGGTGTTTGGTGTTTGGTGCTTGGTGCTTGGTACTTGGTGTTTTGTGTTTGGTGCTTGGTGCTTGGTGCTTGGTGCTTGGTGTTTGGTGCTTGGTGTTTGGTGTTTAGTGCTTGGTGCTTGGTATTTGGTGTTTGGTGCTTGGTTCTTGGTGTTTGGTGTTTGGTGCTTGGTGCTTGGTGTTTGGTGTTTGGTGTTTGGTGCTCGGTGCTTGGTGCTTGGTGTTTCGTGCTTGGTGCTTGGTGTTTGGTCTTTGGTGCTTGGTGCTTGGTGTTTGGTGCTTGGTGCTTGGTGTTTGGTGTTTGGCGTATGGTGTTTGGTGCTTGGTGCTTGGTGTTTGGTGTTTGGTGTTTGGTGTTTGCTGTTTGGTGTTTGCTGTTTGGTGTTCGCTGTTTGGTGCTTGGTGCTTGGTGTTTGGTGCATGGTGCTTGGTGCTTGGTGCTTGGTGTTTGGTGCTTGGTGCTTGGTGTTTGGTGCTTGGGGCTTGGTGCTTGGTGTTTGGTGCTTGGTGTTTGGTGTTTGTTGCTTGGTGCTTGGTGCTTGGTGTTTTGTGCTTGGAGCCTGGTTTTTGGTGTTTGGTGCTTGGTGCTTGGTGTTTGGTGTTTGGTGCTTGGTGCTTGGTGTTTGGTGTTTGGTACTTGGTGCTTGGTGTTTGGTGTTTGGTACTTGGTGCTTGGTGTTTGGTGCTTGGTGCTTGGTGCTTGGTGTTTGGTGCTTGGTGCTGGGTGTTTGGTGTTTGGTGATTTGTGCTTGGTGTTTGGTGCTTGGGGTTTGGTGCTTGGTGCTTGGTGATTGGTGTTTGGAGCTTGGTGCTTGGTGTATGGTGTTTGGTGCTTGGAGCTTGGTGTTAGGTGTTTGGTGCTTGGTGCTTGGTGTTTGGTGCTTGGTGCTTGGTGTTGTTGTTTGGTGCTTGGTGCTTGGTGTTTGGTGTTTGGTGTTTGCTGTTTGCTGTTTGGTGTTTGCTGTTTGGTGTTTGCTGTTTGGTGTTTGGTGTTTGGTGTTTGGTGCTTGGGGCTTGGTGTTTGCTCTTTGGTGCTTGGTGTTTAGTGTTTGCTATTTGGTGATTGGTTTTTGGTGTTTGGTGCTTGGTGCTTGGTGTATGGTGTTTGGTGCTTGGTGCTTGGTGCTTGGTGCTTGGTGTTTGGTGTTTGGTGCTTGGTGCTTGGTAGTTTGGTGTTTGGTGCTTGGTGCTTGGTTCTGGGTGCTTGGTGCTTGGTGTTTGGTGTTTGGTGCTTGGTGCTTGGTGTTTGGTGCTTGGGGCTTGGTGATTGGTGTTTGGTGCTTGGTGCTTGGTGCTTGGTGCTTGGTGCTTGGTGTTTGGTGCTTGGTGTTCGGTGCTTGGTGCTTGGTGCTAGGTGTTTGGTGTTTGGTGTTTGGCGCTTGGGGCTTGGTGTTTGGTGATTGGTGCTTGGTGTTTGGTGTTTGGTGCTTGGTGCTTGGTGTTTGGTGTTTGGTGCTTGGTGCTTGGTGCTTGGTGTTTGGTGTTTGGTGCTTGGAGCTTGGTGTTTGGTGTTTGGTGCTTGGTGCTTTGTTCTGGGTGCTTGGTGCTTGGTGTTTGGTGTTTGGTGCTGGGTGCTTGGTGTTTGATGCTTGGGGCTTGGTGATTGGTGTTTGGTGCTTGGTGCTTGGTGCTTGGTGCTTGGTGCTTGGTGTTTGGTGCTTGGTGTTTGGTGCTTGGTGCTTGGTGCTAGGTGTTTGGTGTTTGGTGTTTGGCGCTTGGTGTTTGGTGTTTGGTGATTTGTGCTTGGTGTTTGGTGTTTGGTGCTTGGTGCTTGGTGTTTGGTGTTTGGTGCTTGGCGCTTGGTGTTTGGTGTTTGGTGCTGGGCGTTTGCTGTTTGGCGTTTGGGGTTTGGCATTTGCTTTTTTGCGTTTGCTGTTTAGTGTTTGGTGCTTGGTGTTTGGTGTTTGGTACTTGGTGCTTGGTGTTTGGTGTTTGGTCCTTGGTGCTTGGTGTTTGGTGATTGGTGCTTGGTGTTTGGTGCTTGGGATTTGGTGTTTGGAGTTTGCTGTTTGGTGTTTTGTGTTTGCTGTTTGGTGCTTGGAGTTTGCTCTTTGGTTTTTGCTATTTGGTGTTTGGTGTTTGGTGTTTGGTGCTTGGTGTTTGGTGTTTGGTGCTTGGTGTTTTGTTTTTGCTCTTTGGTGATTTGGGCTTGGTGTTTGGTGTTTGGTGCTTGGTGCTTGCTGCTTGGTGCTTGGTGCTTGGTGCCTGGTGTTTGGTGTTTGGTGTTTGGTGCTTCGTGCTTGGTGCTTTGTGTTTTTGCTTGATGCTTGGTGATTGGTGCTTGGTGCCTGGTGTTTGGTGTTTGGTGTTTGGTGCTTGGTGCTTGGTGTTTGGTGTGTGGTACTTGGTGCTTGGTGTTTGGTGCTTGGTGCTTGGTGCTTGGTGCTTGGTGTTTGCTGCTTGGTGCTTGGTTCTTGGTGTTCGGTGTTTGGTGATTGGTGCTTGGTGTTTGGTGCTTGGGGTTTGGTGCTTGGTGCTTGGTTCTTAGTGTTTGGTGTTTGGTGATTGGTGCTTGGTGCTTGGTGCTTGGGGTTTGGTGCTTGGTGCTTGGTGATTGGTGTTTGGTGCTTGGTGCTTGGCGTTTGGTGTTTGGTGCTTGGAGCTTGGTGTTTGGTGTTTGGTGCTTGGTGCTTGGTGCTTGGTGTTTGGTGTTTGGTGCTTGGAGCTTGGTGTTTGGTGTTTGGTGCTTGGTGCTTTGTTCTGGGTGCTTGGTGCTTGGTGTTTGGTGTTTGGTGCTGGGTGCTTGGTGTTTGGTGCTTGGGGCTTGGTGATTGGTGTTTGGTGCTTGGTGCTTGGTGCTTGGTGCTTGGTGCTTGGTGCTAGGTGTTTGGTGTTTGGTGTTTCGCGCTTGGTGTTTGGTGTTTGGTAATTGGTGCTTGGTGTTTGGTGTTTGGTGCTTGGTGCTTGGTGTTTGGTGTTTGGTGCTTGGCGCTTGGTGTTTGGTGTTTGGTGCTTGGCGTTTGCTGTTTGGCGTTTGGGGTTTGGCATTTGCTGTTTGGCGTTTGGGGTTTGGCGTTTGCTTTTTGGCGTTTGCTGTTTGGTGTTTGGTGTTTGGTGTTTGCTGTTTGGTGTTTGCTGTTTGGTGTTTGCTGTTTGGCGTTTGCTGTTTGGTGCTTGGTGCTTGGTGTTTGGTTCATGGTGCTTGGTGCTTGGTGCTTGGTGTTTGGTGCTCGGTGCTTGGTGTTTGGTGCTTGGGGCTTGGTGCTTGGTGTTTGGTGCTTGGTGTTTGTTGTTTGTTGCTTGGTGCTTGGTGTTTGGTGTTTGGTGCTTGGTGTTTGCTGTTTGGTGCTTGGTGCTTGGTGTTTGGTGCTTGGTGCTTGGTGCTTGGTGCTTGGTGTTTGGTGCTTGGTGATTGGTGCTTGGTGTTTGGTGTTTGGTGCTTGGTGTTTGGTGCTTGGAGCTTGGTGCTTGGTTTTTGGTGCTTGGTGTTTGGTGTTTGGTGTTTGGTGCTTGGTGCTTGATGCTTGGTGCTTGGTGCTTGGTGTTTGGTGTTTAGTGCTTGGTGCTTGGTATTTGGTGTTTGGTGCTTGGTGCTTGGTGTTTGATGTTTGGTGCTTGGTGCTTGGTGTTTGGTGATTGGTGCTTGGTACTTGGTGTTTCGTGCTTGGTGCTTGGTGTTTGGTCTTTGGCGATTGGTGCTTGGTGTTTGGTGCTTGGTACTTGGTGTTCGGTGTTTGGCGTTTGGTGTTTGGTGCTTGGTGCTTGGTGCTTGGTTTTTAGTGTTTGGTGCTTGGTGCTTGGTGTTTGGTGTTTGGTGATTGGTGCTTGGTGTTTGGTGCTTGGGATTTGGTGCTTGGTGCTTGGTGTTTGGTGTTTGGAGTTTGGTACTTGGTGCTTGGTGTTTGGTGTTTGGTGTTTGGTGCTTGGTGTTTGGTGTTTAGTGCTTGGTGCTTGGTTCTTGGTGTTTGGTGCTTGGTGCTTGGTGATTGGTGTTTGGTGTTTGGTGCTTGGTGCTTGGTGTTTGGTGATTGGTGCTTGGTACTAGGTGTTTGGTGCTCGGTGCTTGGTGCTTGGTGTTTGGTGCTTGGTGCTTGGTTCTGGGTGCTTGGTGCTTGGTGTTTGGTGTTTGGTGCTTGGTGTTTGGTGTTTGGTGCTTGGAGCTTGGTGATTGGTGTTTGGTGCTTGGTGTTTGGTGCTTGGTGCTTGGTGCTAGGTGTTTGGTGTTTGGTGCTTGGCGCTTGGTGCTTGGTGTTTGGTGATTTGTGCTTGGTGTTTGGTGTTTGGTGCTTGGTGCTTGGTGTTTGGTGTTTGGTGCTTGGCGCTTGATGTTTGGTGTTTGGTGCTTGCTGTTTGGCGTTTGGGGTTTGGCATTTGCTGTTTGGCGTATGGGCTTTGGCGTTTGCTTTTTGGCGTTTGCTGTTTGGTGTTTGGTGCTTAGTGTTTGGTGTTTGCTGTTTGGTGTTTGGTGTTTGGTGTTTGCTGTTTGGTGTTTGCTGTTTGGTGCTTGGTGCTTGGTGTTTGTTGCATGGTGCTTGGTGCTTGGTGCTTGCTGTTTGGTGCTTGGTGCTTGGTGTTTGGTGCTTGGGGTTTGGTGCTTGGTGTTTGGTGCTTGCTATTTGGTGTTTGGTGATTGGTGCTTGGTGTTTGGTGTTTGGTGCTTGGTGTTTGGTGCTTGGTGCTTGGTGCTTGGTGTTTGGTGCTTGGTGCTTGGTGCTTGGTGCTTGGTGCTTGGTGTTTGGTGCTTGGTGCTTGGTGCTTGGTGCTTGGTGTTTGGTGTTTAGTGCTTGGTGCTTGGTGTTTGGTGTTTGGTGCTCGGTGCTTGGAGTCTGGTGCTTGGTGCTTGGTGCTTGCTGTTTGGTGCTTGGTGTTTGGTGCTTGGTGTTTGGTGTTTGGTGCTTGGGGCTTGGTGTTTGGTGCTTGGTGCTTGGTGCTTGGTGTTTGGTGCTTGGTGCTTGGTGCTTGGTGTTTGGTGTTTAGTGCTTGGTGCTTGGTGTTTGGTGTTTGGTGCTTGGTGCTTGGTGTTTGGTGTTTGGTGTTTGGTGCTTGGTGTTTGGTGTTTGGTGTTTGATGTTTGCTGTTTGGTGGTTCGTGATTGGTGTTTGATGTTTGGTGTTTGGTGTTGGGTGTTTGGTGCTTGGGGCTTCGTGTTTGCTCTTTGGTGCTTGGTGATTGGTGTTTGGTGTTGCGTGCTTGGTGCTTGGTGCTTGGTGCTTTGTGTTTGTTGCTTGGTGCTTGGTGCTTGGCGATTGGTGCTTGGTGCTTGGTGTTTGATGTGTGGTGCTTGGTGTTTGGTGCTTGGGATTTGGTGCTTGGTGCTTGGTGTTTGGTGTTTGGAGTTTACTACTTGGTGCTTGGTGTTTGGTGTTTGGTGCTTGGTGCTTGGTGTTTGGTGTTTAGTGATTGGTGCTTGGTATTTGGTGCTTGGTCTTTGGTGCTTGGTGTTTGGTTCTTGGTGCTTGGTGCTTGGTGTTTGGTGCTTGGTGCTTGGCGTTTAGTGCTTGGTGCTTGGTGATTGGTGCTTGTTGCTTGGTGCTTGGTGTTTTTGCTGCTTGGTGCTTGGTGTTTGCTGTTTGCTGTTTGGTGTTTGCTGTTTGGTGTTTGCTGTTTGGTGTTTGCTGTTTGCTGTTTGCTATTTGGTGTTTGGTGTTTGGTGTTTGCTGTTTGGTGTTTGGTGTTTACTGTTTGGTGTTTGGTGTTTGGTGTTTGGTGTTTGGTGTTTGGTGTTTGGTGATTGGTGTTTGGTGTTTGGTGTTTGGTGTTTGGTGATTGGTGTTTGCTGTTTGGTGTTTGGTGCTTGGTGTTTCGTGCTTGGTGCTCGGTGCTTGGTGTTTGGCGCTTGGTGCTTGGTGTTTGGTGTTTGGTGCTTGGTGTTTGGTGCTTGGTGCTTGGTGTTTTGTGCTTGGTGCTTGGTGCTTGGTGTTTGGTGTTTGGTGTTTGGTGTTTGCTGTTTGGTGTTTGCTGTTTGGTGTTCGCTGTTTGGTGTTTGGTGTTTGCTGTTTGGTGTTTGGTGTTTGCGGTCTGGTGTTTGCTATTTGGTGTTTGGTGTTTGGCGTTTGATGTTTGGCGTTTGTTGTTTGTTGTTTGCTATTTGGTGTTTGATGTTTGGTGTTTGGTGTTTGGTGTTTGCTGTTTGATGTTTGGTGATTGGTGTTTGATGTTTGGTGTTTGGTGCTTGGTGCTTGGTGCTTGGTGCTTAGTGTTTTATGTTTAGCGCTTGGTGCTTGGTGTTTTGTGCTTGGTGCTTGGTGCTTGGTGTTTGGAGTTTGGTGCTTGGTGTTTGGTGTTTGGTGTTTGTTGCTTGCTGTTTGCTGTTTGGTGTTTGCTGTTTGGTGTTCGCTGTTTGGTGTTTGGTGTTTGCTGTTTGGTGTTTGGTGTTTGCGGTTTGGTGTTTGCTATTTGGTGTTTGGTGTTTGGCGTTTGATGTTTGGCGTTTGTTGTTTGTTGTTTGCTGTTTGGTGTTTGATGTTTGGTGTTTGGTGTTTGGTGTTTGCTGTTTGATGTTTGGTGATTGGTGTTTGATGTTTGGTGTTTGGTGCTTGGTGCTTGGTGTTTTGTGCTTGGTGTTTGGTGCTTGGGGTTTGGTGCTTGGTGCTTGGTGATTGGTATTTGGTGCTTGGTGCTTGGTGTTTGGTGTTTGGTGCTTGGTGCTTGGTGTTTGGTGCTTGGTGCTTGGTGTTGTTGTTTGGTGCTTGGTGCTTGGTGTTTGGTGTTTGGTGTTTGCTGTTTGCTGTTTGGTGTTTGCTGTTTGGTGTTTGCTGTTTGGTGTTTGGTGTTTGGTGTTTGCTGTTTGGTGTTTGGTGTTTGGTGTTTGGTGTTTGCTATTTGGTGTTTTGTGTTTGCTGTTTGGTGTTTGGTGTTTAGTGTTTGCTATTTGGTGTTTGGTGTTTGGTGTTTGGTGCTTGGGGCTTGGTGTTTGCTCTTTGGTGCTTGGTGTTTAGTGTTTGCTATTTGGTGATTGGTTTTTGGTGTTTGGTGCTTGGTGCTTGGTGTATGGTGTTTGGTGCTTGGTGCTTGGTGCTTGGTGCTTGGTGTTTGGTGTTTGGTGCTTGGTGCTTGGTAGTTTGGTGTTTGGTGCTTGGTGCTTGGTTCTGGGTGCTTGGTGCTTGGTGTTTGGTGTTTGGTGCTTGGTGCTTGGTGTTTGGTGCTTGGGGCTTGGTGATTGGTGTTTGGTGCTTGGTGCTTGGTGCTTGGTGCTTGGTGCTTGGTGTTTGGTGCTTGGTGTTCGGTGCTTGGTGCTTGGTGCTAGGTGTTTGGTGTTTGGTGTTTGGCGCTTGGGGCTTGGTGTTTGGTGATTGGTGCTTGGTGTTTGGTGTTTGGTGCTTGGTGCTTGGTGTTTGGTGTTTGGTGCTTGGTGCTTGGTGCTTGGTGTTTGGTGTTTGGTGCTTGGAGCTTGGTGTTTGGTGTTTGGTGCTTGGTGCTTTGTTCTGGGTGCTTGGTGCTTGGTGTTTGGTGTTTGGTGCTGGGTGCTTGGTGTTTGATGCTTGGGGCTTGGTGATTGGTGTTTGGTGCTTGGTGCTTGGTGCTTGGTGCTTGGTGCTTGGTGTTTGGTGCTTGGTGTTTGGTGCTTGGTGCTTGGTGCTAGGTGTTTGGTGTTTGGTGTTTGGCGCTTGGTGTTTGGTGTTTGGTGATTTGTGCTTGGTGTTTGGTGTTTGGTGCTTGGTGCTTGGTGTTTGGTGTTTGGTGCTTGGCGCTTGGTGTTTGGTGTTTGGTGCTGGGCGTTTGCTGTTTGGCGTTTGGGGTTTGGCATTTGCTTTTTTGCGTTTGCTGTTTAGTGTTTGGTGCTTGGTGTTTGGTGTTTGGTACTTGGTGCTTGGTGTTTGGTGTTTGGTGCTTGGTGCTTGGTGTTTGGTGATTGGTGCTTGGTGTTTGGTGCTTGGGATTTGGTGCTTGGTGCTTGGTGTTTGGTGTTTGGAGTTTGCTGTTTGGTGTTTGCTGTTTGGTGTTTTGTGTTTGCTGTTTGGTGCTTGGAGTTTGCTCTTTGGTTTTTGCTATTTGGTGTTTGGTGTTTGGTGTTTGGTGCTTGGTGTTTGGTGTTTGGTGCTTGGTGTTTTGTTTTTGCTCTTTGGTGATTTGGGCTTGGTGTTTGGTGTTTGGTGCTTGGTGCTTGCTGCTTGGTGCTTGGTGCTTGGTGCCTGGTGTTTGGTGTTTGGTGTTTGGTGCTTCGTGCTTGGTGCTTTGTGTTTTTGCTTGGTGCTTGGTGATTGGTGCTTGGTGCCTGGTGTTTGGTGTTTGGTGTTTGGTGCTTGGTGCTTGGTGTTTGGTGTGTGGTACTTGGTGCTTGGTGTTTGGTGCTTGGTGCTTGGTGCTTGGTGCTTGGTGTTTGCTGCTTGGTGCTTGGTTCTTGGTGTTCGGTGTTTGGTGATTGGTGCTTGGTGTTTGGTGCTTGGGGTTTGGTGCTTGGTGCTTGGTTCTTAGTGTTTGGTGTTTGGTGATTGGTGCTTGGTGCTTGGTGCTTGGGGTTTGGTGCTTGGTGCTTGGTGATTGGTGTTTGGTGCTTGGTGCTTGGCGTTTGGTGTTTGGTGCTTGGAGCTTGGTGTTTGGTGTTTGGTGCTTGGTGCTTGGTGCTTGGTGTTTGGTGTTTGGTGCTTGGAGCTTGGTGTTTGGTGTTTGGTGCTTGGTGCTTTGTTCTGGGTGCTTGGTGCTTGGTGTTTGGTGTTTGGTGCTGGGTGCTTGGTGTTTGGTGCTTGGGGCTTGGTGATTGGTGTTTGGTGCTTGGTGCTTGGTGCTTGGTGCTTGGTGCTTGGTGTTTGGTGCTTGGTGTTTGGTGCTTGGTGCTTGGTGCTAGGTGTTTGGTGTTTGGTGTTTCGCGCTTGGTGTTTGGTGTTTGGTAATTGGTGCTTGGTGTTTGGTGTTTGGTGCTTGGTGCTTGGTGTTTGGTGTTTGGTGCTTGGCGCTTGGTGTTTGGTGTTTGGTGCTTGGCGTTTGCTGTTTGGCGTTTGGGGTTTGGCATTTGCTGTTTGGCGTTTGGGGTTTGGCGTTTGCTTTTTGGCGTTTGCTGTTTGGTGTTTGGTGTTTGGTGTTTGCTGTTTGGTGTTTGCTGTTTGGTGTTTGCTGTTTGGCGTTTGCTGTTTGGTGCTTGGTGCTTGGTGTTTGGTTCATGGTGCTTGGTGCTTGGTGCTTGGTGTTTGGTGCTCGGTGCTTGGTGTTTGGTGCTTGGGGCTTGGTGCTTGGTGTTTGGTGCTTGGTGTTTGTTGTTTGTTGCTTGGTGCTTGGTGTTTGGTGTTTGGTGCTTGGTGTTTGCTGTTTGGTGCTTGGTGCTTGGTGTTTGGTGCTTGGTGCTTGGTGCTTGGTGCTTGGTGTTTGGTGCTTGGTGATTGGTGCTTGGTGTTTGGTGTTTGGTGCTTGGTGTTTGGTGCTTGGAGCTTGGTGCTTGGTTTTTGGTGCTTGGTGTTTGGTGTTTGGTGTTTGGTGCTTGGTGCTTGATGCTTGGTGCTTGGTGCTTGGTGTTTGGTGTTTAGTGCTTGGTGCTTGGTATTTGGTGTGTGGTGCTTGGTGCTTGGTGTTTGGTGTTTGGTGCTTGGTGCTTGGTGTTTGATGTTTGGTGCTTGGTGCTTGGTGTTTGGTGATTGGTGCTTGGTACTTGGTGTTTCGTGCTTGGTGCTTGGTGTTTGGTCTTTGGCGATTGGTGCTTGGTGTTTGGTGCTTGGTACTTGGTGTTCGGTGTTTGGCGTTTGGTGTTTGGTGCTTGGTGCTTGGTGCTTGGTTTTTAGTGTTTGGTGCTTGGTGCTTGGTGTTTGGTGTTTGGTGATTGGTGCTTGGTGTTTGGTGCTTGGGATTTGGTGCTTGGTGCTTGGTGTTTGGTGTTTGGAGTTTGGTACTTGGTGCTTGGTGTTTGGTGTTTGGTGTTTGGTGCTTGGTGTTTGGTGTTTAGTGCTTGGTGCTTGGTTCTTGGTGTTTGGTGCTTGGTGCTTGGTGATTGGTGTTTGGTGTTTGGTGCTTGGTGCTTGGTGTTTGGTGATTGGTGCTTGGTACTAGGTGTTTGGTGCTCGGTGCTTGGTGCTTGGTGTTTGGTGCTTGGTGCTTGGTTCTGGGTGCTTGGTGCTTGGTGTTTGGTGTTTGGTGCTTGGTGTTTGGTGTTTGGTGCTTGGAGCTTGGTGATTGGTGTTTGGTGCTTGGTGTTTGGTGCTTGGTGCTTGGTGCTAGGTGTTTGGTGTTTGGTGCTTGGCGCTTGGTGCTTGGTGTTTGGTGATTTGTGCTTGGTGTTTGGTGTTTGGTGCTTGGTGCTTGGTGTTTGGTGTTTGGTGCTTGGCGCTTGATGTTTGGTGTTTGGTGCTTGCTGTTTGGCGTTTGGGGTTTGGCATTTGCTGTTTGGCGTATGGGCTTTGGCGTTTGCTTTTTGGCGTTTGCTGTTTGGTGTTTGGTGCTTAGTGTTTGGTGTTTGCTGTTTGGTGTTTGGTGTTTGGTGTTTGCTGTTTGGTGTTTGCTGTTTGGTGCTTGGTGCTTGGTGTTTGTTGCATGGTGCTTGGTGCTTGGTGCTTGCTGTTTGGTGCTTGGTGCTTGGTGTTTGGTGCTTGGGGTTTGGTGCTTGGTGTTTGGTGCTTGCTATTTGGTGTTTGGTGATTGGTGCTTGGTGTTTGGTGTTTGGTGCTTGGTGTTTGGTGCTTGGTGCTTGGTGCTTGGTGTTTGGTGCTTGGTGCTTGGTGCTTGGTGCTTGGTGCTTGGTGTTTGGTGCTTGGTGCTTGGTGCTTGGTGCTTGGTGTTTGGTGTTTAGTGCTTGGTGCTTGGTGTTTGGTGTTTGGTGCTCGGTGCTTGGAGTCTGGTGCTTGGTGCTTGGTGCTTGCTGTTTGGTGCTTGGTGTTTGGTGCTTGGTGTTTGGTGTTTGGTGCTTGGGGCTTGGTGTTTGGTGCTTGGTGCTTGGTGCTTGGTGTTTGGTGCTTGGTGCTTGGTGCTTGGTGTTTGGTGTTTAGTGCTTGGTGCTTGGTGTTTGGTGTTTGGTGCTTGGTGCTTGGTGTTTGGTGTTTGGTGTTTGGTGCTTGGTGTTTGGTGTTTGGTGTTTGATGTTTGCTGTTTGGTGGTTCGTGATTGGTGTTTGATGTTTGGTGTTTGGTGTTGGGTGTTTGGTGCTTGGGGCTTCGTGTTTGCTCTTTGGTGCTTGGTGATTGGTGTTTGGTGTTGCGTGCTTGGTGCTTGGTGCTTGGTGCTTTGTGTTTGTTGCTTGGTGCTTGGTGCTTGGCGATTGGTGCTTGGTGCTTGGTGTTTGATGTGTGGTGCTTGGTGTTTGGTGCTTGGGATTTGGTGCTTGGTGCTTGGTGTTTGGTGTTTGGAGTTTACTACTTGGTGCTTGGTGTTTGGTGTTTGGTGCTTGGTGCTTGGTGTTTGGTGTTTAGTGATTGGTGCTTGGTTCTTGGTGTTTGGTGGTTGGTGCTTGGTGATTGGTGTTTGGTGCTTGGTGCTTGGTATTTGGTGCTTGGTCTTTGGTGCTTGGTGTTTGGTTCTTGGTGCTTGGTGCTTGGTGTTTGGTGCTTGGTGCTTGGCGTTTAGTGCTTGGTGCTTGGTGATTGGTGCTTGTTGCTTGGTGCTTGGTGTTTTTGCTGCTTGGTGCTTGGTGTTTGCTGTTTGCTGTTTGGTGTTTGCTGTTTGGTGTTTGCTGTTTGGTGTTTGCTGTTTGGTGTTTGCTATTTGGTGTTTGGTGTTTGGTGTTTGCTGTTTGGTGTTTGGTGTTTACTGTTTGGTGTTTGGTGTTTGGTGTTTGGTGTTTGGTGTTTGGTGTTTGGTGATTGGTGTTTGGTGTTTGGTGTTTGGTGTTTGGTGATTGGTGTTTGCTGTTTGGTGTTTGGTGCTTGGTGTTTCGTGCTTGGTGCTCGGTGCTTGGTGTTTGGCGCTTGGTGCTTGGTGTTTGGTGTTTGGTGCTTGGTGTTTGGTGCTTGGTGCTTGGTGTTTTGTGCTTGGTGCTTGGTGCTTGGTGTTTGGTGTTTGGTGTTTGGTGTTTGCTGTTTGGTGTTTGCTGTTTGGTGTTCGCTGTTTGGTGTTTGGTGTTTGCTGTTTGGTGTTTGGTGTTTGCGGTCTGGTGTTTGCTATTTGGTGTTTGGTGTTTGGCGTTTGATGTTTGGCGTTTGTTGTTTGTTGTTTGCTATTTGGTGTTTGATGTTTGGTGTTTGGTGTTTGGTGTTTGCTGTTTGATGTTTGGTGATTGGTGTTTGATGTTTGGTGTTTGGTGCTTGGTGCTTGGTGCTTGGTGCTTAGTGTTTTATGTTTAGCGCTTGGTGCTTGGTGTTTTGTGCTTGGTGCTTGGTGCTTGGTGTTTGGAGTTTGGTGCTTGGTGTTTGGTGTTTGGTGTTTGTTGCTTGCTGTTTGCTGTTTGGTGTTTGCTGTTTGGTGTTCGCTGTTTGGTGTTTGGTGTTTGCTGTTTGGTGTTTGGTGTTTGCGATTTGGTGTTTGCTATTTGGTGTTTGGTGTTTGGCGTTTGATGTTTGGCGTTTGTTGTTTGTTGTTTGCTGTTTGGTGTTTGATGTTTGGTGTTTGGTGTTTGGTGTTTGCTGTTTGATGTTTGGTGATTGGTGTTTGATGTTTGGTGTTTGGTGCTTGGTGCTTGGTGTTTTGTGCTTGGTGTTTGGTGCTTGGGGTTTGGTGCTTGGTGCTTGGTGATTGGTATTTGGTGCTTGGTGCTTGGTGTTTGGTGTTTGGTGCTTGGAGCTTGGTGTTTGGTGTTTGGTGCTTGGTGCTTGGTGTTTGGTGCTTGGTGCTTGGTGTTGGTGTTTGGTGCTTGGTGCTTGGTGCTTGGTGTTTGGTGTTTGCTGTTTGCTGTTTGCTCTTTGGTGTTTGCTGTTTGTTGTTTGCTGTTTGGTGTTTTGTGTTTGCTGTTTGGTGTTTGGAGTTTGCCCTTTGGTGTTTGCTATTTGGTGTTTGGTGTCTGCTGTTTGGTGTTTGCTGTTTGGTGTTTGGTGTTTGGTGTTTGCTGTTTGGTGTTTGCTCTTTGGTGCTTTGTGCTTGGTCTTTGGTTTTTGGTGCTTGGTGCTTGGTGTTTGGTGCTTTGTGCCTGGTGTTTGGTGTTTGGTGTTTGGTGTTTGGTCCTTGGTGCTTGGTGCTTGGTGTCTGGTGCTTGGTGCTTGGTGTTTGGTGTTTGGTGCTTGGTGCTTGGTGTTTGGTGTTTGGTGTTTGGTGCTTGGTGCTTGGTACTTGGTGTTTTGTGTTTGGTGCTTGGTGCTTGGTGCTTGGTGCTTGGTGTTTGGTGCTTGGTGCTTGATGCTTGGTGCATGATGCTTGGTGTTTGGTGTTTAGTGCTTGGTGCTTGGTATTTGGTGTTTGGTGCTTGGTTCTTGGTGTTTGGTGTTTGGTGCTTGGTGCTTGGTGTTTGGTGTTTGGTGTTTGGTGCTTGGTGCTTGGTGTTTGGTGATTGGTGCTTGGTACATGGTGTTTGGTGCTCGGTGCTTGGTGCTTGGTGTTTCGTGCTTGGTGCTTGGTGTTTGGTGTTTGGCGCTTGGTGCTTGGTGTTTGGTGCTTGGTGCTTGGTGTTTGGTGTTTGGCGTATGGTGTTTGGTGCTTGGTGCTTGGTGCTTGGTTTTTGGTGTTTGGTGCTTGGTGCTTGGTGTTTGGTGTTTGGTGATTGGTGCTTGGTGTTTGGTGCTTGGTATTTGGTGCTTGGTGCTTGGTGTTTGGTGTTTGGAGTTTGCTGTTTGGTGTTTGCTGTTTGGTGTTTTGTGTTTGCTGTTTGGTGTTTGGAGTTTGCTCTTTGGTTTTTGCTATTTGGTGTTTGGTGTTTGCTGTTTGGTGTTGGCTGTTTGGTGTTTGGTGCTTGGTGTTTGGTATTTGGTGCTTGGTGTTTTGTTTTTGCTCTTTGGTGCTTTGGGCTTGGTGTTTGGTGTTTGGTGCTTGGTGCTTGGTGTTTGGTGTTTGGTGCTTGGTGCTTGGTGCTTGGTGTTTGGTGCTCGGTGCTTGGTGTTTGGTGTTTGGTGTTTGGTGCTTGGTGCTTGGTGCTTGGTGTTTTGTGCTTGGAGCCTGGTGTTTAGTGTTTGGTGCTTGGTGCTTGGTGTTTGGTGTTTCGTGCTTGGTGCTTGGTGTTTGGTGTTTGGTACTTGGTGCTTGGTGTTTGGTGCTTGGTGCTTGGTGCTTGGTGTTTGGTGCTTGGTGCTTGGTGTTTTGTGTTTGGTGCTTGGTTCTTGGTGTTTGGTGTTTGGTGATTGGTGCTTGGTGTTTGGTGCTTGGGGTTTCGTGCTTGGTGCTTGGTGATTGGTGTTTGGTGCTTGGTGCTTGGTGTTTGGTGCTTGGAGCTTGGTGTTTGGTATTTGGTGCTTGGTGCTTGTTGTTTGGTGCTTGGTGCTTGGTGTTGTTGTTTGGTGCTTGGTGCTTGGTGCTTGGTGTTTGGTGTTTGGTGTTTGGTGGTTGGTGCTTGGCGCTTCGTGTCTGATGCTTGGTGTTTGGTGCTTGGTGTTTGGTGCTTGGTGCTTGGTGCTTGGTGCTTGGTGCTTGGTGTTTGGTGCTTGGTGCTTGATGCTTTTTGCTTGGTGCTTGGTGTTTGGTGTTTAGTGCTTGGTGCTTGGTATTTGGTGTTTGGCGCTTGGTGATTGGTGTTTGGTGTTTGGTGCTTGGTGTTTGGTGCTTGGTGCTTGGTGTTTGGTGTTTGGCGCTTGGTGCTTGGTGTTTTGTGCTTGGTGCTTGGTGCTTGGTGTTTGGTGTTTGCTGTTTGGTGTTCGCTGTTTGGTGTTTGGTGTTTCCTGTTTGGTGTTTGGTGTTTGCGGTTTGGTGTTTGCCATTTGGTGTTTGGTGTTTGGCGTTTGATGTTTGGCATTTGTTGTTTGTTGTTTGCTGTTTGGTGTTTGATGTTTGGTGTTTGGTGTTTGGTGTTTGCTGTTTGATGTTTGGTGATTGGTGTTTGATGTTTGGTGTTTGGTGCTTGGTGCTTGGTGCTTGGTGCTTAGTGTTTTATGTTTAGCGCTTGGTGCTTGGTGTTTTGTGCTTGGTGCTTGGTGCTTGGTGTTTGGTGCTTGGTTCTTGGTGTTTGGTGTTTGGTGATTGGTGCTTGGTGTTTGGTGCTTGGGGTTTGGTGCTTGGTGCTTGGTGATTGGTGTTTGTTGCTTGGTGCTTGGTATTTGGTGTTTGGTGCTTGGAGCTTGGTATTTGGTTTTTGGTGCTTGGTGCTTGGTGTTTGGTGTTTGGTGTTTGGTGCTTGGTGCTTGGTACTTGGTGTTTTGTGTTTGGTGCTTGGTGCCTGGTGCTTGGTGCTTGGTGTTTGGTGCTTGGTGCTTGATGCTTGGTGCTTGCTGCTTGGTGTTTGGTGTTTAGTGCTTGGTGCTTGGTATTTGGTGTTTGGTGCTTGGTTCTTGGTGTTTGGTGTTTGGTGCTTGGTGCTAGGTGTTTGGTGTTTGGTGTTTGGTGCTTGGTGCTTGGTGTTTGGTGATTGGTGCTTGGTACTTGGTGTTTGGTGCTCGGTGCTTGGTGCTTGGTGTTTTGTGCTTGGTGCTTGGTGTTTGGTGCTTGGTGCTGGGTGTTTGTTGCTTGGTGCTTGGTGCTTGGTGTTTGGTGCTAGGTGCTTGGTGTTTGGTGTTTGGTGTTTGGTGCTTGGTGCTTGGTGCTTGGTGTTTGGTGCTTGGTGCTTGGTGTTTTGTGTTTGGTGCTTGGTTCTTGGTGTTTGGTGTTTGGTGATTGGTGCTTGGTGTTTGGTGCTTGGTGTTTGGTGCTTGGTGCTTGGTGATTGGTGTTTGCTGCTTGGTGCTTGGTGTTTGGTGTTTGGTGCTTGGAGCTTGGTGTTTGGTGTTTGGTGCTTGGTGCTTGGTGTTTGGTGCTTGGTGCTTGGTGTTGTTGTTTGGTGCTTGGTACTTGGTGCTTGGTGTTTGGTGTTTGGTGTTTGCTGTTTGCTGTTTGGTGTTTGCTGTTTGGTGTTTGCTGTTTGGTGTTTGGTGTTTGGTGTTTGGTGTTTGGTGCTTGGTGCTTTGTTTTTGCTCTTTGGTGCTTTGTGCTTGGTGTTTGGTGTTTGGTGCTTAGTGCTTGGTGTTTGGTGTTTGGTGCTTGGTGCTTGGTGCTTGGTGCTTGCTGCTTGGTGCTTGGTGCCTGGTGTTTGGTGTTTGGTGTTTGGTGCTTGGTGCTTGGTGCTTTGTGTTTTTGCTTGGTGCTTGGTGATTGGTGCTTGGTGCCTGGTGTTTGGTGTTTGGTGTTTGGTGCTTGGTGCTTGGTGTTTGGTATTTGGTGATTGATGCTTCGTGTCTGGTGCTTGGTATTTGGTGCTTGGTTCTTGGTGCTTGGTGCTTGGTGCTTGGTGTTTGGTGCTTGGTGCTTGGTGCTTGGTATTTGGTGTTTGGTGCTTGGTGCTTGGTGTTTGGTGTTTGGTGCTTGGTGCTTGGTGTTTGGTATTTGGTGCTTCGTGCTTGGTGTTTGGTGATTGGTGCTTGGTGTTTGGTGCTTGGTGTCTGGTGCTTGGTGCTTGGTGTTTGGTGTTTGGTGCTTGGTGCTTGGTGTTTGGTGTTTGGTGTTTGGTGCTTGGTGCTTGGTACTTGGTGTTTGGTGCTTGGTGCTTGGTGTTTGGTGTTTGGTGCTTCGTGCTTGGTGTTTGGTGATTGGTGCTTGGTGCTTGGTGCTTGGTGTCTGGTGCTTGGTGCTTGGTGTTTGGTGTTTGGTGCTTGGTGCTTGGTGTTTGGTGTTTGGTGTTTGGTGCTTGGTGCTTGGTACTTGGTGTTTTGTGTTTGGTGCTTGGTGCTTGGTGCTTGGTGCTTGGTGTTTGGTGCTTGGTGCTTGATGCTTGGTGCTTGGTGCTTGGTGTTTGGTGTTTAGTGCTTGGTGCTTGGTATTTGGTGTTTGGCGCTTGGTGATTGGTGTTTGGTGTTTGGTGCTTGGTGTTTGGTGCTTGGTGCTTGGTGTTTGGTGTTTGGCGCTTGGTGCTTGGTGTTTTGTGCTTGGTGCTTGGTGCTTGGTGTTTGGTGTTGGCTGTTTGGTGTTCGCTGTTTGGTGTTTGGTGTTTCCTGTTTGGTGTTTGGTGTTTGCGGTTTGGTGTTTGCTATTTGGTGTTTGGTGTTTGGCGTTTGAAGTTTGGCATTTGTTGTTTGTTGTTTGCTGTTTGGTGTTTGATGTTTGGTGTTTGGTGTTTGGTGTTTGCTGTTTGATGTTTGGTGATTGGTGTTTGATGTTTGGTGTTTGGTGCTTGGTGCTTGGTGCTTGGTGCTTAGTGTTTTATGTTTAGCGCTTGGTGCTTGGTGTTTTGTGCTTGGTGCTTGGTGCTTGGTGTTTGGTGCTTGGTTCTTGGTGTTTGGTGTTTGGTGATTGGTGCTTGGTGTTTGGTGCTTGGGGTTTGGTGCTTGGTGCTTGGTGATTGGTGTTTGTTGCTTGGTGCTTGGTATTTGGTGTTTGGTGCTTGGAGCTTGGTATTTGGTGTTTGGTGCTTGGTGCTTGGTGTTTGGTGTTTGGTGTTTGGTGCTTGGTGCTTGGTACTTGGTGTTTTGTGTTTGGTGCTTGGTGCTTGGTGCTTGGTGCTTGGTGTTTGGTGCTTGGTGCTTGATGCTTGGTGCTTGGTGCTTGGTGTTTGGTGTTTAGTGCTTGGTGCTTGGTATTTGGTGTTTGGTGCTTGGTTCTTGGTGTTTGGTGTTTGGTGCTTGGTGCTAGGTGTTTGGTGTTTGGTGTTTGGTGTTTGGTGCTTGGTGTTTGGTGATTGGTGCTTGGTACTTGGTGTTTGGTGCTCGGTGCTTGGTGCTTGGTGTTTCGTGCTTGGTGCTTGGTGTTTGGTGCTTGGTGCTTGGTGTTTGTTGCTTGGTGCTTGGTGCTTGGTGTTTGATGCTAGGTGCTTGGTGTTTGGTGTTTGGTGTTTGGTGTTTGGTGTTTGCGGTTTGGTGTTTGCTATTTGGTGTTTGGTGTTTGGCGTTTGATGTTTGGCGTTTGTTGTTTGTTGTTTGCTGTTTGGTGTTTGATGTTTGGTGTTTGGTGTTTGGTGTTTGCTGTTTGATGTTTGGTGATTGGTGTTTGATGTTTGGTATTTGGTGCTTGGTGCTTGGTGTTTTGTGCTTGGTGTTTGGTACTTGGGGTTTGGTGCTTGGTGCTTGGTGATTGGTGTTTGGTGCTTGGTGCTTGGTGTTTGGTGTTTGGTGCTTGGAGCTTGGTGTTTGGTGTTTGGTGCTTGGTGCTTGGTGTTTGGTGCTTGGTGCTTGGTGTTGGTGTTTGGTGCTTGGTGCTTGGTGCTTGGTGTTTGCTGTTTGGTGTTTGCTGTTTGCTCTTTGGTGTTTGCTGTTTGTTGTTTGCTGTTTGGTGTTTTGTGTTTGCTGTTTGGTGTTTGGAGTTTGCCCTTTGGTGTTTGCTATTTGGTGTTTGGTGTTTGCTGTTTGGTGTTTGCTGTTTGGTGTTTGGTGTTTGGTGTTTGCTGTTTGGTGTTTGCTCTTTGGTGCTTTGTGCTTGGTCTTTGGTTTTTGGTGCTTGGTGCTTGGTGTTTGGTGCTTTGTGCCTGGTGTTTGGTGTTTGGTGTTTGGTGTTTGGTCCTTGGTGCTTGGTGCTTGGTGCTTGGTGTCTGGTGCTTGGTGCTTGGTGTTTGGTGTTTGGTGCTTGGTGCTTGGTGTTTGGTGTTTGGTGTTTGGTGCTTGGTGCTTGGTACTTGGTGTTTTGTGTTTGGTGCTTGGTGCTTGGTGCTTGGTGCTTGGTGTTTGGTGCTTGGTGCTTGATGCTTGGTGCATGATGCTTGGTGTTTGGTGTTTAGTGCTTGGTGCTTGGTATTTGGTGTTTGGTGGTTGGTTCTTGGTGTTTGGTGTTTGGTGCTTGGTGCTTGGTGTTTGGTGTTTGGTGTTTGGTGCTTGGTGCTTGGTGTTTGGTGATTGGTGCTTGGTACATGGTGTTTGGTGCTCGGTGCTTGGTGCATGGTGTTTCGTGCTTGGTGCTTGGTGTTTGGTCTTTGGCGCTTGGTGCTTGGTGTTTGGTGCTTGGTGCTTGGTGTTTGGTGTTTGGCGTATGGTGTTTGGTGCTTGGTGCTTGGTGCTTGGTTTTTGGTGTTTGGTGCTTGGTGCTTGGTGTTTGGTGTTTGGTGATTGGTGCTTGGTGTTTGGTGCTTGGTATTTGGTGCTTGGTGCTTGGTGTTTGGTGTTTGGAGTTTGCTGTTTGGTGTTTGCTGTTTGGTGTTTTGTGTTTGGTGTTTGGTGTTTGGAGTTTGCTCTTTGGTTTTTGCTATTTGGTGTTTGGTGTTTGCTGTTTGTTGTTGGCTGTTTGGTGTTTGGTGCTTGGTGTTTGGTGTTTGGTGCTTGGTGTTTTGTTTCTGCTCTTTGGTGCTTTGGGCTTGGTGTTTGGTGTTTGGTGCTTGGTGCTTGGTGCTTGGTGCTTGGTGTTTTGTGCTTGGAGCCTGGTGTTTAGTGTTTGGTGCTTGGTGCTTGGTGTTTGGTGTTTGGTGCTTGGTACTTGGTGCTTGGTGTTTGGTGCTTGGTGCTTGGTGCTTGGTGTTTGGTGCTTGGTGCTTGGTGTTTTGTGTTTGGTGCTTGGTTCTTGGTGTTTGGTGTTTGGTGATTGGTGCTTGGTGTTTGGTGCTTGGGGTTTCGTGCTTGGTGCTTGGTGATTGGTGTTTGGTGCTTGGTGCTTGGTGTTTGGTGCTTGGAGCTTGGTGTTTGGTATTTGGTGCTTGGTGCTTGGTGCTTGGTGTTTGGTGCTTGGTGCTTGGTGTTGTTGTTTGGTGCTTGCTGCTTGGTGCTTGGTGTTTGGTGTTTGGTGTTTGCTGTTTGCTGTTTGGTGTTTGCTGTTTGGTGTTTGCTGTTTGGTGTTTGGTGTTTGGTGTTTGGTGCTTGGTGCTTGGTGTTTGATGTGTGGTGCTTGGTGCTTGGTGTTTGGTGCTTGGTGCTTGGTGCTTCGTGTCTGATGCTTGGTGTTTGGTGCTTGGTGTTTGGTGCTTGGTGCTTGGTGCTTGGTGTTTGGTGCTTGGTGCTTGGTGCTTGGTGCTTGGTATTTGGTGTTTGGTGCTTGGTGCTTGGTGTTTGGTGTTTGGTGCTTGGTGCTTGGTGTTTGGTGTTTGGTGCTTCGTGCTTGGTGTTTGGTGATTGGTGCTTGGTGCTTGGTGCTTGGTGTCTGGTGCTTGGTGCTTGGTGTTTGGTGTTTGGTGCTTGGTGCTTGGTGTTTGGTGTTTGGTGTTTGGTGCTTGGTGCTTGGTACTTGGTGTTTTGTGTTTGGTGCTTGGTGCTTGGTGCTTGGTGCTTGGTGTTTGGTGCTTGGTGCTTGATGCTTGGTGCCTGTTGCTTGGTGTTTGGTGTTTAGTGCTTGGTGCTTGGTATTTGGTGTTTGGCGCTTGGTGATTGGTGTTTGGTGTTTGGTGCTTGGTGTTTGGTGCTTGGTGCTTGGTGTTTGGTGTTTGGCGCTTGGTGCTTGGTGTTTTGTGCTTGGTGCTTGGTGCTTGGTGTTTGGTGTTTGCTGTTTGGTGTTCGCTGTTTGGTGTTTGGTGTTTCCTGTTTGGTGTTTGGTGTTTGCGGTTTGGTGTTTGCTATTTGGTGTTTGGTGTTTGGCGTTTGATGTTTGGCATTTGTTGTTTGTTGTTTGCTGTTTGCTGTTTGATGTTTGGTGTTTGGTGTTTGGTGTTTGCTGTTTGATGTTTGGTGATTGGTGTTTGATGTTTGGTGTTTGGTGCTTGGTGCTTGGTGCTTGTTGCTTAGTGTTTTATGTTTAGCGCTTGGTGCTTGGTGTTTTGTGCTTGGTGCTTGGTGCTTGGTGTTTGGTGCTTGGTTCTTGGTGTTTGGTGTTTGGTGATTGGTGCTTGGTGTTTGGTGCTTGGGGTTTGGTGCTTGGTGCTTGATGATTGGTGTTTGTTGCTTGTTGCTTGGTATTTGGTGTTTGGTGCTTGGAGCTTGGTATTTGGTGTTTGGTGCTTGGTGCTTGGTGTTTGGTGTTTGCTGTTTGGTGCTTGGTGCTTGGTACTTGGTGTTTTGTGTTTGGTGCTTGGTGCTTGGTGCTTGGTGCTTGGTGTTTGGTGCTTGGTGCTTGATGCTTGGTGCTTGCTGCTTGGTGTTTGGTGTTTAGTGCTTGGTGCTTGGTATTTGGTGTTTGGTGCTTGGTGCTTGGTGTTTGGTGATTGGTGCTTGGTACTTGGTGTTTGGTGCTCGGTGCTTGGTGCTTGGTGTTTTGTGCTTGGTGCTTGGTGTTTGGTGCTTGGTGCTTGGTGTTTGTTGCTTGGTGCTTGGTGCTTGGTGTTTGGTGCTAGGTGCTTGGTGTTTGGTGTTTGGTGTTTGTTGCTTGGTGCTTGGTGCTTGGTGTTTGGTGCTTGGTGCTTGGTGTTTTGTGTTTGGTGCTTGGTTCTTGGTGTTTGGTGTTTGGTGATTGGTGCTTGGTGTTTGGTGCTTGGTGTTTGGTGCTTGGTGCTTGGTGATTGGTGTTTGCTGCTTGGTGCTTGGTGTTTGGTGTTTGGTGCTTGGAGCTTGGTGTTTGGTGTTTGGTGCTTGGTGCTTGGTGTTTGGTGCTTGGTGCTTGGTGTTGTTGTTTGGTGCTTGGTACTTGGTGCTTGGTGTTTGGTGTTTGGTGTTTGCTGTTTGCTGTTTGGTGTTTGCTGTTTGGTGTTTGCTGTTTGGTGTTTGCTGTTTGGTGTTTGGTGTTTGGTGCTTGGTGCTTTGTTTTTGCTCTTTGGTGCTTTGTGCTTGGTGTTTGGTGTTTGGTGCTTGGTGCTTGGTGTTTGTTGCTTGGTGCTTGGTGCTTGGTGTTTGGTGCTAGGTGCTTGGTGTTTGGTGTTTGGTGTTTGGTGCTTGGTGCTTGGTGCTTGGTGTTTGGTGCTTGGTGCTTGGTGTTTTGTGTTTGGTGTTTGGTTCTTGGTGTTTGGTGTTTGGTGATTGGTGCTTGGTGTTTGGTGCTTGGTGTTTGGTGCTTGGTGCTTGGTGTTTGGTGTTTGGCGCTTGGTGCTTGGTGTTTTGTGCTTGGTGCTTGGTGTTTGGTGTTTGCTGTTTGCTGTTCGCTGTTTGGTGTTTGGTGTTTCCTGTTTGGTGTTTGGTGTTTGCGGTTTGGTGTTTGCTATTTGGTGTTTGATGTTTGGTGTTTGGTGTTTGGTGTTTGCTGTTTGATGTTTGGTGATTGGTGTTTGATGTTTGGTGTTTGGTGCTTGGTGCTTGGTGCTTGGTGCTTAGTGTTTTATGTTTAGCGCTTGGTGCTTGGTGTTTTGTGCTTGGTGCTTGGTGCTTGGTGTTTGGTGCTTGGTTCTTGGTGTTTGGTGTTTGGTGATTGGTGCTTGGTGTTTGGTGCTTGGGGTTTGGTGCTTGGTGCTTGGTGATTGGTGCTTGGTGCTTGGTGTTTGGTGTTTGGTGTTTGGTGCTTGGTGCTTGGTTCTTGGTGTTTGGTGTTTGGTGATTGGTGCTTGGTGTTTGGTGCTTGGGGTTTGGTGCTTGGTGCTTGGTGATTGGTGCTTGGTGCTTGGTGTTTGGTGTTTGGTGTTTGGTGTTTGGTGCTTGGTGCTTGGTGCTTGGTGCTTGGTGTTTGGTGCTTGGTGCTTGATGCTTGGTGCTTGGTGCTTGGTGTTTGGTGCTTAGTGCTTGGTGCTTGGTATTTGGTGTTTGGTGCTTGGTGCTTGGTGTTTGGTGTTTGGTGTTTGGTGCTTGGTGCTTGGTGTTTGGTGATTGGTGCTTGGTACTTGGTGTTTCGTGCTCGGTGCTTGGTGCTTGGTGTTTCGTGCTTGCTGCTTGGTGTTTGGTGCTTGGTGCTTGGTGTTTGTTGCTTGGTGCTTGGTGCTTGGTGTTTGGTGCTTGGTGCTTGGTGTTTGGTGTTTGGTGTTTGGGGCTTGGTGCTTGGTGCTTGGTGCTTGGTGTTTTGTGCTTGGAGCCTGGTGTTTGGTGTTTGGTGCTTGGTGCTTGGTGTTTGGTGTTTGGTGCTTGGTGCTTGGTGTTTTGTGTTTGGTGCTTGGTTCTTGGTGTTTGGTGTTTGGTGATTGGTGCTTGGTGTTTGGTGCTTGGGGTTTGGTGCTTGGTGCTTGGTGATTGGTGTTTGGTGCTTGGTGCTTGGTGTATGGTATTTGGTGCTTGGAGCTTGGTGTTTGGTGTTTGGTGCTTCATGCTTGGTGTTTGGTGCTTGGTGCTTGGTGTTGTTGTTTGGTGCTTGGTGCTTGGTGCTTGGTGTTTGGTGTTTGGTGTTTGCTGTTTGCTGTTTGGTGTTTGCTGTTTGGTGTTTGCTGTTTGGTGTTTGGTGTTTGGTGTTTGGTGTTTGGTGCTTGGTGCTTTGTTTTTGCTCTTTGGTGCTTTGTGCTTGGTGTTTGGTGTTTGGTGCTTAGTGCTTGGTGTTTGGTGTTTGGTGCTTGGTGCTTGGTGCTTGGTGCTTGCTGCTTGGTGCTTGGTGCCTGGTGTTTGGTGTTTGGTGTTTGGTGCTTGGTGCTTGGTGATTTGTGTTTTTTGCTTGGTGCTTGGTGATTGGTGCTTGGTGCCTGGTGTTTGGTGTTTGGTGTTTGGTGCTTGGTGCTTGGTGTTTGGTGTTTTGTGCTTGGTGCTAGGTGTTTGTTGTTTGGTGCTTGGCGTTTGCTGTTTGGCATTTGGGGTTTGGCATTTGCTGTTTGGCGTTTGGGGTTTGGCGTTTGCTTTTTGGCGTTTGCTGTTTGGTGTTTGGTGTTTGCTGTTTGCTGTTTGGTGTTTGCTGTTTGGTGTTTGCTGTTTGGTGTTTGCTGTTTGGTGTTTGCTGTTTGGTGCTTGGTGCTTGGTGTTTGGTGCATGGTGCTTGGTGCTTGGTGCTTGGTGTTTGGTGCTTGGTGCTTGGTGTTGGGTGCTTGGGACTTGGTGCTTGGTGTTTGGTGCTTGGTGTTTGGTGTTTGGTGCTTGGTGCTTGGTGTTTGGTGTTTGGTGCTTGGTATTTGCTGTTTGGTGCTTGGTGCTTGGTGTTTGGTGCTTGGTGCTTGGTGCTTGGTGTTTGGTGCTTGGTGCTTGGTGCTTGGTGCTTGATGCTTGGTGCTTGATGCTTGGTGTTTAGTGCTTGGTGCTTGGTGTTTGGTGCTTGGTGCTTGGTGCTTGGTGTTTGGTGATTGGTGCTTGGTGTTTGGTGCTTGGTACTTGGTGGTTGGTGTTTGGTGTTTGGTGCTTGGTGCTTGGTGCTTGGTGTCTGGTGCTTGGTGCTTGGTGCTTGGTGTTTGGTGCTTGGTGTTTGGCACTTGGTGTTTGGTGTTTGGTGCTTGGTGCTTGGTGTTTGGTGCTTGGTGCTTGGTGCTTGGTGTTTGGTGCTTGGTGCTTGCTGCTTGGTGTTTGGTGTTTAGTGCTTGGTGCTTGGTGTTTGGTGTTTGGTGCTTGGTGTTTGGTGTTTGGTGCTTGGTGTTTTGTTTTTGCTCTTTGGTGCTTTGGGCTTGGTGTTTGGTGTTTGGTGCTTGGTGCTTGGTGTTTGGTGTTTGGTGCTTGGTGCTTGGTGCTTGGTGCTTGCTGCTTGGTGCTTGGTGCCTGGTGTTTGGTGTTTGGTGTTTGGTGCTTGGTGCTTGGTGCATTGTGTTTTTGGCTTGGTGCTTGGTGATTGGTGCTTGGTGCCTGGTGTTTGGTGTTTGGTGTTTGGTGCTTGGTGCTTGGTGTTTGGTGTGTGGTGCTTGGTGCTTGGTGTTTGGTATTTGGTGCTTGATGCTTGGTGCTTGGTGCTTGGTGCTTCGTGTCTGGTGCTTGGTGCTTGGTGCTTGGTGCTTGGTGCTTGGTGTTTGGCATTTGGTGCTTGGTGCTTGGTGCTTGGTGTTTGGTGCTTGGTGCTTGTTGTTTGTTGCTTGGTGCTTGGTGCTTGGTGTTTGGTGCTCGGTGCTTGGTGTTTGGTGTTTGGTGTTTGGTGCTTGGTGCTTGGTGCTTGGTGTTTTGTGCTTGGAGCCTGGTGTTTAGTGTTTGGTGCTTGGTGCTTGGTGTTTGGTGTTTGGTGCTTGGTGCTTGGTGTTTGGTGTTTGGTACTTGGTGCTTGGTGTTTGGTGCTTGGTGCTTGGTGCTTGGTGTTTGGTGCTTGGTGCTTGGTGTTTTGTGTTTGGTGCTTGGTTCTTGGTGTTTGGTGTTTGGTGATTGGTGCTTGGTGTTTGGTGCTTGGTGCTTGGTGCTTGGTGCTTGGTGATTGAGGTTTGGTGCTTGGTGCTTGGTGTTTGGTGTTTGGTGCTTGGAGCTTGGTGTTTGGTATTTGGTGCTTAGTGCTTGGTGTTTGGTGATTGGTGCTTGGTGCTTGGTGCTTGGTGTCTGGTGCTTGGTGCTTGGTGTTTGGTGTTTGGTGCTTGGTGCTTGGTGTTTGGTGTTTGGTGCTTCATGCTTGGTGTTTGGTGCTTGGTGCTTGGTGTTGTTGTTTGGTGCTTGGTGCTTGGTGCTTGGTGTTTGGTGTTTGGTGTTTGGTGTTTGCTGTTTGGTGTTTGCTGTTTGGTGTTTGCTGTTTGGTGTTTGGTGTTTGGTGTTTGGTGTTTGGTGCTTGGTGCTTTGTTTTTGCTCTTTGGTGCTTTGTGCTTGGTGTTTGGTGTTTGGTGCTTAGTGCTTGGTGTTTGGTGTTTGGTGCTTGGTGCTTGGTGCTTGGTGCTTGCTGCTTGGTGCTTGGTGCCTGGTGTTTGGTGTTTGGTGTTTGGTGCTTGGTGCTTGGTGATTTGTGTTTTTTGCTTGGTGCTTGGTGATTGGTGCTTGGTGCCTGGTGTTTGGTGTTTGGTGTTTGGTGCTTGGTGCTTGGTGTTTGGTGTTTTGTGCTTGGTGCTAGGTGTTTGGTGTTTGGTGCTTGGCGTTTGCTGTTTGGCATTTGGGGTTTGGCATTTGCTGTTTGGCGTTTGGGGTTTGGCGTTTGCTTTTTGGCGTTTGCTGTTTGGTGTTTGGTGTTTGCTGTTTGCTGTTTGGTGTTTGCTGTTTGGTGTTTGCTGTTTGGTGTTTGCTGTTTGGTGTTTGCTGTTTGGTGCTTGGTGCTTGGTGTTTGGTGCATGGTGCTTGGTGCTTGGTCCTTGGTGTTTGGTGCTTGGTGTTTGGTGTTTGGTGCTTGGTGCTTGGTGTTTGGTGTTTGGTGCTTGGTATTTGCTGTTTGGTGCTTGGTGCTTGGTGTTTGGTGCTTGGTGCTTGGTGCTTGGTGTTTGGTGCTTGGTGCTTGGTGCTTGGTGCTTGATGCTTGGTTCTTGTTGCTTGGTGTTTAGTGCTTGGTGCTTGGTGTTTGGTGCTTGGTGCTTGGTGCTTGGTGTTTGGTGATTGGTGCTTGGTGTTTGGTGCTTGGTACTTGGTGGTTGGTGTTTGGTGTTTGGTATTTGCTGTTTGGTGCTTGGTGCTTGGTGTTTGGTGCTTGGTGCTTGGTGCTTGGTGTTTGGTGCTTGGTGCTTGGTGCTTGGTGCTTGATGCTTGGTGCTTGTTGCTTGGTGTTTAGTGCTTGGTGCTTGGTGTTTGGTGCTTGGTGCTTGGTGCTTGGTGTTTGGTGATTGGTGCTTGGTGTTTGGTGCTTGGTACTTGGTGGTTGGTGTTTGGTGTTTGGTGCTTGGTGCTTGGTGCTTGGTGTCTGGTGCTTGGTGCTTGGTGCTTGGTGTTTGGTGCTTGGTGTTTGGCACTTGGTGTTTGGTGTTTGGTGCTTGGTGCTTGGTGTTTGGTGCTTGGTGCTTGGTGCTTGGTGTTTGGTGCTTGGTGCTTGCTGCTTGGTGTTTGGTGTTTAGTGCTTGGTGCTTGGTGTTTGGTGTTTGGTGCTTGGTGTTTGGTGTTTGGTGCTTGGTGTTTTGTTTTTGCTCTTTGGTGCTTTGGGCTTGGTGTTTGGTGTTTGGTGCTTGGTGCTTGGTGTTTGGTGTTTGGTGCTTGGTGCTTGGTGCTTGGTGCTTGCTGCTTGGTGCTTGGTGCCTGGTGTTTGGTGTTTGGTGTTTGGTGCTTGGTGCTTGGTGCATTGTGTTTTTGGCTTGGTGCTTGGTGATTGGTGCTTGGTGCCTGGTGTTTGGTGTTTGGTGTTTGGTGCTTGGTGCTTGGTGTTTGGTGTGTGGTGCTTGGTGCTTGGTGTTTGGTATTTGGTGCTTGATGCTTGGTGCTTGGTGCTTGGTGCTTCGTGTCTGGTGCTTGGTGCTTGGTGCTTGCTGCTTGGTGCTTGGTGTTTGGCATTTGGTGCTTGGTGCTTGGTGCTTGGTGTTTGGTGCTTGGTGCTTGTTGTTTGTTGCTTGGTGCTTGGTGCTTGGTGTTTGGTGCTCGGTGCTTGGTGTTTGGTGTTTGGTGTTTGGTGCTTGGTGCTTGGTGCTTGGTGTTTTGTGCTTGGAGCCTGGTGTTTAGTGTTTGGCGCTTGGTGCTTGGTGTTTGGTGTTTGGTGCTTGGTGCTTGGTGTTTGGTGTTTGGTACTTGGTGCTTGGTGTTTGGTGCTTGGTGCTTGGTGCTTGGTGTTTGGTGCTTGGTGCTTGGTGTTTTGTGTTTGGTGCTTGGTTCTTGGTGTTTGGTGTTTGGTGATTGGTGCTTGGTGTTTGGTGCTTGGGGTTTGGTGCTTGGTGCTTGGTGATTGAGGTTTGGTGCTTGGTGCTTGGTGTTTGGTGTTTGGTGCTTGGAGCTTGGTGTTTGGTATTTGGTGCTTAGTGCTTGGTGTTTGGTGATTGGTGCTTGGTGCTTGGTGCTTGGTGTCTGGTGCTTGGTGCTTGGTGTTTGGTGTTTGGTGCTTGGTGCTTGGTGTTTGGTGTTTGGTGTTTGGTGCTTGGTGCTTGGTACTTGGTATTTTGTGTTTGGTGCTTGGTGCTTGGTGCTTGGCGCTTGGTGTTTGGTGCTTGGTGCTTGATGCTTGGTGCTTGGTGCTTGGTGTTTTGTGTTTGGTGCTTGGTGCTTGGTGCTTGGTGCTTGGTGTTTGGTGCTTGGTGCTTGATGCTTGGTGTTTAGTGCTTGGTGCTTGGTATTTGGTGTTTGGCGGTTGGTGATTGGTGTTTGGTGTTTGGTGCTTGGTGTTTGGTGCTTGGTGCTTGGTGTTTGGTGTTTGGCGCTTGGTGCTTGGTCTTTTGTGCTTGGTGCTTGGTGCTTGGTGTTTGGTGTTTGCTGTTTGTTGTTCGCTGTTTGGTGTTTGGTGTTTCCTGTTTGGTGTTTGGTGTTTGCGGTTTGGTGTTTGCTATTTGGTGTTTGGTGTTTGGCGTTTGATGTTTGGCATTTGTTGTTTGTTGTTTGCTGTTTGGTGTTTGATGTTTGGTGTTTGGTGTTTGGTGTTTGCTGTTTGATGTTTGGTGATTGGTGTTTGATGTTTGGTGTTTGGTGCTTGGTGCTTGGTGCTTGGTGCTTAGTGTTTTATGTTTAGCGCTTGGTGCTTGGTGTTTTGTGCTTGGTGCTTGGTGCTTGGTGTTTGGTGCTTGGTGCTTGGTATTTGGTGTTTGGTGCTTGGTTCTTGGTGTTTGGTGTTTGGTGCTTGGTGCTTGGTGTTTGGTGTTTGGTGCTTGGTACTTGGTGTTTGGTGCTCGGTGCTTGGTGCTTGGTGTTTTATGCTTGGTGCTTGGTGTTTGGTGCTTGGTGCTTGGTGTTTGTTGCTTGGTGCTTGGTGCTTGGTGTTTGGTGCTAGGTGCTTGGTGTTTGGTGTTTGGTGTTTGGTGCTTGGTGCTTGGTGCTTGGTGTTTGGTGCTTGGTGCGCTGGTGTTTGGTGTTTGGTGATTGGTGCTTGGTGTTTGGTGCTTGGTGTTTGGTGCTTGGTGCTTGGTGATTGGTGTTTGCTGCTTGGTGCTTGGTGTTTGGTGTTTGGTGCTTGGAGCTTGGTGTTTGGTGTTTGGTGCTTAGTGCTTGGTGTTTGGTGCTTGGTGCTTGGTGTTGTTGTTTGGTGCTTGGTACTTGGTGCTTGGTGTTTGGTGTTTGGTGTTTGCTGTTTGCTGTTTGCTGTTTGCTGTTAGGTGTTTGCTGTTTGGTGTTTGGTGTTTGGTGTTTGGTGTTTGGTGCTTGGTGCTTTGTTTTTGCTCTTTGGTGCTTTGTGCTTGGTGTTTGGTGTTTGGTGCTTAGTGCTTGGTGTTTGGTGTTTGGTGCTTTGTGCTTGGTGCTTGGTGCTTGCTGCTTGGTGCTTGGTGCCTGGTGTTTGGTGTTTGGTGTTTGGTGCTTGGTGCTTGGTGCTTTGTGTTTTTTGCTTGGTGCTTGGTGCTTGGTCCTTGGTGCCTGGTGTTTGGTTTTTGGTGCTTGGTTCTTGGTGTTTGGTGTTTGGTGCTTGGTGCTTGGTGTTTGGTGTTTGGTGTTTGGTGCTTGGTGCTTGGTGTTTGGTGATTGGTGCTTGGTACTTGGTGTTTGGTGCTCGGTGCTTGGTGCTTGGTGTTTAGTGCTTGGTGCTTGGTTTTTGGTGTTTGGTGCTTGGTGCTTGGTGTTTGGTGCTTGGTGCTTGGTGTTTGGTGTTTGCTGTTTGGTGTTCGCTGTTTGGTGTTTGGTGTTTCCTGTTTGGTGTTTGGTGTTTGCGGTTTGGTGTTTGCTATTTGGTGTTTGGTGTTTGGCGTTTGATGTTTGGCATTTGTTGTTTGTTGTTTGCTGTTTGATGTTTGGTGTTTGGTGTTTGGTGTTTGCTGTTTGATGTTTGGTGATTGGTGTTTGATGTTTGGTGTTTGGTGCTTGGTGCTTGGTGCTTGGTGCTTAGTGTTTTATGTTTAGCGCTTGGTGCTTGGTGTTTTGTGCTTGGTGCTTGGTGCTTGGTGTTTGGTGCTTGGTGCTTGGTATTTGGTGTTTGGTGCTTGGTTTTTGGTGTTTGGTGTTTGGTGCTTGGTGCTTGGTGTTTGGTGTTTGGTGTTTGGTGCTTGGTGCTTGGTGTTTGGTGATTGGTGCTTGGTACTTGGTGTTTGGTGCTCGGTGCTTGGTGCTTGGTGTTTCGTGCTTGGTGCTTGGTGTTTGGTGCTTGGTGCTTGGTGTTTGTTGCTTGGTGCTTGGTGCTTGGTGTTTGGTGCTAGGTGCTTGGTGTTTGGTGTTTGGTGCTTGGTTCTTGGTGTTTGGTGTTTGGTGATTGGTGCTTGGTGTTTGGTGCTTGGTGTTTGGTGCTTGGTGCTTGGTGATTGGTGTTTGCTGCTTGGTGCTTGGTGTTTGGTGTTTGGTGCTTGGAGCTTGGTGTTTGGTGTTTGGTGCTTGGTGCGTGGTGTTTGGTGCTTGGTGCTTGGTGTTGTTGTTTGGTGCTTGGTACTTGGTGCTTGGTGTTTGGTGTTTGGTGTTTGCTGTTTGCTGTTTGGTTTTTGCTGTTTGGTGTTTGCTGTTTGGTGTTTGGTGTTTGGTGTTTGGTGTTTGGTGCTTGGTGCTTTGTTTTTGCTCTTTGGTGCTTTGTGCTTGGTGTTTGGTGTTTGGTGCTTAGTGCTTGGTGTTTGGTGTTTGGTGCTTTGTGCTTGGTGCTTGGTGCTTGCTGCTTGGTGCTTGGTGCCTGGTGTTTGGTGTTTGGTGTTTGGTGCTTGGTGCTTGGTGCTTTGTGTTTTTTGCTTGGTGCTTGGTGCTTGGTGCTTGGTGCCTGGTGTTTGGTGTTTGGTGTTTGGTGCTTGTTGCTTGGTGTTTGGTATTTGGTGCTTGGTGCTTGGTGCTTCGTGCTTGGTATTTGATGTTTGGTGCTTGGTGCTTGGTGTTTGGTGTTTGGTGCTTCGTGCCTGGTGTTTGGTAATTGGTGCTTGGTGCTTGGTGCTTGGTGTCTGGTGCTTGGTGCTTGGTGTTTGGTGTTTGGTGCTTGGTGCTTGGTGTTTGGTGTTTGGTGTTTGGTGCTTGGTGCTTGGTACTTGGTGTTTGGTGCTTGGTGCTTGGTGCTTGGTGCTTGGTGCTTGGTGTTTGGTGTTTAGTGCTTGGTGCTTGGTATTTGGTGTTTGGCGGTTGGCGCTTGGTGTTTGGTGTTTGGTGCTTGGTGCTTGGTGCTTGGTGTTTGGTGCTTGGTGCTTGGTGCTTGGTGTTTTGTGCTTGGTGGTTGGTGCTTGGTGTTTGGTACTTTGTTCTTGGTGTTTGGTGTTTGGCGCTTGGTGCTTGGTGTTTGGTGCTTGGTGCTTGGTGTTTGGTGTTTGGTGCTTGGTGCTTGGTGCTTGGAGCTTGGTGCTTGGTGCTTGGTTCTGGGTGCTTGGTGCTTGGTGCTTGTTATTTGGTGCTTGGGGCTTGGTGATTGGTGTTTGGTGCTTGGTGCTTGGTGCTTGGTGCTTTGTGTTTTTTGCTTGGTGCTTGGTGCTTGGTCCTTGGTGCCTGGTGTTTGGTTTTTGGTGCTTGGTTCTTGGTGTTTGGTGTTTGGTGCTTGGTGCTTGGTGTTTGGTGTTTGGTGTTTGGTGCTTGGTGCTTGGTGTTTGGTGATTGGTGCTTGGTACTTGGTGTTTGGTGCTCGGTGCTTGGTGCTTGGTGTTTAGTGCTTGGTGCTTGGTTTTTGGTGTTTGGTGCTTGGTGCTTGGTGCTTGGTGCTTGGTGTTTGGTGCTTGGTGTTTGGTGCTTGGTGCTTGGTGCTAGGAGTTTGGTGTTTGGTGTTTGGCGATTGGTGCTTGGTGTTTGGTGATTGGTGCTTGGTGTTTGGTGTTTGGTGCTTGGTGCTTGGTGTTTGGTGTTTGGTGCTTGGCGCTTGGTGTTTGGTGTTTGGCGCTTGGCGTTTGCTGTTTGGCGTTTGGGATCTGGCATTTGCTGTTTGGCGTATGGGGTTTGGCATTTGCTTTTTGGCGTTTGCTGTTTGGTGTTTGGTGCTTAGTGTTTGCTGGTTGGTGTTTGGTGTTTTCTGTTTGCTGTTTGGTGTTTGCTGTTTGGTGTTTGCTGTTTGGTGTTTGCTGGTTGGTGTTTGATATTTGGTGTTTGGTGTTTGCTGTTTGGAGTTTGGTGTTTAGTGTTTGCTGTTTGGTGTTTGGTGTTTGGTGTTTGGTACTTGGGGCTTGGTGTTTGCTCTTTGGTGCTTGGTGATTGGTTTTTGGTGTTTGGTGCTTCGTGCTTGGTGTATGGTGTTTGGTGCTTGGTGCTTGCTGCTTGGTGCTTGGTGTTTGGTGTTTGGTGCTTGGTGCTTGGTGTTTGGTGTTTGTTGCTTGGTGCTTGGTTCTGGGTGCTTGGTGCTTGGTGCTTGGTGTTTGGTGCGTGGGGCTTGGTGATTGGTGTTTGGTGCTTGGTGCTTGGTGCTTGGTGCTTGGTGTTTGGTGCTTGGTGTTTGGTGCTTAGTGCTTGGCGCTTGGTGCTTGGTGTTTGGTGATTGGTGCTTGGTGTTTGGTGTTTGGTGCTTGGCGCTTGGTGTTTGGTGTTTGGTGCTTGGCGTTTGCTGTTTGGCGTTTGGGGTTTGGCATTTGCTGTTTGGCGTATGGGGTTTGGCATTTGCTTTTTGGCGTTTGCTGTTTGGTGTTTGGTGTTTGCTGTTTGCTGTTTGGTGTTTGCTGTTTGGTGTTTGTGGTTTGGTGTTTGGTGCTTGGTGCTTGGTGTTTGGTGTTTGGTGCTTGGTGCTTGGTGTTTGGTGTTTGGTGCCTGGTGCTTGGTGCTTGGTGTTTGGTGCTTGGTTCTTTGTGCTTGGTGCTTGGTATTTGGTGCTTGGTGCTTGGTGTTTGGTGTTTGGCGCTTGGTGCTTGGTGTTTCGTGCTTGGTGCTTGGTGTTTGGTGTTTGGTGCTTGGTGTTTGGTGCTTGGTACTTGGTGCTTGGTGCTTGGTATTTGGTGTTTGGTGCTTGGGGCTTGGTGTTTGGTGTTTGGTGCTTGGTGCTTGGTGTTTGGTGTTTGGTGCTTGGTGCTTGGTGTTTGGTGATTGGTGCTTGGTGCTTGGTGTTTTGTGCTTGGTGGTTGGTGGTTGGTGTTTGGTACTTTGTTCTTGGTGTTTGGTGTTTGGCGCTTGGTGCTTGGTGTTTGGTGCTTGGTGCTTGGTGTTTGGTGTTTGGTGCTTGGTGTTTGGTGCTTGGAGCTTGGTGCTTGGTTTTTGGTGCTTGGTGCTTGGTGCTTGGTGCTTGGTGTCTGGTGCTTGGTGCTTGGTGTTTGGTGTTTGGTGCTTGGTGCTTGGTGTTTGGTGCTTGGGATTTGGTGCTTGGTGCTTGGTGTTTGGTGTTTGGAGTTTGGTGCTTGGTGCTTGGTGTTTAGTGTTTAGTGATTGGTGCTTAATTCTTGGTGTTTGGTGCTTGGGGCTTGGTGATTGGTGTTTGGTGCTTGGTGCTTGGTATTTGGTGCTTGGTCTTTGGTGCTTGGTGTTTGGTGCTTGGTGCTTGGTGCTTGGTGCTTGGTGTTTGTTGCTTGGTGCTTGGCGTTTGGTGCTTGGTGCTTCATGCTTGGTGTTTGGTGCATGGTGCTTGGTGCTTGGTGTTTGGTGTTTAGTGCTTGCTGCTTGCTGATTGGTGCTTGTTGCTTGGTGCTTGGTGTTTGGTGCTTGGTGTTTGGTGTTTGGTGTTTGCTGTTTGCTGTTTGCTGTTTGGTGTTTGCTGTTTGGTGTTTGGTGCTTGGTGCTTGGTGCTTGGTGCTTGGTGTTTGGTGTTTGGTGCTTGGTGCTTGGTGCTTGGTGTTTGGTGCTTGGTGCTTGGTGCTTGGTGTTTTGTGCTTGGTGGTTGGTGCTTGGTGTTTGGTACTTTGTTCTTGGTGTTTGGTGTTTGGCGCTTGGTGCTTGGTGTTTGGTGCTTGGTGCTTGGTGTTTGGTGTTTGGTGCTTGGTGCTTGGTGCTTGGAGCTTGGTGCTTGGTGCTTGGTTCTGGGTGCTTGGTGCTTGGTGCTTGTTATTTGGTGCTTGGGGCTTGGTGATTGGTGTTTGGTGCTTGGTGCTTGGTGCTTGGTGCTTGGTGTTTGGTGCTTGGTGTTAGGTGCTTGGTGCTTGGTGCTAGGAGTTTGGTGTTTGGTGTTTGGCGATTGGTGCTTGGTGTTTGGTGATTGGTGCTTGGTGTTTGGTGTTTGGTGCTTGGTGCTTGGTGTTTGGTGTTTGGTGCTTGGCGCTTGGTGTTTGGTGTTTGGCGTTTGGGATTTGGCATTTGCTGTTTGGCGTATGGGGTTTGGCATTTGCTTTTTGGCGTTTGCTGTTTGGTGTTTGGTGCTTGGTGTTTGCTGGTTGGTGTTTGGTGTTTTCTGTTTGCTGTTTGGTGTTTGCTGTTTGGTGTTTGCTGTTTGGTGTTTGCTGGTTGGTGTTTGATATTTGGTGTTTGGTGTTTGCTGTTTGGAGTTTGGTGTTTAGTGTTTGCTGTTTGGTGTTTGGTGTTTGGTGTTTGGTACTTGGGGCTTGGTGTTTGCTCTTTGGTGCTTGGTGATTGGTTTTTGGTGTTTGGTGCTTCGTGCTTGGTGTATGGTGTTTGGTGCTTGGTGCTTGCTGCTTGGTGCTTGGTGTTTGGTGTTTGGTGCTTGGTGCTTGGTGTTTGTACTTGGTGCTTTGTGCTTGGTGTTTGGTGCTTGGTGTTTGGTGTTTGTTGCTTGGTGCTTGGTTCTGGGTGCTTGGTGCTTGGTGCTTGGTGTTTGGTGCGTGGGGCTTGGTGATTGGTGTTTGGTGCTTGGTGCTTGGTGCTTTGTGCTTGGTGTTTGGTGCTTGGTGTTTGGTGCTTAGTGCTTGGTGCTAGGAGTTTGGTGTTTGGTGTTTGGCGCTTGGTGTTTGGTGTTTGGTGCTTGGCGCTTGGTGTTTGGTGTTTGGTGCTTGGCGTTTGCTGTTTGGCGTTTGGGGTTTGGCATTTGCTGTTTGGCGTATGGGGTTTGGCATTTGCTTTTTGGCGTTTGCTGTTTGGTGTTTGGTGTTTGCTGTTTGCTGTTTGGTGTTTGCTGTTTGGTGTTTGTGGTTTGGTGTTTGGTGCTTGGTGCTTGGTGTTTGGTGTTTGGTGCTTGGTGCTTGGTGTTTGGTGTTTGGTGCCTGGTGCTTGGTGCTTGGTGTTTGGTGCTTGGTGCTTGGTGCTTGGTGCTTGATGCTTGGTGTTTGGTGCTTGGTGTTTGCTGTTTGGTGCTTGATGCTTGGTGTTTGGGGCTTGGTGCCTGGTGCTTGGTGCTTGGTGTTTGGTGCTTGGTGCTTGGTGCTTGGTGTTTGATGCTTGGTGCTTGGTGCTTGGTGTTTAGTGGTGGTGCTTGGTTTTTGGTGTTTTGGTGATTGGTGCTTGGTGTTTGGTGCTTGCTGTTTGGTGCTTGGTGTTTGGTGCTTGGTGCTTGGTGCTTGGTGTTTGGTGCTTCGTGTTTGGTGCTTGGTGCTTGGTGTTTGGTGCTTGGTGCTTGGTGCTTGGTGTTTGGTGCTTGGTGCTTGGTGCTTGGTGTTTGGTGTTTGGTGCTTGGTGCTTGGTGTTTGGTGTTTGGTGCTTGGTGCTTGGTGTTTGGTGTTTGGTGCTTGGTGTTTGGTGTTTAGTGCTTGGTGCTTGCTGTTTGGCGTTTGGTGTTTGGCGTTTGCTGTTTGGCGTTTGGTGTTTTGCGTTTGATGTTTGGCGTTTGCTGTTTGGTGTTTGGTGTTTGGTGTTTGCTGGTTGGTGTTTGGTGTTTGGTGTTTGCTGTTTGGTGTTTGCGGTTTGGTGTTTGCTGTTTGCTGTTTGCTGTTTGGTGTTTGGTGTTTGCTGTTTGCTGTTTGGTGTTTGGTGCTTGGTTCTTTGTGCTTGGTGCTTGGTATTTGGTGCTTGGTGCTTGGTGTTTGGTGTTTGGCGCTTGGTGCTTGGTGTTTCGTGCTTGGTGCTTGGTGTTTGGTGTTTGGTGCTTGGTGTTTGGTGCTTGGTGCTTGGTGCTTGGTGTTTGGTGCTTGGTGCTTGGTGCTTGGTGCTTGGTATTTGGTGTTTGGTGTTTGGTGCTTGGTGCTTGGTGTTTGGTGTTTGGTGCTTGGTGCTTGGTGTTTGGTGATTGGTGCTTGGTGCTTGGTGTTTTGTGCTTGGTGGTTGGTGGTTGGTGTTTGGTACTTTCTTCTTGGTGTTTGGTGTTTGGCGCTTGGTGCTTGGTGTTTGGTGCTTGGTGCTTGGTGTTTGGTGTTTGGTGCTTGGTGTTTGGTGCTTGGAGCTTGGTGCCTGGTTTTTGGTGCTTGGTGCTTGGTGCTTGGTGCT
Organism: Eledone cirrhosa; assembly: GCA_964016885.1. Classification (NCBI taxonomy): domain Eukaryota; kingdom Metazoa; phylum Mollusca; class Cephalopoda; order Octopoda; family Eledonidae; genus Eledone; species Eledone cirrhosa. The sequence continues at coordinate 138,748,991 of OZ024743.1, read as the reverse complement.
TGGTGTCTGGTGCTTGGTGCTTGGTGTTTGGTGTTTGGTGCTTGGTGCTTGGTGTTTGGTGCTTGGGATTTGGTGCTTGGTGCTTGGTGTTTGGTGTTTGGAGTTTGGTGCTTGGTGCTTGGTGTTTGGTGTTTAGTGATTGGTGCTTAATTCTTGGTGTTTGGTGCTTGGGGCTTGGTGATTGGTGTTTGGTGCTTGGTGCTTGGTATTTGGTGCTTGGTCTTTGGTGCTTGGTGTTTGGTGCTTGGTGCTTGGTGCTTGGTGCTTGGTGCTTGGTGTTTGTTGCTTGGTGCTTGGCGTTTGGTGCTTGGTGCTTCATGCTTGGTGTTTGGTGCATGGTGCTTGGTGCTTGGTGTTTGGTGTTTAGTGCTTGCTGCTTGCTGATTGGTGCTTGTTGCTTGGTGCTTGGTGTTTGGTGCTTGGTGTTTGGTGTTTGGTGTTTGCTGTTTGCTGTTTGCTGTTTGGTGTTTGCTGTTTGGTGTTTGGTGCTTGGTGCTTGGTGCTTGGTGCTTGGTGTTTGGTGTTTGGCGCTTGGTGCTTGGTGTTTTGTGCTTGGTGCTTGGTGCTTGGTGTTTGGTGTTTGGTGTTTGTGTTTGCTGTTTGGCGTTTGCTGTTTGGTGTTTGCTGTTTGGTGTTTGCTGGTTGGTGTTTGGTGTTTGCTGTTTGCTGTTTGGTGTTTGCTGTTTGGTGTTTGATATTTGGTGTTTGGTGTTTGCTGTTTGGTGTTTGGTGTTTAGTGTTTGCTGTTTGGTGTTTGGTGTTTGGTGTTTGGTGCTTGGGGCTTGGTGTTTGCTCTTTGGTGCTTGGTGATTGGTTTTTGGTGTTTGGTGCTTCGTGCTTGGTGCATGGTGTTTGGTGCTTGGTGCTTGGTGCTTGGTGCTTGGTGTTTGGTGTTTGGTGCTTGGTGCTTGGTGTTTGGTCTTTGGTGCTTGGTGCTTGGTTCTGGGTGCTTGGTGCTTGGTGCTTGGTGTTTGGTGCTTGGGGCTTGGTGATTGGTGTTTGGTGTTTGCTGTTTGGTGTTTGCTGTTTGGTGTTTGTGGTTTGGTGTTTCGTGTTTGCTGGTTGGTGTTTGGTGTTTGGTGTTTGCTGTTTGGTGTTTGCTGTTTGGTGTTTGGTGTTTGGTGTTTGGTGCTTGGTGCTTGGTGTTTGGTGTTTGGTGCTTGGTGTTTGCTGTTTGGTGCTTGATGATTGGTGTTTGGTGCTTGGTGCTTGGTGCTTGGTGCTTGATGCTTGGTGCTTGGTGCTTGGTGTTTAGTGCTTGGTGCTTGGTTATTGGTGTTTTGGTGCTTGGTTCTTGGTTTTTGGTGTTTTGGTGCTTGGTTCTTGGTGTTTGGTGCTTCGTGCTTGGTGCATGGTGTTTGGTGCTTGGTGCTTGGTGCTTGGTGTTTGGTGTTTGGTGCTTGGTGCTTGGTGTTTGGTCTTTGGTGCTTGGTGCTTGGTTCTGGGTGCTTGGTGCTTGGTGCTTGGTGACTGGTGCTTGGGGCTTGGTGATTGGTGTTTGGTGTTTGCTGTTTGGTGTTTGCTGTTTGGTGTTTGTGGTTTGGTGTTTGGTGTTTGGTGTTTGCTGGTTGGTGTTTGGTGTTTGGTGTTTGCTGTTTGGTGTTTGCTGTTTGGTGCTTGGTGTTTGGTGTTTGGTGCTTGGTGCTTGGTGTTTGGTGTTTGGTGCTTGGTGCTTGGTGTTTGGTGTTTGGTGCTTGGTGTTTGCTGTTTGGTGCTTGATGATTGGTGTTTGGTGCTTGGTGCTTGGTGCTTGGTGCTTGATGCTTGCTGTTTGGTGCTTGGTGTTTGGTGTCTGGTGCTTGGTGCTTGGTGTTTGGTGTTTAGGTGCTTGGTTCTTGGTTTTTGGTGTTTTGGTGCTTGGTTCTTGGTGTTTGGTGCTTCGTGCTTGGTGCATGGTGTTTGGTGCTTGGTGCTTGGTGCTTGGTGCTAGGTGTTTGGTGTTTGGTGCTTGGTGCTTGTTGTTTGGTCTTTGGTGCTTGGTGCTTGGTTCTGGGTGCTTGGTGCTTGGTGCTTGGTGTTTGGTGCTTGGGGCTTGGTGATTTGTGTTTGGTGTTTGCTGGTTGGTGTTTGGTGTTTGGTGTTTGCTGTTTGGTGTTTGCTGTTTGGTGCTTGGTGTTTGGTGTTTGGTGCTTGGTGCTTGGTGTTTGGTGCTTGGTATTTGCTGTTTGGTGCCTGGTGCTTGGTGCTTCGTGTTTGGTGCTTGGTGCTTGGTGCTTGGTGCTTGATGCTTGGTGCTTGGTGCTTGGTGTTTAGTGCTTGGTGCTTGGTTTTTGGTGTTTTGGTGCTTGGTTCTTGGTGTTTGGTGCTTGGGGCTTGGTGATTGGTGTTTAGGGCTTGGTGCTTGGTATTTGGTGCTTGGTCTTTGGTGCTTGGTGTCTGGTGCTTGGTGCTTGGTGCTTGGTGTTTGGTGCTTGGTGCTTGGCGTTTGGTGCTTGGTGCTTCATGCTTGGTGTTTGGTGCATGGTGCTTGGTGCTTGGTGTTTGGTGTTTAGTGCTTGGTGCTTGCTGATTGGCGCTTGTTGCTTGGTGCTTGGTGTTTGGTGCTTGGTGTTTGGTGTTTGCTGTTTGCTGTTTGCTGTTTGCTGTTTGGTGTTTGCTGTTTGGTGTTTGCTGTTTGGTGTTTGCTGTTTGGTGTTTGCTGTTTGGTGTTTGGTGTTTGGTGTTTGCTGTTTGGTGTTTGGTGTTTGGTGTTTGGTGTTTGCTGTTTGGTGTTTCGTGTTTGGTGTTTGGTGATTGGTGTTTGCTGTTTGGTGTTTGGTGTTTGGTGTTTGGTGCTTGGTGCTTGGTGCTTGGTGCTTGGTGTTTGGTGTTTGGCGCTTGGTGCTTGGTGTTTTGTGCTTGGTGCTTGGTGCTTGGTGTTTGGTGTTTGGTGTTTGTGTTTGCTGTTTGGCGTTTGCTGTTTGGTGTTTGCTGTTTGGTGTTTGCCGGTTGGTGTTTGGTGTTTGCTGTTTGCTGTTTGGTGTTTGCTGTTTGGTGTTTGATATTTGGTGTTTGGTGTTTGCTGTTTGGAGTTTGTTGTTTAGTGTTTGCTGTTTGGTGTTTGGTGCTTGGTGTTTGGTACTTGGGGCTTGGTGATTGGTTTTTGGTGTTTGGTGCTTCGTGCTTGGTGTTTGGTGTCTGGTGCTTGGTGCTTGGTGCTTGGTGCTTGGTGTTTGGTGTTTGGTGCTTGGGGCTTGGTGATTGGTGTTTGGTGCTTGGTGCTTTGTGCTTGGTGCTTGGTGTTTGGTGCTTGGTGTTTGGTGCTTGGTGCTTGGTGCTAGGAGTTTGGTGTTTGGTGTTTGGCGCTTGGTGCTTGGTGTTTGGTGATTGCTGCTTGGTGTTTGGTGTTTGGTGCTTGGTGCTTGGTGTTTGGTGTTTGGTGCTTGGCACTTGGTGTTTGGCGTTTGGTGCTTGGCGTTTGCTGTTTGGCGTTTGGGGTTTGGCATTTCCTGTTTGGCGTATGGGGTTTGGCATTTGCTTTTTGGCGTTTGCTGTTTGGTGTTTGGTGCTTGGTGGTTGGTGTTTTGTACTTGGTGTTTGGTGTTTGGGGTTTGGTGCTTGGTGCTAGGTGTTTGGTGTTTGGTGCTTGGCGTTTGCTGTTTGGCATTTGGGGTTTGGCATTTGCTGTTTGGCGTTTGGGGTTTGGCGTTTGGTGCTTGGTGCTTGGTGTTTGGTGCTTGGTGTTTGGTGTTTGGTGCGTGGTACTTGGTGCTTGGTGTTTGGTGTTTGGTGCTTGGTGCTTGGTGCTTGGTATCTGGTGCTTGGTGCTTGGTGCTTGGTGTTTGGTGCTTGTTGTTTGGTGCTTGGTTTTTGGTGTCTGGTGCTTGGTGCTTGGTGTTTGGTGCCTGGTGCTTGGTGCTTGGTGTTTGGTGCTTGGTGCTTGCTGCTTGGTGTTTGGTGTTTAGTGCTTGGTGCTTGGTGTTTGGTGTTTGGTGCTTGGTGCTTGGTGTTTGGTGTTTGGTGCTTGGTGTTTGGTGTTTGGTGTTTGGTGTTTGCTGTTTGCTGTTTGGTGATTCGTGATTAGTGTTTGATGTTTGGTGTTTGGTGTTGGGTGTTTGGTGCTTGGGGCTTGGTGTTTGCTCTTTGGTGCTTGGTGCTTGGTGTTTGGTGTTTGGTGCTTGGTGCTTGGTGTTTGGTGTTTGGTGCTTGGCGCTTGGTGTTTGGTGTTTGGTGCTTGGCGTTTGCTGTTTGGCGTTTGGGGCTTGGCGTTTGCTTTTTGGCGTTTGCTATTTGGTGTTTGGTGTTTGGTGTTTGCTGTTTGGTGTTTGGTGTTTGGTGTTTGCTGGTTGGTGTTTGGTGCTTGGTGCTTGGTGTTTGGTGCTTGGTGCTTGGTGCTTGGTGCTTGGTGTTTGGTGCTTGGTGTTTGGTGCTTGGTGTTTGGTGCTTGGTGCTTGGTGCTTGGTGTTTGGTGTTTAGTGCTTGGTGCTTGGTGTTTGGTGTTTGGTGCTTGGTGCTTGGTGTTTGGTGTTTGGTGCTTGGTGCTTGATGTTTGGCGTTTGCTGTTTGGTGTTTGGTGTTTGGTGTTTGCTGGTTGGTGTTTGGTGTTTGGTGTTTGCTGTTTGGTGTTTGCTGTTTGGTGTTTGGTGTTTGCTGTTTGGTGTTTGGTGTTTGCTCTTTGGTGCTTGGTGCTTGGTGTTTGGTGTTTGGTGCTTGGTGCTTGGTGTTTGGTGTTTGGTGCTTGGCGCTTGGTGTTTGGTGTTTGGTGCTTGGCGTTTGCTGTTTGGCGTTTGGGGCTTGGCGTTTGCTTTTTGGCGTTTGCTATTTGGTGTTTGGTGTTTGGTGTTTGCTGTTTGGTGTTTGGTGTTTGGTGTTTGCTGGTTGGTGTTTGGTGCTTGGTGCTTGGTGTTTGGTGCTTGGTGCTTGGTGCTTGGTGCTTGGTGTTTGGTGCTTGGTGTTTGGTGCTTGGTGTTTGGTGCTTGGTGCTTGGTGCTTGGTGTTTGGTGTTTAGTGCTTGGTGCTTGGTGTTTGGTGTTTGGTGCTTGGTGCTTGGTGTTTGGTGTTTGGTGCTTGGTGCTTGGTGTTTGGTGTTTGGTGCTTGGTGCTTGCTGTTTGGCGTTTGGTGTTTGGCGTTTGCTGTTTGGCGTTTGGTGTCTGGCGTTTGATGTTTGGCGTTTGCTGTTTGGTGTTTGGTGTTTGGTGTTTGCTGGTTGGTGTTTGGTGTTTGGTGTTTGCTGTTTGGTGTTTGCTGTTTGGTGTTTGGTGTTTGCTGTTTGGTGTTTGGTGTTTGGAGTTTGCTGTTTGCTGTTTGGTGTTTGGTGTTTGGTGTTTGGTGTTTGGTGCTTGGTGCTTGGTGCTTGGTGCTTGGTATTTGGTGCTTGGTGCTTGGTGTTTGGTGTTTGGCGCTTGGTGCTTGGTGTTTCATGCTTGGTGCTTGGTGTTTGGTGTTTGGTGCATGGTGTTTGGTCCTTGGAGCTTGGTGCTTGGTTTTTGGGGCTTGGTATTTGGTGCTTGGTGCTTCGTGTCTGGTGCTTGGTGTTTGGTGCTTGGTGTTTGGGGCTTGGTGTTTGGTGCTTGGTGTTTGGTGCTTGGTGCTTGGTGCTTGGTGCTAGGTGCTTGGTGTTTGGTGTTTGGTGCTTGGTGCTTGGTGTTTGGTGTTTGGTGCTTGGTGCTTGGTGTTTGGTGATTGGTGCATGGTGCTTGGTGCTTGGTGTTTGGTGTTTGGTGCTTGGTGCTTGGTGTTTGGTGCTTGGGATTTGGTGCTTGGTGCTTGGTGTTTGGTGTTTAGTGATTGGTGCTGGGTTCTTGGTGTTTGGTGCTTGGTGCTTGGTGATTGGTGTTTGGTGCTTGGTGCTTGGTATTTGGTGCTTGGTCTTTGGTGCTTGGTGTTTGGTGCATGGTGCTTGGTGCTTGGTGTTTGGTGCTTGGTGATTGGCGTTTGGTGCTTGGTGCTTGATGCTTGTTGTTTGGTCCATGGTGCTTGGTGCTTGGGGTTTGGTGTTTAGTGCTTGGTGCTTGGTGATTGGTGCTTGTTGCTTGGTGCTTGGAGTTTGGAGCTTGGTGTTTGCTGGTTGGTGTTTGGTGTTTGCTGTTTGCTGTTTGGTGTTTGCTGTTTGGTTTTTGGTGTTTTCTGTTTGGTGTTTGGTGTTTGGAGTTTGCTGTTTGCTGTTTGGTGTTTGGTGTTTGGTGTTTGGTGCTTGGTGCTTGGTGCTTGGTGCTTGGTATTTGGTGGTTGGTGCTTGGTTTTTGGTGTTTGGCGCTTGGTGCTTGGTGTTTCATGCTTGGTGCTTGGTGTTTGGTGTTTGGTGCTTGGTGTTTGGTCCTTGGAGCTTGGTGCTTGGTTTTTGGTGCTTGGTATTTGGTGCTTGGTGCTTCGTGTCTGGTGCTTGGTGTTTGGTGCTTGGTGTTTGGTGCTTGGTGTTTGGAGTTTGCTGTTTGCTGTTTGGTGTTTGGTGTTTGGTGTTTGGTGCTTGGTGCTTGGTATTTGGTGCTTGGTGCTTCGTGCATGGTGCTTGGTGTTTGGTGCTTGGTGCTTGGTGCTTGGTGCTTGGTATTTGGTGTTTGGTGCTTGGTGCTTGGTGTTTGGTGTTTGGTGCTTGGTGCTTGGTGTTTGGTGTTTGGTGTTTGGTGTTTGCTGTTTGCTGTTTGGTGATTCGTGATTGGTGTTTGATGTTTGGTGTTTGGTGTTGGGTGTTTGGTGCTTGGGGCTTGGTGTTTGCTCTTTGGTGCTTGGTGCTTGGTGTTTGGTGTTTGGTGCTTGGTGCTTGGTGTTTGGTGTTTGGTGCTTGGCGCTTGGTGTTTGGTGTTTGGTGCTTGGCGTTTGCTGTTTGGCGTTTGGGGTTTGGCGTTTGCTTTTTGGCGTTTGCTATTTGGTGTTTGGTGTTTGGTGTTTGCTGTTTGGTGTTTGGTGTTTGGTGTTTGCTGGTTGGTGTTTGGTGCTTGGTGCTTGGTGTTTGGTGCTTGGTGCTTGGTGCTTGGTGTTTGGTGCTTGGTGTTTGGTGCTTGGTGTTTGGTGCTTGGTGTTTGGCGCTTGGTGTTTGGGGCTTGGTGCTTGGTGCTTGGTGTTTGGTGTTTAGTGCTTGGTGCTTGGTGTTTGGTGTTTGGTGCTTGGTGCTTGGTGTTTGGTGTTTGGTGCTTGGTGCTTGGTGTTTGGTGTTTGGTGCTTGGTGCTTACTGTTTGGCGTTTGGTGTTTGGCGTTTGCTGTTTGGCGTTTGGTGTTTGGCGTTTGATGTTTGGCGTTTGCTGTTTGGTGTTTGGTGTTTGGTGTTTGCTGGTTGGTGTTTGGTGTTTGCTGTTTGGTGTTTGCTGTTTGGTGTTTGGTGTTTGCTGTTTGGTGTTTGGTGTTTGGAGTTTGCTGTTTGCTGTTTGGTGTTTGGTGTTTGGTGTTTGGTGTTTGGTGCTTGGTGCTTGGTGCTTGGTGCTTGGTATTTGGTGCTTGGTGCTTGGTGTTTGGTGTTTGGCGCTTGGTGCTTGGTGTTTCAGGCTTGGTGCTTGGTGTTTGGTGTTTGGTGCTTGGTGTTTGGTCCTTGGAGCTTGGTGCTTGGTTTTTGGTGCTTGGTATTTGGTGCTTGGTGCTTCGTGTCTGGTGCTTGGTGTTTGGTGCTTGGTGTTTGGGGCTTGGTGCTTGGTGCTTGGTGCTTGGTGCTTGGTGCTTAGTGTTTGGTCTTTGGTGCTTGGTGCTTGGTGTTTGGTGATTGGTGCATGGTGCTTGGTGCTTGGTGTTTGGTGTTTGGTGCTTGGTGCTTGGTGTTTGGTGCTTGCGATTTGGTGCTTGGTGCTTGGTGTTTGGTGTTTGGAGTTTGGTACTTGGTGCTTGGTGCTTGGTGTTTGGTGTTCAGTGATTGGTGCTGGGTTCTTGGTGTTTGGTGCTTGGTGCTTGGTGATTGGTGTTTGGTGCTTGGTGCTTGGTATTTGGTGCTTGGTCTTTGGTGCTTGGTGTTTGGTGCATGGTGCTTGGTGCTTGGTGTTTGGTGCTTGGTGCTTGGCGTTTGGTGCTTGGTGCTTGATGCTTGGTGTTTGGTCCATGGTGCTTGGTGCTTGGTGTTTGGTGTTTAGTGCTTGGTGCTTGGTGATTGGTGCTTGTTGCTTGGTGCTTGGTGTTTGGTGCTTGGTGTTTGCTGGTTGGTGTTTGGTGTTTGCTGTTTGCTGTTTTGTGTTTGCTGTTTGGTGTTTGGTGTTTGCTGTTTGGTGTTTGGTGTTTGGAGTTTGCTGTTTGCTGTTTGGTGTTTGGTGTTTGGTGTTTGGTGCTTGGTGCTTGGTGCTTGGTGCTTGGTATTTGGTGCTTGGTGCTTGGTGTTTGGTGTTTGGCGCTTGGTGCTTGGTGTTTCATGCTTGGTGCTTGGTGTTTGGTGTTTGGTGCTTGGTGTTTGGTCCTTGGAGCTTGGTGCTTGGTTTTTGGTGCTTGGTATTTGGTGCTTGGTGCTTCGTGTCTGGTGCTTGGTGTTTGGTGCTTGGTGTTTGGTGCTTGGTGCTTGGTGCTTGGTGTTTGGTGCTTGGTGCTTGGTGCTTGGTGCTTGGTATTTGGTGTTTGGTGCTTGGTGCTTGGTGTTTGGTGTTTGGTGCTTGGTGCTTGGTGTTTGGTGTTTGGTGTTTGGTGTTTGCTGTTTGCTGTTTGGTGATTCGTGATTGGTGTTTGATGTTTGGTGTTTGGTGTTGGGTGCAAACACCAAACACGAAACAGCAAACACCATACAGCAAACACTAAACACCAAAAAGCAGACACCAGACAGCAAAACCAAACACCAAACACCAAACTCCAAACAGCAAACACCAAACACCAAGCACCAAACACGAAGCACCAAGCACCAAATACCTAACACCAAGCACCAAGCACCAAGCACCAAGTACCAAACACCAAGAACCAAGAACCAAACACCAAACACCAAGCACCAAGTACAAACACCAAGCACCAAGCACCAAGCACCAAACACCAAGCACCAAGCACCAAACACAAAACACCAAGCACCAAGCATCAAACACCAAGCAGCAAACACCAAACACCAAGCACCAATCACCAAACACAAAGCACCCAGCACCAAACACCAAGCACCAAGCACCAAGCACCAAACACCAAACTCCAAGCACCAAGCCCCAAACACCAAACACCAAGCACCAAGCACCAAGCACCAGGCACCAAACACCAAGCACCAAGCACCAAACACCAAGCACCAAGCACCAAACACCAAATGCCAAACACCAAACACCAAGAACCAAGAACCAAACACCAAGCACCAAGCACCAAGTACAAACACCAAGCACCAAGCACCAAGCACCAAACACCAAGCATCAAGCACCAAGCAGCAAACACCAAACACCAAGCACCAAGCACCAAACACAAAGCACCCAGCACCTAACACCAAGGACCAAGCACCAAGCACCAAGCACCAAAAACCAAACACGAAACACAAAACACCAAGCACCAAGCACCAAACACCAAACACCAAGCACCAAGCACCAAGCACCAAACACCAAACACCAAGCACCAAGCACCAAGCACCAGGCACCAAACACCAAGCACCAAGCACCAAACACCAAACACCAAACACCAAACAGCAAACAACATACAGCAAACACCAAACAACAAACACCAAACAACAAACACCAAACAGCAAACAGCAAACACCAAGCACCAAGCACCAAACACCAAGCACCAAGCACCAAACACCAAGCACCAAGCACCAAGCACCAAACACCAAGCACCAAAGACCAAGCACCAAGCACCAAACACCAAGCACCCAGCACCAAACACCAAGCACCCAGCACCAAACACCAAGCACCAAACACCAACCACTCAGCACCAAGCACCAAACACCAAGCACAAAGCACCAAACACCAAACACCCAGCACCAAACACCAAGCACCAAGCACCAAACATCAAGCACCAAGCAACAAGCACCAAACAGCAAACACCAAGCACCAAACACCAAACACCAAGCACCAAGCACCAAACACCAAACACCAAGCACCAAACACCAAACACCAAGCACCAGACACCAAGCACCAAACACCAAACACCAAACACCAAGCACCAAGCACCAAACACCAAACACCAAGCACCAAGCACCAAACACCAAACACCAAGCACCAAACACCAAGCACCAAAGACCAAACACCAAACAGCAAACACCAAACACCAAACAGCAAACACCAAACAGCAAACACCAAACACCAAACAGCAAACACCAAACACCAAGCACCAAACACCAAGCACCAAGCACCAAATACCTAACACCAAGCACCAAGCACCAAGCACCAACCACCAAGCACCAAACACCAAGCACCAAACACCAAACATCAAGCACCAAGCACCAAGCACCAAGTACCAAACACCAAGCACCAAGCACCAAGCACCAAACACCAAGCACCAAGCACCAAATACAAAACACCAAGCATCAAACACCAAGCAGCAAACACCAAACACCAAGCACCAATCACCAAACACAAAGCACCCAGCACCAAACACCAAGTACCAAGCACCAAGCACCAAGCACCAAACACCAAACTCCAAGCACCAAGCACCAAACACCAAACACCAAGCACCAAGCACCAAGCACCAGGCACCAAACACCAAGCACCAAGCACCAAACACCAAGCACCAAACACCAAACGCAAAACACCAAACACCAAGAACCAAGAACCAAACACCAAGCACCAAGCACCAAGTACAAACACCAAGCACCAAGCACCAAACACCAAACACCAAACACCAAGCACCAAGCACCAAGCACCAAACACCAAACACCAAACACCAAGCACCAAACACCAAACACCAAGCACCAGACACCAAACACCAAACACCAGACACCAAACACCAAGCACCAAGCACCAAACACCAAACACCAAACACCAAGCACCAAACACCAAACACCAAGCACCAAACACCAAGCACCAGACACCAAGCACCAAACACCAAACACCAAACACCAAGCACCAAACACCAAGCACCAAGCACCGAATACCAAACACCAAGCACCGAGCACCAAACACCAAGCACCAAAGACCAAACACGAAACAGCAAACACCAAACACCATACAGCAAACACTAAACACCAAAAAGCAGACACCAAACAGCAAACACCAAACACCAAACACCAAACACCAAACAGCAAATACCAAACACCAAGCACCAAGTACCAAACACCAAGAACCAAGAACCAAACACCAAGCACCAAGCACCAAGTACAAACACCAAGCACCAAGCACCAAGCACCAAACACCAAGCACCAAGCACCAAACACAAAACACCAAGCACCAAGCATCAAACACCAAGCAGCAAACACCAAACACCAAGCACCAATCACCAAACACCAAACACCAAGCACCAAACACCAAACACCAAGCACCAGACACCAAGCACCAAACACTAAACACCAAACACCAAGCACCAAGCACCAAACACCAAACACCAAGCAGCAAGCACCAAACACCAAACACCAAGCACCAAACACCAAGCACCAAAGACCAAACACCAAACAGCAAACACCAAACACGAAACAGCAAACACCATACAGCAAACACTAAACACCAAAAAGCAGACACCAGACAGCAAAACCAAACACCAAACACCAAACTCCAAACAGCAAACACCAAACACCAAGCACCAAACACGAAGCACCAAGCACGAAATACCTAACACCAAGCACCAAGCACCAAGCACCAAGTACCAAACACCAAGAACCAAGAACCAAACACCAAACACCAAGCACCAAGTACAAACACCAAGCACCAAGCACCAAGCACCAAACACCAAGCACCAAGCACCAAACACAAAACACCAAGCACCAAGCATCAAACACCAAGCAGCAAACACCAAACACCAAGTACCAATCACCAAACACAAAGCACCCAGCACCAAACACCAAGGACCAAGCACCAAGCACCAAGCAACAAACACCAAACTCCAAACAACAAGCACCAAGCACCAAGCACCAGGCACCAAACACCAAGCACCAAGCACCAAACACCAAGCACCAAGCACCAAACACCAAATGCCAAGCACCAAACACCAAGAACCAAGAACCAAACACCAAGCACTAAGCACCAAGTACAAACACGAAGCACCAAGCACCAAGCACCAAACACCAAGCATCAAGCACCAAGCATCAAACACCAAACACCAAGCACCAAGCACCAAACACAAAGCACCCAGCACCTAACACCAAGGACCAAGCACCAAGCACCAAGCACCAAAAACCAAACACGAAACACAAAACACCAAGCACCAAGCACCAAGCACCAAACACCAAGCACCAAGCACCAAGCACCAAACACCAAACACCAAGCACCAAACACCAAGCACCAAAGACCAAACACCAAACAGCAAACACCAAACACCAAACAGCAAACACCAAACAGCAAACACCAAACACCAAACAGCAAACACCAAACACCAAGCGCCAAACACCAAGGACCAAGCACCAAATACCTAACACCAAGCACCAAGCACCAAGCACCAACCACCAAGCACCAAACACCAAGCACCAAACACCAAACATCAAGCACCAAGCACCAAGCACCAAGTACCAAACACCAAGAACCAAGAACCAAACACCAAGCACCAAGCACCAAGTAGAAACACCAAGCACCAAGCACCAAGCAGCAAACACCAAACACCAAGCACCAATCACCAAACACAAAGCACCCTGCACCAAACACCAAGGACCAAGCACCAAGCACCAAGCACCAAACACCAAACTCCAAGCACCAAGCACCAAACACCAAACACCAAGCACCAAGCACCAAGCACCAGGCACCAAACACCAAGCACCAAGCACCAAACACCAAACGCAAAACACCAAACACCAAGAACCAAGAACCAAACACCAAGCACCAAGCACCAAGCACCAAGTACAAACACCAAGCACCAAGCACCAAGCACCAAACACCAAGCACCAAGCACCAAACACAAAACACCAAGCACCAAGCACCAAGCATCAAACACCAAGCAGCAAACACCAAACACCAAGCACCAAGCACCAAGCACCAAACACAAAGCACCCAGCACCAAACACCAAGGACCAAGCACCAAGCACCAAGCACCAAAAACCAAACACCAAGCATCAAGCACCAAGCACCAGGCACCAAACACCAAGCACCAAGCACCAAACACCAAGCACCAAACACCAAACACCAAACACCAAACACCAAACACCAAACACCAAACAGCAAACAACATACAGCAAACACCAAACACCAAATAGCAAACACCAAACACCAAACAGCAAACACCAAACAACAAACACCAAACAACAAACACCAAACAGCAAACAGCAAACACCAAGCACCAAGCACCAAACACCAAACACCAAACACCAAGCACCAAGCACCAAACACCAAGCACCAAACACCAAGCACCTAGCACCAAGCACCAAACACCAAACACCAAGCACCAAGCACCAAACACCAACCACTCAGCACCAAGCACCAAACACCAAGCACCAAGCACCAAACACCAAACACCAAACACCAAGCACCAAGCACCAAGCACCAAACACCAAACACCAAGCACCAAGCACCAAACACCAAGCACCAAACACCAAACACCAAACACCAAGCACCAAGCACCAAACACCAAGCACCAAACACCAAGCACCTAGCACCAAACACTAAGCACCAAGCACCAAACACCAAGCACCAAGCACCAAACACCAAGCACCAAGCACCAAGCACCAAACACCAAGCACCCAGGACCAAAAACCAAGCACCCAGCACCAAACACCAAGCACCAAACACCAACCACTCAGCACCAAGCACCAAACACCAAGCACCAAGCACCAAACACCAAACACCAAACACCAAGCACCAAGCACCAAGCAACAAACACCAAACACCAAACACCAAGCACCAAACACCAAACACCAAGCACCAGACACCAAGCACCAAACACCAAACACCAAACACCAAGCACCAAGCACCAAACACCAAACACCAAACACCAAGCACCAAACACCAAACACCAAGCACCAAACACCAAGCACCAGACACCAAGCACCAAACACCAAACACCAAACACCAAGCACCAAACACCAAGCAGCAAGCACCGAATACCAAACACCAAGCACCGAGCACCAAACACCAAGCACCAAAGACCAAACACCAAACAGCAAACACCAAACACCATACAGCAAACACTAAACACCAAAAAGCAGACACCAAACAGCAAACACCAAACACCAAACACCAAACACCAAACAGCAAACACCAAACACCAAGCACCAAGTACCAAACACCAAGAACCAAGAACCAAACACCAAGCACCAAGCACCAAACACAAAACACCAAGCACCAAGCATCAAACACCAAGCAGCAAACACCAAACACCAAGCACCAATCACCAAACACCAAACACCAAGCACCAAACACCAAACACCAAGCACCAGACACCAAGCACCAAACACTAAACACCAAACACCAAGCACCAAGCACCAAACACCAAACACCAAGCAGCAAGCACCAAACACCAAACACCAAGCACCAAACACCAAGCACCAAAGACCAAACACCAAACAGCAAACACCAAACACGAAACAGCAAACACCATACAGCAAACACTAAACACCAAAAAGCAGACACCAGACAGCAAAACCAAACACCAAACACCAAACTCCAAACAGCAAACACCAAACACCAAGCACCAAACACGAAGCACCAAGCACCAAATACCTAACACCAAGCACCAAGCACCAAGCACCAAGTACCAAACACCAAGAACCAAGAACCAAACACCAAACACCAAGCACCAAGTACAAACACCAAGCACCAAGCACCAAGCACCAAACACAAAACACCAAGCACCAAGCATCAAACACCAAGCAGCAAACACCAAACACCAAGCACCAATCACCAAACACAAAGCACCCAGCACCAAACACCAAGGACCAAGCACCAAGCACCAAGCACCAAACACCAAACTCCAAACACCAAGCACCAAGCACCAAGCACCAGGCACCAAACACCAAGCACCAAGCACCAAACACCAAGCACCAAGCACCAAACACCAAATGCCAAACACCAAACACCAAGAACCAAGAACCAAACACCAAGCACCAAGCACCAAGTACAAACACCAAGCACCAAGCACCAAGCACCAAACACCAAGCATCAAGCACCAAGCAGCAAACACCAAACACCAAGCACCAAGCACCAAACACAAAGCACCCAGCACCTAACACCAAGCACCAAGCACCAAAAACCAAACACGAAACACAAAACACCAAGCACCAAGCACCAAACACCAAGCACCAAGCACCAAGCACCAAACACCAAACACCAAGCACCAAGCACCAAGCACCAGGCACCAAACACCAAACACCAAACAGCAAACAACATACAGCAAACACCAAACACCAAAAAGCAAACACCAAACACCAAACAGCAAACACCAAACAACAAACACCAAACAACAAACACCAAACAGCAAACAGCAAACACCAAGCACCAAGCACCAAACACCAAGCACCAAGCACCAAACACCAAGCACCAAGCACCAAGCACCAAACACCAAGCACCAAAGACCAAGCACCAAGCACCAAACACCAAGCACCCAGCACCAAACACCAAGCACCCAGCACCAAACACCAAGCACCAAACACCAACCACTCAGCACCAAGCACCAAACACCAAGCACCAAGCACCAAACACCAAACACCAAACACCAAGCACCAAGCACCAAGCATCAAACACCAAGCATATAACACCAAACACCAAACACCAAGCACCAAGCACCAAAAACCAAATAACAAGCACCAAGCACCCAGCACCAAACACCAAGCACCAAGCACCAAACATCAAGCACCAACCAACAAGCACCAAACACCAAACACCAAGCACCAAACACCAAACACCAAGCACCAAGCACCAAACACCAAACACCAAGTACCAAACACCAAGCACCAGACACCAAGCACCAAACACCAAACACCAAACACCAGGCACCAAGCACCAAACACCAAACACCAAGCACCAAGCACCAAACACCAAACACCAAGCACCAAACACCAAGCACCAAAGACCAAACACCAAACAGCAAACACCAAACACCAAACAGCAAACACCAAACAGCAAACACCAAACACCAAACAGCAAACACCAAACACCAAGCACCAAACACCAAGCACCAAGCACCAAATACCTAACACCAAGCACCAAGCACCAAGCACCAAGCACCAAGCACCAAGCACCAAACACCAAGCACCAAACACCAAACATCAAGCACCAAACACCAAGCACCAAGCACCAAACACAAAACACCAAGCACCAAGCATCAAACACCAAGCAGCAAACACCAAACACCAAGCACCAATCACCAAACACCAAACACCAAGCACCAAACACCAAACACCAAGCACCAGACACCAAGCACCAAACACTAAACACCAAACACCAAGCACCAAGCACAAAACACCAAACACCAAGCAGCAAGCACCAAACACCAAACACCAAGCACCAAACACCAAGCACCAAAGACCAAACACCAAACAGCAAACACCAAACACGAAACAGCAAACACCATACAGCAAACACTAAACACCAAAAAGCAGACACCAGACAGCAAAACCAAACACCAAACACCAAACTCCAAACAGCAAACACCAAACACCAAGCACCAAACACGAAGCACCAAGCACCAAATACCTAACACCAAGCACCAAGCACCAAGCACCAAGTACCAAACACCAAGAACCAAGAACCAAACACCAAACACCAAGCACCAAGTACAAACACCAAGCACCAAGCACCAAGCACCAAACACCAAGCACCAAGCACCAAACACAAAACACCAAGCACCAAGCATCAAACACCAAGCAGCAAACACCAAACACCAAGCACCAATCACCAAACACAAAGCACCCAGCACCAAACACCAAGGACCAAGCACCAAGCACCAAGCACCAAACACCAAACTCCAAACACCAAGCACCAAGCACCAAGCACCAGGCACCAAACACCAAGCACCAAGCACCAAACACCAAGCACCAAGCACCAAACACCAAATGCCAAGCACCAAACACCAAGAACCAAGAACCAAACACCAAGCACTAAGCACCAAGTACAAACACCAAGCACCAAGCACCAAGCACCAAACACCAAGCATCAAGCACCAAGCAGCAAACACCAAACACCAAGCACCAAGCACCAAACACAAAGCACCCAGCACCTAACACCAAGGACCAAGCACCAAGCACCAAGCACCAAAAACCAAACATGAAACACAAAACACCAAGCACCAAGCACCAAACACCAAGCACCAAGCACCAAGCACCAAACACCAAACACCAAGCACCAAACACCAAGCACCAAAGACCAAACACCAAACAGCAAACACCAAACACCAAACAGCAAACACCAAACAGCAAACACCAAACACCAAACAGCAAACACCAAACACCAAGCACCAAACACCAAGCACCAAGCACCAAATACCTAACACCAAGCACCAAGCACCAAGCACCAACCACCAAGCACCAAACACCAAGCACCAAACACGAAACATCAAGCACCAAGCACCAAGCACCAAGTACCAAACACCAAGAACCAAGAACCAAACACCAAGCACCAAGCACCAAGTAGAAACACCAACCACCAAGCACCAAGCAGCAAACACCAAACACCAAGCACCAATCACCAAACACAAAGCACCCTGCACCAAACACCAAGGACCAAGCACCAAGCACCAAGCACCAAACACCAAACTCCAAGCACCAAGCACCAAACACCAAACACCAAGCACCAAGCACCAGGCACCAAACACCAAGCACCAAGCACCAAACACCAAGCACCAAACACCAAACGCAAAACACCAAACACCAAGAACCAAGAACCAAACACCAAGCACCAAGCACCAAGTACAAACACCAAGCACCAAGCACCAAGCACCAAACACCAAGCACCAAGCACCAAACACAAAACACCAAGCACCAAGCACCAAGCATCAAACACCAAGCAGCAAACACCAAACACCAAGCGCCAAGCACCAAGCACCAAACACAAAGCACCCAGCACCAAACACCAAGGACTAGCACCAAGCACCAAGCACCAAAAACCAAACACCAAGCATCAAGCACCAAGCACCAGGCACCAAACACCAAGCACCAAGCACCAAACACCAAGCACCCAGGACCAAAAACCAAGCACCCAGCACCAAACACCAAGCACCAAACACCAACCACTCAGCACCAAGCACCAAACACCAAGCACCAAGCACCAAACACCAAACACCAAACACCACGCACCAAGCACCAAGCAACAAACACCAAACACCAAACACCAAGCACCAAACACCAAACACCAAGCACCAGACACCAAGCACCAAACACCAAACACCAAACACCAAGCACCAAGCACCAAACACCAAACACCAAACACCAAGCACCAAACACCAAACACCAAGCACCAAACACCAAGCACCAGACACCAAGCACCAAACACCAAACACCAAACACCAAGCACCAAACACCAAGCAGCAAGCACCGAATACCAAACACCAAGCACCGAGCACCAAACACCAAGCACCAAAGACCAAACACCAAACAGCAAACACCAAACACCATACAGCAAACACTAAACACCAAAAAGCAGACACCAAACAGCAAACACCAAACACCAAACACCAAGTACCAAACACCAAGAACCAAGAACCAAACACCAAGCACCAAGCACCAAGTACAAACACCAAGCACCAAGAACCAAGCACCAAATACCAAGCACCAAGCACCAAACACAAAACACCAAGCACCAAGCATCAAACACCAAGCAGCAAACACCAAACACCAAGCACCAATCACCAAACACCAAACACCAAGCACCAAACACCAAACACCAAGCACCAGACACCAAGCACCAAACACTAAACACCAAACACCAAGCACCAAGCACCAAACACCAAACACCAAGCAGCAAGCACCAAACACCAAACACCAAGCACCAAACACCAAGCACCTAAGACCAAACACCAAACATTAAACACCAAACACGAAACAGCAAACACCATACAGCAAACACTAAACACCAAAAAGCAGACACCAGACAGCAAAACCAAACACCAAACACCAAACTCCAAACAGCAAACACCAAACACCAAGCACCAAACACGAAGCACCAAGCACCAAATACCTAACACCAAGCACCAAGCACCAAGCACCAAGTACCAAACACCAAGAACCAAGAACCAAACACCAAACACCAAGCACCAAGTACAAACACCAAGCACCAAGCACCAAGCACCAAACACCAAGCACCAAGCACCAAACACAAAACACCAAGCACCAAGCATCAAACACCAAGCAGCAAACACCAAACACCAAGCACCAATCACCAAACACAAAGCACCCAGCACCAAACACCAAGGACCAAGCACCAAGCACCAAGCACCAAACACCAAACTCCAAACACCAAGCACCAAGCACCAAGCACCAGGCACCAAACACCAAGCACCAAGCACCAAACACCAAGCACCAAGCACCAAACACCAAATGCCAAACACCAAACACCAAGAACCAAGAACCAAACACCAAGCACCAAGCACCAAGTACAAACACCAAGCACCAAGCACCAAGCACCAAACACCAAGCATCAAGCACCAAGCAGCAAACACCAAACACCAAGCACCAAGCACCAAACACAAAGCACCCAGCACCTAACACCAAGGACCAAGCACCAAGCACCAAGCACCAAAAACCAAACACGAAACACAAAACACCAAGCACCAAGCACCAAACACCAAGCACCAAGCACCAAGCACCAAACACCAAACACCAAGCACCAAGCACCAAGCACCAGGCACCAAACACCAAACACCAAACAGCAAACAACATACAGCAAACACCAAACACCAAAAAGCAAACACCAAACACCAAACAGCAAACACCAAACAACAAACACCAAACAACAAACACCAAACAGCAAACAGCAAACACCAAGCACCAAGCACCAAACACCAAGCACCAAGCACCAAACACCAAGCACCAAGCACCAAGCACCAAACACCAAGCACCAAAGACCAAGCACCAAGCACCAAACACCAAGCACCCAGCACCAAACACCAAGCACCCAGCACCAAACACCAAGCACCAAACACCAACCACTCAGCACCAAGCACCAAACACCAAGCACCAAGCACCAAACACCAAACACCAAACACCAAGCACCAAGCACCAAGCATCAAACACCAAGCATATAACACCAAACACCAAACACCAAGCACCAAGCACCAAAAACCAAATAACAAGCACCAAGCACCCAGCACCAAACACCAAGCACCAAGAACCAAACATCAAGCACCAAGCCACAAGCACCAAACACCAAACACCAAGCACCAAGCAC
The DNA here is from genome assembly GCA_964016885.1 of Eledone cirrhosa. Lineage (NCBI taxonomy): Eukaryota > Metazoa > Mollusca > Cephalopoda > Octopoda > Eledonidae > Eledone > Eledone cirrhosa. The sequence continues at coordinate 138,728,755 of OZ024743.1, read as the reverse complement.
CAAACACCAAACACCAAGCACCAAGCACCAAACACCAAACACCAAGCACCAAACACCAAGCACCAGACACCAAGCACCAAACACCAAACACCAAACACCAGGCACCAAGCACCAAACACCAAACAACAAGCACCAAGCACCAAACACCAAACACCAAGCACCAAACACCAAGCACCAAAGACCAAACACCAAACAGCAAACACCAAATACCAAACAGCAAACACCAAACAGCAAACACCAAACACCAAACAGCAAACACCAAACACCAAGCACCAAACACCAAGCACCAAGCACCAAATACCTAACACCAAGCACCAAGCACCAAGCACCAAGCACCAAGCACCAAACACCAAGCACCAAACACCAAACATCAAGCACCAAGCACCAAGCACCAAGTACCAAACACCAAGAACCAAGAACCAAACACTAAGCACCAAGCACCAAGTAGAAACACCAAGCACCAAGCACCAAGCACCAAACACCAAGCACCAAGCACCAAATACAAAACACCAAGCATCAAACACCAAGCAGCAAACACCAAACACCAAGCACCAATCACCAAACACAAAGCACCCAGCACCAAACACCAAGGACCAAGCACCAAGCACCAAGCACCAAACACCAAACTCCAAGCACCAAGCACCTAACACCAAACACCAAACACCAAGCACCAAGCACCAGGCACCAAACACCAAGCACCAAGCACCAAACACCAAGCACCAAGCACCAAAAACCAAACGCAAAACACCAAACACCAAGAACCAAGAACCAAACACCAAGCACCAAGCACCAAGTACAAGCACCAAGCACCAAACACCAAGCACCAAGCACCAAACACAAAACACCAAGCACCAAGCACCAAGCATCACACACCAAGCAGCAAACACCAAACACCAAGCACCAAGCACCAAGCACCAAACACAAAGCACCCAGCACCAAACACCAAGGACCAAGCACCAAGCACCAAGCACCAAAAACCAAACACGAAACACAAAAAAATAAGCACCAATCACGAAACACCAAGCACCAAGCACCAAACACCAAACACCAAGCATCAAGCACCAAGCACCAGGCACCAAACACCAAGCACCAAGCACCAAACACCACGCACCAAACACCAAACACCAAACACCAAACACCAAACACCAAACACCAAACAGCAAACAACATACAGCAAACACCAAACACCAAAAAGCAGACACCAAACACCAAACAGCAAACACCAAACAACAAACACCAAACAACAAACACCAAACAGCAAACAGCAAACACCAAGCACCAAGCACCAAACACCAAACACCAAACACCAAGCACCAAGCACCAAACACCAAGCACCAAACACCAAGCACCTAGCACCAAACACTAAGCACCAAGCACCAAACACCAAGCACCAAGCACCAAACACCAAGCACCAAGCACCAAGCACCAAACACCAAGCACCAAAGACCAAGCACCAAGCACCAAACACCAAGCACCCAGGACCAAAAACCAAGCACCCAGCACCAAACACCAAGCACCAAACACCAACCACTCAGCACCAAGCACCAAACACCAAGCACCAAGCACCAAACACCAAACACCAAACACCAAGCACCAAGCACCAAGCACCAAACACCAAACACCAAACACCAATCACCAAACACCAAACACCAAGCACCAGACACCAAGCACCAAACACCAAACACCAAACACCAAGCACCAAGCACCAAACACCAAACACCAAACACCAAGCACCAAACACCAAACACCAAGCACCAAACACCAAGCACCAGACACCAAGCACCAAACACCAAACACCAAACTCCAAGCACCAAACACCAAGCACCAAGCACCGAATACCAAACACCAAGCACCGAGCACCAAACACCAAGCACCAAAGACCAAACACCAAACAGCAAACACCAAACACCATACAGCAAACACTAAACACCAAAAAGCAGACACCAAACAGCAAACACCAAACACCAAACACCAAACACCAAACAGCAAACAGCAAACACCAAGCACCAAGTACCAAACACCAAGAACCAAGAACCAAACACCAAGCACCAAGCATCAAGTACAAACACCAAGCACCAAGCACCAAGCACCAAGCACCAAGCACCAAACACAAAACACCAAGCACCAAGCACCAAGCACCAAACACAAAGCACCCAGCACCAAACACCAAGGACCAAGCACCAAGCACCAAGCACCAAAAACCAAACACGAAACACAAAACACCAAGCACCAAGCACCAAACACCAAACTCCAAGCACCAAGCACCAAGCACCAAACACCAAACACCAAGCACCAAGCACCAAGCACCAGGCACGAAACACCAAGCACCAAGCACCAAACACCAAGCACCAAGCACCAAAGACCAAACACCAAACACCAAACAGCAAACAACATACAGCAAACACCAAACACCAAAAAGCAAACACCAAACACCAAACAGCAAACACCAAACAACAAACACCAAACAACAAACACCAAACAGCAAACAGCAAACACCAAACACCAAGCACCAAGCACCAAACACCAAGCACCAGGCACCAAACACCAAGCCCCAAGCACCAAACACCAAGCACCTAGCACCAAACACTAAGCACCAAGCACCAAACACTAAGCACCAAGCACCAAACACCAAGCACCAAGCACCAAACACCAAGCACCAAGCACCAAGCACCAAACACCAAACACCAAGCACCAAAGACCAAGCACCAAGCACCAAACACCAAGCACCAAGCACCAAGCACCAAACACCAAGCACCTAGCACCAAACACCAAACACCAAGCACCAAACACCAAGCACCAATCACCAAGCATCAAACACCAAGCAGCCAGCAGCAAGCACCAAACACCAAGCACCAAGCACCAAAAACCAAACACCAAACACCAAGCACCAAACACCTAACACCAAGCACCAAACACCAAGCACCAAACACCAAGCACCAAGCACCAAGCACCAAGCACCAAACACCAAGCACCAAACACCAAGCACCAAACACCAAGCACCAAGCACCAAACACCAAGCACCAAGCACCAAACACCAAGAACCAAGCACCAAGCACCAAGTACAAACACCAAGCACCAAGCACCAAACACCAAGCACCAAGCACCAAGCATCAAACACCAAGCACCAAACACCAAGCACCAAGCACCAAGCATCAAACACCAAGCATATAACACCAAACACCAAACACCAAGCACCAAACACCAAACACCAAGCACCAAGCACCAAACACCAAACACCAAGCACCAAGCACCAAACACCTAACACCAAGCACCAAACACCAAGCACCAAGCACCAAGCACCAAACACCAAGCACCAAGCACCAAACACCAAGCACCAAGCACCAAACACAAAGAACCAAGCACCGAGCACCAAGTACAAACACCAAGCACCAAGCACCAAACACCAAGCACCTAGCACCAAACACCAAACACCAAGCCCCAAACACCAAGCACCAATCATCAAGCACCAAACACCAAGCAACCAGCAGCAAGCACCAAACACCAAACACCAAGCACCAAGCACCAAAAATCAGACACCAAGCACCAAGCACCAAACACCAAACACCAAGCACCAAGCACCAAAAACCAGACACCAAACACCAAGCACCAAACACCAAACACCAAGCACCAAGCACCGAACACCTAACACCAAGCACCAAATACCTAACACCAAGCACCAAGCACCAAGCACCAAGTACCAAACACCAAGAACCAAGAACCAAACACCAAACACCAAGCACCAAGTACAAACACCAAGCACCAAGCACCAAGCACCAAACACCAAGCACCAAGCACCAAACACAAAACACCAAGCACCAAGCATCAAACACCAAGCAGCAAACACCAAACACCAAGCACCAATCACCAAACACAAAGCACCCAGCACCAAACACCAAGGACCAAGCACCAAGCACCAAGCACCAAACACCAAACTCCAAACACCAAGCACCAAGCACCAAGCACCAGGCACCAAACACCAAGCACCAAGCACCAAACACCAAGCACCAAGCACCAAACACCAAATGCCAAGCACCAAACACCAAGAACCAAGAACCAAACACCAAGCACTAAGCACCAAGTACAAACACCAAGCACCAAGCACCAAGCACCAAACACCAAGCATCAAGCACCAAGCAGCAAACACCAAACACCAAGCACCAAGCACCAAACACAAAGCACCCAGCACCTAACACCAAGGACCAAGCACCAAGCACCAAGCACCAAAAACCAAACACGAAACACAAAACACCAAGCACCAAGCACCAAACACCAAGCACCAAGCACCAAGCACCAAACACCAAACACCAAGCACCAAACACCAAGCACCAAAGACCAAACACCAAACAGCAAACACCAAACACCAAACAGCAAACACCAAACAGCAAACACCAAACACCAAACAGCAAACACCAAACACCAAGCACCAAACACCAAGCACCAAGCACCAAATACCTAACACCAAGCACCAAGCACCAAGCACCAAGCACCAAGCACCAAACACCAAGCACCAAACACCAAACATCAAGCACCAAGCACCAAGCACCAAGTACCAAACTCCAAGAACCAAGAACCAAACACCAAGCACCAAGCACCAAGTAGAAACACCAAGCACCAAGCACCAAGCAGCAAACACCAAACACCAAGCACCAATCACCAAACACAAAGCACCCTGCACCAAACACCAA